>OX467328.1:7500000-8750000 GCA_950108535.1 Agriphila straminella
TCTTGTATCTTACTAAATACGAACTACGAAGGTTAATTGAAGATAAGGAAAAGTGAAAATTTTACAAATCAAAATACATCGTTTAGGGCCGCAAACGCTCAATTAATCGCAATATACCTTACAATGGGGTTGGTTAACTTTTTCGAAGAGAATTGTTTTATATATTTTTTTGATAGCACATGTTTGAAGAATAAAGAAAATAATATTATGATTTTTTTTATTTTACCTTGTTAACTAAATATTTTTTTTTATATTATTATCGCGATAAAATATCAAACATACGGCTAAACACGAAGTTCCTTTGCATTTACTGATTTAAAAAAACTGATTGACAGATTTGACAGACAGTGACAAAGAGTAATCATACCTTTGTTTTTTTTGTTTTGAGCAACAACATAGAAAGACTTTGGAGCAAAGGCATAACCTACGCATACAGCCGTAATAGTAATTTATTGTACTATGCTGTAAATAAAAAAAAAATATTTAAATTAAAATGAAGCATTATAAAAATTCCGCAATTTGTTATTCCTGACTCCAAAGCCAAAAGCTACCAGAAAATATATATTTCACAACAGTTTAGGTAGTATATGCCTTAACTAAGAGATCTTGATCCTTCGACATTTATGAGGACGTGTTCAGTCCATGATACTGAACAACTTTCTCTAAGGAACACATGACCAAATATGTAAAAAAAAATGACTATTCATACAAATCAAAGAGATTACGTGATTTCTTTATTTATACATTTGCACTACCATGCGACTTAACTACTAGATCTTAAAGTAACTAATTATCGCATGCACCTTGACAGACATAGCAATGTGGAAGAGAGGGGCAGACATTTAAATATTCCTATCATTAAAATATTCGTTAACAGAATAATAACATTTAGTTAGTAACAGTTGTTTTAATGAATTAATGAACTTATTGATTTTTGGTTCGGCTTTTAGATTTTCTGGTAATTTATTATAAATTTTTATTGACATCGGGTAAGGACCCGAACTATGTAAAGTTAAATTAGATTTAGTTTGCACAAGACTTTTTTTATATCGCGGGACATTGTGACGAGGCGCGTCAATGGTTTTAATATAAAGATCAATTTATTATGGGATGATCAAAATTTTGTGGCGAATTTCGACACCATGTTTCTAAGAGAAAGTAGTTTAGTTTCATGGACTGGACTTATCCTTGAAATTTGGATGGTAAGTTCAGAATGACCCGATATGCCTCAACCGAGCTTTGAACCTACCTCTTATCCTGCTGCTCGCGCAGGTGCAGCTCCTTGGCGTGCAGGTCCTGGAACTGCTTCTGCTCCACCTTCTGCAGCATCTTGATCTCCCTCAGCTCCTGCTTGCGGAGCGCGTGATCGTCCCAGGTTCGACCGCTCTCTTCGTCGCCCCATATCACCTGGAAATATCGTCACTAGTTGTTAATAATTTCGATAATATTCACTGTGAAACTTCTAGCATTGTACGCCCCCTTAAGGCGAGGCCAGTTCACGATCTGATGAAAATATTGATTTTGAACTTCCAATGTGAAGAAATGATGCAGAATTCTACTTCACAAAAATTACTGTAGACTGAAAAAGAAACAAAGAAACAAAGTAACCGAACAGAATATTAAAAAATGGCTTGGTAACTCTGTAAAAAAATCCTGAATAACACCATAAAAACTAATAAAAATAAACTTCAAATCGTCAGATTTCGTAATTTTCAACGACAGCGATATGATTTTTTATGCAAAAAGGGTAGCTTTTTTATCGATCTAACACAATAACCGAGTACATTTTTAATAAATGATACAGTATTTCAGCAATCAATAAAAATGTACTAAATTTCGTCAAATTTCTGGCGAAGCGTCAATTAAAGCTATGCAATATTCAACCTTATTCTAAAGACATAGTGAAAAAGTAAATTTCGTGAACTGCCTCGCCTTAACTGTCACCGCTCAAGATCCGTGCCGAGGCCTGTATGCACGCAGGACAGCACGCTAGGTTAAACAGTTGAACTACGAAAACAGCTCTTATTACGTACGGCATAAAGGCGGTCTCAAGGTCAACATGTATAGTCTGATGTGCTGCCGACTGTACCTTGGAAGTGGTGGTGGTGACGATGACGCCGTCGATCTCGAACTTTCTGGTCCGTTTGCGCGTTTTCTTCTTCAAGTTCGCTAGGTGGATGTCTTCTTTAGACCTTTGGGGTTATAAATACATTATTTATTTATTTGGTGCAATAATTAAATCACAAAATGACCCTTTCTATTCATTACCAATTTACTAAAGTCTAATACAATACTAAATAATATACTAGAAAAAATACGACTCGCACCAGATCAATACTCAGACGGGAATCGAACCCGCGACCTTTGGATATCCGGTCCAATGCTCTGACCGCTGAGCTACCGAGTCACTAGTGACATCGCCGAATAAAGAAATTAAAAAGTAGATGATGTTACCTTTGTATCCTGTTGACCGGCTGTCCGTCTTGATTCTTTCTCCTCAACACCACTTGTTCTCCGTTCTCTAGGCTTTGGGCGTCTGTGCCGACTCTGTAACGATAAAATAACATCGATTAATCTATGTACAGTCACCCTAATGGGACATTTGCAGGGGTTGATTTTCGAATAGGGCTTTTTATCGACATTCGCTTGTAAAATAGAATCGCAAATCTTTTTTTTTTTTTTAATTTTAACCATTTATTTTAGGCTACTAGGCCCATACAATATATACCTTACAGACTAACATACATAATTATTAAATAAAAATAATCTATTTGTTTACACGTATCGAAGGCGGCGACGTGTTGCGCAACGCAGTGTCCGGTGTCCGACCGCGAAAGCGTCGGAACAAGACACCCTTCGGCCAAAAATCTTCTTTCATGAAGATCGACAGATGTTCAGTCGGTACCCTCACCACGAATGAGTTGAAGTTCACATTGTGGCGGGACTCCAACCGCTCGACCCTCAGAATCAATTTGGTCTTCACTCTGATGTACCTCTCCGATGTCATCAGGCTTCGTGCTGTAGTGCAGGCGAGATACATACACCAGCGTCGTCGGGATAGCCGGACGCAGTAGGTGGTTGTGTCCGGTCGGGGCGGTGCCACAAAGGTTACGGCGGGTGGGCTTCCTCTTCCTTTCCACCTTTTTGAAGCCGTCCTCGTCACACTCTTCATCCAGTCTCCGTGGATGCACAGGCTTAGAGACCGGTTGGCGTTGTTGGTCTCCCTCATTAATTCAATGAGGTGCCGATTCGATTTTACAACCGATTGTCGATAAAAAGCTTTGTCCTCTAGCAAGTCTCATCTGGATAATCGACCCGTGTAAATGCCCCATTAGGGTCAAAATTGCTTGCGCTAACGACGTATTGACTAACAAACGTTCAAAGGATAAGTTGATTCACAAATCGTCCACCAGTCGGCGCACTACCGCCAATTTGGCGCTAGTGTAGATGTAGACCTGTCATTTTGTCGTTTACTATAAATTTTAGGATGTTGATGATGTTCTTTTTATACCCATATTGTAAAAATGCATAAATAAAATAACTTGTCCGCCATTTTGGGGTGTTTCGCCATGTTGGATTAATAATGACGTCACACAGCTACTCATTCATTGTCATCCAAACTAAACGTGTAAGTATATAAAACTTCAGCTCAATCAGTTGAAGACATTGAATTTTACATCAAAATACACTTCAACGTAAAGTAGTTCCAATAACTTTTAATCATGAAAGATAATTTATTGTGCTAAATATAAAAATGAAAAAAACCACGAAAAACATCGAAAAAGTGCAGAAGTGAGGTTATTTTCCCTACTCTTTACACGTAAAGAAAAAGACAGAGACAAATGTATCCGCATAACCGAGCCTTAAATAAAAGCTTGTAATAGCCGGGAACATAACCCATATGCACGTACAGTCAGAAAAGCTATGAGCTGAACACCTTAAGGTTAATTTTTAGATTGAGAAGTCAGTATTGTCTTGCATTTACCCAAAAGTCACAAAAGCATCTTTTGTATAAAAACAATGGAGGCAGGTAAAAGACGAACTTTTAGTGCCATCCTTGCAGGCGATTTGTTTTCAAACGGTCACAACTTTGCTGACTGTACAATAAGTCTCCATACAGCAGCGCCACCAAGCGGGATAATTTTCTGTCATTCTGTCAAATCAAATCAAATATTTTTATTGCAATCATGTGGTTAACATAGGTGTACACAATAGAAAACAGTACCAGAACATGAACCCTGTCTAGGGTATCGCAACATAAAATAGTTCTAAATAAAATTAGGTTTAGAAAAGAAATAACGAGCATTTACATTATTTTGGAAAATTAAAATAAAAATAAAAAACAAAAACAAACCTACAGGTAAGTACACATTAAAAAACGAAAAATAAATTAATTTAAGTTTTCAACAAATTTTCATGAAATTTTAACTTAAAACTAACTATTCTCTACTTACTTACATATAAAAATAAAATAAATAAATAAGTATGTACTCAAAATAAGGATAATATATTGGACGGTTTGAAATATCTGCATTGTTTATTTATAATCATAGTACTCTTGTAAAGTATAGAAGCTATTAATTAACAAAAAATCTTTAAATAACTTTTTAAATTTAATTATGTTGTTTTCTTTTTTTATTTGATCGGGTATTTTATTATGGATTTTAACAGCCATTGCAAAAGGACCTGAGTGTACTAAAGTTAATTTTGAAATAGGGGGAGCTAATCTTTGATGGGGTCCTAAATTTTTGGGTCGTTCCTGCTCAAACCTGCCTGACTGCTGTTCCTGTCATTACCTGGTAGTTCCGTTGACCTCCGCTTCCTGATGATCGTCGCTAGTTGCCAACGAATCCGCGTCGTGCGCCACGCGCGACGACGACGACGCTACCGACCCGCTGTCCGACTGCGACCGTCTGGCAAATACAGTTACACATTATTAAGGGGCCATAATAGGAAAACATGGTTTGCGCGGGCCATATTTTTATATAGTAAACGTAAAGTTGTAGCCACAAAAAAAACATACGACAAGCTAAAGAGATTATCTAGTACCTAAAAGTATTAAATTGCGTATAAACCTCACAGATGATTGTAAAAAAAAACAGAATATCATCAAAAGCGCTTGTCGCGGATCATATTTTTGGCGTAAATAATAGCGGAAACGTATTGAATTCTACATCAAAATACACTTTAACGTACTGAGCAGTTGCTCCAATAACTTTTTTTAAGAAAGATAATTGTGCTAAAGATTATGATGGAAAAACAACGAAAAACATCGAAAAAGTGCAGAAGTGAGGTTATTTTCCATACTCTTTACACGTAAAGAAAAAGACAGAGACAAGTGATTTCGCGTAACGGAGCCTTAAAGGAGATACCTAGGCACGTATTTATAAACCGCTCTCAACGTTGAGAGCTGTCTCTGATCTATTCTGAGATTTTATTTAACTTGAACTTTTGAAACAGCTGTTTAGATTTTAATGCCCTCCTACTTTTACATTTACATTTGCTATACTCGAGAAGAGTTACGGGAATGACGTATGTACGGAATTCCGTAACGTAATTCCGTCGGTGTGTGGCCACTCTATATGTTACCTGCCGCAGCTGTCGGGGCTGAGCCGGGGCGTGGGCGCGGCCCTGGAGTCCCTCACGCGGACTTCTTCGTTGCCCACCGTCACCACAGACACGTGGGACGTGTCCTGTAAATAAACCACATTTTAATAACACACTTTTATAGACGAACTATCTATTGTTTAGATTTGACGACCTATGTGGTGCAGTGGTCAACATGCCGCCTACCACGCAAGAGGTCCCGGGTTCGATTCCCGGCCGGGCAGAAATTGAAATAGCGAATTTTAATTTCTGTGACGGGTCTGGGTATTATATCAGTTGTCTAGCCCATATTACAAGCTTTGCTTAGTTTGGGGCAAGATGGCGCTGTGTGAAATTGTCCAAGCATTTATTATTATATTATTATTATTATTATAGATATATTCGTTATTGTTCACCATAATAGAAAACATTACAAGGAAAAAATACATATTAAGAGCAATTTGGCGGCCTTATTGCTAAAAAGCAATTCTCCAGGCAACCATTTGTATGGCTGGGAAAAAAAGAATAAGAAGTGGACAGTTTATGGTGCTTTTACACTAAGATTCTTCATATTACAATATGATATATACCTAAAAAAATATATACAATACATACACTACATAGTTACATAAATATTATATAAGTACGGACAAGTTAATGACTTAAACAAGAAGGAATAAAGTGTGGTAAGGCTATGGTGACAACGATAGATAGTGTTCCTTTACAAGTCGCTTATATATATCTAGGGATTGTGCACGTTTAATTTCATCCGGCAAGGTATTCCACAGACGAGCAGCTTGGTTTGCATAGGACTTATCCAGAAATTTAGTCGAGTGCTTTGGTATTTCCAATGTTAAGTTCTCCGATGATCTCAAAACTCGAGAGTGCGTGTCACGTTTACTAAAGTCCTTCTACGCAACCTTCTAACGACAGGCACACAATATGCATTTTATCAAACGCACAATTACTGTTTTTAGGGTTCCGTACCCAAAGGGGTAAAACGGGACCCTATTACTAAGACTCCACTGTCCGTCTGTCTGTCACCAGGCTGTATCTCATGAACCGTGATAGCTACACAGTCGAAATTTTCACAGATGATGGTATTTCTGTTGACTATAACAACAAATACTAAAAACATAGTAAAATAAATAATTAAATAGGGCTTCCCATACAACAAACGAGATTTTTTGCTACGTTTTTTGGTACGGAACCCTTCACGCGCGAGTCCGACCCGCACTTGGCCGTTTTTTTTTAATTAATACACATTTGTAATTACTTATTTAGTAGTACGAGTGCACTGCGCTACAAATTAGTAGTAAAATTAGTAGTTCGACTATGACTGCGTGCCGCGCTCCGTGCGTCGGTAACAATCGACTGACATAGATTGTTATCGACTTTTATCTACACTCCACAATCGACTGACATAGATTGTTATCGACTTTTATCTACACTCCACAATCGACTGACATAGATTGTTATCGACTTTTATCTACACTCCACAATCGACTGACATAGATTGTTATCGACTTTTATCTACACTCCACAATCGACTGACATAGATTGTTATCGACTTTTATCTACACTCCACAATCGACTGACATAGATTGTTATCGACTTTTATCTACACTCCACAATCGACTGACATAGATTGTTATCGACTTTTATCTACACTCCACAATCGACTAATTCGATTACTTTGAGTAATAATCGCCCATCGCTAGTCTGAAATCCCCATTTAATTTTTGACATTTCACGGTGTATACATGTAGCATGTCATACAATAACAAAGTTGAAAGCATATGCCGTTTGACAAATCACGCGACACAATGTGACTAGACACACCGGCCTTACCACAAAAGATCTAAAAACACTGTTTAGCTGTAATATATGTATGTATATTTTATAATTATATATATTTTATATAATATATATTATTATGTTACTTAACTTTATATATTTTATTCTAATATTCTTCCTAAGTAAATTTAATAATAATCTTAAACGTGTTGCTTGGGTTCGTTTGTAAAATTGTTTAAAATCTTTACTTTTGTTTTAGAAAATTTTTGTTAATGCTTTTTTTTTAGTAATTCGAGGATGACGTTTTTGGCTTTACTCTTATGTAATTTTCATGTAGTAATTTAAGTAATTTAAGCTGTTGTCAACCCAAATATCTTAAAATAAATAAAAATAAAAATAGCTAAAACACTGTTAAAGTGTGATGCTGTCTTTTTCAAATAATATTGTCAAAAAAGTGACAGCATCACATTGAAACAGTGTTTTAGCTAAATACTTGTTAAACAGTGTTTTGTGGTAAGGGCGACTATGCCGAAATTACTTAAAAATTAACGGTGTAGATGATCGAAGCGTTGAGCATATGAAAAGTGTACGACTTACCAAGTTAGTTCCGTTATGATGAGCGGCGCTATCGTCGAACACCCCCGAGTCGGCGGCGGCGGGGCTCAGGATCAGGACCTCGCTGCTGTCCAGCCGCCGCCCGCGGCCTCGCTCTGACAAACATACAAAAATCGGTTGTTTACCAATGAGAATAACTCAGCATTTTGATGCAATGGGGATGCATACTAAGGAACTAAAGCCGCGATTACATATTCCAATCTAGCACACCAATTTAGAGTTGCCACCCGTATAATAAGTTAAATTTTAACAATTAATTTAAACAAATAACGCAAATGTCAACATTCATTATATTTTTTTTATTTTCAATTCTCATCTCCAATCTTATACAATGTTTATCTTTCCATTATAGGGTAAATTCACTTTTAAAATTGAACTTATTATACAATATTTTATTGTCAAATACGAGTGGCAACCCGAAATTGGTATGCTAAATCGGCGTATGTAATCGCGGCTTGAGGAACTAATAAAGCGTTTGTCCTTAAACCGTTTGATTGGCTGTTTCAAATATCAAGTGTCATTTCTGACGTATTTTAACCAATCAAATCCATTGATAGCGGTCGCTTCGCCGCTAGCGCCATCTAGTTTAAGCTTTGCGTGGAGATCCCTATTCGATTAATTTGATGGAGATCTTCACAGAAGAAAATAAATAAGTCAGTTCATTTGATAATCTAATATGTGGCTTCCCTTTTTTTGTTTATTTTACAAAAAGAAATAAGTCACTAATAAAATCGAAGACCTAAAAATAAGATATATAGAAGAAAAAATGCAAATTCTCTTAATTCATGCAAAAACTCTTCGCTTCATTTTTTTTTATTTGTAGTAAAATACAAAATAACATAAAAACACCAAAATGAAGCGAAGAGTCCACAGACTAACACTTCAAAAATCTTCCCAACTTTTGTCCCAATTTACACCTGGATCCCTATTTCCCCCATTTTACGGTACTAATTTAACTTTGTATGGTTAATTCTATAACGTACTAGTGTTTTATATATTATTGCACGCGTTTGTTATAGCTCGGTTTATGGCCCTAAAAGCGATGTATTAGGGCTCACTTTACGAGCAAGTGTGTTAAAAACTACTATTATGTACGACACCTTTACTGCTATGAAATAGAACAATTTTCAATGTTAATCACATTACCACTTACCACTATAATGCGTGCAGTCCAACGAGTCCAACGACGAAGGCGCGAAGCAGTCATCGTCGGACGATGACCCAGCGCCGACGATTACTACTTCGTCGGCGATTGGGGGGGTTGTTGAGATCGTCACTGCGTTCGGGGGGAGCTGTGGACAACAGATTAAATATAAATAAATATTTGACAACATCACATACATTGCTCCGACTCCAAGGTAAGTAGCTAAAGCACTTGTGTTATGGAAATCAGAAACAACGGTGGTATCACAAACACCCAGACCTGAGACAATATTGAAAAGTTCATTTTCTACATTGACCCAGCCGGGGATCGAACCCGGGACCTCAAGAGATGGTGACGCCTTGAAAACCGGCGTGCAAACCACTCGACCACGGAGGTCGTCAAAAATGTATGTAATTTATGTGTAAGATGTTATTTATTGTCGATACGTGAAGAAAAAGAGGTAGGTGTTCTTGTGTGTAATGTCAGGCCTCCTTCACTCGCTCGTCGGTCGCGCGACAAGCACCTACCGCTAGCCGTTCGTTCGAACGAACAAGTGAGCAGAGGGCCGCCGCGCGCCCGCCGCCGTACAAGCGCGGCATCTTACTGCACAAGTAGATATTGCCTCTTTATAATAGTAACAATGTCGAATCGACATTACTGTGCCGTGTACGAATATCAAAATTAGGCTAGTTGACAAAATTTCAGTAACTGCTTAATATTTTAGCTTATTAGGCATTTTATCGAAAGAAAAGGTTTATTTATTTTTAATCGAGCGTTTACATTATAAATTTCGCGTTTTAAAAAACCAATTTTAATTTGGTTCCAAAACGCACAAGACTGTCATGGCGTCTTGAATGACGTCACGCCGTGCGAAACAAACCAAAGTGCGATCGTGTCTTCGTACGTTATAGCTAGTTTTTATCGTTTAAAAATGAATTTCTCATATTATAAGTACTGTATAGAGCCCCAGTGTGATAGCACGACTATAAAAACGCCAAACCAGTTATTTATATATGTTCCAAACAATGGAGAAATACGGAAAAAGTGGCTAAAACTTGCGTTCGGTTGTGGTTAGGTTGCACTCGGAGTGTAGGTTTGGAACGCGCCTCCGGTAGTGATACTCGAAACGTCAAAGACAAGATTGGAGTTTCGCACGGCGTGACGTAACGCTTTCTGATTGGTGTTCACTGTCACGTGACTAAAGGTTGCATTTTACGAAATTTGTTTTTTAAAAATATTATTAATCTTTAACGGTTTTAATAATTAAAATTGTTTGTTATTTTCTCCATAATATAATTAATCATTATAAACCCCTATCCATTATATTTATTCTTAATGGAAACAAGCCTATTGTCGTTTTTCACATTATGATATATGCTACGCAGTTCATTTAAAAGAAGACAACCCAAACGTTGCGTCGTCAGAAAAGGTAAGAGCACGCGATAGAAAGAGAGGCAACTACTAGGTGAATATAACTGTAGGCCATTAGCGCTGCGCGACCTGAATTGCACTTTATTGTGTCGGAGCAAAAGTCGCTATTTATTTAAATGACTTTGCCGCGTGCTGCTTCTGTACTTGTACTATTAGTTATTCTGTGGTAATGTTATTAGTTAATGTAGATGGAGTTTTTGGGCGCCATTTTGTAGAGTTCAGTTCAGTGGCTATTTCAATTATTTGTAAATTGATTCATAGTAAATTGTGTCTTAACTTAAAATTAGTGTAATTTTGTGTTTCAGTGTCTACGCAACTGAACAGTATGTGGAATTATTGACATAGGCGCGATCTTGGTCGTGTGAAGCTGACACTGTTATTGTAGTGATGGCCACCCTCGGTAGAACTTACCGAGTAAACTGACTTGATAGAGGATGGGTAGCCTAAGTATGTCATGCTCTCTTTAATCATTTCTGCGGTGGTGTCGTGTGGGGCGGGTCGTTACGTTCCCTCAAATATGGTTGAGCGAAGCGATGGCTGGTCCACGCGTCATGCTCGTGAACGGGTGCTGCCAGTGGGAATGGGTCTGCTTCTGAGTACCTATCTTAACGCATATTGAATTGTAAGAATTGAGTTTTTTATTGTTATTTTTTATGTCTTGTCTCAAGTATTTTTTGGTAAATTTTGCCTACTTAGGTGCACTTTCGAGTAGCAGACATAGTGATTACTGATTTCTCAACTAGTTGAAAGTTATTTACTCGCACAATTACCTATCCGATATGTAGTAGGTATTTAATTTCAACCTACCTTACCTACCCATTGTGTACAAACTTTTGTTAATTATTGTGATGGAAAATGACCTCACTTTAAATGTGGAGCTCATTTTTCAATGTTGACGACTCTGTATGAAATATACAGGGAGAAAAAAGCAGCCCTTGACGAGTTTCTTGCCGGTTCTTCTCGTTACAAGGTCTCCCGCTCAGGGTTTGCGAACCGATGGCGTAGCTTCTTTGACATTCACAAGTGCTTGTAACAGCCTAGACTGAATAAATGATTTTTTGATTTTTGATTTTGATTTTTTTTGATATTCTCGGTGCCAAATGCTCTAATGCAAACCGAAACAACATCACTGAACCCTTACACAACACTTACGTTAACGACTGCAAATGCAGCCGGGACCAACGGCTTAACGTGCCTTCCGAAGCACGGAGGAGCTCGAGATAATAAATTTTTGGTCACCCATCCCATGACCGACCCTTGCGAACGTTGCTTAACTTCCGCAATCGCTGGGCCAGGCGCTAAACCACTGCGCCACCGAGCTCCACTAGTACTTACCTACATAATATAGTTACAATTTAAAAGTTCAATAGCATGTACTTACTTGTGCTGCAGTACTAAGTACAGGCGGGTGCGTAGTGGTGACGGTCACGTGTCCGGCGGGCGTGGCGGCGAGCGAGTTTGGTTCCACCAGCACCACCGTGTCCGCCGCGAGGGGGACCGGGGGGGAGGAGGGGGGAACCACGGGGACCACCACGTTGGTGGCCGCCACGGACACGGTGGATACGACGGGCGAGTATGGCGGTGATGGGTCTTTGGGTGGTGGCTGTGGGACAAATAAAATAGTAAGTTGCTTTTAGGGTTCCGTACAAAAAGGGTAAAAACGGGACCCTATTATTAAGACACCACTGTCCGTCTGTCTGTCACCAGGCTGTATCTCATGAACCGTGATTGAATTTTTACAAAGATCCTAAAAATTGCTCTGATGATTGCGAAAACCTATCTTAGATTCCAATTATCCGAACCTTTACTACAATCCACCTAGGATTTTTGCAATGGATAGGGTCTTCAACCCGCGGCCCGCGGTTACGTTCTTGGCGGCCCGTCATTGTATTGACAAAACTAAATTCACATGTCTACAAATTATACCTATTTTACCTACCTATTTAGTTAGAATATACAAATTTTACCTTCCAATAAAATTTTTATTATGTTTCCTAAGACGTCCGAAGTCCCTTATGAGAGAGTGCGTTGCTTACTTCCGCCAGATGTCGCTAGTTGCTTCGCTTTCCCGCCATTTTACCGCCTCTGGTGTACAAGCCTGTCAACAAACTCAACCCAAGCACAAGCCGCCATTTTCTGATCATTGTGAGACTCATATGATAACGGAGGATGTTCCACCAGGAAGCCGTTATTGGGACTTCGGACGTCTTAGGAAACATAATAAAAATTTTATTGGAAGGTAAAATTTGTATATTATGTGTTCCGTTTTACGTCCGAAGTCCCTTATGAGAGATGTGTTTGTTATCTCCTGGTGGCTTGTGTTGCCTAGGAAATTAAAGACGCAACAATGATTGAGTTTGTATTGTAAATATTGTTATATGATAGACAGCAATCAACATTACGTTTAAACTAATTATTAAGAATCTACTTGACTTGTACCTAACAAATATAATTATGTAAATCATTTAAATCAATGAAATTATAAGATTATGATACATAATAATGAACATAAACATCACTTAAGAAGTGTTAAAATATTGTGATAAAGATTTTTCTGACAATTGCGAATCATTTATTTGAATATTTTTCTGATAGAACTTTTTAAAAGTATGTGCATGGCGCCAATTAGCTTTATCTAAGATTTCGTTGATTGGATAGTTTTCCAACCAGTTCAAGGAAGATACTGCTGACCTTAGACTACCGGGAGAAGCCTGGATCCCTGCTTCCAGTAAAAGCTTTTTTATCCATCCACCAATGATAGTAGGAGTGGCAGGCTTAACAGGTTCTTTAGTAGAAATAAATATATTAGTTACTGAACCTCTGCGGTCTGCGGATATGGTTTTTAAAGTTCTCAACCAATAAACTGGATCGATATTTTTATCGGGGCAGGTCAGCAGTTTCCAACTTGACTGTTGATACGACACAGAATCAGTTTTTGAGCCGAAAGTAGGGTGTAGGGTTATAGAATCGTTACTATCGATATAGTGGTCAACGTCAAAGTGCAATAATGTTAAATCATGGACCCTTCGTCCGGATGTTAATAAAAGAAGTACAGCAGTTCGTCTAGAAATATCGTAAAAACTGTTAGACTTGGGGCTGTTAGCTTTCAGATATTCTATAAGTACTCTAGCATCCCAAATTGGCGCTTTGGGTGGTATTGGTCTACAAACTGACACGGCTTTAAGCATGTGTTTTACGATAGGACTAGAAGATATTTTAACGTCTGATGTAGTTTCACATATTGAAGAAATTACAGATTTATGCACTAGTATACTACGATAGGCTAACTTATCATAACAAGATAATTTCGCTATATACCTAGCTACATCTGCTGGGGATGGTGAACTAGGGTTCAAGTTATTTTGGCGGCACCAAATTACCCACTTAGACCAGATAGGGCTGTAAGTTTTAAGAGTTGAAGCTCGCCAGCAGTTTGAGAGTAGAGTTTTTTCTTCGACAGACCAATCTGATGTTAGCATGTCCCACCCGAAATGAGACAGGCTTCCAGGTGTAGGTGGTTGATGTAGGCAGGAGGCAGACCCGTCGCCGTGTCGACTAGGCAGTCTTCTAGATCTGGAATTTTCTTGGGTCGTGCTATGGCCCTGGCTTTCAGGTCTGGTCGCCAGAATGGTTTCGTCCACTTGGGTACCACTATCACAAATTTCCCTGTTGCGGAGTTTAAGTGATGAATCACTTGCGGGATTAAGCACGGGGGAGGAAACACCCAAGCTAGGTCGTAGTGCCAATATTTGCTGAACGCGTCGTGAAAGCAAGCGTTCGAGTCGGATAAGTCGCGAGTAACATAATTTTGAACGACATGGGCGGTCTGGGAGGCGAACAAGTCTATTTCTGGGACGCCCCACTGACTGAAGATTAGACTCGTCGCTCGCTCGCTTAGGTGCCACTCGGAGCCGGCGCGATTGCGAGATAGGCGATCGGCTTCCGTATTGTACCTTCCCGGAAGGTGGTGAGGGAGAAGTACAATATTGAGACTGTCTATTAGAGTGAAGAGCTGCCCTGTCAACTCTAGTAGAAGTTTGGATTTGGTACCTCCTTCGTTCATTATGTACGAGATCACCGTCTTGTTGTCGCTCTGCAGAATCACTTCTGAGTTCTTGAGGTCGTTCACCCGAGCCGATATGGCTGCTATTACTGCGTACATTTCTTTGGCGTTGCAGTGCCATCGATTCTGATGGGGTGTCCACGTACCCGATTCGAATTGGTTGTTTATCACAGCTCCCCACTGGACATCTGACGCATCCGTGATAATGTAGTTGGTTTGTCGCGTAGGTCGATGTATGAGTGACTCTTGATCGATGTTCTTCAACCACCACTGCAGTTCTAGTCTCACCTCGTCTGGCAAAGGAAGCGCAGAGCGAGGATTCCGACGAAGCTGGTTGCTGTGGCGCTGCAGAGCCCGGCAATGCAACCTTCCCCGGTGGGTGATGAAGGTTGCGAAGTTGAGAAACCCTAAGAGGCATTGCGCCTGCTTGAGGGACCAACTGCCGGCTGCCAAGCGAGTGGAGATGTACTGGAAGGCTCTGGAAATCTTGTCTGGTGGTAAGCTTTTCATGTTCCTTTGAGTATCCCACGTGAGACCTAAAAACTCGATCCTCCTCGTTGGCGTGGTGATCGATTTTTCGAAGTTGATGCACCAACCCAGTTTGTTCAGCAACTCGATGGCGGTCCTTACTTGTGAACAGAGTACGGCTCGAGACTGGTGAACTATTAAAAAGTCGTCCAGATAGACCACCAAACGCAGTCCTTGATCCCGAAGCTTCTCGGCTATCCAATTGGTTAGCGACGCGAACATTTTCGGTGCTGCTGCGAGACCAAAGGGCAGGCATGTCATTTGGTAAAGATGACCTCCATAACTGACCCGTAGATAGCATCTGTGCTGTTCGCTTATGGGCACGTGATAGTAAGCCTGGGAAAGGTCTAATTTCACCATCCAATCCATTGTTTGTAGCAAAGTCGGCATGCGGTAATGATTGAAGAGATGGAATTTCTGTGTCTTGATGAACATATTCAAAGCTTTGAGGTTGAAAATGACACGATTTTTTCCGTTGCTCTTTGTTGTAATAAAAAGGGGGGAGATAAAACTTGGAGTTAACGGAGCTGGCTCTAGTATGTGATCTTTCAACATAATTGAAATTTCTTTCGTCATTGCCAAACTCTGCGGCGTTTGATATTTCGTTATAACCTCTTGAGTAGGTACAATCAAAGGTGGAGGTCGATTGAAGGGAAGTCGAGCACCCTGGATAATTTTTAAAATTGGTTTGGGAGGACGAAAAGAAAGCCAATCGTCCTGATAATGTTTTAAACAACCCCCCGAGAAGATGACCGAGTCATGGTTTGTTATTTCTATATGGTTTTCTGGTATCCTTAATTCTGCCCCCCCTTTTTTTCTTCGAGGTAGTATCGTCATTGCGGTTTCTACCAGTCGATTCCTTTCTCTCGTTTCGCCGAGCTTTATTAGCTGCGCGGGGTTGTTGAAATGATCTCTCTTGTGGAGAGCGAGCACGAGCCGGTCTTGGTATGGGGACATTCTGTTTATCTAATTTATCAATACCTCCAATTTTTTGCACATAACTTGCTAAAGACTGAGGAGCGAACATGTACTCGGATGAGGGCGGTATTTTCTCAATGTCGTCCCGCATGTATTTAACTTTTAAATTCTTTAAAACTGAGCGGCGACGTTGTTCTAAAACTTCAGCGCGCTTACCACATATTATTTGCAGGATGTCATGAGAAGCCGATTTATAACCTGAATCGTTACCGAATAGTTCTTTCAGTTTATCGTAAAGAGTAGTGGGAGAAAGTTGGCTATCCGGCTTAGCCGACCAATCTATAAGGTTCTGTAAAGCCGAATTAACTAGCTCATTCTGTGCCATGACAGCGTTAGATAGGGCTGCGAAGCTACGTTCCATTTTAGACCAGCTAGACGAGGCCATCGGATCATCAAAACGCTTCAATTCTTCGTTAACTTTTAATTCTACAAAGCCTGGTGACGCAACATATTTCTTCTGGGTATCTGTGTAGCGAACCGCGTTCCAATCCGGAGAGTCAAATCGCTGCAAAGCCGCGAGCTTAGACACACGTTCCGGAATAGCCACGGCTACCGTAGGTTCTTTTACCGTTACAGAAAGATTAGATATATCTTCAAACTTATTACGAGTTTCCGGTGGGCGCAAAAAATCACTATTTATAGAATTCGGAACGTTTAATGGAACGGTACAGTTCGATGCGTTTATCGAAGAAGAGCATGTAGTTCCCGTATGCATGTTGTAATTGGGAGCTAAGATATTATTAATGTGACTCACCAGCTGATGTGACAGTATGGCAAACCTTTGATCCATGTCCGCTTCTAGTGTAACAGAGCGCCTGTCGTGGCGGTCATCATGGCGGCCGGCACGCGCCTTTTTTCTAGGCGGCGAAGGGCACGCCGAACTATCACTGCCACTCACATCACTACGATCACTTTCACTTTCACTAGATGTACCCGAATCGCGCGATTTTCTCTTCGAACCGGCCGATACGGCGGCGGCGGCGGCGGGAGAATTTTCGTTATCGTTGTCCATTTTAAACGAACGATATTTGAAAATAAATGCGGAAAATTTTAAACTATGAACTTTTTACTTTAATCTCAAAAGCTCAAATGCAACGAAGGCAAACTAGCACACGTCCGACGTTTGAAAAAACTGACGCAACAATGATCAGAAAATGGCGGCTTGTGCTTGGGTTGAGTTTGTTGACAGGCTTGTACACCAGAGGCGGTAAAATGGCGGGAAAGCGAAGCAACTAGCGACATCTGGCGGAAGTAAGCAACGCACTCTCTCATAAGGGACTTCGGACGTAAAACGGAACACATAATATGTTTTTTTGTGTTGAGGCCCACCGAACCAATATCAGAGTATATTAGGCCCTTGACTTCAAAAAGGTTGAAGACCCTTGGATTATATGATTATCCTGCAAAGCTAAACGTAGATTGTAGGTAATGTGACCAGCAGTATTTATAAACCGCTTTCAATGTTAAGAGCTATCTTGAGATCATCCTTGAGATGCTGTTTTTATAAGAACAGTGTCTCAAATATGATCTGGCTCTTAACGCTGAGAGCGGTTTATAAATAGGGGCCTAAAATGTTAATCAAAACAAAGTTACTCACTGTGACTGGCCTGATCTCTACTGCATTATGCTGCGACTTCCTCTTCTCTCTGTCTTCTCTATGCCTTTCTCTTCTCTCCTCTCTTTCTTTCCCATCCACAGATCCTGACCTATTGAACTTGGCCACTTTCTCGTCTACCCTATTCACTGTTACACTCTCAAACCTTTCAAAAGAACTTGATTTCTCATTTAATTTTGATCTAGAAATTTCTATACTCGTCCTCTCATCGTTCAAAGAATTTCTAGAATCTATCCTATTGACTTCACTTAAAACTTTCCCTTCCGAAGAACTAGAGCGAGAGAACCGCTTCTCCTGTCTCTCTTTCTCTTTATTTTCGTGTTCAATTCTAATTTCAGTTTTGTCTTTTTCATTTCTATTATTGACTTCTATTCTATCTTTAACTTCTAGATCTTTACTAGTCCTATTGACTTTTTTATCAGTACTGTTGACTATAATTTTATCTTTAACATCTAATTTATCTTTTTCTAGTCTATTTACTTCTTTATCGTCTTTTTCAATTTTACTAGGCGTTTCTTTTTCAATTTTCCTAGGTATTTCTTTTTCATTTTTATTAAAATCTTCATTTACTTTTTCAATATGATTGGCTATTTGATCTTTTTCATTTTTATTTGTTTCTAATTTATCTTTTTCCGTTTTATTTACGTTAACGTTAACTTCAACGTTATTGTGTTGCGTTCTATCCGGTTCTGGCCGTGTTTTTTCTGTCTTCTTGTCTGTCGGTTTGACTTCCGGCTCTGGCGTTAGTCTGGCTTCCGGTTTCGGACTATCTCTGTCTCTGACTTGCTTTGTTTCTTTGTCTTCGACCGCCTTTTCGGCTTCTCGACATACCTAGAGAACAAAGTAAAGTTAATAATATAAAAAAGAACAAATTATAATTAAGATTGTTTCAAACCATTTTTATCAGGAATTGAAACAAAAAAATAAGGATGTTTAAAAAAACCGCGAAATTAGCATAACAATGTATGGAAATCCGGAAACTAAAAACTCTGATCATTGAATGCTGATCAGCTCCCCTAGCCAAAGTAACATTTGCAAATTTTCGTCATCGCTTCGCTTCGAAACCTTTATGGATTTGACGTTTTAAAATTAGATTGTTAACGAAACCTTATGTCAATCCCATACATCTTTCGAAAGCGAAGCGATAACGAAGATTTGCAAATGTTACTTTGGCTAGGCCCTCAGATCAGTTGGGTGAGGTGCGCAAAACAATAGAATGGATAGAAAGTCTGTGTTTGTCAAACTTTTGCTGTTGTTATTTAAGTTAATATCTAATAGAAAATAGAAATGAGCGGTTTTCTGACAGCTGAGAATTTTAGTTTATTTTTATGTTGATAGATGGCGCTATTCAACTAGGTAGGTTTTTTTTAAAAATTTTCCTAGCAGCTGAGTATACCACTTAATTATTCAACACTTGACACTGGCAAAAATTACTCCCTGAAGAGGAGTAGATTGCCATAACAACGTCAAAAATTGGCATTGACTCCTTTCATCCCTTGCTTCTTTCTTAAAAAGATACGTATTTAGTTGAACAATGACATCTAGCTGTCTTTTGGGTACTACTTTTTTTTTCAAAAAAAATCTTTATTCAAATAAGTTCACATAATAAGCATTTTTAAATCGTTAAATTCTTTTACCCTAGCACCCATTATGACGTCTTTCAGCTGACAAGAAAAATGGGCGCAAAAAAACTTGTCAGTTTTATCAGATGAAAGGATATTCACAAATATATATATCGTTTTCAGACATAATGTTAACATAGATAAACAAAAAAAACATTATTTAATTAGCACATTTCACAATGAATCAATTTACAGGGTTCAAGCTAAGTTCAAAATTTAAAGTTATTCAGTCTAGGCTGTTACAAAATGTAAATCAAAATTACCAACGTACCTGATCGACGATCTGCTTGGCGTGGGGTGTAGCGTTGGTGGCGGGCGGAGGGGGCGCGGGGGGCTTCTTGGGGGCGGGGGCGGGGGCGCGCGGCGCGGGGGACGAGGGGGGCGTCGCCACGGGGGGCGGGGGCGCGGGGCCTTTCTCTTTTTTGGGCGCCTGGGGAGAAAATGGTGAGCCTTAAAATATATTCCACGAATTTTAAGATAGGGGGGTAAGACTAAACATTTTCTGGAGATCATTGCTTGCATATAAGAGGCCGGAAAACAGTGAACTTCTTATACAAACGTCAAAGTGTCTTTATTAAAATAAACTTAATAATTAAGCACTTTTCAATAGTCTATATTTTCCTACTACCAGTTCCAATTCAAAATAAATGCCGATTACATTTTTTTGTTACAAAACTGTAAATCACATTAATTTTTATTTGGTTTGGTATTTTGGATTTTTTATTTAAAGTCCCCTAAATAAATACTGTCTTAATCCGAATTACATCACAAGCAGAGTTAATTATGCACAAATTGCAAATCATTTTGGTATTACGTTATCCGCAGGGGTGCTCATACTTTTTCGTAAGGAGATTGACGTAGCAAAAATTTATGACTCGATTAAAGAGATCGATATTTTGCTTGACCGCATCGACGCAACAAAGCATGATGTATGCATGCATGTATGTTGTTGATGACCAAACATCAAAAGTAAAACTACATTGGGTGCAAACTGTCAAATCTGCCCCCCTAGCCAAAGTAACATTTGCAAATTTTCATTATCGCTTCGCTTCGAAACATGGATTTGACGTTTTAAAGTTCGATTGTTAACGAAACCTTATGTCAATCCCATACATGTTTCGAAAGCGAAGCGATAACGAAGATTTGCCAATGTTACTTTGGCTACGCCCTCTATTATCCTCGGCTATCGACCGTATGGCTCGACCTCTGGTATAAGATGTTTACTATTCGCCGGCCTCTTATAAATCAAAATAAATGTTTTAATTCAAGTTTGAAAATTAAACGAAAAGAAGTTTACGTCAAAGACATTATATTATGTAACTTTCTTGTGCACACGGCTTAAAGTGTCATCATAATTTACATTTTTGTTACCCACTAATTTATAAAGTGTATGAATGTGACCGACTGATAAATACTATCGGCCTTACCACAAAAGATTTAAAAACACTGTTTAGTAAAAACACTGTTTAAATGTGATGCCGTCTCTTTCAAACAATATTATCAAAAAAGTAACAGCATCACATTTAAACAGTGTTTTAGTTAAACACGTGTTAAACAGTGTTTTAATGGTAAGGCCGTATGTGTTTATGTATGTGGTATACATACCGGAGCCCGCCTGTCAGCAGGCGCGGGCTCGTCGCGGGGGCGCTTGGCGGGGGCGGGCGCGGGCACAGGCGCGGGGGGCACTGACGCCCCCTGCACTGCGCCCCCTGCCGGCGGCTCTGCCTCCGACACTGTTCACAATGGAAGTTACTCAATAAACAAGATGAAAAGATAACATGATTCTATTAAGAAAAGTTATTCTATTTATCCTTACTAATTTCTAAAGGCGTTACAAACAAACAAACTGACTTTCGGTCAGTTTGTTTGTTTGTAACGCCTTCACGTCTTACGGCCGATTTCAATAACCTATCCTCAGTAAGAGATAGGCTTACTAAATAATTTTGTTGCCTAGATATTTCTGTTAAGTGGGAAAACTAACTACAGGCAGAATTCGTTCGTGATTAGAGCGAGTAAGTGTTTCAATGGCTAATTTTGCCTACTTAGGTGCACTTTCGAGTAGCAGACATAGTGATTACTGATTTCTCAACTAGTTGAAAGTTATTTACTCGCACAATTACCTATCCGATATGTAGTAGGTATTTAATTTCAACCTACCTTACCTACCCATTGTGTACAAACTTTTGTTAATTATTGTGATGGAAAATGACCTCACTTTAAATGTGGAGCTCATTTTTCAATGTTGACGACTCTGTATGAAATATACAGGGAGAAAAAAGCAGCCCTTGACGAGTTTCTTGCCGGTTCTTCTCGTTACAAGGTCTCCCGCTCAGGGTTTGCGAACCGATGGCGTAGCTTCTTTGACATTCACAAGTGCTTGTAACAGCCTAGACTGAATAAATTATTTTTTGATTTTGATTTTGATTTTGAATGACATAGCTAAGCAGCATGACCTTGACCTATTTTGTACATCGGCCTTGCGTCTAAAGCGAGAACTTGCTAAATGTTTTTTCGAGTCAAACTAAATTAATTGAATTTTGGACCTAAATTAATATTATCTCATTTTTTCCGTCTATTTAAGATTTATCAGTAACTATAAGTGGAAACTTGTAAATGGCCTTCTGTATCTATATATAAATTTGTTAGTAATATAGCTGTAAGTTTCCTGTAAAACTATAAAATAAAATAAATAATAAAATAATAAAATGACAGGAAATAACAATAGAAAGTTGCCTAGTAACAGATCCATAGTAGGCCTATCACTTACAGGAAACTATTATACTAAATTATATTATTGAAATTGGCCATTAACTACTGAACCGATCATCATGAAATTTTGAATTCACGTTATCAGAGGTACAAAAAACAAACAATCCAAAGAACTGAGAACCTCCTCCTTTTTTGAAGTCGTTTAAAAAGTAGTAAAGAATTAAGAACTGACTCGTTCATGTCGTTCGCGCGCTCGGCCATGGTTCGACTGAGTCAGCCGCGAGCAGTAGGTTAATATAAAAGTTTAAGCGCGGAGTGAGACCCCCCTGCTATTACTTTTAATAGAATCAAAACAGAATACATACTTTTGACGTCCGGCGTGTCGGCCGACCGGACAGACGTGGAGTCATCTTCCACCTCCATGTGCATCTGCGAGCTGCGATGTTCCTGCAATCAAAATATACATGTTACACCATGCTCCAAGAAAACAAGGTCTGCCATTCCGAGAGTAACACAAGCTTACGTCACGAAAATAAAGCACATAATTTGAGGTGTCGCATGATTGTGTGATTATGCGATTGAAAAATAGGCTCTTTTCTATTCGATCTTCTTCTTATCGAATGAGGATTAGTGGTCACCTCGTGTTAGAGTTTATCAAGCCGCCTGTAAGGCCTCTAACTTGGCTAAGTTGGCTTAACGATCAGATGACAACAGCCGGGACCGACGGTTTAACGTGTCCTCCGAAGCACGGAAGCGCTCAGTTGTAATGACACTTTAACGGTCACCCATCCGACACCTGACCGGACCGAGCGTGATCGAGTACGATCAGTCTGTCAAGTTCCGCCATGAGCGCTTCTATTAGATGGGAAGTCACATAAAGAAGTAAGCAATATTTTTCTTCCAAGAAATATGCCATCAAGTTTTATGAAATATTCGATTTTTACATTCACAATGCTATTTTCATATATTAGAAAGTAAAGACTCGTCAGAGACTTTTTAGTTAGACCTTGGGAATCCAGCCTAAGCGGAATGACCTAAGTCTAAACCTAACTAGTAAAAACACATATATTCTAAATTAATGGAGAGCTAAACCTAAATAATGGGTATCCAGCTTAACATTACGCTTTCAATCAATTTTTAAGATAATATCAGGGCTCTCTCGAAGTTGTTTCTACCCAATTGCAATGTTTGCCCGAGGTAGACATATTTCGTAACAACTTCGAGAGGACTACCTTGTACCCATCGGTCCTGGAATTACATGTTCGTTGAACATAACCTTGGTTTTGTCCAAGTTCATCCGAAGACCGATGCGTAGAGAGGAATCAGCTAGGCTGTTCAGCATGTATTGTAGATCCTGCAACGATTCAGCCGCAATTACGATGTCGTCCGCAAATCGCAAGTGTGACATGTATTCGCCGTTAATGTTAATACCGCGTCCTTCCCAGTCCAGCGTTTTAAACTTCGAGAGAGAGGCCAACAGAAGAATACAGCTGGGCTGGGCAGCATATGGGAAACTTCGTCGAGTCTTTGAGTCGCCTATTGCACAGAGTCTAAAGACGAAAGTCTTCAACCAGTGCGTCCTGCCTGTCATGACATACGGAGCCGAAACGTGGACACTCACTGTAGGGCTGGCTCACAAATTTAAAGTCGCACAGCGAGCTATGGAAAGGGCTATGCTCGGAGTTTCTCTGAGAGATCGGGTCCGGAACGAGGTGATCCGACAGAGAACTAAAGTCATCGACATAGCCCACCGGATTAGCAAGCTGAAGTGGCAGTGGGCCGGCCATATTAGCCGTAGAACCGATGGCCGCTGGGGCAGACGAGTTCTTGAGTGGAGACCGCGTATCGGCAAACGTAGTGTGGGACGCCCTCAGACAAGGTGGAGCGATGATCTTCGCAAGGTGGCTGGCAAAAACTGGATGAGTATAGCCGCGGATCGTGCTCAGTGGCGTGCTCTCGGAGAGGCTTATGTTCAGCAGTGGACGATGATAGGCTGATGATGATGATGATCAGGGCTCTGTCACTCCGCGCGCTTCAGACTCGCGCGCGGAGTGACAGAGCCCTGGTAATAGACTAAAGTCAACTAATGGGTGTATGATATATGACTTATATCTAATTAGTAGGTTACCTTCGATGCAGGCGGACGCCCGTGCGGCTGCGATTCCGTTTCGGAAGCAATGTAAACCAATCGCAAGTACTACATTAAAGAAAATCTTACCAACACACTCATTGATATTTGTGTTATATTGAACAACAAGATAAGTAACTAGAAGACTTGTATTTTTTAAGTCAGAATTTTCATTACTATACTAACGGCTGATTTTTCAATCCTCAAATGATATCTGTCAGTTTAATTAGCAATCAAACAGAATAAGTCGTTCTAAAACTACAGCAAACCTACCAACCACCCATCGCTACCAAACAACGTTGAAAAATCAGTCCTAAATCCAACGATATATCAAAACAAAGTTTAGATGCGTTACCCGCACTCCACAATGGCAAGACGAAAGTAAGGTAATTGCCCGACTTTCAATTAGTCAGGCACAGGCTCGTGACACGTAAACACACACCACTCTCGTCAGTCAGACACTCAAAAACCGTGACATTCTGATCAAAAATGCCTTCCTGCGTCTATCAACGATGTGCAAATTATACAGCAACAGTCAGAGATCGGAAAAATGTTTCATTTCACACGTAAGTACTGTATTTAACCGTAAAATGTATTTTTGTATTACTCTAATCGGCCATTTTTTTACAAAGAGCGAGACGCGCCAATGAGCATGCAGCGTATCAGACGAAACTTATGATGTCTGTTTATCTCTTTCTAACGACAGGGATTCCGTATGGTGGCGTTCATTTTTGTCCCACTCTTGACGTAATATGTCAATGTGTGTATCTGCAGTACCTGTCGCTGTTTTAAATTACGCATCTAAACTTTGTTTTGATATATCGTTGCCTAAATCTTATAATCATCATAAAGTATACTAATAAAAACTTCTCTTCCTAGAAATTAAGGAAGCATTTCAGTCGATCACAAAAGTAACTGAACCCTCAAGTTCCATGTCGCAGCAATAATGACATCATTTTAACTGGGTGTGAACAAGCGTTATAGTTGGTGTGACAAAGTACTAAGGTTGGCTGCTAATTCCGGGAAAAAAAATATAAAATGAAGTAGACAATTAAGCGGAAACTACATTGGGCCTACGTGAACCATGTATGCCGTCGGTCCCCATACATTTTACACAGAGGCTAGTCGTTTAGACTAGTTTAGAGCTACATTACATCCACGTGTAACCACGCCTTGAGACGCGATACCATATTACGCGACGCAACGAAAACGTACGACCGACCTTCGACGTATGACCTTCGATCAAGAATATCCTAGATAACGCTTCACGAACTAAAACAGTACGCAAAAATTGCACCTCAAATAGCGTCCCACTTACAAACTTAGCGTTTACTTTGTACATAATCACCTCTTGTTTCGTACAAACTCACATTTTATATCACTTATTTTGTACAAAAGCACATCTTTTATCACTTACTTTGGGCAAAATAAGCACCGTTTGTAAATGCGACGCTATTTGAGGTGCCATTTTTAAGACTCTGACCGGACATCTAGGATATTCTTGATGGAAGCTTATGACGCGAACATAAAGCACATTATTGGACACGCCCAGATCCGTGGCCCACGTCTGCCTAATGTATTTCCCGCTTTAGGCTAAACGTGTACATATAAATACTAACCAATTCTCTGGTAGTTCTCTTTGTTGGGCCGCGCCTTCCCGCGTCTTGATCTCGACTTCGGGTTAGTAAGCGTGCGCACGCAATTTATTGTGGTTACTTGCAAATGTTAGTAGGGCACTAATGCCCATTTGCACTAAACTTAAGAATCGCCTAAGTTCTTGCCTAACTTGTTTAGGCTACTCCTAGCAAAAAAATTGCTTGCACTAACCTTAAGCCGTCCCTAAATCCACTTAGGACATTCCTAACTTTATGACATCGAATAGGAAGCGCCCAACGCGTTAGGCGATACCTAAGTAGTATTTTTGTGTTACAGCATGGAGGTTTCCTTAGCCTGTCCAGCTTTACTTGACAAACAGCCAAATAAAAAAGTTATTTTATGTCATTATCTGTCATTTGTCAAAGACATTCTTCTTCTTATTTTTGGTATGTCAATCTACTCTCCTTTTTAGGGAGTAATTTTTGCCAGTATCAAGTGTTGAATAGTTCAGTGGTTTGACAAATTCAAACAGATTTTGTTTTCTTAAATAATAGATCATAAACAATCTATCATTTCAATCGTTTATCATTCGCTTTACTAGGCAATTCCCATGTTTTGTCACAGCTGAGACAGAACTGTTAGTGCAAACCAAATTTTTAGTTAGGCTGCTCATAAGCTTAGGTGTATCTTAACTAGGACAAGCCTAACCCAAGTTTAGTGCAAATGGGCATAAATCTAATACACGCCAAAACTGTCACGCTAGGAAGGTAACACATCAAAATTTGAAAGAAAATAAAAAGATAAAACTGAAATCTAGAAATTTATTACAAGATGTCACGTCCTAGGGTTACAGAAATTAGGAGCTACTATTAGGCTAACGGCCGAATACTCAAATGCCCATTTGCACTAAACTTGGGTTAGGCTTGTCCTAGTTAAGATACACCTAAGCTTATGAGCAGCCTAACTAAAAATTTGGTTTGCACTAACAGTTCTGTCTCAGCTGTGACAAAACATGGGAATTGCCTAGTAAAGCGAATGATAAACGAATGACGATACGATTGAAATAATAGATTGTTTATGATCTATTATTTAAAAAAACAAAATCTGTTTGAATTTGTCAAACCACTGAACTATTCAACACTTGATACTGGCAAAAATTACTCCCTAAAGAGGAGAGTAGATTGACATTCCAAAAATAAGAAGAAGAATGTCTTTGACAAATGACAGAAAATGACATAAAAATACTTTTTTATTTGGCTGTTTGTCAAGTAAAGTTGGATAGGCTAAGGAAACCTCCATGCTGTAACACAAAAATACTACTTAGGTATCGCCTAACCCGTTGGGCGCTTCCTATTCGAGGTCATAAAGTTAGGAATGTCCTAAGTGGATTTAGGAATGGCTTAATGTTAGTGCAAGCAAATTTTTTGCTAGGAGTAGCCTAAACGAGTTAGGCAAGAACTTAGGCGATTCTTAAGTTTAGTGCAAATGGGCAAAAGGCTTCTTAACTAAAATCTTAAGTTAAGGTCTCCTTAACTTTAAGGAAGCTGTCACTTTCATAGTGTTTCTGTCAAATCTGGCAACTTTTTTGAATTTAAGGTGGCCTTAACTATAAGATTCGTTTGAGTATTTGGCCGTAAGTAATTAAAACTAACGAAGGGTTAAGTTAGGGCGAAGCACGATACGTAGTGGCGGTCGCACTGGAACGTCCAAGTAGCGGGAGGCGCTCGAGGTGGTTACAGGGTACTAAAAAAAATACTGACTGAGCACGTTATTAAATAAATGAAGGGCTCAAGACTCGAATGATAAGCGTCCATTCTTTTTTTGAGATAAGCTAAATAGGGATGTTGACTATTTATTTTATTTTATGTTACATAAATAACCTCTCACAAAAAGAAACATTGGTAAAAGAATTAATTCGCTAGCATGAAAACTGCCCGAGATATGTGTGAAATGCACACAAATGGCCTCGATCAAAAATAAAATAAAATAAAAAAATAAAATAAAAACGCTCCATACTAATGGCTTGCAAGTTATGACGTCACGCCGTGCAAGTTTGTATGCAACGCATAGGAAATTTGTTCAGCAGCTATATTAAATATTTTGTTTATCAAAATGGTTTCTTCGACAAATTTGCTATACATTTTACTGACTAAATTATTTATTTTAATAAATTTTATACTTTTTAAATGGACTTGTCCACCCAACTTTGAAGGGTCATAAAACAAATAATATGCAATATATAAAACCAAGAGGTATACAAGCTACTCTAAAAGTTTAATATGTTTACGATTTTTATTAGTATTTCGTTATTATATTCATTAGTCAACATCCCTATTAAAAATGTAAAACATTTAAAATCTCAGCATTTTAGCAGTGTGATACGTTTGTGTTTTCTTCATTTTTTTTTTACTCTTTATCTTTTAGGTATTTGGGTTCTTTGTCAAAAAGATAAAGCTCGTGGAATACTACCATAGGCAATAATAAAATGACTGTGACGGACGGAACGGACGGACAGACAGACATGACGAATCTATAAGGGTTCCGTTTTTTGCCATTTTGGCTACGGAACCCTAAAAAATCAGAGTTGTTGGTCCCTCATCATTCTATCCTTGTGCCCTTCAAATGTTTAGTCGTTATAAAGCTTTTCAAATACATTTACTATAGACCAGTATATATAGTATATATAGTTAGTAGTTATGGCGTAACAATGTATACGGTGAGTGGGTGTTTTTTTTATTTAACCTTCAGCGCCATCCGCCATTTTGTTAAAAAACAAAAAAACCCTCCCCACCAACTGACAAGAAAGAAATAAAATGGCGTCTTTCACGAAAAACCCGATAATTTCGTAATCAGGCTATAATTTATCATTTTGTAAAGATATTTTTATTTATGAATACTTTTCTCATTTCTAGATACCAAAATCATAGTCATTTACATAGAGAAAAAACCGATTACCGGTACCGGTCTCCGGCGACCGCTTGGGCTTTGACAGAACGGCAATATGGCGATTATGTCAGGTCGCCGGCGACCGCTCTGGCACTTAGAGGTTAAAATAATGTTCAAAAAATCTCGATAGATGGCGTTTCATGAAAGCCGAGCCACAAAATCTGTTTAAATTGTGCGCTTTTGGTCGCATAAAACGCTAAACCCGTGCGTTTACAGTTACGTTTACGTAATGGTAAATATTTAGAGGAAAATATAAACATCAACATTTGGTGACATGAAATCATTCTGAACTAGTTTCTTTTTTTGGCCTTGGAGAATCGCCCATAATGAAGGTAGAAATTTGCCATTCTCATTCCCTAATTCCTATATTAATTGCCATTTTCTGTCGATGCGGCACACAGTCTAGTTTTTTTTTCTTCTTTATAAGTTATTTATTTATTTAATTCTTGATGCACAATTTGTACAATGGCGGACTTAATGCCTTAGGCATTCTCTACCAGTCAACCATAGGGTGATTTGGACACTTTGTGTGGTAGGGTGCACAACCAGGGTAAAAAAAAAAAATGATATAACTACATAGTTAAAATAAAAATACTCGACAATTACTTACTATAAATAAAACATTATAACATATGTTATGTAGTCAATTATCATCTGTGTACGTATGTGATGGAAATAAACGATTTATCTATCTATCTATTAATTAATGGACAGGATTTAGTATCTCTTAAGCTAAGTTTACATTACGTCAGCAGCTCGGCCTAGCAACGTGTTCCCAGTAGCTCGGGCATTACTCGACTCGCCTTAAACCATTCACATTGGTCAAGTAATTGGGCCGAGTAACCTCCAAGATTACGAATATTCAACTCGCTTTCGGACTGACCCGACGACGATTTACACAGGGGGGCGAGTAGGCAGACGAGTTGAGTGAAATAGATGGTGGGGGAACAACTCGGCCGAGCGACTACGCTCCGCGCGAGACAACTCGACTCGCTCAGTACTCCACTTGTTCATATTGGTCGAGTTCGCTTGCTTTTTATCGCTCGCTACTCGACTCGGTCGAGTACTTGACAAATGTAAACTTGGCCTTACCTCCGAGTCGAAATCCAACAGTTCCTCTTCAACGACTTCGGCCCTGTATTCCAATAGTAGGTCCCTCAATGGCTTGGAGTCCAGCGGACCGGACACGAACTCCTGCTTGAGCAGCTGGCTGGCGGTGGGGCGCTTTAGGTCCTAGGGGGGAGGGGGAAATGAAGGGATTCGGCGGTGGGACGCTTCTTGGAGTCCTTGGGGGAGGGGAAATTAAGGGATTTGGCGGTGGGACGCTTCTCGAGGTCCTAGAGAAAAATGAAGGTATCTAAGTATCCCTTACCTCAGAGTCGTCATCCAGCAGTTCCTCCTCAACAACTTCAGCCCGGTACTCCAGCAGTAGGTCCCTCAATGGCTTGGAGTCCAGCGGGCCGCACACGAACTCGTGCTTGAGCAGCTCGCTGGCGGTGGGGCGCTTCTCGGGGTCCTGGGGGGGTAAGGAATGATGTGTGAGTGAATATTGGGTAACCATTTTAAATGAATTAGTTTTACAGAACAACTTTTTAAATGAATTTGTTTTATTTTAAAATCTTTATTGTTTTATAAAAAGTGTGAATTAAATAAATAAATATTAGACAACATCACAAACATTGCTCTGATTCCAAATAGCTAAAGCACTTTTGCTATGGTAATCAGAGACAACGATGGAACTACAAACACCAAGACCTGAGCCAATATGACGACCTGAATGATGCAGTGGTCAACATGCCGCCTACCACGTAAGAGGTCCCGGGTTCGATTCCCGGCCGGGCAGAAATTGAAATGATGAATTTTAATTTCTGTGACGGGTCTGGGGGTGTTACTATGTATAATAAGTATATATTTAAAAAGTATATAAGTAGTATATGAGTTGTCTAGCACCCATATTACAAGCTTTGCTTAGTTTGGGGCTAGATGGCGCTGTGTGAAATTGTCCAAGCATTTATTATTATTAATATACAAGGCCATTTTCTAAATTGACCCAGCCGGGGATAGAACCCGGGACCTCAGAGGTGGTTACACCTTGAAAACCGGTGTACTAACCCACTCGGTGACGGAAGTCGTCGAGGAATCAATTTTACCGACTTCATTGTAATGTACTCGAAATTGTTAATTCTTATTATTTGTTATAAAGTATCACGTTTTGATCAATCTAGCAATTAGGTAGTGGAGTAAGTGAGAGGCAAACTTGCGTGTATTATCTTAATAATAAATAATAATAATAATGTTTATTTATTGTTTTCTCCAACAATCTTAAGTATTACATTTTTAATATTACATTTAAGATATAATTAAGTGTAAAGATTGCGAGACTGGCACCCGAGCTAAGCCATAGGCCTGTGGTTCAGAGCACCAGATCCCTCCCCTCTTGACGTAGCAATTGTGCAGTTAACAAACAAAAGTATAATAGAAACAATTGGAGAAGCATTTACGTTATACCTACATGGTAACAGTGAAAGAAGTTAAATATTAAATATTAATACTATTAAGGTATCTTATAACGTATCTTATACTATTAAGTATCTTATGTTGCGTCAGACAGTCCGTGCGAAACGCGGTACAATACGGATTGCAGTGGGACAAGCGAGCGGCGAGCGACAGTAGAACCACGGTAAAGAAATGTAGAACCCTTGGCCGGGCCCGTCGGCGACTGGCGGCTGCACTCCCCGCGCGCCGCGCGCACCCCCCGCGCGCCTCCAGACACGCACACATAGCCGCGAGCGATGTTACGAGCATACATGCTCAAGTGTCGTTTCTTTTCGGGTTAGAGTATATATTCTGTGACATTATTGAAGACGAAGACTAACTGCAAGGATGTTTCTAGAATATGTCTATCTTTTCCGAGGTTATTGAAGACGAGACTGGTTGTAAAGAGGTTTCTAGAATAATTACCTTGACTAAAGCTTTCGCGATGAAGTCATTAAAGGCCTTGCTCCACCTCGAAGGCTGGTCGAGCGATGGTGGGTCCCCCTTCTGTATGCGCAGCAACACTCGCATGGGGGTCATCTCGTGGTTGGGGGGCTCCATCTGAGCGAACTCTATGAGGGTGATGCCTAATGACCAAATGTCAACCTGGGGAGAAAGAGATATTGTGATTTTGGAGAGAGAAAGAAACAATTCATTGACAAACTTTCAGAACAAACAAAAAGTTATTAGATGTAGGGTGATACCTAATAATGACAGATGTCCACCTGAGAAGAGATATTGTGATTGTGGTCGGAGAAAGAAAAAACTTATTGTCAAAATTACACTGTCTGTCGTCAATTTAATCGCATTGTACAGTCAGCAGCACATCAAACTATACATGTTGACCTTGAGACCGCCTTTATGCCGTACGTAATAAAAGTTGTTTTCATAGTTCAACTGTTTAACCTAGCGTGCTGTCCTGCGACTCGTGCGTAGTGTTGGTCACATAATTAAGGACACCAGCCGATTTTCATACAAACATGGCAACTTTGAAGCTTTGATTCTCCGCCAGGGATTGACCTAGCTGTGATCTGATGATGGCCATCCAGGGAGAATATGTAATATATGTATGTTTATCAGCGAAAAGTACAATATACATAAACATTACGCAGAAGTGACGTCGCACTACGTCAAGCTAATATCGAGACAAAAATGTATGAAGACCTGACTCACGATATCGAAGTTTTCTAAGCACTTCGCATAAATACAAATTCCAACATCAAGCAGTCGGACCGCGGTCCCCGAGCACAGACACCTAGCTCGGTGAAAGTACTTCCCTTTTCGCTGAATATATGGTGAAGAGATCATGCCTCAACAAGATCAAACTTGAGACGCTGTTGTTATTTGAAACAGCTGTTTATAAATACGGGATTAAAAGATGTAAGAATGAGTTTAAAAAAACCACGAAGACAGCATGAAATCCTAAAGCTGAGAACTCTGATTCTCACCTTCAAGTCGTACGGATTGTCTCGGAACGTCTCACACAACACCACCTCAGGCGCCATCCAGTACGGAGTGCCTATAAAGGTGTCGTGCTTTTGTAACGTCGATTTGTTCTTTGCCGACACACCGAAGTCCGCTGGAAAATAAATGTGTGTTATTATTACTGGCTTATTCTTCTTATTGAATGAAGATTAGTGGCCACCTGTGTTAGAGTTTATCAAGCCGCCTGTGAGGCCTCTAACTTGGCTTAACGACTGTTATCAGATGACAACAGCCGGGACCGGCGGTTTAACGTATCCTCCGAAGCACGGAAGCGCTCAGTTGTAATGCAACTTAAAGGTCACAACACAATTTTTCTTTGCATCTCTTATCGACGCTATTACCAATGCATAAGATGCTATTTCGTCAAATAAGTCTCGTCAAATTTACAATATTTTGTTTCTCATTTTAAAATTTTTCGTTCGTTTTTCCTGATTTTTGTCTACAGAAACATTATCAAAATTTTATGTATTTCGTAAGAAACAATGGCTTCAAAAAGTAAATATATTTTTAAAAATCCTGACCTTAAATACCACGACATTAAGGTGTCAATTAACCTAGCTTATAAAACGCGATCTATTTGCAACATAGCTTTTTTCATTCTATTGCTATGAGCTGTGCTTTGAATCTGTCACCGACCTTATTAATACGACATAAGGTGCTTTTTTCATTAAATTGACCGTGTTTCAATATTTACATAGTCTTTTGTTTATTTTAGCCTTCAGCAATTTTTCTTTGCATCGCTTATCGACCCTATTACCAATGCATAAGATGCTATTTCGTCAAATAAGTCTCGTCAAATTTACAATATTTTGTTTCTCATTTTACAGTAAATTCTTCATTTCATCTACTTACATTGTACTATGCAATGTATAATGTCTTTTTTTACGAAATCGGCATGCTAGAACAGTGTCTTTATTTAATTTTCTTTTTGTGTCTTATTACGTCTACACAAGGTTCAAACTCACCCAATTTAACGCCTCCAATCATAGTTGCTAACACATTTCCCGCCTTCAGATCCCGATGTATGACATGACGCGAGTGCAGGAATTGCAGACCGCGGCACATTTCACGGCAAACGTACGCGATCTGAGCTTCGTTCAGGCCTTTCTCTAACTCCGACATTACTGAATCGAGGGCGCCACCGTCGCAGTACTCTAGCAGCATCTGGGGGAGAAAATAGTTAATTAGAATAGAATAGAATAAAAAACTGATTTATTAAGCGGCACAAAATAAATTACATGCTTAAATTAAAATACAGAATGTGACACTAAAAAGGCAACCTCCTCAGCATGTGTCAAGTGTAGCAGACATGCCGACGCTGATCTTCCGTGTTTACCTAGGTATCTTTTTTTTGAGAGCACTACTACGCCATGGATTTTACAATTTAATGATAAAAGTTATTATGTTAAATAACAGGCTAGAAAAATGCCCACCACGCTATGTCGAAACTTAGTCAATATGTCTATTTCCACTGTGAAATCTGCCAGATTGTCTTCATTGTCAAATATGTGGTTTTTTTATGCACAACGGGATATTGCTTGGCCCTCACCTCACCTGATGTTAAGTGACGATTAGGCCGAAGGTAGAAGCGCACTACACCCGGAATCCTCACCACTGAAGAACTGGCTATCTTACCTCTAACTGCCGGAACACAACAATGGGGTTGGTAAACTTTTCCAAAACTGTTGTGAATTATATATTTTCTGGTAGCTTTTGGCTTTGGAGTCAGGAATAACAAATTGCGGAATTATATAATGCTTCATTTTAATTTAAATAAAAATTTCAATTTTTAATTTACAGCATAGTACAATAAATCACTATTACGGCTGTATGCGTAGGTAATGCCTTTGCTCCAAAGACTTTCTATGTTGTTGCTCAAAACAAAAAAAACAAAGGTATGATTACTCTTTGTCACTGTCTGTCAAATCTGTCAATCAGATTTTTAAATCAGTAAATGCAAAGGAACTTCGTGTTCAGCCGTATGTTTGATATTTTATCGCGATAATAATATAAAAAAATATATTTAGTTAACAAGGTAAAATAAAAAAATCATAATATTATTTTCTTTATTCTTCAAACTTGTGCTATCAAAAAAAATATAAAACAATTCTCTTCGAAAAAGTTTACCAACCCCATTTTTAAATTGTTGTTATGGCGTCAGACTTAGGTAAGATGGTGGTAGCTAGCCAGGCGGACTTGATAGCCCTACCAACAACCAAACCGAGTACAAACTATACCCCCCCGGGAATCGAACCCAGGACTCCTGCGTCTTAAACGTGTGGGCGAACTACTAGACTATAGAGGCGGTTAATGTGTTTTAATGTTGTGTTATGTTGTGCATCGTGCAACATTAGATACTGACCCACAGCTTGTTGTCAATGAAGTACGCCTCATGGAGCTCCACCACGTTAGGATGTCGAACTTCGGTCAATATGTCTATTTCGACCGTAAAATCTGCCAGATCGTCTTCATTGTCCAGCATACACATCTTTGCGGCCGCTAGCTGTCCGGTCGTTTTATGCTGGGCTTTGTACACCTGGAAAATTTAAATAATATTTTTATTTTAATAAAAAATTAACAACACAAAAATACATTGCTCCGATTCAGATTCGAGTGGCTAAAGCACTTGTCTTATGGCATTCACAGACGGTGGTACGGTCGGCAACGAAAGTTAATTATCACTTTAGTATACCCAGCAGTGGGTGGGGCCTTAAGGCCGAGTAGTACCAGCCGCCCCTTTCTTGAATGGCGTTGCTGGTCTGCCGCCCCTAGGCCCTTGCCGGTTTAGGCCGCGGCCTATACGGCCTATTGACAAATCCAGGGGCTCTATTTTTGAATCGCTCGTATGACATTATGTTGTCGCAGGCGACTTAAGTCACACTCGCCTTTTAAGTCGCATGACGCCGATTTTCCGTATTTTTGAATCGTTCGTTTTCGGAATACGAAATGATGGATTTTATCCGTTCCACGCAGAATTTAGAGAAAACCGATAACTACCGCAACGAAAACGGAACGTAATGTCCATGTTTCTATTGGCTGTTTAAAAAAAACTTCGCTTTTTAGTTGAAAAGAATATCGCTCGCCGTACCGTATCGCTCGACTGCAAACGAGTGGGTGAGGGCACTCGTTGCGGTCGAGTGATTCAAAAATATGGAAAGTCAAATGTCGAACGAAAATCAGTAGAAACCAAGCGCTCGACGCCAGTCGAAGGATTCAAAAATAGGGCCCCAGGGGCCGTACCGGCTAACGCATCGAACTTCGGCAAGTCTGCCCGGTCAGTGGCCCGGCTTCAAATTAAAACAGATAAATCGAGCCTCAATCAGGCCAAAATGGCGAACCCAAATTCATAATGTCACACGAACATCGATATCTTCCAAATAACTAATATATAACACTATAGATAAACTAATATATAACAATAACACTATAGATAGCTGACACTTACTAACATTTGCATGCCTACAGACTTAAGGCAGAATATTGTTGACAATGACAATGTTTCTAATAAAGATGTTAGAAACATTGTCATCAAACTCAATGTAATGTACACAATATTGTGCAAATAAATATTCTGATTTCTGATTTCTAACGTCGACAAATAGTACTATACGAAATTCCTTACTTCGATTTATCTGTTTTAAGTTGAAGCTCGGCAGACCCACCGAAGTTCGAAAAGTAAGCTAGAGCCCCAGGGTACTTATTATTGTCTACTTTCAAAATCTATCGAAATCGCTTTCATTTGACAGATGGATGTGACTCATGGAACTTCTTTTTGACACAAATAAAACTTACCAAAGAAATGCAGCAATGTGTCACATCCTATTTGCATATGAAAGAAATTGCGATAGATTTTGAAATAAAACAATAAGTACACAGGACTGCGTGCGGCTGATATGATACTGTATGTGTTGTAAAACTGTGCTCATCATGTAGTTACCTTCCCAAAGGCTCCATCGCCCAGCTCCCCGATCATGTCCCAGTTGTCCGCCGGGTCGCAGTTGTCCCGTATGTTGTTGAACACTTTTTTCTTCTTCGCATCATGGCCGCCACCGAGGTGGAGCACCTGAATAACACAAGTATAATATAATAATAATAAAGACTTTATTGCACATGATAGAAAAAACGATACAATCAGAAAAAACAAGAAAACATACAATAGGCGGCCTTATTGCTACATAGCAATTTCTTCCAGGCAACCTTGGGCGAAATAAAATAAGATAAATAGGATAAAAGGGGAATAGGTGCACTTTAGAGGACAGAATATGAATATACAAAAATACTAAAGGATAAAAACATAATTCCATGGCATAGGAGATAAATATAAACAAGAAATATTAGTCGCGGGAAGAAGAGAGAAAATGACTCCTAACTTGTTCTCTAAATGACCTTGGAGTTTGAGCCTTTCTTATTATATATTATTGATAAGAAAAAAAATCAACTAAAAGAGAGAAGTAAGTTTGCTTGTTTCCGATGAATGAGAGGGTCTGCCCCTCTAGGTTAAAAGACAAAGTTATTTCACAAAATATATATACAGGTTTGATGGTTTTTTAATATTTATAAGGCGCAGATCACAAAGTTTCAGTAGTTGTGAAATGGACTAATAATTTCCCAATAGATCACGTTTCGACTTAATTTTTTAAATAATTTAGAAATAAGCCTGTAAGCAAGCACTTCAGTTGCTTCTGATGGTGAATATTTCCATACATTTTTGTAACTAATAATATTTGGCTATATGTGGAAGCTTGTAATTGGCCTTCGATATTTATTTAAGTTAACCACTTTCTTCTCAACCTAGCTGTTAGCTTCCCGAAGATTGTAAAAATAAAATAAAATAATAAAATACTTTCTATAAAAAAAAATTAGTCTAACTGCCTAATCTAAGGGAGTAGCAGGGGTTCTCACTCCGCGCTAAAAATTTATGTTAGCGTACCTGCTCGCGGCTGACTCAGTCGAGCCAGCGCACGATGGGTGTCATGTATCGGTTGAGACAGAAAGAAAGGTGCATACAATAACAGGCACGCAGCGCTGTGCAATTTAAAATTGTACTTTATAGCCGTGCAGCGAGCGTAGCTTATTATTTGATTGTCCTCGCACGGATGGGCTTATGTATGTTTAGTCCTAATAGATATCCTGTGGGAGTAGCCCAAAAGTAAGCTCATACAATAATACAAATTCAAATTACTTACCTTCTTTAGATTATTAAAAAACGACATGTTTGTAGTTGAGCCCGCCTTCGCGGCGGGCGGGCGTCTCAACCGTATTTGCTCATTGTGGAGTCTGTTCACTCAGCGCCTGTAACAAGAAAAAAAATACTAGACATGTTGTCTTATCGTCCAATACATGCCACCCTGCCACGTCTGCAAAAGCGATAACGAATTTCGCTATCGAAAATGTAACGTCAAATCCAGCCATCCATATCTCCCCTAGATATGGATGGCACCTGGCACGACACTTAAAGGGGCGTACAGCACGAGGCTAGAGATGGGCATCTACCCGGTAAATACCCAAAGTACCCAAAATCAAGGTATTTACCCAGGTAAATACCCAAAGGATGGGTATTTACTTTCCAACTATTTTTTAAGTCTCTTAATAGTCTCTTATACTATTTAAATGCTACTTGATCTGTCATGGAGGTGTAGAGCGACTGGCATGTTTGCTAAAAACAGGTCCAACGGCTTTTTTACTCTGTAATGCGATTAGTTTGCCCATGTCAACCAGTAGTTGACACGAGTTTGTGTACCTACATGAAATGCCCGTGTCAACTACTGGTTGACATGGGCTAGCGCGTGAGAGAGGCCGCGATTTATTGAACTATACTTATCTCTTTTACTCTTAGGGACATTTCTGAACGTTTGTCTCGTTATTCTGTGAAATTTGCTAGCTGTACAATCCATTAGGTCTCTGAGAGAAAAAAAAATTACAGTTCGTATTGAACGTGGTGGTCTGTCAAAAAGTGTATTGTGTTTTGAGTGATTTTGGTATTTTGTGTAGACAAGTGTATGTTTTTATTTTTTAACATAATCTTTATTATCTTATTGACGTATTTTAAAATAAAAAACCATAGGTTATCGCTTTAATTTTTTGGTACGAATTTTTAAATAAAAGTGCGCTTTGAAACGCGCTATCTCAATGTTTACCTCATCGTAATACTTCACCGGAATTGCATTTTGAAAAACAAAAGACTTAGTGAAGCCGGAAATCGCATATTTTCATTAAAATTGTGCACATTGTGATGAGAGCGTGATTCTTTTACCATTCGTAAGTTACACTACAGTGATCGTTTTAAGATGTAGATGCTAGCTGGATTTGACCCCTAACAGATTATAGAGGTCAAATTGTTCATCACGGACCTATCATTTCGCCGCACATGATGTTTGTCGTAATAACTGCAAATTTACAGCTACTAGGGCAAGTGTTGTATCATTTTCGGATAAATAAAAGACGGCCAATAGAATTCTAAAATAAAAAACAAACCTTTACATACTAGAAAATAAATAACCGTAATTCCTAACCCCAAAAATCGAAAATGTTATTAACAAAAAATATTTTCCAGTGACGATAAATTTGAAACCAGTACAGATATCGGCTTGAAAAAAATATGATTAGAAAGCCACATTAATACAGATTTAAAAAATATAAGTTTAATTGGAACAGTGTCATAAAAAATACGTTTAAAAATATTAAACACAGCGCGGCAATTACATAAAAAAATCTTAAAAATGCGTTCTATTAAAGGCCGTTACAGTTATCTCTGTGATACCAGCACTAAATTTTTATATGTTGTTTAACATTTTATTTTCTCTCAAAAACCGTCGGGAGACCACCTGTGAAGTGTTTTGTTCCGGAGATATGACGTCATCAAAATGGCGACGGACGTATTTTGAAAAAAACCTGGTAATTATGATTCTATGAATCCGGTGTCAGACTAAAACTAAAGGGAATTAAGTGTTCTATAATGTTATAATACAAACATAGGCTGAGTAGTACAGTTACGAAAATATATTAAATTATATGGAAATTCAACTTTTAAAAACTTCAATTTTTTATTTTATTTTAAATTACCGTAAATAATAAACTGATAATTTTAGTGCAAACAAAAAATATGTTGATAAATTCTATTTAATGCAGATTTGAAAAAATATAATTTTCAAGTACCTTTACAAACAATAAATAGCGAAAAAAAATTTAAACGTCGCGCGCCGTCTATTTCCTTTATAAAAGATTTTTTGTATTAAAGTATATGGCTATCCAATGAAAGCTAATAAATAACTGTTTCCAAATATATAAACATTATAATACTTTAATGTTATTGTTTTGAAGAAAATTAAAAAAAAAACGAAAACTAAGAAGTACAATACTAAATAAGATACTAGAAAAAAGTATATTTTTCTAGTATATTATTTAGTATTGTGTAAAAATAGCATTGTGAATGCAAAAATCTCAAATTTAAAAAAACTAAGAAGTACGATATGTTTGTAAATTATTTGAGAAACCAAAAAAGGCCACTCAAAATCAACACAAAAAAGGCAAAAACCACAAGCGCACATGTAACACGATTGTATAAATGTTGTTATGCCCCTTGAAAGTAGTTTATACCGAAGTATGCAGCTCTGCAACCCTGTGCTGCTCGAAAAACTTACCATTTTTTTCAGTTTCTTCAAAAAAACTATATTAACGAAGCGTTTTTCAAGTTACTTGGTCCTATACTTTTGTAAGGCCTACTTAATTTACTTATAAGAAATTTTGAAATAAAAAGATATTATTTAAAAAAAAAATCGCTATTTATTGTTTGTAAAGGTTATTTAAAAATATTTTTTTTTTATCTGCATTAAATGGAATTTATCAACATATTTTTAGTTTGCACTAAAATTATCAGTTTAATATTTACGGTAATTTAAAATGAAATAAAAAATGGGGAGTTTTTAAAGATTGAATTTCCATTATAGTTTAATATATTTTCGTAACTGTACTGCTCAGCTTATGTTTTGTATTATAACATTATAGAACACTTAATTACCTTTCATCTGACACCCCATAGTGCCCCATATATGTATATAGGATTCATAGAATCATAATTATCCATTTTATTTCAAAATACGTTCGTCGCCATTTTGATGACGTTATGTCTCTGGAACAAGCCACTTCACAGGTGGATTCACGACGGTTTTTAAGAGAAAATAAAATGTTAAACAACATATAAAAATTTGGTGCTGGTATCACAGAGTTAACAGAACGCATTTTTAAGATTTTTTTATGTAATCACCGCACTGTGTATAATATTTTTGAACGCGTTTTTTTATCAAACTGTTTTTGAACAGTTTGATAAAAAAACGCGTTCAAAAATATTTAACTTATATACGTATAATTAAACTTATATTTTTTTAATCTGTATTAATGTGGCTTTCTAATCATATTTTTTTTATGCCGATATTTCCAATAATTCAGTATTCATTTGAATATCTCTCAAATGTAAAAAATCACTTCTGCTGCCTAAACTACTGAAACGATTTTGATGATTGAGGTGTCATTGGAAAGGGGGTGATGTGTAGATGTGTTTTCATATGTTAGTTTTATACCCTTCCTATTTAGCTTCGTAAAAAGACATAAAACGGAATAAAACGTCCTCTATATCGAATTTGACCTCTAAAGTACGTTAGGGGTCAAATCCAGATAGCCTCCACATCTAAAAATAATATAATATAATAACAGTGGTGTCCCCTAAGCATGGTAAAAATTCATCATCTTTCATCACAATGCGCACAATTTTATCGATTTCCGGCCCCACTAACTGCATTCTATAGCTGTATTCCTACTTATCAGAAAAAACAAAACTTGATAGTGTTACATATCTAGTTGAGTCGCAATGAACGCTTTAACGGGAACCGAGCCGCCCGGTGGCGAGGGGCCGGCAAGGGTGGAAAATTGACGGACAAAGCTCGAGTTATTACGACGGGCGCCCGGGGCAACCGAGCGGTTAGGACATATTTTGAAAAGACTGTTTAACAACAAAACCGCTATAATTATTTATGACTGTTCGTAACTACCATTACAATATCCATTTTATTTAAATTATGTTGTAAAGTAATTCAATTCATAATGTAACTAACTAAATTATTATTTTTTAATTTATTTTTGTTATAGAAAACAACTAACCAAAAAGTCGGAAATGAAAATCATCTCACTAGTTTAGTCAATGATCAAGATAATATTTTTTTTTGTACCTAAACATAAAACTAAACTTAAATGAATAAAAAGAAAGACGAAAAGAAAAAATACTACTAAGCCACATCGTGCTTATTGTTTTTACCCATGCTTTTGGGTATTTACCCGGTAAATACCCGGTATATACCCAAATTGGGTATTTACCCGGTAAATACCCATCGGGTATTTACCCACCGCCCATCTCTACACGAGGCAAACATCTTGAAATCGGGTGGGGATTGCGCAGAACGCTTATTTTGGGCATGCGTAGCGGTGAGGGGCGCGGGCGGCGGGAGAGGGGCGCGCGCTATTGGTCGCTCGCAAGTGCACAATCATGCGCGAACTTATCCCCCTCCGTCGAAAAAGTGTCAAGATGTTTGCCTTGTAGTACTGTACAACGCTGGCAAAAATTTTCATAGTAAAAATTATCGATTTTTTAACAACATTATTGTTTTTAAATAAATAACCAATAAACTATTTCTTATTTTGGAGAACTGTCAATCACAAAATTGTTTAAAAAACAATAAAACCGACTTCAAAAAACCTACCTCTAATAAAAGCAAGAAATAATATACAAATCATTAGATTCGCATTATCATTGTTATAATAAAACACGTCTATTAAAGTCGGGTGGGGCTGGAGTACATCTTCCTTTTTTTATTCTAAAAGCCCCACCCGACTTCAATTGACGTGTTTTAATATAACAATGATAATGCGTATCTAATGATCTGTATATTATTTCTTGCTTTTTTTAGAGGCAGGTTTTTTGAAGTCGGTTATTTTGTTTTTTAAACAATTATTTTATTTTTTTATTTTTAGTGTAAGTATCTTCTGTATTAGGTAGTGTAGGTATATTATTTAGGTAGAAAAATCGGCTCAGCCAAACGTGAGATAATCGCGGAGAAACATACATACATACAAACTGAATACCTCCTTTTTTTGAAGTCGGTTAAAAAGACTACACAAAGGTATCCCTTCCCCAACAAAAAAATCATCTAATTCGGTTCATAAATAACAAAATTGTCAAGTTAGTTGATTTAATATCATAGTATTTTCAGGATTACTTGTAAACTACTGAACCGATTTAAAAAAAAAATGGGACCTTCTCGCAAGAAAACTCAATCGAACAAAAAAAGAATCATCTATATCGGTCCATAAATGTCGAAGATACGCGCGAACAACGATAAAAAAAACATACAATCGAATTGAGAACCTCCTCCTTTTGATGAAGTCGGTTAAAAATTAGTAAGCTAGGTAAGGTTTTTTAAAGTTACAAGATTATAGGTTTATTATTGGTAGGCACAGCAATCAGCATTGAAAAACTACAAAATTGGAAGTCACTTTACAATTATTTTCTATCGAGAAAAGTTTTAACAATCATGTTTCCGTTAATCATATTACTGAGTTGTCTGAGTACTAATAGTCTACTTCCTTTTTTGGGACCAAATCGAATAATACTGTGTGAAATTGTTGGTCAAAAATGTGTATTTAACAGTGTATGTACGCACCCTTAAGTAAATGTTTCATTAAATATGATTCTAGCATTATTAAATTAGCTAGTGGACCAAAACTACAAAACTCTATCTCATTTATAAGCAATTTACGAGTGTTTTGTTAGTTACTTTCACTCCAATACAAATTTTCATGAATAAAACATTATATTAACAACAATAAACATTCTATTATGCACATAAACTACTTGTGCATCAGTAAATATTTACTTCAAAAAATCTATTTGAATATTATCCAAAAGTCTAGTTTTATTTTCATAAGCCCATATATCACACAGCTCGCCTTGTGATCGTCCTTGCTACAACTTGCCACGCGAATATAGCACTTAATACGAGGCAATAAAATAGTCGAGTGGAATGGAATTTGTGAAATTCTAGGTGCGGTATGAGAAGAACTTAAAGCATTCTAACTGTATTGTTAGAGAATCTTTGAAAGAAAGCTTTCAAAGAGGTTTATAATGATTTATAACTCAATAAAACAGTGCGAGTCGGACTTGCGCTCGAAGGGTTCCGTTCCGTATGCAATAAACGTGTTTTTTTAAATGTTTATTCTATTCTGTTTTTAGTATTTGTTGTTATAGCGGCAACAGAAATACATCATCTGTGAAAACTTCAACTGTCTAGCTATCACATTCACGGTTCATTAGATACAGCCTGGTGACAGACAGACAGACGGACAGTGGAGTCTTAGTAATAGGGTCCCGTTTTTATCTTTTGGGTACGTTATTTTAGAGTTCGTTACTTAGAAGGAGAAAAAGGATAACCCACCTAGATAGTTGGTTGCCATAGGTGTGACTTTATCTAGGTCCTAGATAAAGTCACACCTAGGGCAACCAACTATGTAAGGTAGGATGCCTGTCTAGGATACACAAAATGCCCAATTTTTCAGAAAAATGCCTGTCTTGTCTATAGTAAAAAAAAATTTAGTCAGTTTCATCCACTAATCTTTTAATTTGTTAGTGGTTTCGTCCGGGCGGGCGGGCAGCCTAGCCGGTCACGGGCTTGCGTTTTTGGACCACGTATACGAACTGTCAATTTTAGCGAGACCCGCGAAATTCAAAGATGACTGTTTCAGATTAGCGCCAGCCACACACCTGTCTAATCTATCCTAGGCTTTTTAAAGATTTGTTGCCTAGATTTCTGTTAAATGACGGGAAATGACTACAGTTGCCAAGTAACAGACCCATAGTAGGCTCATCTCTTACTGGAGATAGATTTCTGAAATTGACCGTAAACCGTAAAATGCCTATCAAATGCGGCAAATGCCTGTCAGGGGCCGTACCGACTAACGCATCGAACTTCGGAAAGTCTGCCGGGTTTCAAATTAAAACAGACAAATCGAGCCCCAATCGGACCAAAATGACGAACCCCAATTCATGATGTCAAACCAATATCTTCCAAATGACTTCAACAAATTGTACAATACGAAATTCCTTACTTCGATTTATCTGTTTTAAGTTGAAGCTCAGCAGACCCACCGAAGTTCGAAAAGTTAGCCGGTAGGGCCCCAGATGGTAGCCCTAGATACACCTCCAAAACTTCGATATCGCTTCTCTTTAGAAAGACCTGTGGATTTGAGTTGTAGAAAATGTAATTATAACTAAAACTTATATCATTCCAATACATTCATGATTTGATATCAAAGATTTGCAAAATGTCATGCATGGATTTTAAAATTAATATAATTCTGCTTAGTTTGTGTACGTATTTTTAAAAATTAATACACTAAATGAACACAAACTGTCATGTTGACTAACAGAATCATAATTGGTACAAAGTAATGCTCGCTTTTATCATTTTTCGCTTCCGGTTTTTGTGATAGATAAGAACTAAAATTAATAACAGTCTGTTTAATGTTATGTTAACTGCTTTTGGAACAGAGTAAAATTAACTTCGACATCACCCATTTATGTCCTCTCTGCTGGGCACAGGGCTTCCTTATGGAATAAGGAGGATGGGCCATACCCCACCACCCAGACCCAATGAGGATTGGTGGCAAAGGCCTAACGTGCCTTCCGATGCACGGAGAAACTCGAGATAATACATTTTTGGTCACCCATCCCATGACCTCCGCAATCGCAGGGCCAGGCGCTAAACCACTGCGCCGCCGAGCTCCTCTGTTCTATCCTATTATTTAGTAAACAATCTTTACCTAACTCGATATAATATTAACCCAACGTATGTTCTATAAAAAAACCTTACCTTAATGTATTTGAGTGCTACTGTTTTTTAATATTTCAGTACAAATGTATGAATGCTAAACTAACGAATGCCATGTGTTTAGAAAAACATATTATTATGTCAAGATACAGCGAATAAAGTGGACGTAAGTAGGTATCTTCTTTCAAACGAAAAAATATTCATCTAATTCTAAATCATAAACAAAAAAGTTATGGTTGAACATCCGTCTAAATTCATATAAAATGGTTACGAAAACGACAGTATTTTCACAATTTCCTGAAAAATACTGAACCGATTTCAACATTTCAATAAATGGGACCATCTTGGGAACAAACTTGATGTAATAAAGTTTGAATCTTTTCAATCGGTGCTACATCAAAAAAATATACGCGACTTGCTTTTCAGTTTCTGAAGTTGGTTAAAAAAGGAGTCCGTGCACTTCATGACCGTTGTAATCATAATTCGATACAATATTGACGCATTTTTTTAAACATAGAAAACTTTGATATTATCTGTGTATAGTTAAGGATTAATTAGAATGTCTGAATCAGCTGTTTTGCCAATAAAATCACTTGTTATTTCTCAATGACGTAATAAGGACATAGGGAAACATTCGAAATGAGCCATGATCCTGCATTAGTCACGATGACATCATCGTTTGTCGTCGCTGTGTTGCGGAGATAAGCCAACTTGGTAATAAAATAATTAGCACCTTAGGAATTTACAATAAAATCTGAACAACTCACAACAGAATAGGTGCTTAGCTTACCCATAAAATTACTTATTGATAAGCATGTAATACTTAGCCCGAACTATGTAAACTAAAGACATGAAATATCAGATGAGTGAAAAAAGTGACTTGAATTATTTTTGCTATTTAAAACTACAACTTATTACATTTTATAGAATTTAGATAAGTCAGTAGTCACCATTCGTGCCACAGAGACAATATTCTAGACCAGGGATTCCCAAAGTGGTCGATACTGACCCCTTGAAGTTGAAATCGGTTTCCCAGGGGTCGACATAAACGAATTATTTATTTATTTATTTAGTACACACACAATTTTTACATGAAAAATAATGGACAGAAGAGTAGAACAAGGGCACAGCTTATTTCATATTGAAATTTCTTCCAGAACATTGAGAAGGGCAGTGTGTGTGTGTATCTCGAAGTAGGTACGTATACCTATATACATACATATATATATATAACATAGATAATATAATATACTTACACATAGATAAAATATTTAATACATATACTAATATAAGAAGAAAGTATAGTATAGTAAATATAATAATTATTATGAACTAGCCTCCACCCGCGACTTCATTCACGTGAGCAATAGAAAAATCCCTTTTGCCCGCGATTTCACAATAAGGCGACCAGTTTAAATGATCTCCTTGGTGTACTACGGAGAGTTCAAGCTGTTTCCCGGATTCAACCCAACCGAATTAGATGAAACATAGCTTAGATTTTAATTTGGAGGCCAAGCTACCAAACTGTAAAAATCCCATCAAAATCCGTTCAGCGGTTTTCGAGTCATTCGCGCACAACATTTAGAATTTACTGTCTTATAATATGTATAGATTATTACATTTTTAAAGTAACGACTTTTAGAGTAATTTGGCTGTGGGGGTCTTAGGTATCAGTTCATTTTGGAAAAGGGGTTTCATGCCCAACATAGTTTGGGAATCTCTGTTCAAGACTTAAGGCTCCGTTACGCGAAATCACTTGTCTCCGTCTTTTTCTTTATGTGTAAAGAGTATGGAAAATAACCTCACTTCTGCAGTTTTTCGTTGTTTTTTCATCATAATCTTTAGCACAATTATCTTTCTTAAGGCGAGGCCAGTTCACGAAATTTACTCTTTCACTATGTCTTTAGAATAAGGTTGAATATGGCATAACTTTAATTGACGCTTCGTCAGTAATTTGACGAATTTTAGTTCATTTTTATTGATTTCTGAAATACTGGATCATTTATTAAAAATGTACTCGGTTATTGTGTTAGATCGATAAAAAAGCTATCCTTTTTGCATAAAAAATCATATCGCTGTCGTTGAAAATTACGAAATCTGACGATTTGAAATTTAGTTTTATAAGTTTTTATGGTGTTATTCAGGATTTTTTTACAGAGTTACCATGCCATTTTTCAATATATTTTGTTCGGTTAATTTGCTTCTTTGTTTCTTTTTCAGTCTACAGTAATTTTTGTGAAGTAGAATTTTACATCAGTTCTTCACATTGGAAGTTCAAAAATCAGACTTTTCATCAGATCGTGAACTGGCCTCGCCTTAATAAATAGTTATTGGAGCAACTGCTCAGTACGTTAAAGTGTATTTTGATGTAGAATTCAATACGTTTCCGCTATTATTTACGCCAAAAATATGACCCGCGACAAGCGCTTTTGATGACATTCTGATTTTTTTTTACAATCATCTGTGAGGTTTATACGCAATTTAATACTTGTAGGTACTAGATAATCTCTTTAGCTTGTCGTATGTTTTTTGTTGTGGCTACAACTTTACGTTTTCTATATAAAAATATGGCCCGCGCAAACCATGTTTTCCTAGAAACAGTCTTCAAAGACACCACGCCCTTATCCAATTGACACTGTCTGGGCCACAACAGCTTATTAACAACGCAATTAAACTCAATTAGGTTGAAGATAAAGTCCAAATTCGCATGTTAATCTCTAATAGGATTACTAGAGTGTCAAGTGACCTTTCGACCTTTTGGAAGACATAAAGTTTTTTTTAATGGTCTGAGTGCAAGTGAATTTGTCAAACTATACTACCTATACGGTCAATCATAAATAGTAATAAATATTGGACACCATCACATTGCGAGAAATTATAGATTGCCTGAGGAGCTCGGTAGCGCAGTGGTTTAACGCCTGGCCCAGCGATTGCGAAAGTTAAGCAACGTTCGCAAGGGTCGGTCATGGGATGGGTGACCAAAAATTTATTATCTCGAGCTCCTCCGTGCTTCGGAAGGCACGTTAAGCCGTTGGTCCCGGCTGCATTTGCAGTCGTTAACACCCACCAATCCGCATTGGGCCCGCGTGGTGGGTTATGGCCCATCCTCCTTACCACCCATAAGGAAGGCCTGTGCCCCAGTGGTGGGGACATCAAAAATGGCTGATGGACGATAGATTGCCTCGTGTTCAGAGACCGATCTAGAAAGAAGAATGCACATTTCTGACCTGTCAAAATGTTGATTTCATCAATAGGGAATATGCATAAGTGACCGATTTTGATGAATTTGAGCTTGATCGCTGCGGACACTTACAAAAACATGATGGAACAGAAAAAAAAAATGTATTGTTTTAGTTTTATCACACGATGAAATCAGGGGAAATAACGATATTTCTTTTTCATTTTCGGATATAATGCACTTTACAGTCAGATATAATATCGAATAAGAAATAATATATTGTATGACACTTATGTACTTAAACGCAAAATTTAGGGACATAATTGAAGATTATTGGCTAACTCCATATTAAACACACCTGAAACGTGACATGTGACGTCACCGTTTTGTATAGAGCGTTTTCGGCGGGTGCTCATGCGTGCTAACTTCAAGTAACTATATCACGAGAAAAAAAACACAATAGAAATGTTTTAATATTACACTTGATTTTCTCAAGCATTATACTTTTGATTTTGATTTAAAAAAAAAATATGCATATTCCCTATTATCGTGTATAGACAAGTGATTATATTGTTATTTATAAATTGATAACTAAAATAAAAATCTGCAATACAGAAATAGAGAAAATTCGTAGTAAAGATTAGCCAATAATTAAAATTTGGACATTGTTTGTTTTCCACCAAAATCAAACAACGATGTTTTGATTGCCAGGTTAAAATTCAATAAATACTAGTGTTCTACGGTGATAGCAACTATTCAAATATAATGTTACTATCATTAATTCATTATACATCAACTTACAAAAAAGCTATTTGACAGGTCAACGCTTGTATGGGAAGTGGTCATTGTTCTTTGGCGCGATCTATCTATAACATTTGAGTGTAAATCCACATTGTCTAAATGGTTAAAAACTCTAAATTACGAGGAAACTGAATCAATCTTAACTCACAACAGGTGATCTTCCATACATATAACGGATAAAATACACAAACACACATCACCTACACACACACACGTACGCACACACACTCACACGCACGCATATATGTATATATACACACACACACATACACACAATTATTTACAATAAACTAAATAAGTAAAATAAGTATTTACAAAAACCGCAGTGACAAAAACCGCAGGGCATGTATGAAAAGATTGATGGATGTGATAGAAGCGAAAGAAGTGTGTAAGGATCGTAGCCGGTGGCGATCCATAGTCTCTGCCTACCCCCATGAGAAACAGGCGTGAGTGTACGTATGTATGTATTTTCCTAAAAATAAGATAAGATTTTTATATATTTTTTTTAATTATTAGCACGTAAGTAGGTAGGTACCTACTAAAATCTTTAACGTCCGAATGGAGGAGCGGAGCCCTCTGGTACAGGCATTGTAATGCTTAAAAGGGGACTCCAGCTACTAAACGTTATGTTTTTGTATGTCAAAGTAAATAAAGATTTTTGATTTTGATTTTTTGAACACTAACACTCAGAAAGTTCCGTTTTCTAAAGCGGGGATCGAACCCGGAACCTCAGAGATGACAACACCACGAAAACCAGTGTGCAACCCATGAAAGCATTTTCCAAAACGTGGGAATAAAACGCTAAGTTAAAAAAATATTTGCGTTGACGTAAGAAAATATTTGTGCACACGACTTTCTCCGTACACAGACGTGTACTTTCGGATAGAAAATGTTTAGAGTAAATAATTATTTGTTTTCTTAGGTGTGTACGGTTTCAATGTTTTATTTGATTACAGTCCATACTAATATTATTAAGTTTGTATGTAAGTAGGAGGTAATCTCAGAAACTATCCATCCCTTTTTAAAATTCTTTTACCAAGCTAGCTACAATATCCCTGTCAAAATCTGTACCTTTCTATCTGATCATGGTGTTTACCTTTTTTACCCGACTGCGGGTTATGTATTTCGCGCGTATCTTGTAAGTATGTTTGTTTGTATGTAATATTCTTTATTACCTCATATCTCTCAAACGGCTGAACGGATTTCTATGATTAAGATATCGTTAGATTGGTCTTTTCAGCCCAAGTGTTCTTAAGAAGGTGGTGTTATAAAAAAACCAACATGGCGGCTGTACGGTGCTATTATACGTAGTGAAAAAAAAATTTTTTTTTAGAATACTGCAATATGGGTGTCAAATTAAAGGGTTTATTATAAGGATTTCAAAAAGGTATATCATGACCGTAAAATATAATAACTAAAAAGAGATAAATAAAAAAATAAATTAAAAAAATTAAAAAACCCGCCTGCATAAAAAACAAGTCGACTGAAAAGATGGAAACAAGATTAAATAAATATTAAAGGCAACATGTCATAATAACATGCAGTTGGAGGCATATAATTCAATTATTCATAATGTCACTTTCTTTATGCATGCCTCCGACTGCATGTTATTATGACATGTTGCCTTTTTAATGAATAAGTATTGATAGACAAGAAAATATATTGAGGCTAAAGTCAGTTAATGAGAAAGTTTGTATGTTAGGATGTTTTTTACTCAAACACACAAGAACAGCTGAGCAGATTAGGATGGCACACAGACAGTTTAAACAGGGGTGCGATTGCGTAAGGTAATCGTATTCATTTGACAGTTCATATCGTATTCCATCGGCTGCAATTTGTATGGGATGGCATATATTATGTTATGATACAATATGAACTGTCAAATGAATACGATTGACTTTACGCAATTACCTAGCAGATAGATTGAAAACATAGAATACTATTTGTCCTGGCCAAAGGTTCCCTGAGAATTTTCTCAAATGTGTACACGTGGACGAAGTCGCGGGCGGAAGCTAGTTGACTATAAATGATAGGAAACTTAACAAAGTCTAGAACAAAATATAGTTTTTAACCGACTTCAAAAACGGAGGAGGTTCTCAATTCGATTGTATATTTTTTGTCTAATATCCGATACCAAAGTAACTAAAGCACTTGTGTTATAGAAATCAGAGACGAATTAGAATTCATTACGAATGACTAATAATATAATGTGGAGTGTGCATTGTCCTTCTAATGAACTATGAAACCGATTCACACATTAATTTGCCAAATTAAAAAAAAACTTGTACACATCTGTATGTACACATTTGTCTAGTTGACATCTCAGATCGCTGGGCATGCGTTGCATACATCAACTTATGCACAATAAGCTAGGAATGCCCAATTTGCTATTGATAGTCACCTTAGTATAGTATATCATAATATGCGTCAAATGATCTTATATTTTATCAAAATATGGTAAGTAATTAGGCAGATACAAGCAGAGAGAGGAGCGAATTTTTACCATAAACAGTCCGACGGGAAGCTCAATCGAAAATCGACTGAAACCGGACCGTAGCCGAACGGGACTTCAACCGGAGCTCGACCGGACCCAAAACCGAGACACCGCGCTAATACAGGGTGGTCCCGTTGTAACAAGAAACAACCTTAGCCATTGTAACACCCCGTTTCCATAGTAACAAAATAAGAGTGAAAAGAGTGACTTCCTTCGGTTGCACTCCGGCCCAAGAGACGTATTTTTGAATCATTAGAATTCCAAATCATGTATGAAATCACAAGATTCGTATGCGAATCCCTAAAATCGCTATTTTTGAATATACATACTCGTGAATTTTGAAACACCCAGAGGCTAAAAAATGTAGCCAACTGCAAAATAACTAGAGTTCTAAGGCCGCGCAATTGACTTGCTTTTCTGATAAATCCCAACCCATCTCAAAACTTGAATAAATTCACTACTTAACTTGCCCCCCTGGGCCATGGGCTGGCGACGGCCTTCCCCCCCCCCCCCCCCCAAAAGCTTTGTCCCGAAATTGATGCCAGCAAATCTAGCAACACCATGCACGCAGTGCCATGTAAACGATTGCTAATGGTGATAGTTAAGTTATAATTCGGTCGAGCATGTAGCATACCGTCTGGTAAGTCTAGGAATAGTTATTATTCATTGCACTAACGTGGTAATGAATAGAGATAAGTAACGGGTAAATTAATCAGATGATTTGGTTACGACTGGACCTAAGCATTTGATATTAATTATTACTTGGTACCTCTACGCTTTTTACTTAAAAAAATATCTGTTTTAATTTATTTTTATTTAAAGATATATTATTACTATTTAAAAAAATATTGTATTGTTTAGAAAAAGTATATTGAGTATTCCTGTGATGGTGTGATATTCTTATATAACATTAGGCTCATTATAAAGTTTTTTTTAATCATAAGAAATCATTGCCAATTTTTTATCGATTTTAATAATCGTGTTTATAATTTCTTTAAATTCCGGGTATAGATAAAGGAAACCGCAATTTCTTTACAAATTACATTTTACCTAAAACACTATCGTATCAGTAAAAGGTATATCTTTGAGAAATACGTCATGCTATTACATTGAGAAAGATAACAGCTATAGTAATCTAAAGAATTCGTTAATCTGTAAATAGTATAAAAACTATTACTCTAGTTTGGAAACCAAATTGTTTCCGAAATGCAGTTTGGAACATGGAAGTTATTAACATCATCATAAAAACTTTTTGTCATCATTAATCTGATCAAAGAAATATAAGGATATGTTAAAAAAAACCGAGAAATTAGCATGAAATGTATGGAGATTCTGAAACTGAAAACTCTGATCCTTATATCTCATAGAATGCTGTTCTGATCGGTTGGGTGTGTATAGCGATCTGAATGTCCTCCATTCACTCCTTGGATGGCCCTTATCAGATCACAGCTAGGTCATACCTTGGTGGAGAACCAAGGCTTCAAAGTTACCTCCTCGTTAGTATAAAAATCGACTGGTGGCTTTAATTATCTGGCCACTACTCTAGATTCGAATTATCTCAAATAGCGTTGTATTAAACCTATCAATTTATGTGGGAAACACAGATAAACTGAGTGTGTCAAATATACCATATCTTGATTCTTGAGCTCAATATAGTGAGATAAATATTGCAAACGTATATTTCACAAGATATACGTCTTAGAAAGTGATATCAAAACATTATCTTTAAAAGTTATTGAAATTATTCTACAGATCGCGCAGTATTATTGACAAAACCATAAACAAGCAAAGCATGCTTGCGCAGTAAACGCTATTGTAAGTAAAATAGTTATTGCGTAAGTTATTGGTGCTAAACTGTTGATTTTTTATGGACAACGGGATAGTGCTTGGCCTTCACCTCACCTGAGTTTAAGTGATGATAAGGCCGAAGGTGTAAGCGCACTACACTCGGAATCCTCACCACTGAAGAACTGGCTATCTTACCTCTAACTGCCGGAACACAACATTTTTAAATTGTTGTTATGGCGTCACACTTAGATAAGATGGTGGTAGCCAGGCGGACTTGAAATAAGCCCTACCACCAACCAAAGCGAGTACAAATCGTACCTCCCCCCTGGGAATCGAACCCGGGACCCCTGCATCTTACACGGGTGGGCCAACCACTAGACCACGGAGGCGGTATAAAATAGAAGATATCACAGATGATATTATAGAAGTATTAGTTTCTTGGAAGACTACGCGCAACAGCAATCACAACAACCATCTTTAACTTTCCTTATGCTGATGGGCAAAGACGTTCCTTAAGAGTGGATAATGAGGATGGGTCATAAATGTCATAATAATTGAGAACGCGGGTGTTTTTGCGGATTGGGTGTGACAACTGCAAATGCAGTCGGGACGAACGGCTCAACGTGCCTTCTGAGGCACGGTAAAGCTCGAGATACTATAATTTTGGTCACCAATCCCATGAGCGACCCTTCCGAAAGTAGCCAACTGCCGCCACAGGCCAATGATGCTACGCCACTGCGCTATCGAGTGTCTCATATACACTCGCGAGCAAAAATAAGAGGTCACAGGCCTATTTTCATACTAACGAGGTAAGTTTGAAGAATTGATTCTCCACCAGGGATTGATCTCGGGGTTATCTGATGATGGCAATTCAGAGAGTGAATGGAGAAGCTTCATATCTTAAAGACACCCAACTGATAGCATGAGCCGTTTATCCCATAGATGATCTGGAAAAAAAAACAGCGAAAATGACGGTTTCGTATGGAAAATGTGGTGAAAAGAATTCCACGCGGTCTGTGGGCTGAACTTCTACACTATGTCTGTACGGCTTACTCGATCAGTTGGATGTGTTTAAAGATCTGGACCTCCTCCATTCACTCTCTGAATTGCCATATCAGATAACCCCCGATCAACCCATGGTGAAAAACGAAGGCTTTAAACCTTGTTTGTATGAAAAAGGCCTGCTGACCTCTTATTTTTGCTCGCGAGTGTAATTCCTATGCTTATCACCACATAGTATAAAAACAAATTCGCTTCTCGCTGTCTGTCCCTTCCCTATGCATGCTTAGATCTTTAAAACTACGCAACGGATTTCAATGCGGTTTTTTTTTTATTTGATAAGGTGATTCAAGAGGAAGGTTTATATGTATAATACATGGTGTCAAATTCCACACTACACCGAAGCGTAGCGAGCTAGTGTATAATACAACACACAGGGTTCCTGTGTGCGTTACATAGGTACGCATTTCTACTGTTAAAAAACAACTCTGATCGCCCAGCTGTAGTGTAAATCAGCCTATAACAATGCAAAAATGATACATTAAAAAAACTGTCGTTTAACCTTCAAAAATTAAAACCAGTCAGTTTTACGATGAGCAGCTTACATCCTAACTAATTACCGCAAACCGGCCTGCCTTGGCACCGAGCGGTGTAACAGCATTCTTCTAATTAGGTCATTTGGTGTGTCTTGTGTTCCGCCATTTCCTATACAGCTGACAAACAGTCGTGTGATGTGATACAATAACAAACTCTTTTTATGTGGATTTTGAACCATGAGTCAGCGTAGCAAAAGTTGACGTTTTTTTGCACTACAGGATAATGCTTGGCCTTCACCACACCTGATGTTAAGTGACGATAAGGCCGAAGGTGGAAGCGCACTACACCCGGAATCCTCATCACTGACGAACTGGCTATATTACCTCTAACTGTCGGAACACAACATATTTTAAATTGTTGTTAAAGCGTCAGACTTAGGTAAGATGGTGGTAGCTAGCCAGGCGGACTTGAAATAGCCCTACCAACAACCAAACCATTGAACTGTAAACTAAGTGTTTAAGTAAATGTCTGGATGTCGAAGTGGCATTGTGTAAAGAAACTAACAGTGGTTACTCGCGGCAGTCGCGACAGGTCAATCGTGGGGGGTACGAACCCCCCTTTTTTGTAGGAGGAAACGCGGTTTTATCGCCTTCCGACCCTCGCTCAAGTCAGAGTGATGGCATATCAGTTAAAAAACCTCCTAGCTGTAACACACCAAGGCTTTCAGGACAGACGAACCCCCCATCCGCGCCGCCTGCGGAGCGTCCCTCAACGTTACTTAGCATAGAGGGACATGCGCTGCATTGCGCGGTTACGACGGCCTGAGATGACGACCGATATCAAGACAGCGCGCAGTGGTTGCCGCACTTGCCGCGACGCATCGGCATCGCGCGCGCTCTTCGAAGAGAAACCATATAATAGATTTCTTTACTATGTATATGTATATATATATATATATATATCTAATACTATGGCAGTGGGTTAGCGCATCGCCCTGCGATTGCGGCAGTTATGGGTCGGTCATGGGATGGGTGACCAAAAATGTATTATCTCGAGCTCCACCGTGCTTCGGAAGGCACGTTAAGAAGTTCGTCCCGACTTTTTACGTCATCAATTTGTTTTTGCTACGGACTTTTCGATCTTGGGTGCACTAAGAGGATATCAAAACACACAGTCACAATAACAACATACACAATACAGATATCATACTCCTACCCAACAGGGGGTCAAGTCTGCTAATGTTTTCGTCAAAATCGTAGTTCAATGGTATTTGAATGGTAATGCTTTTTGACACAGTTCTTGTTTCTTAAACCCAAAACCGAAACACATTGTGTTTCTTAAACTCATAACTGAAACACATTGTGTTTCGGTTTTGGGTTTAAGAAACAAGAACTGTGTCAAAAAGCATTACCATTCAAACACCATTGACCTACGATTTTGACGAAAACATTAGCAGACTTGACCCCCAGGTGTTAATGAAAACTTAATGTAACTTTAATACTAAACCACAACCATGCCACATTCAGTACTATTATTTATTGTGTGAGTAACTGCAACATATTAGGCCAGTGGTTCCAATTGATATAATATCTTACTTAGGTACGAGATTGACCCACGTACCCCTTGATGATACCACTAATTGTGAAACACTGTATTAGGCTATACAACCTAACCAAAGGCCTAACTTCGGTCCGTCGATTTTGATCTACGATATCTCGTATTTTCGTGATGCTATGATTATTATGTTTGCATATCAAATAGGGTTTCCTTATTAAAGAATCTATTTATATATTTTTGTGTATTTTAATTCTATAAATACTTAAAACCCAAACAAATGAAGGTCTTTTAAGAGCTTAATCCAGTCCCTGTCCAAAACATCGACATTATCATCATGTTCCTTTTTATCCACAATGGACGGAACAGAATGGAGGTGGTTTATGTGTTGGGGGTTAGAGGTGGTGTTTGTGTTTCTTTTATAGGTACACTTTTAAAAATTTGCATAAAGGTTGGTGTTTAAACACCTGTGTTTAGTTTATATGCGTTTAATACCTGTGATTTTAATCTAATTTCTTTATTTATTTATTTTGTCCAGTCCCAAAAATCCTGTCTATATTATCCAAATGTCTTTTGCAGATGATTGCTTATTTTTCAATCTAGGTTTGTCAACATCGGAGTGCAATTTTAGACATTTTGTAACAGCTTTTGAATTAGTCATGATACAGGTGCTAATAACTACCTGAACATTGTCATAGTACAACATAATCAAAATACTATATTTAAAAAAAAAATATCAAAGATTCTTTCCCTTTCGTTATTATTAGGTATATAATATTATAAGCCTTGAGTATGAAATTGAGTAAATATAAGGTTAGATTAGGTTAAAAGTAAAAAGTGCAAGCTATGTAATAAATATTGTATTAAGTAACTTAAAATAACACTCACAAAGTACATTAACTGTGTCATGTAAGCCAATTATGGCTTCTTGAGACTTTTTTTAGACTTCCTATTTACAGTATAAGTAAATACTTCACTGTCCATAATAGAATTTAATGGTGGCCAATGGCCATACATGCAATCTGGTAAATAGACATCTGACAGCATTTTTGTTTGGGACACCTAACAGGGGGTCAAGTCTGCTAATGTTTTCGTCAAAATTGTAGTTCAATGGTGTTTGAATGGTAATGCTTTTTGACACAGTTCTTGTTACTTAAACCCAAAATCGAGACACAATGTGTTTCCGTTATGAGTTTAAGAAACACAATGTGTTTCGGTTTTGGGTTTAAAAAACGGGAACTGTGTCAAAAAGCATTACCATTCAAACACCATTGAACTACGATTTTGACGAAAACATTAGCAGACTTGACCCCCTGGTTTATCACACACCCAACGATTTACCGGAACAGGGGCAATCATGATTATTTTCAACGTTAAACCAAAGCTAAAACGTTTCAGTTTTGTTAACAGTAAAACACTCGCCATAGTTTTGTTAATATTGTTGAAAGCAACGCCTAAGGAGCCTAATAAAATGAGAATTATAAAACTACCTAAACCAAAGATTTTTAAGGTTATAACCTAAATGACAATGTAATGGTTTTGGTTTTATTGTTCAGAATTAACACGGGCCATGGTGATTTCCACAGGTTATCCTGTAAGATATATATTTTTTTTTTCATATTTGTTTGCTAACATGTGATCGGTCCTTGGACTATAAGCAGTTGTTTTTATATTTAATGCCGGCGTGAAGGCATGCCTTTCCACTGTCAGGCTGCCTTTATGTTTTGCTAACTTGTAAGGTTATTGTATGTTGTCCCAAGTATGCAATCTCTTCAGACGTCTTGTCCTGTGAGATCATTATAATTATGTAAGGTCACTATAAGACAGGGATGGCCAAGATGTCAACTGCGAAGGCTATTTAGGTAGCCCGTGAGAGTTAAATAAACTGAATAGAAAAATATGAAAAAATAACTTTTAATATCAAACAACTTTATAACATCTAAACTCGACCGCAAGACATTTTTTAAACACAAGTAGACCTTGCAAGTCATAAGTTTGGCCACCCTTACCTACCTAGGTATATGTTTTTTTGCAGTAAGACATATAGGTAGGGACGAAATGGCGACAGGTTACGGAAGTTACATGTGACCCGCGGATGCCACTTAAGTTAAAGGGCAAGATTTATAAGTCCGTAATAAGGCCAGTAGACATATATGGATCAGAATGTTGGGCTATGAAGAAGATGGATGAAAGGAAATTACATGTAGCAGAGATGAAAATGTTGAGGTGGATGTGTGGTGTGACGCGAATGGATAAAATTAGGAATGAGTATGTCAGAGGAAGTCTGAAAGTAGCACCAGTAACAGAGAAGTTGAAAGGGAATCATCTGGCTTGGTTTGGGCATGTTATGAGAAGAGATGAAAGGCATGTTACTAGAAGAGTAATGGATATGGATGTTGAGGGCTGGAAAGTAAGAGGAAGACTGCAGAAAAGATGGATGGATTGTGTGTGGAATGATATGAATGTGAAGGGAGTGGATGAGGAGATGACGAGTGACAGGAAGGAATGGAAGAGAAGGACGCACTGCACCGACCCCAAATAAATTGGGATAAGGGTAGGGGGATGATGAGGTAGGTAAGGAATAAATAAGTAATTTTATAGAACCTAATATCTAGGTAAATCAATTAATGGAATTACTTTGTGTACATATAGCTATAGAATAAGCAAGATTAAATTCTTTACATAACAACGATTACGAAAATGGTGATAACCATTTCAAAGCAACGACTTACAAAGATTGTAAAATATCAGGTGTGAACTTTCATAATTGACTAAACTAATATTGTTTTTGCATATTTAAGGAATCTGACACACTTTGGTGACCCTGAAACAGTGCAATTTACAATTTTATTAGACCCTGAATTTATGCATGAAACATTGAAACGGTTTTGAGGATACCAATTACTTTCATGTATTATAAAATTCGATTAATTTACAACTATTTTTAGAAGTTAATTAGAGAATACTTGATTAATTATAGGCAAATCAAACATGTTAATTTGGTGATTCTTTCTAAAATTGTGAAGAAATTAAATTAATTGAGAGGCAAACCTTCAGGAATTCATGTGTCAATATGCAAAACAAGGCAGTGAAGGCGAAGTACCTACCATCCAACTGAATTATAAGTCAAGTCACACACAAGTCAACACTGCAATCCAAATAATCCAATATAGAAAACGCAATACACGTCTCACTTGAAGCACGCTTGTTAAGCTCTCCTAAAGTCCTAATTGAATTACTGGTGTCACAGCAAATATTTGCCCGGGCAAACGTTACGCTGCGTCAACCGTACAAACTGGTATGAGGACCGGCCTCGATTAACGTTGCCTTTGCGTACACTACAAAAAACTGGCTTTTCTGAATCACCTATTGAACTCTAGAACAGGGCTTCCGCCGCGCTCGAAACAACAAGCCAGACGTCTACAACACACCGAGTTTATTACCATAATGATAACATCCCTGTACATGGGCGAAGTTTCGTTAAATTACTAAAATAATCGAGTGAAAGGGGACACAGACTGACATACCTTTGGTAAAAACTTGTCTTCAATTGGAACTTGGAACTCACTATTGGGAAAAGTCCGTAGTTGTAAAACTTACAATAAATCACTCCAAAAATAGTCCATAAAATGTTTATATCACTGATATGTATACACACACGCGTTTGAGTATCCAAAACGCACAGTTTGCGGCGGATATGCGCTATCCCGTGAAAGACGCCATTTTGATTTCGTCAACTAGTAACCATAGACAAGACAGAGATAGAGATAATAGAGAAGCTAGACTGTAAACCAAAGAGTCAAAAAATATATCCATTTTCAGTAAAAAAATCTAATTTGTATTTTTGTAAAAAAAACTATGTTCTTATAAACTATGTTTTGTTGAGTTTTATGTTAAAATAGTAGTACATAAAAAAGAACTAGATGTCGTTGAACTAAATAGCTAGCTTTTTATGAAAAATATGAAATGTAATTACTTTTTTATTTTATGTTTGTTGAGTATGTGGTTTGTTGCGTTGTGCGTTGGTTGTCCGTTGGCGTGTTACGAAGAACTCACGATGAACTTCCAATATTTAAAAAATCTACCTAGTTGAAGTAGCGCCATCTATCGACATAAAATTATACTAAAATTCTCAGCAGGCAGAAAACCGCTCATTGACTGCTTTGTTTGCCGATAGAAAAAAAATCAGGACAATGCTGCTTTGAAACCGTTTTGAAACCAGGGGCCTGACTATGAGCTCTTAAAGCAGGGCTTATATTGAACTGCCTTACTTTTTCGTACTATGACCTCAACGGTTAGTATGAAAGCAGGACTTAAGAAGTCCTGTTTAGGGCCTGCTTTTGAACTGAACGGTTTCTTATTTGCTGATGGTAAGCCCCCTTGTCTCTCTCTCTATCAATAAATCAAATAGGCTGCCTTTTCTTTGTTGGTGTGTATTGTATTTATAGTAGAGAAAGGCTGTATAAAAATTACTTATGCATTATGTTGTGATTTAAAAATTAACATATTTTGTCTATGGTATATTGTTTGAGTTGCCAGCATAAATATATTTTCCCTTAAGATAGTAAAGTCCTTCATCATAAGCCGGTCCACACGACACCAACTTATGTTTGCGCAACGTGTTTGCTCAAACGAAGTTTGTCCAAAACGGACGTGTAGACGTCAAGTTTGCAGTTGGTGCGAAAGTTTGTGCTTATTAACTGTATTTTGTAACAAAAAATCGGCGCAAACATATCTGTTTGCCCTTACTTTTGCAGCTTGTAGACGCATGTTCAAACTTGTTTGATGTGATTGAAGTAATTACAATGGGGAATGTCTAAAAAAAACCAAATTGGCAGATTTTTTTGTAGGAATAAGCTCCCTTAGTATTATAAAAAAGTTTCATAATTTTTGGTTGCGTAAAAATAAAAATAAAAGTCACTTCGCCTTTACAAATGTACAAAAATAACAGCATAATGGAGATTAGATTATTAGCCTTAGCCATAAGAATAAATAAAACTGACTAGAACGGACACTCCTGCTCCGAACGGGCTCAAAGTCAGAAAGTCACGATATTAGCCTACTCCGTTAAATACAATACTCAGTCGGGCTGTCACAACTGGTGTCGCCGCACGCGCGTTTGCCTGATTTTGCGTACCGTAATATTTTCTCTGTGCGTAAGATTAGACCATGCGTAAGATTAAGACCACAAATTTTATTACAATGGCGCCATTTTTATTGTGTTGTGTTTGGTTGTGCAAACAATTCGAAAACAATGCCACAATTAAGTTCTTTTAGTTTGCCCAAAGATGATATGAGGTAGGTAAGTAATATTTTCTAATTATTTTTTCGTTTTCGTACCTAATTCATTAAAAGGTCATGAACAGATTCTTTGGCGCAAGGCACAATATGTACCTACCTAAATAAGTACTTACTTACCTTTAATACCTGAGTATTTATCAAAAAAGATGTAGGTACATTTGTGAAAAAAACATCGTCGCAAAAGTTCTATGCCAAAATATAAAATAAAAGGAATGAAGAAAATACCTACCTATATTCATAATTTAGGTTTTGAGACATCAAAGACCGAATACATTTCCTATCATTGTGTAAGTAAAGGATTAGGTTGTCACTATCATCATTTTACTCTTTCATACAAAATCTTTTCGTCACTATGGGTACCGGCAAACATCTTGACGCTCTTTCGACGGAGTGGGTATAAGTTCGCACTTAACGAAACAGTAAGAGGATTAAAACCTAAAAATGTTTTAGAAGTAGATTTTTGTTTAAAATTTAATTTAATTTCCGTACTAAATGTTTATTTACTTTATTTATACAAACTCAGGTAGGTAAGTACTTACCTACCCAGAAAAAGTGAATATTTTATTTTTGTATCTTCTAACTAGAATAAAATAATGATTTCAAATTAAAGATAACTCATACTTTAGCGATATTATCTTTAAACGTAAGCAATATTTAACAGTACACAACCCTGGCAACATGCCTGCCCCCCTAGTATGACCAGCATACCATGATTTATATCGCGTGATATAGCGTTTTATCAAGTTTAACTGTCAAAAAGACAAAGGAGTTTGACAGTTGAGTGTCGATAAAATGCTATATCACGCGATATAAATCGGTCATGCTAGGCAGGCTGGACGACAGCGGAGCGTAGCGAGGTGAAGGGTGAAGTAGTTATATAAATGGCGGCATTTAGGACTCGGTCAAAGAAGAGTCCGTTCTAATCAGTTTTATTTATTCTTATGCCTTAGCCACCAAAGTCAAAGTCAAAGTCAAATAAGCGTTATCTAAATAAACTTAATTATTAAGTACCTACTTTTGAATCGTCTATATTTTCCTTTGCCACAACCACAACACGTATTAAAAAAAGTTTTGGCATTTAATTTTTGCATTGAAACTTTTTTTACCATGTTGTGTTTGAGACAGGTGGTGGCTAAGATAATAATCTCCGTTCTACTGTTATTTTTGTACATTTGTGAAGTCGAAGTGACTTTAATATTTTTAAACTTAATGCAACCGAAAATTCTGAAACTTTTCCTATTAATATTCCTACTTTAAAAAAATATTCAGCCAATTTGATTTATTCAGACATTGAAAAAAAATTACCTGAGAAAATATTTCAGAGAATTTATAACCGAATTTATTGACAACTCCATCGGTAAAGTATGTGAATATTTTTGGCTTTTAATAATCATTCTTCTGATCATATTTTTTTGTTTTTTTACTATCTTAACTGATAATGTAGCTTCTGCTAAGCCTAACAATAATAACTAAATATATCTTCCATTGTTCGCTTCACTTTCATCATAGCTGGATTACGACACTACATCTCTGCTGCCAACAGGTGCTGCCAACGACCAACTGAATTTTGTATTTTGTATTTATTTAGCACACAAGACAGATTACAATCCTTAAAATACACAATTTAAACATACATTCAAAACAGACCTAGATTATAATCCAAAATTATGCATGCCTAATAGCTCATTATAATATAAAAGAAACAAACAACCTATGCTAGAGATAATTTAACAAACTATAATATTTTCATTAAAAGTATATATATTTTAACAAAGTTAATATGTAATTAATTATAGAAGATATAAATTGTTTTGAATAAAAAAAATATATATATACTGGAAAACAATAAAAGAAATCATTAAATTAAAAATATATACTTAAAACTAAAGACTAACAATTATTAATTTATAATTTATTCGTGCTGGGATGAGTAGTGTATTTGTAACTGTCGGCGGAACTGAGGCAGTGTTGAATGGAAGATGTCAATGTCTCTGTTAGTGACAAGAATCTCATTATATTGGTGGGATTGTAATATGAGGTGTTATTAAGAAAAACTTGAAGACTGAAAATATTATAGTTGCGATTGCGGGATCTAAATCGCGTATTAAAGCTTAAAAGAGAAAGAAGGGCTGGGGAATCCAATTGGCAATTAATTATTTTATAAAGCAGGACAAGATTGTTTTTATCACTTCTTAAGTATAAGGGCTCCAAGTGATAATTCTCCAAGCGCTCATTGTAGGAAGAGAGTTTGCGGCCCAAACCACTTCTGTAACACAGAATTTTTAAAAATCGTTTCTGAACACTTTCAATTCGATTGCTGTGTACACTATAAAAGGGAGACCAGACAGCAGAGTTATATTCAAGAATGCTACGAATCAACGAGTAATAAAGTAAGATGAGGCTCTTGCTATGTCGGAATCGCTTAGTGGATCTAGTTATGAATCCAAGAAGACGATAACTGCGGTTGACTATGTCATCGTAGTGATCTCGAAAGTTCAACTTCTCATCAAATGTCACTCCCAAGTCTCTTGCAGTATGTTTACGAGCCAAAACCTCACCCTTAAGTGTGTAGTTAAACATGATTTTTTGCGTTTTCGTGGTGAAAGTCATGACAAAACACTTACCAACATTGAGCTGCATTATTTTATGCTCACACCAGTCGTTTAGTGAGTTCAGGTCTGATTGTAGTCTCAAAGCATCTGCTTCGCTATCCACCGTTTTGAATACCTTGAGGTCATCCGCGTAAAGGAGACAGGGACAGGATAGGACATCAATTAAGTCATTTATGAATATGACAAAGAGCAATGGGCCTAAATGACTACCCTGCGGTACCCCAGACATGACTAGGACAGGCTCGGAAAGATAGCCCTTCACTGCTACCAGTTGACTCCTACGACTCAGATAGGACTGAAACCAACGGAGAAGATTGCCATGAACACCGAAGTCTGATATTTTTTTTATAAGTATAGTGTGATTAACCTTGTCAAAAGCTTTAGCGAAATCGGTGTAAATGGAATCAACTTGCGCTCTCTTGGCAAAAGCACTACACAGGTAATTCTTATACTCGAGAAGATTCGAAGTAGTGGACCTATTTGCTATGAACCCATGCTGTTCCTCGTGCAGAAGAGGCCTGACATGACCGTAGAGAATACCATATACTACACCCTCAAATAGTTTAGCAAGACAAGACAATATACTAATGGGTCTATAGTCTTGCAATCAGCCCTGTCACCCAACTTATACACAGAAATGATATGAGCTACTTTCCAGACAGTCGGAAAGGAACCAGTCTCAATAGATCCATTGAACAAAATTCGCAAAGGCTCACAGAGTTCCTTAGCACAATTTTTTATAAATAAGGATGGTATCCCGTCAGGACCAGTTGCCTTTTTCGTGTCTAGTATTTTTATTTTATTCAATATAGATTCATTCGAAATATTAATGTTGCTCAAAACGTTAGTGTTAAGTTGAGAATGAGAAGTAAACCTGGTATCAGAGACAGGATTAGCATTTTCAAAAACAGAACTAAAATATTTGGAAAACAGCTCGCACACCTCAGAAGGGTCAGTGGAGGTTGTAGTGAAACACACGCAAGTTGGTTTAACACTGGTTTATTTGATATAAACGTATGACCTACCCACATGTTTGATAAAATAACTACCCGCAATATACTACATCTTTCCCTTAACAAAAAATAAATGTTGACAAACATAATCAATTATCAAATAAAGTTTATGTAGAATAACAGTAACACCTTAATTTAATTGTGAAACATCGGATGTACTTATTACTTATGCTTAACAAAAATAAATGTTTATAATCTAACTACCTACTTAGCTAGTAACATCTGAGTATGAGTACCTATGTATCATAATCATAAGACTTAACAACTAGCAATGTTTGTTCATACACATTTTTTTTTTTTTTTTTTTATTTTTTTTTTTTTTTTTATTTAAGTACTTACCTATATATTTATGTACTTATATAAATATGTATTTATTTTTATTTGCTTATTCACAAAACAAAACTACGACCAATTAATTTTTATAAGAAACCAACAACTTGTAAGGTAAGCTAATGCTAATAGTAACATAATGATAACCTGTATGCAGGTAAAAATAACAAAAATAAAAAGTTTTTTTTTTTTTTTTTATATTATAACACTACCTATTTAACTCGTAACAATATAAGTCAATCGATATTGGAAGCACCAAAAATTAAATTTGACAACATTCGTGCCGCTCGCTCCCGAGACCTTTCTATTGGAACATTTGGCGGTGACGGAGATGGTGATACCGCAGCACGCACACTATCAGCAGAATCAGCTGAGACATTTATAGTAGTTCCCTCTCCAGAAAGCGGAGTCCCTACAGAGCATGGCGCCGACGATGACGACTCAGTTCCTGGTTCATTTTGCGATCTATCGTTAAATCCCAAATCTATGCAATTTTTTCGTCTACGTCTAACTGCTATGCTGGGCAACACACTCATATTCGTGCGGTGTGCTCCTCTAGCCGGTAAAAACGACGGCTCAGTGCTTTTTCTATTGGATGCCAAACGCTTTACGAGTTGACTGCGCGTGCGACGAAATTTATTTCCGCGAGCATCCTCCACTATGAATGAACGCGGCTCTGACGCGCGTTCTATTACAGTAACCGGTTTCCTATGCCCATTGCACACTAATGTCGCCTTATCGCCTATTGATACCTGTTTCAACGCTCGCGCCGTCTTATCGTATTGTTGTTTTATTGAATGTCTTTTAGCCATCAAAACTCTGTAATTACGATAATTATCGACTGGTTCTCGTAACAACTCGGGAGTAATTGGTAGTTTTGTCTTTAGTCTTCTACCCATAAGCATTTGAGCCGGCGAATCTAAGTCGTCACGAGATGTAGCTCTAAAATTAAGTAAACTTAAGGAAAAATCCTGCCCAGAATCTACACATTTTTTTAACAATTTTTTTATTGTTTGAACGGTTCTTTCGCTCTTGCCGTTCGACTGAGGGTAATGAGGAGTTGACGTAATATGATGAAATTCCCACTCTCGAGTGAATTTTTTAAACTCCATAGAACTATAAGCAGGACCATTATCTGTCACTAGTTCGGCCGGTATCCCATGTCGTGCAAACTGTTCTTTCATAAAATTAATAACTTGTTTACTACCTATACCAGTCAACTGTCCTACTTCGACAAAGTTAGAATAATAATCTACCAGTATTATGTACCTCTTTTTCTGATATTCAAATATATCTGAAGCTAGTTTGTGCCAGGGCAAAGCGGGTACCTCGTGCTGCTCGAGCGGCTGCCGCCGCGGCCGCGGCGCGTGCAGTGCACACGCCTCACATCTTCGCACCTCTTTCTCCACATCATCAGCGAGCCCTGGCCAAAACATAACCTCACGCGCTCGTCGCTTACACCTTTCTATTCCCAAATGACCCTCATGCACTCGCCTTAACATTTCTCCTCGTACTGCACGCGGAATGAACACACGCTCGCCTTTAAAAATCATACCATCAATATACTGAAACTCCGCACAATATGGCCAAAACACACGAAGCTTTTCACTTATATCGCGTCTATTCCTTGGCCAACCGTACTTTATATATTTAATTATTTGTTTACACTCACCATCTGCCTCAGTCTCCCTTTTAATCAACTCTCTTTTCATTTCACTAAACGGTATATTTTTTAGCATAAAGCAAGTCTGCACTTCAACTTCCTCAGACACGCAATTTTGTATGGATTCCTTTAAGGGTGCCCTCGACAATGTATCAGCAACATACATGTATTTTCCCGGAACATACATCACCTTAATGTCAAATCCCTGCACTCGCATCATCATACGCTGCAACCGAGCTGGCACAGACACTAACGGTTTATTAAACAGAGCCTCAAGTGGTTTGTGATCACTATGTACTATGACATCCGACCTACCATATATATATTGTCTAAACCGTTCAACAGCAAACACAATCGCTAACATCTCTTTTTCAATCTGAGCGTACCTGGTCTGCGTGTCTGTGAGCGTCAACGATGCGAATTCAACCGGGCGGCCGTCCTGCAGCAGGACAGCACCGAGGGCCACGCTGCTGGCGTCCACTGACAGCACGACCGGCGCCTCCGCCGAATACAGCGCCAGCACCGGTGCACTGGCCACTTTTCTTTTTAATTGCTCAATCGCATCCGAATGCTGCGTCTCCCATACCCATTCGACATCTTTCTTTAAAAGACTCCTTAGTACATTTACACACTCTGAACAATTTTGTATAAATTTTGACAAGTAATTAATCATGCCTAAAAACCTTTCCAACGACTTCCTATCCGTGGGTTGAGGCATGTCCAGTATAGCTTTAACCTTGCTCTCATCAGCTCTCATTCCATTGGAATCAAACCTGTGACCTAGATATGTTATTTCCGAAACTCCGAACTGACATTTATCGCGATTAAATTTAATACCTATTTTTTGCGCACGCTGCAACAAAAGTTGTAATCTATTATCGTGTTCCTCCTGTGACCGTCCCCATACGATGACGTCATCAATAAAAGACTCGACCCCTTCCAAGTCTTCTAGATGCTGCCGAAGCTTTCCATGGAAAACTTCCGGCGCACAACTTATACCGTAAGGTAATCGCATAAACTGATATCTGCCGAACGGCGTACTGAAGGTACAAAGGTCGGCACTAGCATCATCAATTTCTACCATCCAAAATCCACAGCGAGCATCGAGCACGCTGAATACGCGGGCGTCACGCAGTTTCACGGCCAGCTCTGTCACGGTGGGCAACGTAAACTGCGCACGCCGCACTGCCCGGTTAAGAGGTCTCGGGTCCAAGCATACACGAATGCTACCATCTTTTTTAGCCACTAATACAATTGCATTAACCCAGTCAGTCGGATGCATTACTTTCCTCACAACACCGAGCTCTTCCATTCTCTGTAATTCCATAAATAACTTATCTTTGAGCCCTAACGGTATTTTTCTAGTAGGACACATTACAGGCTGCACATTTTTATCCACTACTATACTATATTTTCCAGGTAACTTACCTAACCCTTTAAACAAACCAGAATATTTATCAATATTTATCATATCTATATAATTTATCAACTCCAATGTTCTACAAGATTTTAGACCTAAAACATTTTGACAATTCATGTCTGCAACCACAAACGGTAACAAATATTTTTTTTTATTGTAAATTACATTCAAATTGTACAAACCAATAATAGGTAAACGATTTCCCGTGAAAGAATGAACACGTTTCGTAAATGGCTCGAGTTGTTCAATTGAAAACCCTAAATTTAAAAAATCGTTTATAGAAATAACATTTATCATGGAACCTGTATCTATCTTAATATTTATTTGTTTACCGTTACATGTAATACGTTCAATCCATTCATTCAATGACTTACTGAGTTTTGTGTCCCCTCCTATAGTATTCACAAAAAACATATCTTCGCTTTCACTTTCCGACTCGATACTTAAATTTAACACTTTACGCATCACTTGCTTACGCTCGCACACTCGCGAAAAATGACCTATTTTATCACAAACAAAACACAAGGCATTACTCGCCGGACATCGAATACCGCCTTCACAGCGCATACGGCCACAGTTGCTGCATGCGCCGGACTCCGAAGTACCAAAATGCGCACGCCCCCCGCGGCCGCCTTGGCCTCGCCGCCCGCCGCGGCTCGCTCGCTGCCACGCGCGCCTGCTCCCGGCCGCGCCTCGCCAGCTGCCGCTGCCTCCGGGTGAAGCCATTGCGTTCACCTCCACTTCACCGTGACTGCCGTCGATACAAAGCCCTTCCTCTTTGGATATCTCTGCCGCCTGACAGATTTGTATTGCCTTTGTCAACGTCAGTTCATCCGTGCGGAGCAACCGGTCTCTGACTGTATTATTGACGATGCCACAGACAATCTTATCTCGTAGTAGACTTTCCTGTAGACTACCAAACTCGCATTCTTGACTCAACAGTCGTAAAGCAGTTACATATTCGTCAATTGTCTCCCGGTCCTCCTGATTGCGACTGAAAAACTTAAAGCGTCGCACTGTTATATTCGGCTTAGTACCAAAATGATTTTCAAATTTCTTCAATATACACTCGATGTCGTCAGCACTTTCATCTTTTTGAAACGTAAACGTAGTATAGACCTCGTAGCCCGCCGGTCCTATGAGGTTAACCAACAAACTAGCCTGAACATCCTTAGGCTCTTTGCTCACTCCAGACGCCTTCAAAAACACCTCAAATAGCCGCCGCCATTTCCGCCACGACTCGGATCGTGCGGCGGGGCCACCTTCGAGTGATAATTCCGCTGGAGGACGCGCGTGTTCCATTATTTACACACGTAAAATAACGTAGCAGCACACAAAACCCGAAAAATACGCGAGTCACTTCGCAAATCAATTTAAATTGATGCACCGCTGTCACCATGTAGTGAAACACACGCAAGTTGGTTTAACACTGGTTTATTTGATATAAACGTATGACCTACCCACATGTTTGATAAAATAACTACCCGCAATATACTACAGAGGTAACACCATCATACTTCATTGTCAAAGGTATTGAGTTCTTACCCTTCTTACCATTGACTTTCCGGAATAACTTTGAGTCGTCATCAAGGGAGCTCTCCACCGATGCCAAGAAGTCCTTATAGCATGAGTCGATCAAGTCCTTACTTTCGGATCTATAATACGTAAATTCATCATAGTCACGAGGATTACCATACTTCTTAAAACGCTTATGGTATTTGAGCTTCATTTCAATACTATGTATCAGTGCATGGCTAAACCATACTGGATACTCATCTTTATGAGCTTTAAAGGCAGGCGTGTTTCTGCTTATTACCTCATCCAACGTGCTATAGAAGTGCAATTGTTTATGTTGTGTGGACGATGAGTTTCGTAGAGACTTTTGTTGTGCAACAGTTTGCACATCATAAGTTGGTGTCGTGTGGGCCTAGACTTTATCACGGTTTCAAGGGTAAATAGCTAGTACGTATGATGGCAACAATTTATCTGTATCTGTCAAATAAAAAATCCGAAAGCAGCTGTGGTCGTGATACTACGTGTTTTCATTCGACAAAAATTATCGAAAATGGCAGTTTAAATCACAATAAACACTCTAATTAGATGTGAAACGTGAAGTCAACATGTCGAGCCGTCGTTCGATACTCGGTTCAGCCTTGGATGCGCTGCCTGCACCCTCCGATCCCTTACGAGAATTGTTTGAGGCTTGCAAAACTGGAGATGCTATTCGCGTGAAAAAGTTAATTACTCCACAAACTGTGAACGCTAGGGACACAGCTGGCCGAAAATCGACACCTCTACACTTCGCTGCAGGTAAATAATCATATTTTACGTGTTTAATGAAAAGTTTCAATACCAAAAACCTTGAGTGAAAGGCATGTTTTATCAAAGGAAACAATAAATTTTGAGCATTGCATAATTGGATACGGTGGTCGCGCTCGTCAGTGCTCTATCTGTTTTTGTTCTCGTTTCACTGGTTTTGTTATAAAATTCATGAATAAGTGATGAGTTTTTCAGCATTTGTTAAATGTTGTTGACTTTTTGTCTGTAAACACTAACATGTTACCTATCATTAGGTGAGAATCGATTTTTTGCCATTGTTTTTATTGTAAACTATTTTATTATAAACTACTAGAGTCTGTTCGGAAAGAGATCCGTCTTGGGTTTGTACTCGATTACCATTTTTGAAATGTTGACGGCACTGTAACGTTTTAGTGCAACTCTTTCATCTTTCAGTCGTGCGGGGTTATTCCTGCCCATTGCCATTTTATTTTTAAGAAGTGTTTCAGTGCATCCTCATTAGGACCAGATTACACACGGCTTAAAAGATAAGAGCTACGGATACCAATTTAGATGGATAGAAAGAGTGGATTGAAGGGAGCGCTGTTCAATCTGAATTGCACTTTATTGATCAGTGCAAGAGTCGCTATCTATTTAAAGTGCAACTTCTGTACGCTAGTATCACTGGCCTTCAAAACTAAGTACCCACTGTTTGATTTTCATACAAACATGCTCACATCACATTCTCATAAATAAAAGTACCTACATGTATCACTACAATGACTTTGATGTTGATGTACTGACGAAATGTTAATCTCTCTAATAAGCATTTCAGCCATCATCGAAAACCTTTCAATTTCCTCAAAAAAATAAAAAATAAGTCTGTTTTTGCATTTCATACAACTTTGTCTGGAAATTGAATCAATTTTATTCTTTTGTATATTTGAAGAAATGGAGATTTCTGTAGTTATTTGGAATGCTTATTTGAGAGAATGAACATTTGGTCAATCCATAGACATAAAAGACATGTAGTGATACATGTAGTTTTTTATCTATGAGTATGTGAAGTGAGCATGTTTGTATGAAAATCACACAGTGTGTACTTAGTTTTGAAGGCCAGTGTATTATCTATTCTATGGTATCACGGTCCACTTGGATAATGTCTTCAGTCCATCATTTAATAGAATGACCACCATTCATTTTTTCCGTAACCAAAAACAATGAGTTCTTTAGCCATTATATCTTATTAATCTTTGTCCATAGGTTACGGACGCAGGGAAGTAGTAGAAATACTAATAGCAGCAGGTGCAGCGCTCCAAGCTCGGGACGACGGCGGCCTGCAACCACTTCATAACGCGTGCAGCTTCGGGCACGCGGATGTAGTGCGGGCGTTACTGAACGCGGGGGCGGCGCCCGCGGCGAGGGACAACTGGGGGTACACTCCATTACATGAGGCAGCGGCTAAGGGGAAGGTGGACGTTTGCATAGGTAGGTTTTAAGATCACATATACTATGGCCTCCAATCGCTGCTAAAGCGTGTAGCTTCGGGTATACGGATGTAGTGCGGGCGTTACTGAACGCTGGGGCGGCGCCCGCGGCGAGGGACAACTGGGGGCAGGCCTCCTTCACTCGCTCGTAGGTAGCGCGATAAGCACCTACCGCTAGCCGTACCTTTGAAGGCACAAGTGAGCAGAGGGCCGCTACACGCCCGCCGCCGTACAAGCGCGGCATCTTACTGCCCAAGTAGGTATTGTCTCTTTATATTAGTAACAATGTCGAATCGACATTAATGTGCCAAAATCAAAAAACCAAAAGACAATTTTCGTTTTTCACATTATAATATATGCTACGCAGTTCATTTAAAAGAAGACAACCCTAACGTTGCGTCGTCAGAAATAGTAAGAGCACGCGATAGAAAGAGAGGCAACTACTAGGTGAATATAACTGTAGGCCATTAGCGCTGCGTGACCTGAATTGCACTTTATTGTGTCGGATCAACAGTCGCTATTTATTTAAATGACTTTGCGGAGTGTTGCTTCTGTACTTGTACTATTAGTTATTCTGTGCTGGGGGTACACTGCATTACATGAAGCCGCGGCTAAGAGGAAGGGACGTTAAGGGGGGACTCTGTCTTAATCGTTCCCTCCTAACTGAGGATCGTGATCACCGGCTGCTTTTACGATTTGCCTCCATCGGTCTCGGTCCATGGTTGCTCTCACTGCTTGATGGAATTTGCTTGAGGAGGTTGCTACTCTTACTTGGTCAGACCATCTGGTTGGCGAACGACCTCGGGCCCGCTTGCCTTCTATTCTATTCCACCAACCACGACCAGCTTTTCGAGACTTCGCATTATGTGGCCAAATTATGAGAGTACGCAATGTAAACAGATAGTGGACAGCCGAGTCTTGACATTTAATTGTGTTAGGATAGATACATGAGTGCGTTTGGCCGTCCAGGGTAACCCAAGCAGTTCCTGGGCCTATTTTCATACAAACGAGGTAACTTTGAAGCTTTGGTTCTCCGCCCAGGAGTAAACAGGGTGTGATCTGATGATGGCCATTCAAAGAGTGAATGGAGGAGGCTCAGATTGCTGAAGAAACCCAACGGAACAGAAGAGTCGCTTACACTAGAGACCGTATGGAGTTTTAAGTGTTAAATTTTCCATACTTTTGATTGTAATTTTAGCTTGTTTTTTTTTATTCAACCCTGAGCGACTCATCTAATCCGTTATGTTTATTTAGCATTATGTGCCTCCGCCGTTCATTCTGTAAATTGCCAACATCAGATCATACCCCGTTTAATCCTGGGCGGAGAACCAAAGCGTCAAAGTTACCTCGTTTAAAATAAATATTATTATTAATTATGATGTAAAAAATTAAAATAGGCCTGTGATTCCATATTTTTGCTCGCGAGTGTAGTTCCTTATTACATGGCATGCGACGCTAGTTCAACTATGTGAGGTAAGTGTTTTAATTGTGTTGTTTACACATTCACAAAACATTTTAATTGGTCAAGCTGTCTTTGAGTAATCAGTGTACATATATAATAACCTCCTCCTTGTTTTTGAAGTTGATTCAAAAACCAAAAAACTGGACAATAATTTTGATTGAAGCTCGTATCAAAAATATGTGTTTAATGCATTTTATATTAGATTGTAAATAATTAATTAATAGAATGTATTTGTTACAGCACTACTGCAGCATGGAGCGGACCCAAACATAAGGAACACAGAAGGAAAGACTCCTTTAGACCTGGCAGATACTGCCACCAGGCCAGTACTGACGGGTAAGAGAAGAAATAATACCACTTAATTACTGTTCATTTTAACCGTTGATGAAACATTGATATTGTAATTCTCAAAGTTGGTTTGCTACAGCTTTTGTTACATATATTGTGTTTTTAGGGTTCCGTACCTCAAAAGGTAAAAACGGAACTCTTATAGGGTCACTTTGTTGTCCATCTGTCTGTTTATCTCGGAAACGCTTGGTGGTATCGAGTTAAAATTAAAACCATATACCAGGTCATAGTAGTTTGAGTTTTTCAAGATTTTTAGACATGATACGGTCGTTTATTTTCATATCCCATAACTAATGGATAAAATCAGACCATGCAAAAGTCTAAAATAGCATATAAATTAATAATTACATTCAATGTTGTGATTTGGTCACTTAGAGAGGATGAATGAAAGGCGACTCACGAAAGAGATATATTGTGCGAATGTGGAAGGAACGATTGCGCAAGGGCGTCCCAGAAAACCTACGCCGACCAAATAGAGGTTATTATAAAAATAGCTGGTGTACGCGGTGACAAAAACCGCAGGGCATGTATGAAAAGATTGATGGATGTAAATGAAGCGAAAGAAGTGTGCAAGGATCGTAGCAGGTGGCGATCCATAGTCTCTGCCTACCCCCATGGGAAACAGGCGTGAGTGTATGTATGTATGTAATGTTTAAAAAAAATACAGCTTCCAATTCGGATCATAATCATATCCTTAGGATTTAATGGGTCCTACACATATCCTTAGGCAATGCGCTCGGCAAAAGTTTATATTGCAAATAGGCCGCCCGGCATAGGAGCCATAAGTCAGTCGCTACGGCATTTATTGTACCCATACATTTTCCGCTTGTTTTAGGCGAATACTGCGCAGCGGACGTTCTAGAAGCCGCCCGCTCCGGCGCGGACGACCGCTTAGCCTCCCTCCTTACCCCCCTTAATGTGAACGTCCACGCTAGTGACGGTAGGCGATCCACCCCGCTGCATCTAGCGGCCGGGTATAACCGGGCGAGGGCGGTACGGTTATTATTGCAAAGGGGAGCTGATGTACACGCTAAGGATAAAGGGTAAGTTTGTATTTTAAGTCTCTGTAATTTAACATTTTTTCCTAAATAGCAGCCCTCAATCGCCACATTTCTATTTCTATTTAAGTTTATTTCCACCCTAAAAATAAATGTTGAATTGAGTGTCCCGCTACACTTCTGTTACAAAAGAGAGGTCTATTTCAACCCTAAAGATAAATGGTAAATTGAGTGTTATATAGTATAGCCTCCCTCTTCACCCCTTAATGATAACGTCCACGTTAGTGACGGTAGACAATCCTGCATCTAGCGACCACCCTCTTACCTTTTTTTTTTATGCCGTAGAAAAACGCATTTACGCGCTTCCCTTCCCGCTGGTGATCGGGAAGGGGGTATGTGGGACTCGCCAGGAGAGGCCGGCCCCCTCCACGACTGCCTCCCGTGATCCCACCCAACCAGAAGGTTCGGTGGGATCTCGGGAGGAGGGAATACCCACTAAAAAACTACGGCACTTGCCCAATCGCCACCGGTTGGTCATACGGGGGGCCATGGACCACCCTCTTACCTAAGTCATAACAACATTTAAAAATAGTTGTGTGGCAGTTAAAGGTAAGATAGCCAGTTCCTCAGTTGTAAGGATTCCGGTTGTAGTGCGCTTCCACCTTCGGCCTTATCGTCACTTAACATCAGGTGAGGTGAAGGCCAAGCACTATCCCGTTGTGCATAAAATAAGATATTTCCGTTGTTGCAGCGGCCTCGTCCCACTCCACAACGCGTGCTCGTACGGCCACTACGAAGTGACGGAGTTGCTTGTGCGAGCCGGCGCGGACGTGAACGCGACCGATCTGTGGGCGTTCACACCGCTGCATGAAGCGGCGAGCAAGGCGCGGCTAGAGGTAAACTATACATACATACATATACTCACGCCTGTTTCCCATGGGGGTAGGCAGAGACTATGGATCGCCACCTGCTACGATCCTTACACACTTCTTTCGCTTCTTTCACATCCATCAATCTTTTCATACATGCCCTGCGGTTTTTGTCACTGCGTACATCAGCCTTTTTTAATAAAACTATCCTCCTCCTCGCGTCGTATTCCTCATTACTGAGGGTCGTGAATCCCCCGATGGGAAGTGACGATGCCTCTCCATCGCTGTCTGTCTTTAACGTCATGGAGTGCATCGTGTAGCTTGGTGTTCAGCGTTGAGCGGATTTGGTCAGACCACCTAGTTGGGCTTCGACCTCTCGGCCGTTTGCCATCGACCTTGCCAGTGACCATCAGTTGTTCGAGGTTGTGTCCATCTTTTCGGGCGATGTGACCGAAGAATTCCAGAATCTTTTGGAGACAGGAAGTGGATAGCCTGGTTTTAATGTTGAGCTCTCGAAGGATAGACTCGTTTGTTCGGAATGCAGTCCACGGTATTTGTATCATCCTCCTCCAGCACCACATCTCAAAAGCGTCAATGCGATCTCGGTCGGCCTTCTTTAATGTCCACGTTTCCGAGGCGTAGCTGAAGATGGAAAACACTAGAGAGTTAACCAATTTAATCTTTGTTTTTCGAGATGTTCCGGTCTCTCCATATAAATAAAACTATAACACAAAGTAAATAATAGGTACAACCCGGGCAATTAAAGAATGAGATTAGAAATGGCGTCGTTCGTATTCACTTCTCGCTCGCACACTTAACGCCACATTTATCGCTCTCTCAGTCACACTCGTGTGGTATGCGCGGTGAGTCGCAATTTTCAATCCTATTCTTTATCTGCGCTGGTTGTACTATCATGTATAGAAGGTTCCTTCTCGAACAAAAGTGAAATTTAGGTGTAAATAGTAACGTACTCTTTCGCATTGCACGCCAAAATTGATACTTATCATTAGGAGCGAGCGTTAATATTTCATTGGGCTCCACGGACTCCTTATGCCGGTTCCACAAGTTGGCCATAATATTGGCAAATTCATCGTACATTGTCGGTTTTGTAACAAATGCAAAGAGGTTCTTTCAAAAGCATCAGACTCAAGAAAAAATCTAAAAATCTTATATTGCGAAAAGTGGCCGAGACACATTTTTCAATTACGCTTTCAATCTGATTTAAGAAATCTTGAGAAAACATGTAATGTGCGAGCGAGAGAGCGGCAGTCAGCGACAAAATCGCTACGGGCTCTTAAGGGGCCATAATAGGATAACATGGTTTGCGCGGGCCATATTTTTATATAGAAAACGTAAAGTTGTAGCCACAAAAAAAACATACGACAAGCTAAAGAGATTATCTAGTACCTACAAGTATTAAATTGCGCATAAACCTCACAGATGATTGTAAAAAAAAAACAGAATATCATCAAAAGCGCTTGTCGCGGGTCATATTTTTGGCGTAAATAATAGCGGAAACGTATTGAATTCTACATCAAAATACACTTTAACGTACTGAGCAGTTGCTCCAATAACTTTTTTTAAGAAAGATAATGTGCTAAAGATTATGATGAAAAAACAACGAAAAACATCGAAAAAGTGCAGTAGTGAGGTTATTTTCCATACTCTTTACACATAAAGAAAAAGACAGAGACAAGTGATTTCGCGTAACGGAGCCTTAATTCTGTTGCACGTTGTATAGTGTTGTTGTTCCACAGGTGTGCTCGTTGCTTCTGAGCGAAGGCGCAGACCCGACTCTGTTGAACTGCCACGGGAAATCAGCTCTGGACGTGGCACCCACGAGGGAACTCCAGGAAAGATTAGCTTGTGAGTATTCTGAATTAAGGCGAGGCCAGTTTACGAAATTTACTCTTTCACCATGTCTTTAGAATAAGGTTGAATATTGCATAACTTTAATTGACGCTTCATAGTACATTTTTATTGATTTCTGAAATACTGGATCATTTATTAAAAATGTACTCGGTTATTGTGTTAGATCGATAAAAAAAGCTATCCTTTTTGCATAAAAAATCATATCACTGTCGTTGAAAATTACGAAATCTGACGATTTGAAATTTATTTTTATAAGTTTTTATGGTGTTATTCAGGATTTTTTTACAGACTTACCATGTCATTTTTCAATATTCTGTTCGGTTAATTTGCTTCTTTGTTTCTTTTTCAGTCTACAGTATTTTTTGTGAAGTAGAATTTTACATCAGTTCTTCACATTGGAAGTTCAAAAATCAGACTTTTCATCAGATCGTGAACTGGCCTCGCCTTAATATTAGACATTTCTGTTTGTGTGATACTAGCGGTCGCCCGCGACTTCGTCTGCGTGCAAAGATTTTTTATCCCTCGGGAATAATACTTTTACCGGGGTGAAAGGTACCCTATGTCCTTCTGTGTACCCCTGACAACGTGGAAGCATTTATTTATGGACAACGGGATAGTGCTTGGCCTTCACCTCACCTGATGTTAAGTGACGATAAGGCCGAAGGTGGAAGCGCACTACACCCGGAATCCTCACCACTGAGGAACTGGCTATCTTACCTCTATACAGCAGATTTATTTAATACTTAATAATATACTAGAAAAAATACGACTCGCACCAGATCAATACTCAGACGGGAATCGAACTTGCGATCTTTGGATATCCGGTCCAATGCTCTGACCGCTGAGCTACCGAGTCACTAGTGACATCGTCGAATTTCTTCTAGTATATCCTACTCGTACGCTGCAAGCCAGCGTTATTTCACCAATGTGAGGAATTACCTCGACATTCAATTGAAATATCTTTCCAGATATTTGGCAATCGATTAAGATGAAATAGCTATATATATATTTTAAATTTGAGATTTTTGCATTCACAATGATGTTTTTTCTAGTATATTATTTAGTATTGTATAAAAATAGAACTGTGAATGCAAAAATCTCAATTAAAGAAAAAGCAGATTCATTTATTTAGTTTTGTCCACAGTTGAGTATAGAGGGCACTGCCTTCTAGAAGCCTGTCGGTTGGCGGAGCCGTCGAGAGTTAAAAAGCAGCTTTCTTCTGTAAACGCACAACAACAGGCAAGTAGCTAGTTAACTTACCCACCTGTAAGAAAACCGTTTCCAACTGGCTTAAAGAGCTCAATTATGATGCTACAGAGCAATTATTATTAATAATAGAATAACATTTTCAGTAACATATAACACTCTAATCTAGATAACATTATTATTATTCTTGTATAACAAATATTCTTGCATATCTCAACTATAATAAACGTAATAACACTATACAGTATTATAATTTCACGAATACGCGCACATGTAGGTACATAACATAATTATATAAGTTGATGCATATAGTAACTTTGCTTGCGATAGTTCATTAATTAATTAAATACTCGTTTTCTTTTATTTTTAAGTTACTTTCTTTATTCCCATGTAACTAAGTAACTAATTTTATTTTTAATCTCTCTATTCTTATAATCTGAACACCCAGTGTAAACAATGTCTTCGACCATAATTTTAGTTATAATTTGAAGGGTGGAGTGAGCCTGGTGACTTGTCATACAGGAGGGTCTGACCCTACCTAGTACTGGCACCAGTTCTCTCCAATGTTAGACTATCTAAAATAGTTTATAACTTAATATAGTTAACAATTGTAACTGTTGGAGAGAGAAATAAAGATTTTTTATTATTATTATTATTACTTTTAGGAGCGCAAAAATACTTTTTTAAAAACTACTTTTAAGACTAGTGAGAACGCAGAGTTTGATGCCGAACTGAGGAGCGAGAGCATTTGAAATAAAAAGAAGGCTCGTACAAAAACAAGTTAGTTCTAAGAATTGGTAGAAACTGTTTACGTCGCGTCGGCGGTCCTTCCTGTCCAGAGCATTTCGTAGAAAGGGCTTACAATGTAGTTACTTTGTCCTACTATGAAGTGCTCTGTCAGCGTATCTTACAATATAACTAATAATAATAATAATAATAAAATTTATTTATTTGTTCCAAAAAATAAATACATTGAAACCAATAACACTTAAAAATAAAAATAAGTATTACAATGAATTATGAATGAATTAACTTTAAGTATTATAGCTAATTATGAAACAAATTCGCTTGGAACAAAAAGGCATGCAGCTCAGCATCTGACAGCTGAGTCATCAGCTGTCGCTGTTATTCTGCCACACCCCAAACTAAGACATTTCTAAAATATGACAATTTAGCAAGTTAGATAAGTATAATTAATGATTTGAAACGTTATTAGTACATAAGTCCACTACAAATTGACTTAACTAGCTGCTTAGCAAACTGTGTTGGTAGATAAATTGTCAACAAAAACATTTTGAGCTCCAAAAATAGGCATATTATTTTTTATTTTATTGTTACCGCATTTACAGAGTATTTACGCAGGTATAATTATACAGTACATAAGCCAATTACGGAAAAAACTCTTTGTAAACAATATATATAAATGGTTACAAAAAAAATAATTGTTTATACAAATATTAAGCTTAACGAATTTGTAAAAAGAAATTTAAAAATAAAGATAAAAACTAAATAATTTTAATATTGTCTCATGATAGGTTTGTGTGAATGCGGGTGTGTGTGTGTGTGTTTATGCTTGCGTGTTTTGCAGCAGCATTTTTTAATTACCTTATTTAATTTTCTGAGATCTAATAGAATAATTTACTTACTTTGAGTGGTCATTATTTCGTAATTTTAACTTATATAAAGTTAGGAAAAAAAATTATGAATAACCTAGACAATCCTTTCACTAACTGATCTAATATTAGGGGTTTAAGTATGAAATTTCAAAAACCACTCTTCAACTTATTTCCTCATTGCCCTCGTACAGCAGAATGCACCATCCTCCTCCAGTTCAGCAGACGGTCTCCCAGGGGACTTCAGTTGCGAAGCGCTCGCGAACTTCCAGCACGCCAACACAGGGGACCGACCGTTACACTGCGCCGCTGCTAGCTTGTACCCTAAAAGAAAACAGGTTAGTTTGAATAGGAAATTAATATATTTTACTGGTTATTAATCCTACTACCCTACTTCCTACTTAATATTATAAATGTGAAAGTTTGTGGGTTTGGATGTTTGTTCCTCAATCACGCAAAAACTACTGAACGGATTTGGTTGAAATTTGGCACACAGATAGTAGATAGCCTTATTGTTTTTTTTTTAAACTAGGGGAACCCGTATTATTAGCTTCCGGCTGGTGAGCCCCTTCGACGAGTGTGCTCGCCGGATAGGCGTGCGGAGGTATACCCACTAAAACCCCTATGCCCATTTGCACTAAACTTAAAAATCGCCTAAGTTCTTGCCTAACTTGTTTAGGCTACTCCTAGCAAAAAATTTGCTTGCACTAACCTTAAGCCATTCCTAAATCCACTTAGGACATTCCTAACTTTATGACCTCGAATAGGAAGCGCCCAACGCGTTAGGCGATACCTAAGTAGTATTTTTATATTCCAGCATGGAGGTTTCCTTAGCTTGTCCAACTTTACTTGACAAACAGCAAAATAAAAAAGTATTTTTGTGTCATTTTCTGTCATTTGTCAAAGACATTCTTCTTCTTATTTTTGGTATGTCAATCTACTCTCCTCTTTAGGGAGTAATTTTTGCCAGTATCAAGTGTTGAATAGTTCAGTGGTTTGACAAATTCAAACAGATTTTGTTTTTTTAAATAATAGATCATAAACAATCTATCATTTCAATCGTTCTTCATTCGTTTATCATTCGCTTTACTAGGCAATTCCTATGTTTTGTCACAGCTGAGACAGAACTGTTAGTGCAAACCAAATTTTTAGATAGGCTGCTCTTAAGCTTAGGTGTATCTTAACTAGGACAAGCCTACCCCAACTTTAGTGCAAATGGGCACTAGTGTCTTCTTCTGCAGTGCCGCCAAAGGACGAGTGGGACCGTGGTGTCAATCGCCACAGTGTCCAATGCGGCATTCCTGGCCAAGCCAAGCGAGTCCGAGTGGTGGGGATAATTCCCTCCCTCGCGTGCATATCACTTCCCGGACCCCTTTCGTGTGAGAGGGGTGGGGAGCGCGATGTGTCGTCTGAGATAGTAGATAGCCTAGATTAAAACATAGAATACTTTTAATCCCGATATTTCAACGGGAACGGGAACCATGCGGGTGAAACCGCGGGCGGCCGTTAGTATTAAATAAGATACTTTATTTGTGAAGCGCTCGCGAACTTCCAGCACGCCAACACAGGGGACCGACCGTTACACTGCGCCGCTGCTAGCTTGTACCCTAAAAGAAAACAGGTATAAACTAGATTAAGGGTCCATGATAGGAAAACATGGTTTCGTTTGTTTTTTATATCGAAATTTTACTCTTTCACTATGTCTTTAGAATAAGGTTGAATATTGCATAACTTTAATTGACGCTTCGCCACAAATTTGACGAAAATTAGTACATTTTTATTGATTTCTGAAATACTGGATCATTTATTAAAAATGTACTCGGTTATTGTGTTAGATCGATAAAAAAGCTATCCTTTTTGCATAAAAAATCATATCGCTGTCGTTGAAAATTACGAAATCTGACGATTTGAAATTTATTTTTATAAGTTTTCATGGTGTTATTCAGGATTTTTTTACAGAGTTACCATGCCATTTTTCAATATTCTGTTCGGTTAATTTGCTTCTTTGTTTCTTTTTCAGTCTACAGTAATTTTTGTGAAGTAGAATTTTACATCAGTTCTTCACATTGGAAGTTCAAAAATCAGACTTTTCATCAGATCGTGAACTGGCCTCGCCTTAAGTAATCATTCTATGACTGCTCACAGGTGATGGAGATGTTAATAAGGAAGGGCGCGAGAGTGAACGAGAAGAACAAAGAAGGACAAACCCCCCTCCACGTGGCCACTGAACACGCACACTTAGACGCCATGGACTTACTACTACGACACGGTGAGTAACATGTACTTATTAACTAGCGACCCGCCCTCGCTTCACTTCGGTTCCTTCCTTTTTTTGCCAAATGCGACCTTCCAACATCACCCTAAAACAAAACAAATAGCTTACAGTCGTCACCTCCAATTTCCAAAAGTTTCTTCCATCCCGTTCGAGTCTGTGACCCTACCATGAGTTGATGCAAACTGTTTACGTTACCGTAAACTATCGTTTTGTCTCTTTCACTCTCACTGACTGTGAGCAGTATAACCAATAGTTTACGGTAACGTAAACAGTTTGCATCAACTCATGGTAGTTCCGTCATCGGTGTAAGAATCGCGCTTGAATTTATTTTCGCACGCGTTAATTTTTTGCGATAACTCCTAAGATATTAATTTAAATGCAATTGCATGGTGTAAAAGTATAAAGTAATGTATTAATGTGCGTAATAGTACATTATGAGACAAGTTAGCTTAGGTTGCTCATTGCATACAAGGCTGTGGGTTGTAGCCGAGTGTGCAATAAGCAAGAGCTCACGAGTTTCATACGACGTTTTTCAACACATTTGCAAGGAAAAAACAAAGTAATTTACCACACAGCAACAAACACAAATACGATAAACAAAATATGACAATTATGGGAAAATGCGTATAGGTTTTTTTTTTCACACGCCCAACGCAAGAATATTTTTCGAACAAAGGGGTGAGGAGCATACAGCCTACTTCAAAATTATAATTTTAAGTGATAAAATGCAAATATTTTAATATTTTATAACAAAAAATTGTGAATTATGAATAATTTAATAATAATAAACATTTGTTTGACTTAATTAAGGACTTACACATTTATTTATTCCAAAAATCTATATGAATTTTCAACAGCATAAAACCTCTTTGTTGTTACTAAAAAAAATAACTGTATTACCCGGCTAAATTGGGAATGCTCTGTTTACTCGCATAGAACTTGCAGTAAGGTACTAATTTAACTTTGTAGGGTTAATTCTATAACGTACTAGTGTTTTATATATTATTGCACGCGTTTGTTATAGCTCGGTTTATGGCCCTAAAAGCGATGTATTAGGGCTCACTTTACGAGCAAGTGTGTTGAAAAATGCTTTATTTATTTATTATTAGCGGTTGCCCGTAACTTCGTCTGCCTGGAAAGTTTTTATTGCTGTCCCTCGCTCGGGAACAATTTGTTTTTTCGGGATGAAAGTTACCCTATGTCCTTCTCTGTACCCTTGACAACGTGTATGCAAAATTTCATGATGATCGGTTCAGTAGTTAAGACTTTCGCATTTATAATATCAGTGAGGATAAGGATGGGAAACAAACAACTTGTTTTACACAAAATGACATGTAAGTAAGTAGCTTAAAATTTACTGTATTAAGTAAGACTTTTTCTACGAGTAATTGTAAAAATGCGATTATTGTAAAAATTTGCAGTAATACAACAATATTAAACTACTTTTCAGACTTCTAGTTACTTAAAAAATATTTAATTTAGGGCTGATTTTTCAATTCTCAGATAACAGATATCAGTCAGTTTAAATATTAAGGCGAGGCCAGTTCACGATCTAATGAAAAGTCTGATTTTTGAACTTCCAATGTGAAGAACTGATGTAAAATTCTACTTCACAAAAATTACTGTAGACTGAAAAAGAAACAAAGAAGCAAATTAACCGAACAGAATATTGAAAAATGGCATGGTAACTCTGTAAAAAAATCCTGAATAACACCATAAAAACTTATAAAACTAAATTTCAAATCGTCAGATTTCGTAATTTTCAACGACAGTGATATGATTTTTTATGCAAAAAGGATAGCTTTTTTATCGATCTAACACAATAACCGAGTACATTTTTAATGAATGATCCAGTATTTCAGAAATCAATAAAAATGTACTAAAATTGGTCAAATTTCTGACGAAGCGTCAATTAAAGTTATGCAATATTCAACCTTATTCTAAAGACATAGTGAGAGAGTAAATTTCGTGAACTGGCCTCGCCTTAACCAAATCTAATAAAAGTCATTCGAAAATGTGACAGTCAAATGAATGACAAGCATTTTCAATTTGGCAGTATAATACGCTATCAAACGGATAAAGCTCTATCAGGGCATTGAAAAATCAGCCCTAATGGAGCCCCTAGACGATCAAGCATTTCTTGTTAATCATTTACATTGCATTTACCATTTGGGGGCGTGGCTCCTTTTGATTGGCCACGGTAATCTATCTATTCTGTGGTGCTTGTCAAGCATCGCTCCTAGACGATCAAAATGTGATTGACAAGCAATGCAATGTAAATGATTGACAAGCAATTTTGATCGTTTAGGGGGTCCATAAGACGTATAAACATGTTAAATATTGTTTTGTCTCAAAACAGTTGATAAGCAATAGGCTTATTCTGTGGATTACCAAAGAATTTAGATTGTCACAGAATTATCACATAGGTAATATTATTATAAATTACATTTATAATATTATTTGTAGGTGCTAAAGTGAACGCTTGTGATGGCCGCGGCGAAAGCGCACTATGCGTGGCCGCCAGAAGAGATTCAGCGGCCGCTTGTAGACTATTACTAGCGTGTGGGGCGGACACAAGGCCGGAACCTGCGCCACCAGCGGCTGACGGTCAGTATACATACATACATACACATACAAACATACATTACATACATAGTGACGCTAGAAGAGATTCAGCGGCCGCTTGTAGACTATTACTAGCGTGTGGGGCGGACACAAGGCCGGAACCTGTGCCACCAGCGGCTGACGGTCAGTATACATACATATTCATATTCATATATCTTTATTGCGTCTTGTTGTTAACAATATGGTGTTATAAAAAAAAATATTTGGACACAAACAAGAACCCTGTAAGGGCACTGCAACATACCTACTTATTTAAGTACAATAAATAAATCTTATTTCACTAATAATTATAGGAAAGTACTAATATTATACACACTTAATTATGTCATAACATGTACTGACATTTATCCTTATAATATTATATTTCTTTATAGTTTTATATATCTTTATGTAACATAATAATATAATTTTACTAGGTACGTACATATTTATATACACAAACAAACATACATTACATACATAGTGACGCTAGAAGAGATTCAGCGGCCGCTTGTAGACTATTACTAGCGTGTGGGGCGGACACAAGGCCGGGACCTTCTAGATATCTTTAAATTTTTCTAGATTTTTTAATTTTTCTAGATTTTTGGAAATAGCAGCAAATTAATGACAAAAACTGGCGCCCCTATTAATTTTCTATACTTTTCTTTGCCAAGCTGTATGTTGTACGTGCCTGGAATATATTATTATACCTATGTTTATTGCAGTCAGTTTACCAAGATCTTACATTGTAAATAGTTACTTGGTAAAACACTCCCTTAAAATATTCTAATTTCAACTCTAAAGCTTTGTTGTTTGTTATTTTCGTTTAAACAGATGCGTGCGCCAACGCAGCCGCCCTCCGTTTACTAGAAGCGGCCCGCACCGGGGATGTGGAAACGGCCCGAGCGATACTAGACGCCAGACCGCGTCTGGTCAACTGTCGAGACGTGGATGGCAGACACTCGACGCCACTGCACTTCGCCGCGGGGTAAGTACATGACAGACACTAGACACTTAAAACATACTTACTCGATCACAACATTAGACCCCAGACACAATACACTTTATTAGACCCCAGACACAATACACTTTATTAGTACTCGCCATTATTAAAAGCCAGACACAGGACACTTGATAGATACTCGCAATATTAGACACATACTAGAAGCGGTCCGCACCGGAGATGACGAATCAGCCCGCGTGATACTAGACGTCAGAGCACGTCTGGTCAACTGTAGAAACGTGGATGGCAGACACTCGACGACATTGCACTTCGCCGCCGGGTGAGTACATGACAGACACAAGACACTTGAAAGATTCTTACTCGCAACATTAGACGCCAGACCCAATACACTTTATAGGTACTCGCCATTATTAAAAGCTAGACACAAACACTTGATAGCTACTCGCCATAAAAGACGCTAGGCACTAAATGATTTATAGCTACTTGCCTCGTCACACATACTAAAACTGGCCCGTAGATGTAGAAACAGCCCGCGCGATACTAGACGCCAGACCGCGTCTGGTCAACTGTCGAGACGTGGATGGCAGACACTCGTCGCCATTACACTTCGCCGCGGGCTGAGTAAAAAAAACAATATGTTCACATGACATACTCATTAGAAAGTCGACATTTTGGACGCTAAACACTAAGATATTTGATATCTACCCGCCATATTAGTCGCTAGACACTAAATGAGCTACTCGCCATATTAGACACGTGAATGAAAACAATATTTTTTACACGAGATGCTAATACTAATAGGAAGTCAACATTTTGGATGCCAGACACAGACACTGTTGGCATGTTACCCAACACTATTTGGATTGTACATCACTGCTTCATATGGAGGGGCGCTTCCCGCTCTCTCTTCGTTTCCGGACACCATTGCGTGTGGTTCGTGTTCCATACTTTTATAACTAATTAAGTTAAAATATACAAATTTGTATGTGCCTTTGCTTCCAAAATAAACCCTGCCTCAAGTCAAGCATACCAGTCAGTGAGTTTTTATTACCTATCTACAGTCCACATTTACGTGCCATCCCACATGGTCCATCTTCGCCGACCAAGACTGCTGAGAAAGGGCCAAGGATTTGCCTTGCAATCGGAAGCATCGACGCGCATTAATTCAAGCGACATAACCTCATCCAAGAAAGGCATTACAAGTTATCTGCGATCGAAAAACACTACGCCTCATTCAAGTACGTAGGTACATACGACGCCATATTTTTCGTCGTCGCCATAGAATATTTCTCGTGGCGCTTTCATTTCAAGCCCGTGGTAGTGGCACAAAGCACCAATCAAAAATCAGGAAGAACGGACAAGCCTGCTGCAAAGCGCTACGATTGGAGGAAGCGTTCGGAGGAAACAGCGATACTCGCACCCCATTGGACGACGCGTTTGCTGCCGTGTGAACCCCGCATCGCCTCCTGCGCCTGCTTCGTGACTTCGTCATACTCCATACTTCGCCATTTTGTGCTGTCACGTTTTTATTCACGGCGTGTTGTAGTAACTTTGTTATATTTTTTATTGTGCTATACGTTACGTAAAGTTGTATTTGTGTCATTAATAATGACTGAGAAAAGTGAGCAAACTGTGGCGCAAAGTAGCCTGACCGTGGCGGTGGATTTGAGAGAATTAGTTGCCTCGCGTGGCCAAACTAAAGGAGCAATATCCAGATTGTTAAATTTTATTCATGAAAAATCTCTTTCTGTTGCGTGCAACGAGCTAATACTTGCTAAAAAGGCTCGACTCATTGACGCTTTTGAAAAATACGAGAATCTAAATGTCAAAATATCATTGTTGGATCCCGCCGATTCGGAAAACATCGAAAAGGTGGAAGATACTTATTTTGCAATCCTTACAAAAATTGAGCAGCAGCTTAATAAGGGCAAACAAGTTTATGCCGAGAATGAATCTCTCTCAACTCCAGTGGCATCAGTGTCTTCCAAAATTAATTTACCCAACATTGTTCTTAACACCTTTAGTGGTAAGTGTTCAGAATACATTCCATTTATAAATTTATATAAGTCATTAATTGATCAAAATCAAAGCTTGGATAATATTCAAAAACTGTACTATTTACGCAGTTATTTAAAAGCCGAGCCACTTGACTTAATTAAAAACTTACCATTGACCGTAGAAAGTTATGTAAAAGCTCTTGACATTTTAGATAATAGATATAATAACAAGTATAGATTATTAAATGAACACATTAATTTGTTAATTGACCTTAAGCCTATTGTAAAATCTACAGCTGTCAATTTACGAGAATTTGTATGTAACATTAAACAAATCATTGCAGCCTTATCAAATCTTGAGCCTAATGTTAAATACTGGGATGCTATAATATTGTGTATACTTTGTCGCAAACTAGACATGTACACGTCGCGAGCATATCAGCTTGAGAGGAACACGGCGGAGGAGCCTACAATAGATGCCTTCCTCGCTTATGTGGAGAAGCGAGCGCTGGCGCTTGAAAATGCAGATCCGGGCAGCAACTTCACCGGTCAGCATCGCCAGCAGACCAAGGAGCAAGGGCTAGTAGCCTACACTGCCACGAAGCAGCCTACATGTCTCCTATGTAAGTCTGAGCATAGATTATATCTTTGTAACAATTTTAAATTATTGCCAGTCGCTAAAAGAGTACAATTCATAAAAGAAAAGGGACTTTGCTGCATATGTCTAGGTAATCATCAAAATAGATGCAAATATCACTTTCGCTGTGCGGAGTGCAAAAAGGCTCACAATACACTGTTGCATAATAGCAACGACAGTGCTCCATCGCTGTCGTCTGATATTGCCGACAGTGTAGCCGCTTCATCTTCTGTCTCAATGGCAGCAAATAATAATTTAAAATTTTCTAATGATGTTCTTTTACCTACAGCAAAGGTCAAACTTATAGCTCGAGACGGCACTGAAATTCATTTGAGAGCCCTACTTGACAGTGGGTCCCAGCTGTCTTTTGTATCGGAAAAAGCAATACAGCTGCTTGATATGAAGCCCACACAAACTAGTGTCAATGTTATTGGCATTACAAATGCTAAAACTAGGTTGAAGCATTGCTTACCTTTAACAATTTATTCTTTAATTAATCCTTATAATGTAACTGTCAACTGCCATGTAGTAGAGCAGATCACATGCAATCTACCTCAAACTAAACTTGATCACAAAAGTATTTTGATCCCCAAAAATGTCAGATTGGCAGACGATCAATTTTATGTACCAGCCGAGATTGACATACTAATGGGGGCTGATGTGTTTTTCCAGGTGCTGCTTCCATCGGAGTCACCGGACTGTACGTCTGTGGCGCCGCTTAACTCCCAGCAACCTGCATCGCCGTGCGGTGCACAGCTTCCCCGTCTCATCAACACTCAATTCGGTTATACAGGGTGTTAGTGGCACCATTGCGAAAACTTTCAGGGCATAATCGACTCATGATTCTGAGTCCATCTGAAGTGGAATTTTCCGTCGCAAAATTCATGAAAATTTTTGTGTTTTTTTCATTTTTTTCCATCACACAGATACTGTCTTAGTTGCATAGAACCGAAATTTACAAAAAAAAAAATTAAATATCAAAATTTAATTAACCCGCAATGTACAACAACAGCTGATTGCTATCGTTCGTTTAAGGTCGCTGACACTGCTCGGTCGGCGGCCCGCTGCCGGCCGACGCGCGACGGCATACATCTGTCTCTGTTGCACATACCTCTTGGTCGTCGCTCGTAGTGCAAAGCGGGTGAATAATTTTCGCTCTATTCAAATTTAATACTACTTGCATAAAAATAAGGTACAAATTACAATGGTGGATGCATTAGATTTGAAGAGCGTCGGCGGCCGGCCGGTGCGTACTGTACACCTACAAGTTATTTTGTATTCTATTATCGACATCATCATCAACCATTTTAATGTCCCCAGGAGCACATGCCTTACTTAGAGATTGGATAAAGAGGTCGCGCCATAATTTTATACGCGGGCCCAGTGCGGATTGGAGAGTATTAATAACTCTAAATGAAGCCGGGACAACGGCTACGGCTTAAGGCGAGGCAGTTCCCGAAATTTACTCTTTCACTATGTCTTTAGAATAAGGTTGAATATTGCATTGCTTTAATTGTCGCTTCGCCAGAAATTTGACGAAATTTAGTACATTTTTATTGATTTCTGAAATACTGGATCATTTATTAAAAATGTACTCGGTTATTGTGTTAGATCAATAAAAAAGCTATCCTTTTTGCATAAAAAATCATATCACTGTCGTTGAAAATAACGAAATCTGATGATTTTAAGTTTATTTTTATGGTGGTATTCAGGATTTATTTACAGAGTAACCAAGCCATTTTTCAATATTCTGTTCGGTTATTGTGTTTCTTTGTTTCTTTTTCAGTCTACAGTAATTTTTGTGAAGTAGAATTCTACATCAGTTCTTCACATTGGAAGTTCAAAAATCAATCTTTTCATCAAATCGTGAACTGGCCTCGCCTTAACGTGCCTTCCGAAGCACTGCGAAACTAGAGACTTAAAACTTTTGGTCACCCGTCCTGTGACCAGCCCTTGTGAAAGTTCGTAAACTACAACAAGTCGCAGGCAGATGCGCTAACAACTTGCGCCAACGAGCTCCTCATAGGAGCTTCTTTGGATACTAACTACTGATCTAAAACATTATTTTAATTAATAATCATTTAGTGCCACATTCATTAATCATTACATACCAATTACATTTGTGTACCTACCAAAACAATTTACAATTAATAAATTGATTTGACACATTACTGATGAAAAGAATTTGCTTACACTGCCGGTGTACCGTACAGCACGTGCCGAATTCGGCAGAAGTTGGCGGTCGCTTTGTGTAGATTAGAGATGGGCGAATGGGAAATTTCAACAATCGAAATTATTCGAGTGATCTACGTAATTTATCGAATGATAATTCATCAGTTCAGAAGTCTCATCCAGTTCAGAAGAATCATCGTTCTGAAGAAAATAATAAGCCCCATTTGTATTGAAAATACCAAAAGTAATTATGTGATTAAATTCGTATGTTACTAGGACGAACGTACCTAATTGTGAAAGATGTGTGCAACTGCAAGTAACTCGCGATAAGAATGTGTTTCGTAAAAGGAACCCTTTTCGCATTTCGCATGCAGTAGGTAGTTTCCCAAGGTTTCTGAAAGATGTGTGTAAATAACTCAAGATAAGGTTGTGTTTCATAAAAGAAAATCCTTAAGTGTTTTAAAAAAATATCTTTCTAAGGCTTGATATTTCGCATGCAGTAAGATCTCTTTGAAAGATGTGTGCAAGTAATTCACGATAAACATGTGTTTCGTAAAAGGAACCCGTCGAGAATTTTCAAAAGTTTTATTTCTTAGGCTAACAGGAAAAAACAATTCGATAATTCCAATATGATAGAGGTATGTCTGATGGTATTATTTGTGCTTAGCAATTTCACCCGTCCTAGTTATTGGTGAAATTATTTTTTATGGTTATTAATTTATTTCTATTAATTTTACTTCTTATTTCCTATTTAAAGCATAGTGTGTAAAGCAAAAGTGAAGTGTAAGATTTAAAAGTAGATTTGAGTTTCATCCATTCGATCTGTTTGAATGATCATTTGATCTATTCACGTTTGACTTGCCCCATCTCTAGTCGGCATTTTCAAAAGGATTTGACAGTGCGAGCGGCGCGCGCGGCGCGGCTTTGAAGATCTTTAGTCGAATGCGAATCTGTAGACGAACCGCGCGCGTACGACGTCGACGACGACGTATTTGAGTTTTATTTGTTGTTTATGTTGTTATTGTTGTTTTTAGTTTAATTGTTTTCGTTGCACTTTACTTGTTAATTAGTTTTAAAGTGTTTTTTGTGTTGTGTGACTTCAGTGAGTGTGTGATTGTGAGTGCATAAACATGAACACCGTGCGATTTACAGCACAAGAGTACGGGCGGATGTTGATGTGTTACGGGGAAGCTCGTGGAAATGCATCTCGAGCATCACGTATTTATGCCGAGCGATATCCAGATTCGCGACGTCCAGACAGCCGAACCATAACACAGGCCTACCAGCGAATACTGAATAACCAGCCAATAGTGCCACAGACCGAAGGTGCCGGCCGAGCAATCAGTGCGCAAAGTGAGGAGCAAATTTTAGACTTGATGCACCAAAATCCAGACCTTGGTACACGTACTGCTGCCAAGCTATTAAGGCTTAGGCGAAGAGCAACCGTATCCCACTGGACGGTATGGAAAGTGCTGCGACGTGACCGTCAGCGTGCATATCATATTCACAAGGTGCAGGCTTTATTGCCTGCAGATCGGCTTCGTCGGGTGGCATACTGCAGGTGGTTGATGGCTCAGCAGCAGCGGAGCCCGGACTTCGTTTCTCGAGTCATCTGGACAGATGAGTCGACCTTCACTCGCAACGGAATGTGGAACAGGCGCAATACCCACATCTGGTCCCAGACAAATCCATTTGCGATCCAAGAAACGAGTCACCAAACGCGCTGGTCCGTAAATGTTTGGGCAGGAGTTTACAGAGACAAAATAATTGGACCTATTTTCCTACCCGAACGTATGAATGGACCGCGCTATTTAGACTTTTTACGCGGGGAGTTTAGTGAGGCGCTGGCCACCTTGAACGTGGAACTAGACGAAGAATGGGAGGCGATGGAGGACGTGCCGCTGGACCGATTACCGCATATCTGGTTCCAGCATGATGGAGCTCCACCACACGTCGTGCTAGGTGTGCGCCAGCACTTAAATGAAAATTTCTCCCATCGGTGGATTGGCAGGTTCGGGCCGCAGGCGTGGCCGGCTCGCTCCCCAGACTTAACGCCCTTGGACTTCTTTTTGTGGGGGTATGTGAAAGAGCGGGTGTTTGTGTTAGCGTGTGACACCGCTGAGGAAATGCGACGTCGCATCAGTGATGTGTTTGATCGGCTGAGGAACAACATATCGGAAGACCCCACGTTGATGCCGCGTCTTCACGCCGAGACCCTCCGTCGTGCACGTGTGTGTGAGCGCCTTGGTGGAGGCCACTTTGAACCGTACTTAATCCGGAGGCAAAATGTTTAAAGGTAAGATTAGTTACAGTGCTTACTTTTTTACCGGCATTTTTGATACTTTGATCGTGCGTGTTTATCTTTAAGGCCTTACTAAATTAAGTGTTAAAAAGAAATAATACCTACTCAATAAAAACCGTGCGTATTGTTTTACATTTCAATTGTACGAACGCACTCGGTGCGGCCAGCGCGGCAACGGCAAGGGGGCGGGCAGGGTGTGTTGAATTTGAGAGCTCGCGCGCGTGCGCCCGCCCACGGTATTATCGAGTTGTTACGCATACATTGCTTCTCGACGAAAAATCAAAATCTTAACTATGCATTTGCGACGAGTGGTTCCATAGAGAAAGTTGCTTAACTCTGAGGGTAGAATAATCCCTTAAAGTCTTTGCTAGGGTGCCACTAACACCCTGTATTATTGGAGGTACACTGCCCAACTTGACATCATCAAAGGTCTGCAATAAGGTAGCTTTAAAATGTCTTACATGTGATGATGATATCAATCATACTTTATCTAACTTTTGGAAAACCGAAAGTGTCCCTGAAGTTTTCGATGAAAAATCTTCAGAGCAAGAACTATGTGAATATACCTTTAAAAATACTGTACAGTTGAAGGAAAATCGTTTTGAAGTTGCTTTACCTTTGAAATTACCTTTAAATAATGTGAATGATGCTTTAGGCAATTCTTTTAATCTTGCTTTAAAAAGATTTCTTAACTTAGAGAAAAAATTACATAAAGATCCTAATCTCTTTGCTGAATATAGTAAATTCATCCATGACTATATAAATTTAAAACATGGTCATTATGTAGACATTGAACAGTATCAATTAAATAAGGATGCTGTGTACTTTTTGCCTCATCATGCAGTTTTAAAACCAGATAGTAAAACAACTAAATTACGCACAGTGTTCGATGGTTCTATGAAAACCAACAAAAAGATTTCACTGAATGATCTGTTACTAAACGGGCCGGTTGTTCAGAGAGATCTGTTTGAAATATTATTGTTATTTAGAATTGGTAACTTTACATTCACAACTGATATAAAACAGATGTTCAGAAATATAAATGTAATTCCAGAACATACAACTTTGCAAAATATTTTATGGAGGGACAGTCCTGATGAAACGATAAAATGCATCAGACTGGACACAGTTACTTACGGCTTAAAAAGTTCTACATACCTTGCAACTAGATGTCTCAAAGAATTAGCAACATTGCATGAGCAAACATTTCCTTTAGCATCACACATATTAAATAACTGTACGTATGTCGATGATGTACTATACAGTCATAACGATTTAGAAACGGTTTTGGTTGCCAAGTCTCAACTTCAGCAACTACTGCAATTGGGTTCTTTTCACACTCACAAATGGTCTTCCAATGAAGACAGCATACTAGTGGACATTCCTTCAACTGAACAGCACTTTGATAATTTTGAACTTCAAAAACATGATTGTACTTTAAAAGCCCTAGGTTTAACATTGTTAGTAAAGGATGATCAATTTAAGATTACCTGCCCAGAGCTATTTAACATTAAAGATTTTACAAAAAGAGATATTCTCTCTTATATAGGGAAATTTTATGATCCCATGGGTTTTGTATCCCCCATTATAGTGCAGGCTAAAGCCATCATGCAAAAATTGTGGTCCTCGAAAACAAGCTGGGACTCTACACCCGATGATGATGTCAAAAATGAGTGGCTACAATTTTGTTCAAGTCTAGCTGTAATGGAGCCAATTTTAATAAATAGAAATGTAACTTTATCTGATTTAGACACTGTTGAACTCATAGGTTTCTCAGATGCCTCCAGCTCAACGGGATATGGATGCTGCGTGTACCTGCGCATCACAGATCCCAAAGGTAATATAAATATGCATTTACTCTGTTCTAAATCACGCATCAATCCGCTTAACAACAAGAATGCTACCGTGCCGCGCCTGGAGCTTAACGCCATGTTACTTCTTTCTATATTAATCAAAAAAGTTCAAAGCACGCTAAAGTTAAAAATTAATATAAAGAATACCTATTTATTCACGGATTCAAAAATTGCACTTGCATGGTTGCACGCGGAACCCATGCGTCTTAACGCTTACGTGGCGAACAGAGTGAAAGCAATCACCATTAATGTTCCTGACAGTCACTGGCTTTATGTCAGCACCGACCAGAACCCTGCGGACTATGTCAGCAGAGGAGTCGCGCCCAGTGAGCTTGCTGCATGTGCTGCATGGTGGTGTGGACCTAGCTCTCTGTATAACAGTCGTTATACATTTGATATACCTGTAGACTTACCGGAGGACTTACCTGAGACGAAGTCTGCGCCCACCTCTGCATTCTCAAGCTGCCAGGTACCCAATGATGTCTTCGATAATATACGCAATTATTCTAGCATCCACAAAATGGTTCGTACTTTAGCTTATGTCTTAAGATTCATTAATAATTTGAAAGGTAATAAACTTACCCATAAATATTTGTCTAGCGCTGAGATGAATGAAGCTTTAATGTTGCTTGTTAAACATGAGCAAGAAATGTATTTTAAAGAGGAAATTACTAGTTTAAAAAATAACAAAAGTGTCAAAGGCAATTTACAAAGCTTATTTCCATTTATTGATAACTCAGGCGTGTTACGTGTAGGTGGCCGCTTGCATCACTCTAATATTCCTTATACTCAAAGGCATCAAGCTATCTTACCCAGAGAGTCACCTATCACTCTCTGCATTGTAAGGTCAGAACATGACAGGCTTTTGCATGCTGGTCCAAGACTGTTGTTGTCTAATTTAAATCAAAAATTTTGGATCACTAATGGATTGTTGTATGTTAAGAAAATAACAAAAAAGTGTATAACATGTTTCAGAAATAAGGCGCAAGCCACTAAGCAGCTAATGGGTTCCCTGCCAGCTGATCGGGTGACGGCTATGAGCCGTCCCTATGAAAAAGTTGGGGTAGATTATTGTGGAGCTTTTAAAATTAAACTCTCGCGCGTGAGACGCTCCCTAGAGGGAAAGGGGTACATTTGCGTGTTTGTCTGTTTCGCAACCAAGGCGATTCACCTTGAGCTAACTTCCGACCTCACAACAGAATCTTACCTCGCGTGCCTTAGGCGATTTATTTCCAGAAGGGGGTTGCCTAAAGAAATCTACTCTGACAACGCTAGCACATTTAAAGGAGCAAGGAACCAATTAACTGAGCTTTATAATTTAATGTCCTCACACAGTCACCAAAGCAAAGTTTGTCAATATGCAGCACAGCATGGTATAAATTTCCATTTTATACCATCTTATTCTCCTACCTTTGGCGGACTGTGGGAGGCCGCAGTTAAAAGTACCAAATATCATTTAAAAAGAGTACTACAAAATCAATTGTTAACTTATGAACAATTTAATACAATTTTGACAGAAATTGAATGTATCTTAAACTCTAGACCACTTATACCTTTGTCAACATCTGATGTAAATGATTTTAGCTATTTAACTCCTGGACATTTTTTAATTGGAAATGCCATAACTATGTATCCAGAAGAAGATGTAACTAATGTACCACAAAATAGATTAAAGTTTTGGCAATTGTGTACTCAGATCAAACAGTCTTTTTGGAAAATGTGGTACAAACATTATTTAAATGTCTTACAAAATCGACCAAAATGGTTAAATGTATCACCAAATGTAAAAATTGGTACTCTTGTTATTCTAAGAGAGGACAATACACCACCATTGTCATGGCCCATGGCTAGAATAACTAAAATATTTCCCGGTCACGATGGCCTAGTAAGAGCTGTGGAAGTTAGGGCTGCCAATGGCAAGTGTCATGTCCGTTCTATTTTAAAGATAAGTGTATTACCTATAGATGATTAAGCATTTTCCTTTGTGTAAGGTAGTAAATAAAACAAGAATTAAAACAATAAATTATTATGTAATAATTATCACAATTACAACAATTTAGTTATATGTAATTAACTCTGTGAACTAAATAAGTTTCAACACTAAGCATTTGCTTAACAACTTGTGAAAAAATTCTTAACTGTTCTTATACAAAATAGTTTTGCTTTAGTACTTACTTGTTATTTGAAAACCATAATGTTTACTAGTAGCTTATGATGTTAACTTGTAGTGCAGTGTAATAAAAGAAAATAGTGTTTTGTTTAACGTAGAAATAAAATTTTGTAAGGCCGCAGCATGTTGGCATGTTACCCAACACTATTTGGATTGTACATCACTGCTTCATATGGAGGGGCGCTTCCCGCTCTCTCTTCGTTTCCGGACACCATTGCGTGTGGTTCGTGTTCCATACTTTTATAACTAATTAAGTTAAAATATACAAATTTGTATGTGCCTTTGCTTCCAAAATAAACCCTGCCTCAAGTCAAGCATACCAGTCAGTGAGTTTTTATTACCTATCTACAGTCCACATTTACGTGCCATCCCACAGACACTTAATGTATATTCGATAAGTAGTCGCCATTTTGGATGCCAGACACAGTACACTTGATAGGTACTAGCTACTCGCCATATCAGACGTCAGACGTAATACGCTTAAAAATATCTTTATTCGAATAAACTTAAAAATTAGGCACTTTAGTTTTGATTCGCCTATATTAACACGTTTTTATAAGGTTGCTTTTTCCTACTTTTTAACTGACAAGAAGACCGGGCGCAAGAAACTTATCAGCTTTACTATTTAACTTGATAAGATAGGTAAAGGGTGTTTTATTTTTAGTAAATATAAAAAAAATGTTCTAGATACAACCGGCTACCGCTCGCACAGCTGCTACTACAAAGAGGTGCCGATGTCCACGCCAAAGATAAAGGGTGAGTCATACAAATAACGTTTAAAACATACCACAGACAATTAACTTAGCTTTCGATTATATAAGCCTAGCTCTTCTCCAAGTTTTAACCTGTATGTCAGGCCTTTTTGGATTTTTCACATTATACTAAGGTAAACCTTAGAAGTTAAGTTTCAACTCAATCAACTAGCTTTGCAGTAAATACCTAATCAATTTTCAAATAATCACATTTAAAATAATATAAATAATTAAAAACTAAAACTTTCTTTTTATCTAAGTAGGCACTTGAAATATTAATTTAACACATCATAGTTATATTATTTAAAAAAAACAAAATGTCAGGACTTTTAAGTAGAAATCAGACTTTTTGTCAGGTTTATAGATATACCATCTGGTAACCGTATCTGTAATCGACCTTAGGGTGCGTTTCCACTAAGGCGGAGTTGAGCGGAGCTGAGTTGGAGCAAGAATTGACCAATCACAATGCTTTTTCTCCACAGCGGCTTAGTCCCACTCCATAACGCGTGTTCGTACGGCCACTACGAAGTGACGGAGTTGTTAGTGTCGGCCGGCGCGGGCGTGAACGCGGCCGATCTGTGGAGATTCACGCCTTTGCACGAAGCGGCCGCTAAGGGAAAGGCGGATATAGTGCGGTTACTGCTAAAGGTAGGTAACCCAAGCGACATAACCAGACATTAATGTACGCCAATTTTTCTCCAAGTGTTTTTCTTCCAGTGTTCTTTTCCAGCCGCAATCTTTCTCCAATCACTTCACACTCCTCACTTCACTTCTCTTTACACATGTCATTCCTCAGTTTTAATCACTCTATCCATCGTTTCTGCCGTCTTCCTATATTGATCCATCCATCAAGATTAATCTAAGGCCGATATATTACGGTTACTGCTAAAGGTAGGTAACCCAAGCGACTTAACCCACGAATAAATTAACTAACGCCAATTTTTCTCCAAGTGTTTTTCTTCCAGTGTTCTTTTCCAGCCGCAATTTTCTCCCTTTGCTCTCATGTCATTCCTTAGTTCGTCACTCAGTATCCATCGTTTCTGCCGTCTTCCTCTATTTATCTATCCAACCACTACTATCCTATTTTATTCGTATGATAATGTCAATAAAGATACCTAATAGAGGTCAATATGTTTAATTATGGCATATGGTTGTCCAATATAATGTGGTTAACGATCTGTGGCTCCTTGTGTTCGTACGGCCACTACGAAGTGACAGAGTTGCTCGTGTCGGCCGGCGCGGGCGTGAACGCGGCCGATCTGTCGAGATTTATGCCTTTACACGAAGCGGCCGCTAAAGGAAAGGCGGATATAGTGCGGTTACTGCTAAAGGTATGTAACCCAACACGTTAGTAGTAGCTTCTTTGGAATGGCTCACCGAATCTCTAATAAAGTACCTGACGGACTTAAGAGCCTGCCAATAAAGAACTTTAACAATCGCCTGGTGAGATTACTTGTTGACAAAGCCTATTACTCTGTACAGGAATTTTTAGAAGACAAAACATTGAAATAATTTGACATGTTTAATTTTTTTATTTAGTTTTATTTTCTATCTTTAGTATCAATGACATTTTAATTTTAACATTTGACATTTCTATATAACTCTAATGAAATTTGCAATACGAATATATCTGACAATTGTAATAATTTAATATTTGACACACATGAAAATGTTCTTGTTCGCCATTGTTTGCCTGTTTCGCGTTGTTCTATCTTTACTATTTGTATACCTTGCAATATAAGGTGGGAATGTAGTGACACTAACAGAATAATGACAACTTCCGTCATTGTAATACTAACACCTGCATTTCACAAATAAATTATATTCTATTATATTCTATTCTATTCCAAGCGACTTAACCCACAAATAAATTAATTTACGTCAATTTTTCTCCAAGTGTTTTTCTTCCAGTGTTCTTTTCCAGCCGCAATTTTCTCCCTTTGCTCTCATGTCATTCCTTCGTTCGTCACTCACTATACCCATCGTTTCTGCCGTCTTCCTCTAGCAATCCATCCATCACGATACCATCCTATTTTATTTGTACGATAACGGCAAAAAAGACTTAAGTATTAGAAGACGATATATTTGATTATGGCCTATAAGTATAGTTAACGTTGTGCCATTTTTAAGCAATTTTTGTTTTCAATTACACTTCCATAGATTTTAGTTCGCTGAGTGTTAACAACAATAAATAAGTTGTATTATTGTTGTAGCACGGCGCAGACCCAACGCGTCGTAATCGCGATGGGCTCACGCCCCTACAGCTAGTACGGACGGGCGATAATGACACACTGGACGCGTTGCGAGGCGACGCTGCGTTGTTGGACGCGGCGAAACGCGGCGACGCGGCGCGGGCGAGGTAAGGACATTACACACAAATATACATAAGATGTTAGTAGCACCCTAGCGAAAACTTTAAGGGATGATTTTACCCTTAGAAATAAGCAACTTTCTCTATAGAACACTTGTCGCAAATGTGTAGCTGTTGAGATTTTTATTTTTCGTTGAGAAGAAGCAATGTACGCGTAACAACTCGATAATATCGCGGGTAAGCAGTTGTACATTGCGGGTTTATAATTTTTTTATATTTTAATCTTTTGATCGCGTTCAGCATCTTTTTGGGAAAGAGTCCGTGAAAGCGACAATTCTGTTCTGTTCAAGAATATCAATAGTGATGTCGATAATGTGTTTTTTAGACACTGGTCTAAAATTCACAGAGTCGCAAATGACAGCTTGACGTGAAGCGAATCATTTTAGTAATAATAATAATAATAATATAATAATATTTGACAACATCACATACATTGCTCCGATCCCAAAGTGTAGTGTAGTTTAGTTTTGTATTTGGGTAAATTTAATTTAAATGTATGGGTTTATTGCCTGAAATAAGATTATTATTATTAATTATTTTTCTGTAAATTTAGGTAACTAAGACAGACTCTGTGTGATTGTGTGATAGAAAAAAATAAATAAAAAAAACACAATTTTTCATGAATTTTGCGACGGAAAGTTCCACTTCAAATAGACTCAGAATCATGAATCGACTATGCCTTGAAAGTTTTCGCTAGGGTGCTAATAACACCCTGTATACAATGGACGGATAATTAGAAACACCAGTCGATTTTCATACAAACGAGGTAACTTTGAAGTCTTGGTTCTCCGCCAGGGATTGACCTAGCTGTGACCTGATGATGGCCATCCAGGGAGTGAATGGAGGAGATCCAGATCGCTATACACACCCAACTGATCTGATTAGCATTCTAAGAGCTATTTAGATATGTTTAAAAAACCGCGAAAATCGTTGTATTTTAATCCTATTGAGAACTCTAATCCTTACATCTCTTGGAATGTAAAAAGTCTCTTAAAAAGTATTTTATTTCATGTCTAGTGAGCGCGTAGCTTTAGAGGTGAATATCTCTTAGAATGTTGATCAGATCAGTTGGGTGTGTATAGCGATCTGGATCTCCTCCATTCACTCCCTGGATGGCCATCATCAGATCACAGCTCGACCAATCCCTGGCGGAGAACTAAACAAACAAAAAATCTCAACACATAATAGAACTTTTGATTTAGATAGATAGATAAAACTCTTTATTGCTCACAAATTACAGGAATAATTACAAAAGACATTAAAACTATAGTGGGCAAAGGCGGCCTTATCGCTGGAAGCGATCTCTTCCAGGCAAACCTTTGTTACAAAGGATAACTTATTAATTAAAGTCAGGCAGTGTGCCAGCAACATACTTACAATACACAGAATATTACATTTTACACTTACGAAACAATATATAAATTACATAAATAAAAGTATACAATATAAATACACTACATAAACATACACATATATAATAGTTGTTGCAAACTAGGATTTGGTCTGAAGGTTTGCGTGCAATTTTTTCCTAAAAACAGCAAGGGATTCCGAGTGGCGGACTTCACTTGGTTATTTATCACGCTCTCTTAATTTAATTATGTCTTGTAATAATTTGTTCACAGAAAACTGATAACTCCACAAAATGTGAACTGCAGAGACACACATGGACGAAATTCCACTCCTCTACATCTTGCAGGTGATATTGAATTTTTAAATATTTTTATATGCTCAATAATAACGGGTGTAACAAGACACTCAACGAAGCTGAAGTCCACGTATTCCGCCCATCATCAGGATCATTTTTGTCTTTTAGACTATACCTGGGAAACCAATAGCTACGAAGTTATTGAAGGTCAAAGTCAAAATTTTTTTTTCAAAATTTTTATTTTATTTGTTATTTCCAAATTTTTTGTCTCCAGAAACATTATCAAAATTGTATGTATTCCGTAACAAACAATGACTTCAAAACGTCATCACTCAATGTATTTCATGAGCACGCACATAAACGTTGCCTTTTAACTCGGCCGCACGCAGCTGCGTAGCATTCACTCGCAGGCGCGGTCTGTTGTACGCGTTACATAGCTTGGTAATGTATGCAATGCTTTTTTAACACCAAAAATTAAAATCGTTTCCCAGCAATAATTTTGCACAGAAATGGTCCTGATGATGGGCAGAATACGTAGACCTCGGCTTCGTTGAGTGTCTTGTTACACCCGGTATGTTTCCCTACCTTAATAAAAATGTAACTTTTAACTTTCTGTCTAATGCAGTGGTTTCCAATATTTTTATTCTGCGTACCCCACTAAAGAAAAGGTCTAAGAAAGACCCCAAGCTCGCATAATCCTTATTGTAGGAATGGTATAAAAATTAAATCAGATGTATCTAAAAGTCGTAAAAAGGCCCTCAACGAAGCCAAAGTTCACGCATTCCGCCTATCATCTACCTACCTAAGTATTTTAAGTATCTACATGTTTCTTTTTCACTCACAGAAAACATTGACGACCTCCGTGGTCGAGTGGTTTGCACGCCGGTTTTCAAGGCGTCACCATCTCTTGAGGTCTCGGATTCGATCCCCGGTTGGGTCAATGTAGAAAATGAACTTTTCAATATTGTCTCAGGTCTGGGTGTTTGTGACACCACCGTTGTCTCTGATTTCCATAACACAAGTGCTTAAGCTACTTACCTTGGAGTCGGAGCAATGTATGTGATGTTGTCAAATATTTATTTATTATTATTATTATTATTGTTTGGAAAGGATGCATGTTGTTGGAGTTCAGTCTAGTACTTGGACATTGTACTATTGTAATAATTTGCTTTCATGACTGTATTCTGTTACGTGTCTAATAAAGAAAATTAAAATTACAATTATCATCAGGGTCATTTTTGTCTCTTTTAGACTAGTTAGAAGTGTTATTGAAGGTCAAAGTATTTATTTTTAATATTTTTATGAAAACTAATTTTTGTCCATAGAAACATCATCAAACTTTTATTTTCTCCCTCCCAGCCGGCTACAACAACCTAGAAGTAGCAGAAGCTCTCCTAGAAGCGGGCGCGGCCGTGTCCGCGCGCGATAAAGGCGGCTTGGTGCCGTTACACAACGCGGCGTCGTACGGGCACCTGGAACTGGCCGCGTTGTTGCTGCGAGCCGGCACACCGCCCAATGCAGCCGACAGGTTAGTACAATGCAGCCGACAGGTTAGTACAATGCAGCCGACAGGTTAGTACAATGCAGCCGACAGGTTAGTACAATGCAGCCGACAGGTTAGTACAAGGCAGCCGACAGGTTAGTACAATGCAGCCGACATGTTAGTACAATGCAGCCGACATGTTAGTACAATACCGCTGACAGGTTAGCCTAATGCAGCTGACAGGTTAGTCCAATGCCGCTGACAGGTTAGGTTAGGTTAGTCTAATGCAGCCGACAGGTTAGTCCAATGCAGCTGACAGGTTAGTCCAATGCAGCTGACAGGTTAGTCCAATGCAGCTGACAGGTTAGTCCAATGCAGCTGATAGGTTAGTACAATGCAGCCGACAGGTTAATCCAACACTCGTAGAATGTGCTAGAAGCAGTTAAATGTTGTACAAGTAGTGAGTGACAAAGGTGGTTTAGTGCCGTTACACAACGCGGCATCGTACGGGTACCTGGAACTGGCAGCGTTGTTGCTGCGAGCCGGCACTCCGCCCAAAGCAGCCGACAGGTTAGTATAATGCAGCCGACAAGTTATTACAATGCAGCCGACAGGTTACAAATACAATACAAAATCTTTATTTGCTTACAAGCAAAAATGCTTACATGGTATAAAATTGTGGTAATTTAAATAATATTAAGTAGCCAAGTAATGTTTAGCCAATAATACGGCATGCAAAAATATTTTTTATAAACTATTAAAATGGACAAAAATTATTATTATTACTACCTACATTTTATAGAAAATTATTATTTAAGATTGATTGATTTAAAATAAAAAGATTAGTGCTTAGTATTTTAAAATTTTTTAATGTCTAAAAAAGTGTGCGTTAGAAGCCATTTTATGCAGGTGCGTTTTAAAACGCCTTATGTTCAGTTCCCTTATTTCGTTCGGTATGTTATTGTATATTTTTACGCAAATACATAAACAGCTTTTTCTAAACTGGTCCGTACTCGGTATTTCTTGTAATTCTAGGGCAAATAAATGGAATTGAATTGAATTGAAAATATCGCATGCTCTTGGGAACAGTAACATATTTTGTTTAGTCCAACAACTGTTGTATGTACGCGATTCACGCTACAACTTAAGTTTTGTGACGACAAATAGTTCTTGATTGCAACATTTGTTGGCAGATGGGGCTTCACACCTTTGCACGAGGCAGCGCACAAAGCGCGGACGCAACTATGCGCGTTGTTGGTAAGAATTAGAGTTATGATCCTTATTGAGTAAAGTGATCCTTATATTACTACGGGCGTAAAGTTGAAATTGTCTACAAATACCAATCACTTATAGGATACGTAATAAAGAACGGATAGAAGTGTACAAAAGTGTTATTTTTTGTGTCTTAGCTTTTATCTTGTTTGCAAGTTCAATTAATTGAGTTTGTGTTTTGTCATAAGAAAGCTGATGTAACATACTCCAATGCTTCTTGGAGCCAGCAAAATCCCTGATCTCCAAATTGTTCAGAAACATTAGCACTTGATTATGAACAACTTTGTCTATGGGACCAACTTAATCAGAGCAAAGAAATAATCAGCTGTATTTTGGTCGAGTTATTGACGTTTTCTATGAAACAGCTGATTATTTTTTGATCTGATTAAGTTGGTCCCATAGACAAAGTTGTTCAGTTTGACTTTCTAAGCAACACCACGTTTTCGACTGTTCATAAAACCCCCCAGAAATGCCAAAAAATACATGTTTTTTGACAGCTAGCCCACGGCGCGGATCCCTACCTCAAGAACCAAGAAGGCCAAACGGCCCTCGACCTCGCCGGCGCCGAAGACGTCCGCTCGCTGCTCTCCGACGCGATGACTGTGGCGACCGGCTCCCCTCCCCCCGCGGCCGCTGCGCCCCCCCTGCCGCCCCCCCTGCTGCCAGTACTCATGCCCAGCGGGGACACTATACAGTTACAGCTACCAGTAAGTATATACATACACTACACACACATATGTCGCTGCTCTCCGACGCGAAGACTGTGGCGACCGGCTCCCCTCCCCCCGCGGCCGCCGCGCCCCCCCTGCCGCCCCCCCTGCTGCCAGTACTCATGCCCAGTGGGGACACTATACAGTTACAGCTACCAGTAAGTATATACATACACTACACACACATATGTCGCTGCTCTCCGACGCGATGACTGTGGCGACCGGCTCCCCTCCCCCGCGGCCGCCGCGCCCCCCCTGCCGCCCCCCCTGCTGCCAGTACTCATGCCCAGTGGGGACACTATACAGTTACAGCTACCAGTAAGTATATACATACACTACACACACATATGTCGCTGCTCTCCGACGCGATGACTGTGGCGACCGGCTCCCCTCCCCCCGCGGCCGCCGCGCCCCCCCTGCCGCCCCCCCTGCTGCCAGTACTCATGCCCAGTGGGGACACTATACAGTTACAGCTACCAGTAAGTATATACATACACTACACACACATATGTCGCTGCTCTCCGACGCGATGACTGTGGCGACCGGCTCCCCTCCCCCCGCGGCCGCCGCGCCCCCCCTGCCGCCCCCCCTGCTGCCAGTACTCATGCCCAGTGGGGACACTATACAGTTACAGCTACCAGTAAGTATATACATACACTACACACACATATGTCGCTGCTCTCCGACGCGATGACTGTGGCGACCGGCTCCCCTCCCCCCGCGGCCGCCGCGCCCCCCCTGGCGCCCCCCCTGCTGCCAGTACTCATGCCCAGTGGGGACACTATACAGTTACAGCTACCAGTAAGTATATACATACACTACACACACATATGTCGCTGCTCTCCGACGCGATGACTGTGGCGACCGGCTCCCCTCCCCCCGCGGCCGCCGCGCCCCCCCTGCCGCCCCCCCTGCTGCCAGTACTCATGCCCAGTGGGGACACTATACAGTTACAGCTACCAGTAAGTAACTACACCGATCTCTTTACAGCTACCAGCTAGGCGATTGCGTAAAGTCAATCGTATTCATTTGACAGTTCATATTGTATCATATTAAATGTAATCCCATACAAATTGCAGCCGATTAAATACGATATGAACTGTCAAATGAATACGATTAACTTACGCAATTCCACCCCAGATAGTAAGGCGAGCGTACCTCAACCGAAGAATATGTTGTTTTTTGTGTGAATATGTGTTTGTTTATGTTGCTTAGCCCATTTAACAGTTTATTACGTTTCTAGATCAGTAGTATTGTTTTTATGACTGTGTCACTTAGGTGTGTGTATGTCTTGAATGTTTAGAAGTCTTGGTCTAAAGTGTGTTTTGTTTGGGTTTAGGTGTTTACAGTGTCTAATATGGATTTTGTTGGTGACTGTATTACAATCTATGGCTATTAAGACGTTCGCTGGTTTCTATTCGATGCGAAGACTTAGAAGATTGAACGGTTTACTGACTGTTCAAACCGCGGACCGAACGCACCCGAGATGTCGTCGCGGCGAACGTTCGCTCGTTGCGCAATCGTGGCGAGCTCGCTTCGCTTTGAACTAGTTGACAAATCGTCAGTGTAATAGATAAGGTGCTAAACCTATGTTAGTGACGGCGCGGATTGCAAGCGATTTTAACCTTAGGAGTGGTAAAGCGTAAGTGTTGTCGATAGAACATAACGACTAACCAAATGTTCAACAAATGTTCGACAAATATACATAATGAATGTTTTCACAATTGGACACCGTACCACGCTAAATTCCCCTGAATACCACAATTTGATTAAAAAAACGTGTTTTCCAAATTCCTCTGGCACAAGTCAAAACATCTTTTGCCAAAAATGACCTCAACTTTAAAATTCCTTTTCTTTATAATGTTGTGGCTCGCGCTTGTTATGTACCGTAGCCGTAGCCAAGGTTAAAGTATTAACATGGCTACAGAGTCTATCTCAAGCAGAAACAGAAAGCCTACTGGAAATAACTCGATAATAAAAACACACTCGCACACACACATACACACACAGTGTGTGTGTACACACTACACACGCATCCAACTTCAGGTGTTATTATTACTCTTGTTACAAATTTACTAGTAGTTTATTATTATTGCCACTATTATTACAACAATATAGTTTCCTTCTTTATTCGCTCGCTATGACACTACTATGTAAACTGAATTTTTGTTAATTATCGTTTTATTGGCCTCCACGATACAGGCTTGTCCTAGTGTGGTAGCCGCTGCTAACTGTTTTAAGTGTGCGTTTTATGAATAAAGATTATTTCTATCTCTATTTCTAAATGTTTTATCCCAGGTGGTACCGAGTAACTACTGGGCGGAGGGCTCCCGAGGCAGCCTGGAGGACGCCGCGGGGAGGCCGGCCTCCGCGCTCTCCACCTCAGAGTCTCTGCAGACGTTCCTCTCCAGGTATACCTTCATCATCACACCACCACAGAGTACATACAAGTACAGAAGGAACCAACGAACTAAAATCTATGGAACAAGCATTCCCCTCAAAAAATGACAACTAAGTGTGTGGAGCATTTAATTATGTAGTACAAAGCGATTGAACACTGGTTGCATAATAGCGACCATAATTTATGATTTTTGACTTTGAGATTTTTGGATTCACAATGCAATTTTTTCACAATACTGAATAATATACTAGAAAAAATACGACTCGCACGAGATCAATACTCAGACGGGAATCGAACCCGCGACCTTTGGATATCCGGTCCAATGCTCTGACCGCTGAGCTACCGAGTCACTAGTGACATCGCCGAATTTCTTCTAGTATATCCTACTCTTACGCTGCAAGCCAGCGTTATTTCACCAATGTGAGGAATTACCTTGAGGATCTGGTGCGAGTCGTATTTTTGACTGACTGCTGCTGAAATGCTTTGCGAGTTATAATTTTTTAGCCCCGAGGTGCCATTTTTAAGCAATATTCGTTTGCAATTACACTTCCATCGATTTTACTTCGCTGGAAAGAACACTCCGCAAGATCATTTAAATAAATAGCAACTCTTGCTCCGACACAATAAAGCGGAGTTCAGGTCGCACAACGCTCTCTTCCCTACAATTATATTCACCTAGGATTATTTTGTATGGGATACGCCATTTTGTTGTTGTTTGTTTTTATATTTTGTAATTTTCTATTCTCTACTAAAGTTTTTTTTTTCAATTCCTTCACAGCATCGGTCTAGAACAGCTATGTCCTGTGCTAGAGCGCGAACAGATAACCGTAGACATCCTATCAGAGATGTTTTTATATTTTGTAATTGTCTATTCTCTACTAAAGTTTTTTTTTCAATTCCTTCACAGCATCGGTCTAGAACAGCTATGTTCTGTGCTAGAGCGCGAACAGATAACCGTAGACATCCTATCAGAGATGTTTTTATATTTTGTAATTGTCTATTCTCTACTAAAGTTTTTTTTTCAATTCCTTCACAGCATCGGTCTAGAACAGCTATGTTCTGTGCTAGAGCGCGAACAGATAACCGTAGACATCCTATCAGAGATGTTTTTATATTTTGTAATTGTCTATTCTCTACAAAAGTTTTTTTTTCAATTCCTTCACAGCATCGGTCTAGAACAGCTATGGTCTGTGCTAGAGCGCGAACAGATAACCGTAGACATCCTATCAGAGATGTTTTTATATTTTGTAATTGTCTATTCTCTACTAAAGTTTTTTTTTCAATTCCTTCACAGCATCGGTCTAGAACAGCTATGTGCTGTGCTAGAGCGCGAACAGATAACCGTAGACATCCTATCAGAGATGTTTTTATATTTTGTAATTGTCTATTCTCTACTAAAGTTTGTTTTTCAATTCCTTCACAGCATCGGTCTAGAACAGCTATGGTCTGTGCTAGAGCGCGAACAGATAACCGTAGACATCCTATCAGAGATGTCCCACGACGACTTGCGGGCAATCGGCGTGGCGGCTTATGGACATCGACATAGACTACTGAAGGCCGCGAGACATAGTCTGAGGACCGCCACAGGTAAAATCATCATCTTTATTACTGTTATCATAATTGTATTATAGTCTCTAGAAGATTTGCAAGCTGTTGGCGTGTGTATCTGTCCGCCATATACTGCTGAAAGCCGCAAGACATAGTCTGAGGATCGCTACAGGTAAAATTATCATCATAATTATTGTAATCATCATTATTATTATACTCTCTAGATGATTTGAAAGCAGTTGGCGTGTGTATCTGTCCGCCATAGACTGCTGAAAGCCGCAAGACATAGTCTGAGGACCGCTACAGGTAAAATTATCATCATAATTATTGTAATCATCATTATTATTATACTCTCTAGATGATTTGAAAGCAGTTGGCGTGTGTATCTGTCCGCCATAGACTGCTGAAAGCCGCAAGACATAGTCTGAGGACCGCCACAGGTAAAATCATCATCTTTATTACTGTTATCATAATGGGGTTGGTAAACTTTTCCAAAACTGTTGTGAATTATATATTTTCTGGTAGCTTTTGGCTTTGGAGTCAGGAATAACAAATTGCGGAATTATATAATGCTTCATTTAAATTTTAATAAAAATTTAAATTTTTAATTTACAGCATAGTACAATAAATCACTATTACGCCTGTATGCGTGGGTTATGCCTTTGCTCCAAAGACTTTCTATGTTGTTGCTCAAAACAAAAAAACAAAGGTATGATTACTCTTTGTCACTGTCTGTCAAATCTGTCAATCAGTTTTTTAAATCAGTAAATGCAAAGGAACTTCGTGTTCAGCCGTATGTTTGATATTTTATCGCGATAATAATATAAAAAAATATATTTAGTTAACAAGGTAAAATAAAAAAAACATAATATTATTTTCTTTATTCTTCAAACTTGTGCTATCAAAAAAAATTATAAAACAATTCTCTGCGAAAAAGTTTACCAACCCCATTGTATTATAGTCTCTAGAAGATTTTCAAGCTGTTGGCGTGTGTATCTGTCCGCCATATACTGCTGAAGGCCGCAAGACATAGTATGAGGACCGCTACAGGTAAAATTATCATCATAATTATTGTAATCATCATTATTATTACACTCTCTAGATGATTTGAAAGCAGTTGGCGTGTGTATCTGTCCGCCATAGACTGCTGAAAGCCGCAAGACATAGTCTGTGGACCGCTACAGGTAAAATCATCATTATAGTCTTTAGATGGTTTGCGGGTAGTTGGCGTGGCGGCTTATGGCCACCGCTATAGACTGCTGAAGGCCGCAAGACACAGTTTGAAGTCCGACACAGTATACAACGTGTTACAAAACAACCCCATAATGCCGAATATGGTAGATAGGGACCATCATATGATATTTTCGTTATTAATTTTTGTATGAAACAGCTGTTTTTTTTTTCGCGATTTCAGAGTTGGTCTCATAGTAAAAATTGTTCAGTTTGATGGTCCCTATCCACTATATTCGGTATTAGGGGTTATTTAGTAACACGTTGTATAATAGTCTCTAGATTATTTGTGGGTAGTGGCGTGGTGGCTTACGGCCACCGCCCGCCATAGACTGCTGAAGGCCGCAAGACATAGTCTGAGAACTGCCACAGGTAAAATCATAATCATTATTATTATAGTCTAGATGGTTTGCGATTACCATCATATCATAGTCTCTAGATGATTTGCAAGCAGTTGGCGTGATCAAGGGCGTCGCCAGCCCATGGCCCGGGGGGGGCGAGGAAAATAAAAATATTAATTGTATGTGTGCAGTCAAGAGCACCTAGTGAATTTATTTAAGTTTGAGATGTGGCGGGATTTTAGGACTTTGGGTATTTTGCAGTTAGCTACATTTTTTAGCCTTGACCGACCACTATTGGCGACGCCCTAGGGCGTGATGGCTTGTGGCCACCGCCATAGACTCTCCATTCCTTCAACAATTCCTGACAATTTTTACAAGTGCCTTGCATAAATTATATGGAAAAAGACATATTGTAATTTTTTTCTTGAAAAGTACTTCTAGGCCCTTATTTATAAACCGCTTTCAACGTTGAGAGCTATCTTAAGATCATACCTAAGATGCTGTTCCTATAAGAAGAGCATATTGTAAGTATGATCTCAAGATAGCTCTCAACGTTGAGAGCTATCTTGAGATCTTACCTAAGATGCTGTTCCTATAAGAAGAGCATATTGTAAGTATGATCTCAAGATAGCTCTCAACGTTGAGAGCTATCTTGAGATCTTAGCTAAGATGCTGTTCCTATAAGAAGAGCATATTGTAAGTATGATCTCAAGATAGCTCTCAACGTTGAGAGCTATCTTGAGATCTTACCTAAGATGCTGTTCCTATAAGAGCATATTGTAAGTATGATCTCAAGATAGCTCTCAACGTTGAGAGCTGTCTTGAGATCTTACCTAAGATGCTGTTCCTATAAGAAGAGCATATTGTAAGTATGATCTCAAGATAGCTCTCAACGTTGAGAGCTATCTTGAGATCATACTTACAATATGTTGAGAGCGGTTTATAAATCCGTAGACTTGTAAGTTTTGATAAACAGGGGGCTAACGGCCAAATACTCAAACGAATCTTAAAGTTAAGGCCACCTTAAATACATAAAAGTTGTCAGATTTGACAGAAACTCTATGAAACTGTCAGCTTCCTTAAAGTTAAGGAGACCTTAACTTAAGGTTTGAGCTAAGAAGCCTTTGAGTATTCGGCCGTAATTGTCTAATTTAAAAATCCATCGCTTTCATTTGGCAGATGGATGTAGCATTTCTTTGGTTAGTTTTGATTTGTGCCAACAAGAAGTGTCAATGTTCTGTCAAATAAAAGCGATTGCGATAGATTTTGAAATTAGGCAATTAGTGGGCAGGGTACTGGTCGTTCGATGCCTATGGTTCATAGATAAAGTGAAAGTGAAATAAGCTTTATTTAAATAAACTTAATAATTAAGTACTTTTGAATCGTCTATATTTTCCTACCACCCGTTCCAGACTTTATTAGCTGACAAGAAGAACGGGCGCAAGAAACTTATCAGCTGTAACAGCCATTAACGATATTTACAAACTTGAATATATCGTTACCAGGGTCACATAACATAATTACAACAGGGTGACAGAATTATTGGCAACAACATAGACTTATTACATTACTTCAACTTAGTACTTATATTAGCAAGTTTTGTGTTACATCATTTCCACGCATTTTGATCTTTAAGATAATCGTCAACTTTATAATAACCTTTACCCATGAGCGTTTTTTTAACATGGTTTTTAAATTCATGCAAAGGAAGATCAATCACTTGTTGTGGAACTTTATTAATAAAGGCTATGCCTTTCCCCATAAATGAACCTCTCGTTTTTGCAAGCCTAAATCTTGGAAAAGTTTATCTTTATTTCTTGTATTAAACTGGTGAATGTTGCTGTTCTTATCAAATGAATCATAGTGTTTCCTTACATAAACTAAATTTTCATAAATATATTGGCCTGCCAAAGTTAAAATATTTATTTCTTTGAACAATTCTCTCAAGGTATCTCTCCGCCGTAGATTGTATATGGCGCGAACAGCTCTTTTTTGGAGTACAAAAATATTTTCAAAACTGGCAGCTGAGCCCCACAATAGCAGTCCATAAGACATTACACTATGGAAATAACTAAAGTATACTAACCTTGCCGTTTCAATATCAGTTAAAAGCCTTATTTTCTTAACAGCGAATGCCGCTGAACTAAGTCTACTTGACAAGGCTTCAATATGTGGATCCCATTGCAATCGAGAATCTAGTGTAATACCTAGAAATTTTGTACTTTTTAGTAAAGTATTGAATATATTATTTTTGACAGAATGGTACGGAGGCACGACACTTATAGATGTTACTGCCACAACTGACGCGAGCTGTGATAGCGAGTACACCATAGTCGAGAGAGAAATGCAGGTACATACAAGAACATTGCAGTTTTTATTGACGACGACGACCTGAGTGGTGCAGTGGTCAACATGCCGCCTACCACGCAAGAGGTCCCGGGTTCGATTCCCGGCCGGGGAGAAATTGAAATAATGAATTTTAATTTCTGTGACGGGTCTGGGGGTGTTACTATGTATAATAAGTATATATTTAAAAAGTATATAAGTAGTATATCAGTTGTCTAGCACCCATATTACAAGCTTTGCTTAGTTTGGGGCTAGATGGCGCTGTGTGAAATTGTCCAAGCATTTATTTATTTATTTATTATATTTATATTTTATGCACAACAGGATAATGCTTGGGCCTTCACCTCACCTGGGGCCCTACCGCCTAACTCAAAGCGATAGCTATGCTCTGTCCGTCCTTGTCATATCATAACACGATGACAAGGACGGACAGTGCACTGACGTCATAAACCAAAGCCAAAGTCAAAGCGATAGAGTTAGACGGTACGGCCGCTGTTGTTAAGTGACGATAATCCCGAAGGTGGAAGCGCACTACTCCCGGAATCCTCATCCTCATCCTCATCGGAACTGGCTATCTTACCTCTAACTGCCGGAACACAATAATTTTTAAAGAATTATTCTCACTATTTCCAGTGTATATCAGTCCCATGGAACTACTGATACTTTTTAATTTTGTTCAGTTTGATGGTCCCTATTTACCATATTCGGCTTTAAGAGGCCATAATAGGAAAACATGGTTTGCGCGGGCCATATTTTTATATAGAAAACGTAAAGTTGTAGCCACACGGTAAAAACAGATTTCTTAAAAAAAGACAAATTGCTTTGGTTTAAGACATATTTATTGAATCTAAGAAAATGATCCTCTCCCTATAGACGCTAGACAATAATTTCTTCGTAATAGTAAAAAATACTCTTAAAAATATTTAGTTGTTACAAGAATAATACATTTATTCCAAGACACGTGTTGTTTCATTCAAGACAACGTTATTTTGTACAGTCAAGTAAATGTATTCTTGATACGAAAATCTTCTATATCTCTTGTAGACTAACCTTACTTAGAGTAAATTATTTTGTCTATTGAATGAAGATGTATATTTTGTTGTTGTTGTATATTAAGTGGAGATAATTGGAGAACACCGATGACTTCCTTCCTTTAAAAGTACAGATTTAACTTTTCTGTCCAAAAATAACAACGTGGGCGCGGTCTACAAAAAATCAAGGTAAATAAAAGTGCTCGAAAGAGGAGTGGAGTCCGGGAAGCCGTCCCAAGTAGGACGCGACACCCAGAGGCAACCAACAAACAAACCCGATTGAGCTTGACGAAACAAAATTAAGTCCGACTACTTAAAGAACTAGATAAAAATCTTAACACCGCGGGTCAGACCATGATGTATGGATAAATTTCTCAAAGTAAAAATGTTATCGTGTTTATCGAAAACTATGATTCCGTTGTTTCGAAATTTTTGTATTTCTCTGTTTAAAACAAAATTTCTATAAGCCGAACAAAATCATTTCTTAGAACAAGAAATAATACTTCATAAACAATAAACTTTCTCTTAATAGAAGAACATGATTTTTTGAAAAAGGTTTATCTAAATTCAAGTAACTTGTAGTTGGTTTCAGATAATTTTAATTTGATGCAAGAAGATGGACATTTCTTGTTTTAAATTAAGTCAATTTAATTGATATAAGTTTAAATAAGCCTTGAAACAAAAATATTTCTCTTAATCATTAAGAAAAATATTGTCTGAGTAAAAGATGAGCACTATTTTTGTTTTAAAAATATTGCATTGGCTTAAGTAAATATATTTTTAGAATAACCAAATATTTCAAGAAATTGGTCTTTCTTATTTAAAGAAATCCTTTTTTACCGTGCACAACAAAAACATACGACAAGCTAAAGAGATTATCTAGTACCTACAAGTATTAAATTGCGTATAAACCTCACAGATGATTGTAAAAAAATATCAGAATATCATCAAAAGCGCTTGTCGCGGGCCATGTTTTTGGCGTAAATAATAGCGGAAACGTATTGAATTCTACATCAAAATACACTTTAACGTACTGAGCAGTTGCTCCAATAACTTTTTTTAAGAAAGATAATTGTGCTAAAGATTATGATGGAAAAACAACGAAAAACATCGAAAAAGTGCAGAAGTGAGGTTATTTTCCATACTCTTTACACATAAAGAAAAAGACAGAGACAAGTGATTTCGCGTAACGGAGCCTTAAGAGGATTGTCAACCACGTGGTCTCCATACAAACGGCGATAACGTTTCCCACCCTCTAAACCTTAACCTACAGCAATGAATTTTTGGTATGTTTTTGAAATGCCTAAAAACTAGGGCTGTACGTTTTGATTTTTTAATTATTCATTGTAGATTTGAAAATATTGGCACTTCTGTGTTTTGTATGAAATCACTAAAATGCAAATATTTCGAAATCTATTATAGATATTTAAAAAATCAAAACGTACAGCCCTAGTATTTAGGCATTTTAAAAAAATACCAAAAATTTATTACTGTAGGTTAAGGTTTAGAGGGTGGGAAACGTTATCGCCGATTGTATGGAGACCACGTGGTTGACAATTCTCTTAAGGGTTTTTGTAACACTTATAATAAATGAATGTTTTTAACAGGCATCAGTGCGAGCTCATAGGGACCACGCAGCAGGCGGGCATTTCAGCTGTTACAACGTAGTGCGGGTAAGAATACATTTAAGGCGATTAGTATCCTCACAGTGGCGCCCTCACCTTAATTAAATTTATTGCTCGCTAAGTACATACTGTATCGAAAATTCAAACGTTGAGATTTAAGCTTAGGTTCTATAGTTTATTTACAAATAATAACCTCAGTAAAATATAGTTTGTTGCAGTAGTAGTAGGCAAAAGAGCAAAAAGTGGCCACTTTTAGAATCCGAATTTTAAAATGCCAAATCCGTTTGAATTATACCGGGTGTAACAAGACCCTCGACGAAGCCGAGGTCTACGTATTCTGCCCATAATCAGGACCATTTCTGTTCAAAATTATTGCTGGGAAACGATTTTAATTTTTGGTGTCAAAAAAGCATTGCGTACTTTACCACGCAATGTGACGCGTACAACAGGCCGCGCCTGCGAGTGAATGCTACACAGCTGCGTGCGGCCGAGTTGAAAGGCAGCGTATATGTGCGTGCTCATGAGATACATTGAGTGATGACGTTTTGAAGTCATTGTTTGTTACGAAATACCAAATATTTTGATAATGTTTCTTTGGACAAAAATTTCTAAATAGCGAATAAAATAAGATTTCATAAAAAAATTGAAAAAAAAATTTTGACTTTGACCTTCAATAACTTCGTAGCTATTGGTTTCCCAGGTATAGTCCAACAGACAAAAATGATCCTGATGATGGGCGGAATGCGTGGACTTCGGCTTCGTCGAAGGTCTTGTTACACAGTTACTTATTTCTGTTAAGGCTGATAAGTTTCATGCGCCCGTTCTTCTTGTCAGTTAAAAAAGTCCGGAACGGGTGGTAGGAAAATATAGACGATTTGAAATCGGTTAAGAATCAGTTGCACCAACTAACTTTAAGCACAAGTTAGCCAAAATTCTGCCAACCATACCTCTTGCCTAATTAAGTTTGTATTTTAGTCTACTTTTTTTTTTACCTACCTACTTAATTTTTATATATTTTTTAGACAGTTTGCCTGTAGTATTATAACATGCGGTGAAACTCTGTTATTGGCTAAGTGTAATTTTTAAGTTTATATTTTAAGCATGATTGTAGCAAAGAAGCTGTTGAGTTTCCTAATAAATAAAATAAAAATAAAATAAAATAAAATAAAAAAAGGGGTTGCCAGCCAGCATGATGTCCTTTGACAAGTTTGACGTGACAAATAGGTAGCATTATCATTTGACGATAACTTTAACTTTGACATGCTGGCTGGCAACCTCTTTTTTGGCTAACTTGTGCTTAACCGGTACTTTAACAAGCTTGTTATCATTAAAGTTAGATGGTGCAACTCAGCCTAAGTTTATTTGAATAAAGATATTTTGATAGCGAATCGATAGCAAAAATGATTTTCAAATTAGTCTTTGTCTAGGGGCACTGTTCTTGTATTTAATTTATGCTTACATTAAAATGAAAAATAACATTCTTATTAACAGTAACCTGTGTCCGTCTGTCTATTTGTTAATAACCAATTATGATGAAGTTGTAGGTTTGATTTATTGATTATAAATCAATAATGTTAGTCTATTTTACACAACCATAAAATTCTGCTACAAAGTATTTATAATGTTTAATTTTGTACTAGTTCTATAAGTTTTCTTTATTAAGTTTACATGTTATAATTAATACCATCTATGCTAGCTCTTCACATAGGTCTACAAATACTGTTAGCTAAGAACATAATTAATTGTATCCTATTGCGGGGGTGGCCTGGTGACCTGTGTAACCGGTTTTCTTTTAAAACCTATTATGGGCACCAGCTTCTCACACTTCAGGTCATACTTGTATTTTGCTCAAATTTGTTCTAGAATTAAGTAAAGTAGCCTATTGTGTGATGAGGAAATAAATGATTTATTTATTTATTATTTATTTGTCAGTAACAACTTTTGTATATTACCTTGCCAAATAGATTAATTAGAACCAAATCTAAAATAAATCATCTTTTACACAGATACAAAAAATAGTCAACGGTCGTATTTGGGAAAGGTACCAGCATAGAAGGAGGGAGGTGTCGGAGGAGGCGGGCGCGCACAATGAGAGGATGCTGTTCCACGGCTCGCCGTTTATCAATGCTATTGTTCAAAAGGGATTCGATGAAAGGCACGCGTATATAGGTAAGGTGTAATAGGGTGTCCAGGTCCATGTCCATCAGCCATTTTTAATGTCCCCACTGCTGGGGCACAGGCCTTCCTTATGGGTGGTAAGGAGGATGGGCCATAACCCACCACGTGGGTGTTAACGACTGCAAATGCAGCCGGGACCAACGGCTTAACGTGCCTTCCGAAGCACGGAGGAGCTCGAGATAATAAACTTTTGGTCACCCATCCCATGACCGACCCTTGCGAACGTTGCTTAACTTCCGCAATCGCTGGGCCAGGCGCTAAACCACTGCGCCGCCGAGCTCCTCGCTAATAGGGTGTATTATAGGTTTAAATAAAAAAAATCCATTAATTAAATTAGTGCATCGTTAAGGCGCCGTAGTACCTACTTAAATTACCTACTATTAAACGTCAAGACATACCTTCTAAATATCCAACTCCAGGCTTAAACTAACATCTAAGTTCCAGTTCCAGGCTTAAACTAACATCTAAAAGTACATTTCACTCTTCAATAAAAATATATAATAAATTGCCAGAATCAATAATAAACGAAAATAAATACCCCATATTCATTAACATATTGAAAAAATATTTACTATCTAAATGTTATTATAGCATAAATGAATATTTGACTGATAACACCAGCAAATAATTAATAAATACATACAATAATAATTCAAAACGTCTTGTCAAACATTTACATTATTTCTACACAACTTTATTTTGTTAATTTGATTTAATTTTGTATAATTATGTAGCTTTCTTTTATATTAAGCGTTTCCTCTCTCTTATTACACTTTTGCGTGCCCGACAGGGTCCATAATGCTATAATTATAAAAATGTACCATCCTCTGTAACATTATGGTTGCAAATAAAGAATTGAGTATTGAGTACTACTAGCGCCGCTTTTTGACTTTGACCTTCAATAACTTCGTAGCTATTGGTTTCCCAGGTATAGTCTAAAAGACAAAAATGATCCTGATGATGGGCGGAATGCGTGGACTTCGGCTTCGTTGAGTGTCTTTTTACACCCGTTATAGCTAAGAGGAAATAGGGTGTATTTTAGATTGCCAATATGAGACACATTGTATCTGAGCTGTAACAGTAGGAATCTCTAAAGCCAAATCGTCACACATATTTTAAGTACTGTGCTATTGAAATAAGGTGTATTTTAGCTTGTCAATTTCGTGCGATGTCTGACTTCACTCAGAGGGATGTCAAAATGGCTTCTTTTTTTTAACCTTGGTTTTTATGTCATACGTTGATTTTTTATGTCGTGATTTCTTTAAACCAATTTTAATAGATTTCTTCTCTTTTCTTAGGCGGTATGTTCGGCGCGGGAATATACTTCGCGGAGCATTCTTCCAAGAGCAATCAGTATGTGTACGGGTTTGGTGGCGGGTCGGGGTGTCCCACGCACAAGGACAGGAGCTGCTACTTGTGTCATAGGTGAGAACCTTCGATCAAGAATATCCTAGATAACGCTTCACGAACTAAAACAGTACGCAAAAATGGCACCCCAAATAGTTTCCCACTTGCAAACATGGCGCTTATTTCTACCTCTTATTTTGTACTTATTTTGTTTGTAGAAAAGTACAAAATCGACTAGACTATAATGTATGGAACAGCTGATTTATTTTCCGCGATTTCGTGGTTGGCCCCATAGTAAAAGTTGTTCATTCACGTGGTCTGAAATCCCCTTTTCATTATTAGATATACTTAAAAAAAAGGCGCGGTGGTAGTGAAACTGGCGCCGCCACTACATTTATTTTTATTACTCGTAAACCAAGTCAATATTTAAAAAAAAACTCATGTAATAATTTCTTAAATTGTCTCTAATATTTATTGAATAACTCTTCAACAGTTATCATTCCTTCTGTAAGTTTTAAAATCCATTTTAGCTCAAAGTGGCCACTTTTGGCAATTATGGATTTTAAAACTTACAGAATGAATGATAACTGTTGAAGATTTATTCAAAAAATATTAGAGACAATTTAAGTAATTATTACATGAGCTTTTTTTTAATATTGACTTGGTTTACGAGTAATAAAATTAAATGTAGTGGCGGCGCTAGTTTCACTACCACCGCGCCTTAATACTGTTTGGTTAAATTGTTTTATGTGGCGAATTAAAAACACGTCTTTCTCTCTTCTCCTAGACAAATGCTCCTCTGCCGCGTAACGTTAGGGCGCGCGTTCCAATTAGTGAGCGCCATGAAAATGGCGCACGCGCCGCCCGGACACCACTCCGTGGCCGGCCGGCCCTCGCACGGGGGCCTGTGCTTCCCGGAGTATGTGGTGTATAGAGGGGAGCAGGTGTGTATACTAGTGTAGGGAGATATGTCACTTGTGTGTAGTATAGGTATATGTAGCCATGAAGATGACACCACTCCGTGGCCGGCCGGCCCTCGCACGGGGGCCTGTGCTTCCCGGAGTATGTGGTGTATAGAGGGGAGCAGGTGTGTATACTAGTGTAGGGAGATATGTCACTTGTGTGTAGTATAGGTATATGTAGCCATGAAGATGACACCACTCCGTGGCCGGCCGGCCCTCGCACGGGGGCCTGTGCTTCCCGGAGTATGTGGTGTATAGAGGGGAGCAGGTGTGTATACTAGTGTAGGGAGATATGTCACTTGTGTGTAGTATAGGTATATGTAGCCATGAAGATGACACCACTCCGTGGTCGGCCGGCCCTCGCACGGGGGCCTGTGCTTCCCGGAGTATGTGGTGTATAGAGGGGAGCAGGTGTGTATACTAGTGTAGGGAGATATGTCACTTGTGTGTAGTATAGGTATATGTAGCCATGAAGATGACACCACTCCGTGGCCGGCCGGCCCTCGCACGGGGGCCTGTGCTTCCCGGAGTATGTAGTGTATAGAGGGGAGCAGGTGTGTATACTAGTGTAGGGAGATATGCCACTTGTGTGTAGTATAGGTATATGTAGCTATGAAGATGACACCACTCCCTGGCCGGCCGGCCCTCGCACGGGGGCCTGTGCTTCCCGGAGTATGTGGTGTATAGAGGGGAGCAGGTGTGTATACTAGTGTAGGGAGATATGTCACGTGTGTGTAGTATAGGTATATGTAGCCATGAAGATGACACCACTCCGTGGCCGGCCGGCCCTCGCACGGGGGCCTGTGCTTCCCGGAGTATGTGGTGTATAGAGGGGAGCAGGTGTGTATACTAGTGTAGGGAGATATGTCACGTGTGTGTAGTATAGGTATATGTAGCCATGAAGATGACACCACTCCGTGGCCGGCCGGCCCTCGCACGGGGGCCTGTGCTTCCCGGAGTATGTAGTGTATAGAGGGGAGCAGGTGTGTATATTTATTTTATTCAACAAAACTTAGTTATACCATTACAGATTTAAGGAAAATCCAAGGCGATAATACCAGCAACTTCAAAACTATTTATATATTTATGATTTTTGCTGTTTTATTTTGAAAAATGGAGTGTTGCGTCTAGATAATGTAATTTTACATTAAAATAAAGTAATATTCAATGAAAAAAAATTAAACAAAATCCTGAGATCTCTGGTGAAATAAGCCCTCTTAGTTTACGGAGGGCTGTCCCTTACACGCGGTATACTAGTGTAGGGAGATATGTCACATGTGTGTAGTATAGGTATATGTAGCCATGAAGATGACACCACTCCGTGGCCAGCTGGCCTATCATACAGGGTGTTCAGGGCATAGTTGATTCATGATTCTGAATCTATCTGAAGTGGAATTTTCCGTCGCAAAATTCATGAAAAATCGAGTGTTTTTATTTTTTTTTCTTAGTTGCATAGAACCTAAATTTACAGAAAAATAATTAAAATATCAAAACTTTATAAACCTGCAATGTACAACTGTTTACCCGCGATATTATAGAGTTGTTACGCGTACATTGCTTCTAAAAAAAACAAAGTTGCTTATTTCTATGGGTAGAATCATTCCTTAAAGTTTTCGCTAGAGTGCTACTAACACCCTGTATATTTATCAAGGAATGTGTATGTGTTATTTGATAGTAACTTAGATATAATACACTTTTGGATCATCAGTTTTTTCAATCCAGTCATTTAGTTTCCAACCAGCCGATTTTCATACAAACGAGGTAACTTTGAAGTGTTTTTTCTCCGCCAAGGATTGACCTAGCTGTGATCTGATGATGCCATCCAGGGAGTAAATGGAGGAGATTCAGATCGCTATACACACCCAACTAATCTGAAATGAAATGAAATTTTTTTATTTGCCATAAAACACGGTATCTGATTAACATTCAGAGATATAAGAATCAAAATCAAAATCAAAAAATAATTTATTCAGTCTAGGCTGTTACAAGCACTTGTGAATGTCAAAGAAGCTACGCCATCGGTTCGCAAACCCTGAGCGGGAGACCTTGTAACGAGAAGAACCGGCAAGAAACTCGTCAAGGGCTGCTTTTTGTTTTCAACCATGTATCAGAGTTTTCAATTTCAGAATTTCCATTCTTTTTTATGCTAATTTCGCGGTTTTTTTAACAATATCCTTATATCTCTTATGCTACGGCTCCACCTGCGTCTTAACGCATAGCTTAAAGCGTTAATCTAGGCGTTACGCAGATGTGGCCAAGACTTAACGGTGTTAATTTACAAACGACAGTACTAAATTTACTTAACGCTTTAGCTAAAGCGTAGTTGGACATTACCACTAACTTTAACGCACAGTAGCATTAGAATGCTGATCAGATCAGTTGGGTGTGTATAGCGATCTGAATCTCCTCCATTCAGTCCCTGGATGGCCATCATCAGATCACAGCTAGGTCAATCCCTGGCGGAGAACCAAGGCTTCGAAGTTACCTCGTTTGTATGAAAATCGACTGGTGTTTTTAACAATTAAGTTTATTTGAATAAAGCTTATTTCACTTTCAATAGGATGAGTGTATGTATGTATTTTCGGGCGTGCGTTCACTTTTAATTATGTACCTATGTGTTTTTTTAACTTGTGTGTGATTATGTTGCAAATATTTTTTAAGGTGGTACCCTGAGCGAAAGTGGCGCCGCAGTGAATTATATTTAATATTATAATTCTAATACACAGTTTTAAAAATGTTTATCGTGGAGATTTTAGGGCCCACAGTCTAGTATTGTTAGACGGTATCGTTACATTCCCTCGTAGTCACTGCTAGAAGTAGATAGCAAAACTGCTAAAAGTGGCCGTTTTTGACACATTTGCTATCTACTTCTACGAATGACTACGAGGGCATGTAGTGATACCTTCTAAAAATACTAGACCATGGGCCCTAAAATCTCCACGATAAACATTATTAAAATCTTTTCTATTTATAACTTATTAGAGGGCGCCACTTTCGGACATACAACCGCCTTAAGTACTTCTTTCTTTACAGGCGTATCCTGAATATCTTATCACATACCAGATCGTGAGCTCAGAAGGAAACTCCGGGGCAGTCTGATTTTCCACATCCGAAGACTAACTGGTAGAATTTAATAAGGGTAAAGTTACATTGGCCCGGCTGCGGCCCTGCATTTTACTACCTATCTCTTTCTGACACTCGGAAACCTCGCTCACTTCTTAACAGACTTCAAAAAACAAGGAGTTTCTCAATTCGTCGCGTACCTATGCACATCAGCCACTTTTGATGTCCCCACTGCTGGGGCACAGGCCTTCCTTATGGGTGGTAAGGAGGACGGGCCATAACCCACCACGCGGGCCCAATGCGGATTGGTGGGCGTCAACGACTGCAAATGCAGCCGGGACCAACGGCTTAACGTGCCTTCCGAAGTAAGAAGGAACTCGAGATAGTAAATTTTCGGTCACCCATCCCATGTCCGACCCTTGCGAAAGTTGCTCAACCTCCGCAATTTCAGGGCCAGGCACTGAGCTCCTATATTTTGATTTTCAAGTATGTTCTTTCATCGACTATTCGAAAATGCCTGAATCTACTGACATGATTTAAACTTTTTTTTTTTAAATGCTTGGACAATTTCACACAGCGCCATCTAGCCCCAAACTAAGCAAAGCTTGTAATATGGGTGCTAGACAACTGATATACTACTTATATACTTTTTAAATGTATACTTATTATACATAGTAACACCCAGACCCGTCACAGAAATTAAAATTCATCATTTCAATTTCTGCCCGGCCGGGAATCGAACCCGGGACCTCTTGCGTGATAGGCGGCATGTTGACCACTTTTTTTTTTTTTTTTTGTATCAAGAGGAGAATGCAGTCTTTACGCATACCAAACGGCATGTTGGACTCGGTCATACTCGGGGAAACCCGAGCATGTCCCTCGCCGCACCCGACCCTCCCACCAAGCCTAGGCATGTTGACCACTGCACCACTCAGGTCGTCCCACACAACAATTTTAAAATAGTTGTCACTAAAACGAGATGAATCTGGTTTCTCGCTCTAGCTAATGTTAGTTCTAGAAAGAGATAGCTACAGTCAATGCGGAGCATTATGGTCCAATATAGTGCATACCTAAGACAATATCTTCAATTTGACTAATGTACACACATCATCATCAACTTTGTCTAGGGATACAGGTGTTATTTTCATACAAACGAGGAAACTTTGAAGCCTTGGTTTTCTGCCAGGGATGTACCGTGCTGTGATCTGATGATGGCCATCCAGGGAGTGAATGGAGGAGATTCAGATCGCTATACACACCCACCCAACTGATCTGACCAGCAATCTAAAAGATTAATGGACATGTTTAAAAAAACCGCGAAAATAGCATGAAAATGTATGGAAATCCTGAAACTGAGAACTCTGACCCATCAATCTTTTAGAATGCTGATCAGATCAATTGGGTGTGTATAGCGATCTGAATCTCCTCCATTCACTCCCTGGATGGCCATCATCAGATCACAGCACGGTACATCCCTGGCAGGAAACCAAGGCTTCAAAGTTACCTCGTTTGTATGAAAATAACACCTGTATCCCTAGACAAAGTTGATGAGTATATTTTGAATAATTGAAAAAATTGCATTTTGAATAACATTTGAAATTGGTAATAGCCTTATAAAGACGAATATAATTGATAGTTTACTATGCATACAACACAGGAACATTAAATTAAACCATGAAAACCAATTTTATTTTCTTTTTGTGATGAACTATACAACGTATTACAAAAAACAACGGATATGGTAGATAGGGACCATCAAACTGAACAACTTTTACTATGGGACCAACTCTGAAATCGCGAAAAAACTTATATATTTTGATATTTTCGTTATAAAGTGTATGGAAACAGCTGATTTTTTTGCGGTTTCTGAGTTGGTTCCATAATAAAAGTTATTCCGGTTGATGACCCTATCTACTTTATTCGGCTTTAGGTTTTTACCACACGTTGTAGGATTGTATACAGAGTGTCCCGAAACTTTGCCACACAGAGGGAAAGTACCTTAAATATAGAAGATAGGGAATTTTACTGAAAGAAGACTTCATTTCGATTTTTAAAATAATTGGAACTGCATTCAAATTTTTTCGAAAAATCGCATGCCTTAACCAGGAATCGAACCCACCAAATTAGAAAAAAAACAATTTTTATTTTTACGATACCAATCGAAAGGTTTACTCATTAGGATTATTTTTTGTTAAGTAACAAAGCATCTTAAACAAAAGGAAGACCATGAAATTTAACATTTTAAATTTTATTTTTACGTATTGTGTCAATTTGTATGGGAATGAATGCGATTTTAAAAAAAATCTTTGTATGCAGTTCGCATTACAAAACGAAGTCTTTTTTCAGTAAAATTTCATATCTTCAATATTTAAGGTACTTTCCCTCCATGTGGCAAAGTTTTGGGACAGCCTGTATAAGAGGGGGCAGACAAAGAAAATCCTAGATTATACAGGGTGTATTTGTAACCACTCTCCAAATTTTAAAGTGTTCAGTCCATGAAACTGAACAACTTTCTCTATGAAACATGTGTCGAAATACGCCAAAAAATGTTGGTCATCCCATACTAAACTAATCACGTGATCTCTTTGATTAGTATGAAAAGTCTTTTTTTTTTACATATTTGACCCTATGTTTCATGGCGAAAGTTGTTCAGTTTCATGGACTGAACACATCCTTAAAATATGGAGAGTGGTTACAAATACACCTTGTATAGAGATCACATCCCGTATTGTTGGATTTCACAAGCCAGCCTTCAAGACTGTTAATTTCTTAGGTCTTATAAGAAGCTTCAGATGAAGCTCGTCAGAACTACATTTTGCCCACGAACGACCGCTCTTCTAAGGAGGGGCAGCTGCCCCTCCTTGCCCGTGCCTCGCTACGCCCATATAACCAATACTGGTAACCCTAAACCGAAATTGTGTTTCGCTTTTGCAAATTTATTTATTTATTTAATTCTTGAAGCACAATTTTGTACAATGGCGGACTTAATGCCTTAGGCATTCTCTACCAGTTGACCATAGGGTGATGTGGAGACTTTGTGTGGTAGGGTGCACAACTGCACAACCAGGGTAAAAAAATAATAAGAAAAAAAATAAGAAATAATAGTTAATGAGATTGGTTTTCTTGCGTCTTGGGTTGTCATTTTACAATTTTCCTTACAAAAAAAAACAAAACTTAGCCATCATGTGGTGATTTTCAAGGTTAATAATATTTTTCCGGCGTTTTATGCATATTTTCCTATCTACCATATTCGGCCTTATACAGGGTGTTTGGTAAAAGCCGAATATGGTAGATAGGGACCATCAAACTGAACAACTTTTACTATGAGACCAACTATGAAATTACAAAAAAACTGCGGTTTCATTTCATATAAAAATTACTAACGAAAATATCAAAATTAAACAGTTGGTATTTTTTTCGCGATTTCAGAGTTGGTCCCATAGTAAAAGTTGTGCAGTTTGATGGTCCCTATCTACCATATTCGGCTTTATAAGGCTTTTACCACACACCCTGTATATATTCGGCTATTTTCAAACATCTTGTATAATGTGAAATGAAAGTATAGAAATAATGTAATAGGTATTATATTGAAGGCATTATTTTAAAGTCTTCCCTGGAAGTTTGAGGCTAGTATTAAAAAAATAAAATAATGGGGCCTATAAAGGCAAGATAGTTACATAATATGATTCATTCATAATTATTATGTTTTATTTTCCAAATTTTAAAATGTTTTTATGTATCATAAAATAAACATAATTATCGATCTCAAATACATAAAATTTTCATTAAGGCGACTTTATATGCAACACTAGCGCCACTCCCGCAAAAAAAAAAATACTTACCTTGTAAAAAAATACACAATTTATTAAAAATCCAAGCTGATGGTCCCCTCGCTAAATATTAATTGTTATTTATAAACACACAAATTCAGTGACAAATAATTGTTTCCAGTTTTTGTGGTGAGAAAGGCTAAAAACGGCCGTCATTTTGATTGTCGTCGAGAAAAACCAGAACAAATTATCTGTCATTAAGGGTGGATACGTCCAAAGTTCAATATAAACGGGTATAACTATACCAAGAATACATCTATTCTACGATTTTTTTCTCGAGTAAAGAAATGGTAATTTTTCCATGCAATCCAAAGATAAGTTACTCTTGGGATTCTTATTCCGCCATTAGTGAGTGAATATGTGATCTACGTATCTGTAGCGGTCAATGTCAAATGTCAAACAAATGTCACTGACATACGGCACGCGGATGCCATTAAAATACTCGCGGATTAACTCTGTTATTCCCCGCGAAATGGTGGTATAGTGACTATTCCTGAATAGGCAAAATACTCTGAGAATAGTATGTGGTAAAACGTAATTTCGGTTTACTCTCGAATAACTGGTCATTTTATCTAAGAATAACAGTTATTCTCACTTGGTCGAATCCGCCCTAAGTTTGCGTGTAATGGGGAATGTCTACGGTTATGCAGAAATGTCAAAATTGTCTCATTTTGAATACATGTAGTTGTGGCCTGGCAGGAGGTGGCTAAGGAATAATCTTCATTCTGCTGTTACTCTCGTACTTTTGCGAAGACAGGGTTATTTTTTTTTACTTTTTCACGCAACCGAAAGTTCTGAAACTCTTCCTATTAATAAGGGAGTTTATTCCTACCTATAAAAAAAAAATTGGCTAATTTGATTTTTTCAGACATATGAATTATTATTACTACCTATAAAAAAAAATTTGGCTAATTTGATTTTTTCAGACATATGAATTATTTGAGTAGCCCAACTATTGAAATAGTTAATATTTTTATTTAAATGGAATTGTCATAAACCACAATATTGTTCGGAGGGCTCGCCTGGGACGTAAATATCATCTTTATTTCATTGCACTAAGGCCGAAAATGGAATGAAAAATCGCTGTATTGAATATTTGACACTATTTAACTTCTCTAAAAAAACTTTATTTAATGCCCGAATACCCGATATCTTACTATAACATTTATTCTATGCTATAACCACAGATAATATAATACTATTACAGATAATACAATATATTTGCTTTTTAAATTGACGTCACATTTCACTATTGCCATAGAAAATCTATGGTAAAATAACGTTATGACAGCTCTTATCAAGTTTTCGATCTTAGTGCTATGAAATACTGTGTTTTTGTTTGTGATAGAACATGTTTTGGCCCAGTATGATTGAACAAACGAATGTATATATTTATTACTAAGAGTTCTCGTCATGAACTCGAAATAATCTCGATGGCGAATAAAATGTGAGTATTTTTTTTGTAACGATTACAAATTGTAAGGTTGTAAGAAATTATTGAATTATTGAATAAATATTATTATTATTAACTGTATTTTAAAGTTTTATTTAAAAGCTACGCTTTGGAAATCTAAATGGGACCAAATATCATGACTTTTTGTTGTTTCTTTTATTCGGTAGAACAGTCGATAAGACAGAGTAAAACTCTTAATAAGATTCAACTTTTTAAATACCGTAAGTTATTTTCTAGAAACTGAAAGAAATGTCTAAATATAATACAACAGTTTATTAAAAAACTTTTTATTAATACTAATGTTACATTAGTAAAGGAACTTAAAATTGTTAAATTAGGCCATATTGTAAATATAGTTGCAAATAAACAGGTTTTAAAACCACGACAACGTTTTCAGTACATTAAATGAAATAATACCTAATAATACTTTAAAAATTAAATTAGAGGTCAATTTATTTCAGTTGACCTTGATCTCTTTATAATTTTTAATAATTATATTAATGTACTGAAGATGGGCTTGGTTTTAAACCATGGGTGGAATTGCGTAAGGTAATCGTATTCATTTGACAGTTCATATCGTATTCCATCGGCAGCAATTTGTATGGGATGTCAAATGAATACGATTGACTTTACGCAATCGCCTAGCATATCTGGTTTAAAACAGTTGCAACTATTATTGTAATAAAAGGTACAATAGTAGGATCATTTTAACAATCTACAACTAGTTTTTACTCCTAAATATTATTAGTAAAATATTTGACTAGGTATTGACTATTTGCTTTAAATAAAGAAGACGTAAGAGCTGCTCAGTAGGTGTATTATGAGTTTACGCTTACTATACTTGATAGCGTGGGCGTACCGAGGGGGGCAGTTGCCCCCCTGGATTTTGTTTACCTCCAACTAACTATCGATTGTTATCAATAGTTCTTGCCATACAATAAATCCCCCCCCCCCCTAGGGGCGATACAATAGATTTGCCCCTCCCTGACCCAGAGGTCACGCCCATGATTGATAGCGACTGTAGATAGATAGATAGATAAACACTTTATTGCACACACACATTACAGAAAATACAATAACATAAAACTTAAAACTATGGTGAGCAAAGGCAGCCTTATCGCTAAGAGCGATCTCTTCCAGACAACCTTTAATACTCTGTAGTTGACATTTGTGTTCAACGTTTAGTTTAGTGTAGTTAGCGCCAGGGGCGCTGTGCCAAGTTGCATCACAAAATTGCTTATTACCACAGAACAGATAATAGTACTAGCGTACAGAAGTTGCACTCCGCGAAATCGTTTAAATAAATTTCGACTCTTGCTCCGACACAATAAAGTGCAATTCAGGTTGCACAGCGCGCCCTTCGCTCCGAAACATGCACTTAGTAGTTGCCTCTCTTTCTGTCGTATAGGTCTTATCTTTTCTGATGTATGGAATTTGTCCTCTCAGAGGACGCCGAGCGCTTCGTACTCGCGCGCGGAGTGACAGAGCCCTGTTATTACAGACTATTGAGTATAGTAAACCGTAACTGTGCAAACTCATAATAATACAGGCAATGGTACTTTTAGATAACTACAGGGGGCTGATTTTGTAACTTTGTTGCAATCATATCTGACAGAAATCGCAGTTACATTGCTGCTTTAGTAAGAACCAATGTGACAACTATCTTACTAAAAGCAGCAATGTAGCTGCGGTTTCAATCGAGAGTTGTTAGCAACAGAGTTACTAACAATAATTCTCGATTAACTTATTTTGTACACCTTCGATATTTATAAAAGGACCCCGAACCTATAGTTAGAATAATATGGTTTCAGTTAAATGTCCTGGGATTTGTTGTATTTTATAATTGTTTTTTTTTTAATAAAGAGTTAGGTTACCAAATAAGACAATAAAGGATGAACATACTATACCTACCCAAAACAAACCTTTTCGGGGCGTTAGGACCAAGGTGCTAAAATGATTAAGGTTCTGAAATGTAAAAAGTTGCAAAATTACTAATATTTTCGGATTCTAATGACCAAGGTGCTAAAATGTCCAAAGTTGCAAAATCACTAATATCATTTTGCAGTCTAATGACCAAGGTGTTAAAATGACTAAGGTTGCAAAATGACCAAGGTTGCAAAATGACCAAGGTTGTAAAATATCCTTTATTATCATAAGGACAGATTCTCAAAAGGACAGCAGTACAGGTAAGCAGAAAAAGAGAAAAGAAGGTTTAACTTTTTTGTTGGCACAAACTGCATTTGAAACGGTACCTACACTTTTGCTTGTGCTCATTCAAGCAGATATTGCATAGACCGTTGTCGTTAATAAACTTCAACCGTGCTGCAGCTGACATTAATTTAAATTTATTGCAAGCAAATAATTTATGAGGCACCAATTTTGAATAACTTTTTGTTATTTTTTTTCGTAATACAATACATCACCAAAGTACCAGGATCTCATAAATACGGAGAAGGTTAACTTCTATATTCTTAATCACTTTTTTTATTTATTTTCTCCGTAATAGGTGACGTAGGCTGAGAAAATTGTACAATGACCCGTATATACTCGCTCGTGCGCTAACATATTGCCATTGCGCTCACACAGGCACAACAATAATGTTAGCGCGAGAGCGACAGAGATAAAGTACCTATAGACGGGTCATTGTACAAAATTCCTTCTGCTTCGCGTTAACCTCATCTAAATCTATGCTACCATGGTACTTTGGTAACGTAATTTAAATTTTATTTATCAACTGCAGCAGTCCAAAAAGAATTGAAAATGGCGGCTCACAGCACTTCTCACAATAAGTGTGAGTGAGTGAGCGAGCAATGTTCATTTCACGCCTTAAGCGGATAAGCCATTTTGGTACCTTGGTCATTCCAGCACCTTGGTCATTTCAGCACTATGGTCAATTCAGCAATATGGACATTTCAGCACCTTGGGCATTTTAGCAGCTTGGTCATTTCAGCACCTTGGTCATTTCAGCACCTTGGTCATTTTAGCACCTTGGTCCTAACGCCCCGAAAGGAAACAAACAAACCTCTTACGCGCAAGGATTCAAATCCCCAGTCATATTAACATGCGAACAGGTGACCCTCTGCCCTGTAGGCACAGCTATCCTAAACAACTTCCCTTGTGGCATACAAACGCACACCTTAAACTGCCCCGTAGCTTGCTTATCCGTCTTATTTATAGGGGAGGCTATAGGCAAAAATCTAACATCAACATAAACGCCTTCCTTCCCGCTTAGGACTACGGAACCGTTGATGGATTTCAAGTATATGTCTTGGTCGGCGCTCCAGAATAATTCTTTGGATTCCATGTGTGTGCCTTCAGAGCCGCGGAGGTAGGCGGAACCTTCGGAGCGAAGAGTTAAATCTTCGTCTACAGGTGAGGTGATGCGCTTTGTTGATACTTGCTAAAGAAGAAATAATTACACCTTTTTTTAATTTGAGATTTTTGCATCTACACAATTCACAATGATATTTTTATACAACACTAAATAATATAGGTACTAGAAAAAAAACCGACTCGCACCAGATCAATTCTCGGACGGGAATCAAACCCGCGACTTTTGGATATCCGGTCCAATGCTCTGACCGCTGAGCTACCGAGTATTTTTTCTAGTTATTAGAATTTGAATTTGATTGTCACTCGACAGTTTTTGTTTTTGAGATAAGGACTCGGTACTCTTTGTAACCCCCGACAGCAAAAAAAGAGTGTTAATTAATGTTTTACGCAGGAGTTCCCTAACTTATTTGGGACGCCCCCCCTTTTTACAAAAAAAAGTCCGCGCCCCCTCTACCTAGATAATAGATAACAGCAGTTAGAAACAAGATATTTGACACAAAACATTGGCATACACAGGTGGCCCGCGCCCCTTAGAAAGTATCTGCGCCCCCCTGCGGGGCGCGCCCCGTTTGAAAACCCCTGGTTTAACATGACAATGTGTACTTCTGTGTTTGTCTGTGAAATCGTAACTCTCAAGCTAATGAACCAATTTTAATGTGTTTTCTATTGATAAGTAAGTACCTACTTTATTTATTCGAGACTGATCTTATTATTTTGTGAATGGGTTAGTCTTACCTTAGCATGTATATTATTGACCCCGTCCGGTATATTCATAGAGGGCGCTGCAGTACTGAACACCGTCCGGCCGGTGTCTGGGTCGACCAGCTCCAGCGAGTTGACCCCCCGGACGAACACTCCGGACGAGTTCACTACTAGCTTCGTGTCCGGACGTGATAATCTAGGGGGGGGAAACATTTACTTACATACAGTCAGGATGGATTTTTTTAACAGCTATCCCCGCCAATTGGTAATGCGCCTGGTGGACATTTTTAACCTCAAAAAAAATATGATCAAAAAAAAAAATTATTAGGTATTTCTTTTACAAAACATTGGTTTTTAAAACAGCAGGTTGGGACTGCCTAGTGAGTATTACAATACTTGTGACAGACAGCCCCGCTCCATCGTAACACTTACATACTTACTATGTATGAACAAACGAATTTAGCTAATTAAGTTATATAATTATTATATATTTTTTATGTGTGTGTGTGTGTGTGTGTGTGAGAATGAGTGTGTGTGTGTGTGTATGTGTGAGTGAGTATGTGACATGTGTGCAGTGTGTGTGTGTGTGTGTGAGAATGAGTGTGTGTGTGTGTGTGTATGTGTGAGTGAGTATGTGACATGTGTGCAGTGTGTGTGTAAGTTTGCATGAATGGTAAGGTGTGGTGTTGCGTAGACCGTCTAAATTGAACAACTTTGTCTATGGGACCAACATAATCAGAGCAAAAAAAATCAAATCAAATCAAATCAGTTTATTCTAAACAATAATTCACATTGTGTTGAATATTACATTATAAGTATGATAAAGGAATTACACTTTATACCATTACATTATTATACACACATTATTATTATTATTTTATTACATAATTATATTATATTATCAGGCAATTAATTAATTTCCAAATCTATAACAACTTTAAAATATACAATTACATAATTCTAGATGATTATTATATTTAATTTATTAGACATGAGTCATAACTATATTACAGATATTTACCTAATAGTATTATACTTCCTAAAAGTCGTCAATAGAATAGCAACACTTATTTAACAAATAAGCGTGCAGTTTATTTTTGAAAATTCTCCAATCGCTAATTATTTTTAGGTATAAAATAATCAGCTGTTCCATTTTGTTCGAGTAGATTTCTGGAACAGCCAATTATTTTTTGCTCTCTGATTAAGTTGGTCCCATAGACAAAGTTGTACAGTTTCACAATATTTGTCGACCGATTTTCACCCTGTAATAGGTCTAATTTAGTACACACATCAACTTTGTCTAGGAATACAGGTGTTTTTTTTATACAAAATCTTTGATTTTCGGCAGGGATGTACCGTGTTGTGATCTGATGATGGCCATCCAGGGAGTAAATGGAGGGGATTCAGATCGCTATACACACCTGATCTGATCAGCATTCTAAATGAAGGGCATGTTTAAAAAATCCCCGAGAAAATAGCATTAAAATGTATGGAAATCCTGAAACTGAGAACTTTGACCCTTCTATCTTTTAGAATGCTGATCAGATCAGAACTTCGTTTGTATGAAAAAAACACCTGTATCCCTAGACAAACTGATGAGTAGTAGGTTGATGTTGATGCTGCAGTGGACTGTAATGAGCTGATGATGTTACCTAGTCTGCAGGTTGATGTGCACAGCCCCCTCCTCGCTTACGATGGCGAGGGGCGCGTCCCTGAACCCCTCCAGTAGCCCGTCGCGCTTATACACGTGATCCAGCTCCGTGCGCCCGAGCAGCTTGATGGCGTTGTGCTCGGGGAGGAATTCCATACTTTCCATGCCTGGGGAAACAAATGTTATACCTACTGACAAGAACGTCGCCAAGGGTGGGCAGGAGGCTAAAAAATGTAGCTTACTGCAAAATAACAAGTCCTAAGGCCGTGCAGTTGACTTGCTTTTCCGATTAAACCCGCCCCATTTCAAAACTTGAATAAATTCACTAGGTGCTCTTGCCTGTACCTACAATTCATATTTGTCTCTCCTCTTTAATATTAACTTGCCCCTCCCTGGGCCATGGGCTGGCGACGCCCTTGCCTACTGACATAGTACAGTACGAGGCAAACATCTTGACACTTTTTCAACGGAGTGGGGATAAGTTCAATGTGCACTTGCGAGCGACCAATAGCGCGCGCCCCTCTCCCGCCGCCCGCGTACCTCGCCGCTAAGCATACCCAAAATACGTGTTTCAAGATGTTTGCCTCGTACTTGTATACGGCGTTACTATAGTTAGTATGTCCAAGATAGCTTGGTGATTTTTATGGATGCTTTTATTTGTAAATAAATATTTATTATAATCTAACTAATACATATTTATTCACAAAAAAAAGTATAATCTGTCACAGCAGGCTTCCACATCTTCAGCTATTTTTATAACGATTTGGAGGCAATCAAGCACTCCTAAAGCCCTACCGGTGCGCGCTACCACGCACCGCACCGAGCCGCACGAGGGCGAGCACGGGCGCACAGGAGCAAACGCGTCGTCGCGCGTCGTTTCCCACGGTGTGTCGGTCTTGTCTGGTGCGCTCTCGTGCGTCTCCAGACGCACCGTGGGAACGCACCTTTAGACGGAATTTACAAAAAAAAAAGCATCTGTCAAAATCACCAAACTATCTATCTTCGACAGGCTATACAAAAGATTTTAAAACACTGTTTAACATTGACCATCACCCATTTTTGATGTCCCCACTGCTGGGGCACAGGCCTTCCTTATGGGTGGATAAGGAGGATGGGCCATAACCCACCACGCGGGCCCAATGCGGATTGGTGGGTGTTAACGACTGCAAATGCACCGCAGGGACCAACGCCTTAACGTGCCTTACGAAGCACGGAGAAGCTTGAGACAATAAGTTTTTGGTCACCCATCCCTTGCGAAACTTGCCAATCGCTGGGCCATGCGCTGCTCCATCAAGCTCCTCTATCATAGACTTCTGTTTAACTTAGACACTGTTTAAATGTGATGTTGTCACTTTTTTGAAAATATTGTTTGAAAGAGACAGCATCACATTTAAACAGTGTTGCTAAATAAATAGTATTTTAAAATCTTTTCTATAAACGTCGATAGTTTATTTACTGGGGGGGAAAAAAAAGGATAGTAGGTAGGTAAAAAAACAAAACAAACGGTCTGCGATTGTTACGAAACGGGAATCGAACCCGCACTACTCTTTTTACCACAAATTGTTAAATCGAGCTTCTATAAAACGTTATTTACTTATCAAGTAAAGAAGAATAATATAAATAAATAAATAAGAATGAATAAATATTAAGAAAGAAATGTTGTTTTTACCTTGTCCCAAGCGTAATACAGCGAGTATCGTGAAAGTGAGTATTAAATTCCCAATAGCGAGCGCAAACAGCAAACAAACAAGCGTCCAGAAGGCAAAAGTCTTGCGCCCTTTATGGACAGACTTCGTAACATCATTCCCATTCTTATCCGAGTAGTTTTTCACATTTCCACTGGTTTTATTCAAGTAAACTTGACTCTGATTTGGGGTTTTTGTAATTAGCGCTTTTTCAGCGCGGTTTCTCTCGATAGTGCTTTCCGACATTGTTTCAGAGGAGGGCGAAACTCCACGTAACCCACCCAACATAGCAGAAGTCTGTTTACTCGCGGTTTCGACTCAAGATCATTAAATTAAAAATAGCCCAAATATTTCCCTAATTCTGACAACTCAAATTATTGAGCGAATATTCTGGAACGCTATTGGCCGAACGTACCACCAATGAAAAAGAGCTTTTATCGCCGGGAAATTCGGTAATTTGCATTAGGGTTTATTAACACCCGCTCGGACGGAAAGAAAATGTCGTGACTTGTGTCTTTGGACTTGTATCTAATCTGTGGTTTAGTTTGACAGAGGTACAGTAGTGCCAACATGACAATATATTTTTGCAATTTTGTTTGACATTGACTGACATTTGATTTGACAATTTGCTGTGTAATCATGGCGTCAGAACGTTATAGTTTTTCTCTTACAACTTTCAGGTGATTATATATTTATTTACTGTAATTTCAGCGCTAATTTCTATAATTTAAAAGATACAAGTAACTGTTTAACTTTTCCAAGTAATAAAAAGTTACCCACTTCTCCAATTCACCGGAAAAATGGCTCGCTAAAATTCTGGTGTTCAAAAGTTAAAAAACCACTATTATTTCGATTTTATTTTCAGCCCGTCAGGAAAATTAGTTCAAATTGAATATGCTTTAGCTGCTGTTGCTGCGGGAGGCACTTCCGTCGGGATTAAAGGTAATTTATTGAATAACAAAATTGAGGTTAGTTTGGTAGTTCAAATGATTTGCAATTTTTATTAGAAAAGTGAATCAATGCTTTGTAAATTGTAGTTAACGTTTTCAGAAGAGTTTTATATGAAAACCTGAGTGGTGCAGTGGTCAATATTATATGCCATCTACCAGGCAAGATTCATAGATTAATTTATTCCCCGGCAGAAATTGAAAAGATGGGTTTTAATTTCTATGACGGGTCTGGGTGTATGTATAATAAATAAGTACTTATATATTTAAAAAGTAGGTACACCAAGTACATAAGTAGTAGGTATGTCAGTTGTCTAGTACCCTTTTAAGAAATGGTCTAAGCATTTATTTATTTATATTGTTTCATTCAATCTAAAATGGTTAATACATTTGTAATTTCGTTTTAGCTTCAAATGGGGTAGTCATTGCGACAGAAAACAAGCACAAAAGCATTTTATACGATGAACACAGCGTGAACAAAGTAGAAATGATCACTGGACATATTGGTAAGTACCTACATGTGCTGAATAAAGTCATTTTCATGTAACATTCTCACATATAACATTCATTGGAAGTGCACAAATAGAGAGATACAATACATCACAGATGAAATAAGCAAATCATGTGAAAACTAACTTGGTGGGAGTCATAAAAACCAACTAGCTACAGCCCTACTTGACACCAGTTAAACCATAAAGCGACTGAAGAGAACACCACTGGCCACCATTTGACTGGGGTCATTTTTATGTGGGGAACATCATGTCGTTGGATGTGAAGTCCTAAAATCCCTGATTGCAACCAATTTGATTATGGCCTAAAGGCTGCTCGCAGATAGAGAAAAGAGAAAATGTAACATTCAATTCCATTGTAATCCTTAGAGCAACTTGGCATTTAGTTTGGGGTTTATTCTCCCGAGTCGCCAGTCCTGAATAAGGCGATTAGTGCCCCCACATATTAAATATATTGATTGCTAAGTACATGATATGTACATATTGTTTAAAAAATTCACACATACCGATTGAAGCTAAGGTTCTATAGTTTATTTACAAACAATAACCTCTGTAAAATATAGTTCGTTGTAGTAGTATTATGCAAAAGAGCAACAGGTGGCGACTTTTAGCACAAAAAAAGTGAAGTACAGAATAGTGCTACTGACTGGGGTTTTCTCAAGTACAGCTCGCGCAACATAACTTGAACCAAACCATAGACAATGAAGCTTGTGCAGTAGCAATTTTTTAGTACAAAAATTGTAGTGCGCAGGTCACGACACGTGGTACTAAAAATTGGGTCAATTTATGTTGCGCGAGCTATACAGTACGAGGCATATATCTTGAAATCGGGTGGGGATTGCGCGGAACGCGTATTTTGGGCATGCGTAGCGGTGAGGGGCGCGGGCGGCGGGAGAGGGGCGCGCTCACAAGAGCACATGCGCGAGCTTATCCCCACTCCATTGAAAAAATTTCAAGATATATGCCTCGTTATTGAACTTCTTCTTTTTGTGCTTTGGCGGTTCCCTTTTGGATTTGGCCAGTATCCAGTTGTTTGCTCAGTTATTTGTTCAAATTAAAAATATGAATGGACAATCTCTTCAGGTATGGTGTACTCGGGCATGGGCCCCGACTACCGTCTGCTAGTCACGCAAGCCCGCAAGATGGCGCAGCAGTACTTCCTGATGTACCACGAGCCGATCCCCACGGCACAGCTCGTGCAGAGAGTAGCTACCGTTATGCAGGAATACACTCAGTCGGGGTAAGAGCTCAGCCTTCATTAAATCGGATGCTTAAACGACGATACCTATTTATAGTCCAAAATTGAAGATTCCAGAACTTCTCAATTTTTTTTATTCCTCTATAGTATTGAAATTAGATATTTGCCACTGATTTTGTGTTTGTTAATTTTTATAACACTACTTTCAGTAGAAGAATTTCAATTATTGTTTAGGAAATTGAAATCATGAAAATCTACTACTTCGTTAGTAGGCAATGCACTTTATTAGATATGTACCCTAATGGAAAAAAACGGAACCCTAATAGATTCGTCATGTCTGTCTGTCTGTTCCTTTGATGTCACAGCCACTTTATTCCGAAACTATATTAGGATTACACAGTTGAAACTTGGTAGTATTCTGTAAACCGCTTTACAATTTTTACACAAAAATAAAAAAAAAATAAGATGAAGGGGGGCTCCCCAAACATGGAACTGACACAAAAAAAATATTTAACCTAATAGTGCTGGGCTGCGTGTCTAAAGATACGTCTTTTATAGCGTTCCGTCACAGAATATATAATAGTACTAACGTACAGAAGTCGGACCCCGCGAGGACCATCAAATAATAAGCTACTCTCGCTGCACGGCAATAAAGTACAATTTCAAACTGCACAACGCTGCGTGGATAAAATTATATGCACCTACGAAGAAGAAAGAGAGGCGTCTCTTTCTGTCGCATAGCTCTGTCTCAACCGACACATTTCGGGGTTGCTACTCGCTAGTTACTGATATCATAGAAAACATTCGTTATGCCCATGAATAAACAATGAAATTACTATAATAGGTACCTACTTATAAAATAAAATAAATCTACCTAATAGGTGAGCTGAGCATATTTAAAGAGCATAAATAATAAGTATTCTAAGTAGTTAGAGAAGCTCGATGGCGCAGTGGTATAGCGCCTGGCCCAACGATTGCGGAGGTTAAGCAACTTTTGCAAGGGTCAGTTATGGGATGGGTGAAAAAAATTGTATTTTTTAGCTTTTTTCTATACTGGTGCCATATTTCGAACTTCGATACAACTAAGTATGTAAATATGTATACACAAATTATACAATAAACTTTGGTAGGTAGGTAGGTACGTTAGTAATTAAGTATCAAAAACGAAGTGCATGCAGTTTCGCATTCGGCGCTTGACTGACTCGTTTCGTTGGTGACGTTCACGCGCTGCGCTCTCGTCGCTTGCACACGCCGCGGCCGCGCGTTTCGGTCGGCGCGGTGATATCCCTCGACAATGGCCCTCTTGGAGTGGGCCGCGAGCAGTAGGCTAATATAAAAGTTTAAGCGCGGAGTTATACCCCCCTGGTTCCGTACCAAAATGGTAAAAAAGGAACCCTTATGGTGTGACTCAGTCTGTCTGTCACAGCTGGATATCTCGAGAACTACTAATGGTATCAACTTGAAATTTGGAATAGTTTAAGATGACGTTTGTCCAACTATTTTGCAAATAAGAAAAAAATAAAAAAACAAATAGTTTTTTTACAACAGGGACCGAAAAGGGGTCTTAAAAATTTTAAGCGACTAGGGCATGTGGGGTATCATATGAAAGAGCGCTGTTTGCACATTTTAAATCATTTTTTTCTTTTTTTTTAGGCCGCTAATTTTCGACTTATGATGAAAAATGTAAAAAAAAATACCGTTCCCTTATCTCCGAACTTTGCAAAGTGAAAAATCTGAAATAATTCTATGTAATAGCAGTTTATGTAAAGATTACAGGAAAAATAAAACGATGTCTCAATATAACACACTTTTTTAGAAATTCAAAAAAACAAACAAAAAATTTATATGTTCCTCTATCAGTCAACAGATAGCCCTGACCTAAGTAAAATTAAATCAGTTCTACTATCGGTCAAGAGATGGCGCTGGCCTAAGAAAAAAAAATAGTTCCACTATCGGCCAAGAGATGGTGCTGACCTAATACTGCAATAATAATTTTCTTATTCTACAGCAGACTCTGCAGTGTATTTATTATGATGGTACAGAAACCCTCGGTGCGCGAGTCCGACTCGCTCTTGACCGGTTTTTTTTAAAATGACATTGAGGTTCCTAAAACTATTTTTTCTCAAAGTCAACCTTTTGAAAGACTTCCAAAGTGGTTAAATGGGTGTCGGTAAAATCTTAAAAAAATATATGCTGTAAATCTTAATATACACTTTCAACGAAGATTGGTTTGAACGAGCTATTTTCCAAATATAACTTTGTCATTTATACAAACACGAAAAACAAAGTATTTTTTGCAGACGAATAATGATAGTGGTATGGTTTGGTATAAGGTAACTACGGAACCCTACTGCGAATTGCCCGACACGCACTTGGCCGGTTTTTTAAATACAAAAACATATTCATTTAAGAAAATTTTCATAACAAAACTATACAATTTCAGAGGTGTCCGTCCGTTCGGTGTGTCACTGCTGATCTGCGGCTGGGAGGGTGACCGGCCTTACCTGTTCCAGTGCGATCCCTCGGGAGCGTACTTCGCGTGGAAGGCCACGGCCATGGGGAAGAACTTCAACAACGGGAAGACTTTCCTCGAGAAAAGGTGATTAATTGTTGGTGTTTCAATGAGGGCTTTTCACAATGACAAAAAACTGTAGGCTCGATAGATGGCGTTGATAAAAATGGGTGTCAATGTGGTTTTTTCACTAAGCTTCGAAGAGTATCAACACCATCTAGTGAGGCAAATAGTTACTATTTTTATTTTTAAATGTCTCTTTGAAAAGCCCTCCGATCGTTTTCCACCGGCGGATTCCGCATTCGTTTTCCGCGTCGTGCCTAGCGCCATCAGTGTATTCCGTACTGGATTTGATGCATTTGGGTCTAAATAAAACGCGTGCGCTAGATGGCGCTAGGCTCGACGCGGAAACGCCTGATTGCGGCCAGACTTAATTAATGCTAAGAAACTAGCTTTTAGCAAACCTCTTTTTAATCTGTTGCAATATTATAAGTAGCCCTTAGCCAGACGATCAAGGGCGCGGTCCGCATAGCGATAATGTCGATATTATCGCAAATCCAAACAAATGTTGTAGGTACAAAAACCCTATTATGTGTAATATATTGTACTTAATTTGGTCGGATTCGCGCTAAAATCGATTTTTATCGCCATGGGGACCGTAGCCCAAGTATTTCTTGTCAATCATTTACATTGTATTTACCATTTGGGGGCGTGGCCTACTTTTGATTGGCCACGGTAATCTAATCTGTTCTGTGGTGCTTAACAAGCATCGCTCTTAGATGATCAAAATTGACAAGCCGATGCAATGTAAATGATTGACTGACAAGCAGTTTTAATCGTTTAGGGGGTGCAATAGATTAATTGATAGATTGATCCCTTCGTTGGTGGCTGGCACAACTCATTTGGCACAACCGGTAGTGCCATAGGTTTCCGATAACACAATCGTTTTCATTGGCTGATTAAACTGATACTAAAAATTACCGGTGAGCTTTCTATTACCCATGACACATCATCCTCATCATCATCAGCCTATCATCGTCCACTGCTGAACATAGGCCTCATAGACCCATGACACATCATCCTCATCATCATCAGCCTATCATCGTCCACTGCTGAACATAGGCCTCATAGACCCATGACACATCATCCTCATCATCATCAGCCTATCATCGTCCACTGCTGAACATAGGCCTCATAGACCCATGACACATCATCCTCATCATCATCAGCCTATCATCGTCCACTGCTGAACATAGGCCTCATAGACCCATGACACATCTGAATTTAAATAATACGCAACGGAATTATTGCGACAGATGAAACCAACAAACGCAAACACGAAAATCGTATCACCTCAACTCCTTTCACTTTGGGCACGATTCGTCATTGCCTTCATTCTGGACAGATTCTGGTTAGGGCAGATTCTTTATAAAGCAGTTTCGTGTTAGGGCAGAAATACAGTCATCATAAAAAAAAAATTATTTAATTTTTACAATCTTCGGGAAGCTAACAGCTAGGTTGAGAAGAAAGTGGTTAACTTAAATAAATATCGAAGGCCAATTACAAGCTTCCACATATAGCCAAATGTTATGAATTACAAAAATGTTAGCCTATGTTATGTTAAGAATTTTAGGTTATTACATCCAGTACAGTAGTTAAAGCATAAACAAGTAGCTACCCACTAAAGTTTTACAAATTATTTGTTAGAAAAATAACTCACTTTTACAACACTATTAAAACACCTGCTTGTTCTGATAAAGAAAGAATTTCGAAGAAAGAATTGTTATAATATTTGTTAGTAACTAAGTAACCAAACTGCAGGGAATTAAGCAAGACTATAAAAAGACCATACCGAGCTTCTTCGATTTGAGAAAAAGATTAGATACGCTGTAGTGCCACGGGATATGCTCGTGGCACAACCGGTAGTGGCATGGGAAAGAAAATCGCCTATGGCACTACCGGTTGTGCCAAATGAGTTGTGCCAGCACCAACGAAGGGATTGATCATAAATTTATAGAAGTAACTGGATCAACAACATTAGACGGTGATTTTAATTGGTTATTTATAGATCCATAAAAAAATAATTAATACTATTTGCAAACCAAAATCTACATTTGCTATGGATTATACAAGCTTGATAATTAACATTGATTTATAGTTATCCGTCAATTCTATACATCTATCATTTATACTGTTTGTTAATCAAAATATCACTCGTGAGTGCCCTCTATAATAATTAAATTGCCTATTCTGCATTTCCTTTTGTACGTATGGTCTGTTGTAAGTAAAGTCACTTTACTTCCGTTGTGATCGAGTAAAATGCAGGTTTGCTCGATCACAACGGAACATACTGGCTTCATGACTTATGTCTGGAAAATATCAATAATTATAATTTTATACAATACTAAATAATATACTAGAAAAAATACGACTCGCACCAGATCAATACTTAGACGGGAATCGAACCTGCGACCTTTGGATTTCCGGTCCAATGCTCTGACTGCTGAGCTACCGAGTCACTAGTGACATCGCCGAATTTCTTCTAGTATATCCTACTCTTGCGCTGCAAGCCAGCGTTATTTCACCAATGTGAGGAATTACCTCGACATTCAATTGAAATATCTTTCCAGATGCAAAAATCTCAAAATTTAAAAAAATTATAATGATAATTTCCTTTTTTATAGATATACCGAGGAATTGGAGCTGGATGATGCAGTCCACACAGCGATCCTCACCCTGAAAGAAGGATTCGAAGGTCAGATGAACGCAGACAACATCGAGGTGGGCATCTGTGACGCAGCCGGCTTCCGCAGGCTGGAGCCCGCCCATGTCAAGGACTACCTCGCCAACATACCATAAACTTTAAACATTTTTAATAAATAAGCACTTTTGTCTATGGATGTGTTTCATTCCAGACGACACAATTTCATTGGCAATTTTATATCTTTAGAAAGGTATATTCTCATAGAGCACGAATAGGTATGGCGCTTGTCCTCCTGATATGTTGTCCGATCGGAGTACGCGTGCCTCAACGGCTTACCACAAATAATTTTAGAACACTGTTTTAATGTGATGCCGTCTCTTTCAAACAATATTGTCAAAAAAGTGACAGCGTCTCACATTAAGAGGATTGTCAACCACGTGGTCTCCATACAAACGGCGATAACGTTTCCCACCCTCTAAACCTTAACCTACAGCAATGAATTTTTGGTATGTTTTTGAAATGCCTAAAAACTAGGGCTGTACGTTTTGATTTTTAAAATATTCATTGTAGATTTGAAAATATTGGCACTTCTGTGTTTTGTATGAAATCACTAAAATGCAAATATTTCGAAATCTATTATAGATATTTAAAAAATCGAAACGTACAGCCCTAGTATTTAGGCATTTCAAAAACATACCAAAAATTAATTACTGTAGGTTAAGGTTTAGAGCCGTTTGTATGGAGACCACGTGGTTGACAATCCTCTTAAAACAGTGTTTTAGTTAAACACTTGTTGAACAGTGTTTTAAAATCTTTTGTGGTAAGGGGTCGTAAGTGTTTTGTGATTATACCTATCTCTAAGTATTTTTGATATTCAACAAACGACAGAAAGACGAAAGTTGTTTAACAATTTGTGACTAATGTTTCAAACCGTGAGACATCTTTCAAAAAAGTAGCTATAACAAAGTACCTAAAAGCGCGTGTTTTGCTCTACACTACACAATCAACAAAACATCTCAACATTCAACAAAAGTATGAGGATTTTGTTGAATGTTGAGATGTTTTGTTAATTGTGTAGTGTAGTGTAGAGCAATACACGCGCTATGGACCCGCCGCCGCCGTTAAGCGACCTTCATTGCTGACTGTACCATCCGGGATACTGAAAACACATACTTTTAAGCAGCATGGCATAGTCAAAAAGTCAAATTTCCAACTTTTTTTTTTGTGGCCCAGCTGTAGTCCGGCACATCAACAGTTTTCATTCTTTCAGTAAGGTTTAAAAACCGCTTGGTTTTTGAAATATTTCATGGCTAGGATATAGTGCCATTTTGGTGCCATTTGGTGCCTATGTTCAAAAAATTGTGCCATTAATAGTTTCAAAGATATTCAGCATTGCTGGTTGTGCCGCCATCTTGATATCAAAATGGCGGGATAACCACCAGCAATCCATAATCAGGTGTCGGAACGTTTTGATACATACAATTTTAGTGCGTTTTAGTGCTAGTTTTTAGTTTAGTTGTATATTAAAAATGAATCATAATGGTTTAAACGTAAAGTTAAACCATTATAATTCATTTTAATTTCTAATTATGAAATACCATGAGTTTATAATTCAGCTTCGGAATCTCCTGCATAAGAAAACATAGCAATGTGTTGATTATATAATTTTATTGCTCTTATAGTTTGTCAAGGAGTTTCAAAAATATCAGTACGGCGGAGAGATACCTTGAGAGAATTGTTCAAAGAAATAAATATTTTAACTTTGGCAGGCCAATATATTTATGAAAATTTAGTTTATGTAAGGAAACACTATGATTCATTTGATAAGAACAGCAACATTCACCAGTTTAATACAAGAAATAAAGATAAACTTGCCGTTCCAAGATTTAGGCTTGCAAAAACGAGAGGTTCATTTATGGGGAAAGGCATAGCCTTTATTAATAGAGTTCCACAACAAGTGATTGATCTTCCTTTGCATGAATTTAAAAACCATGTTAAAAAAACGCTCATGGGTAAAGGTTATTATAAAGTTGGCGATTATCTTAAAGATCAAAATGCGTGGAAATGATGTAACACATAACTTGCTAATATAAGTACTTTATTGAAGTAATATAATAAGTCTATGTTGTTGCCAATAATTCTGTCACCCTGTTGTAAAAATGTTATGTTACCCTGGTAACGATATATTCAAGTTTGTAAATATCGTTACTTAAGGCTGTTACAGCTGATAAGTTTCTTGCGCCCGTTCTTCTTGTCAGCTAAAAAAGTCTGGAACGGGTGGTAGGAAAATATAGACGATTCAAAAGTACTTAATAATTAAGTTTATTTGAATAAAGCTTATTTCACTTTCACTTTCACTATAAGGTAACTACGGAACCCTACTGCGAATTGCCCGACACGCACTTGGCCGGTTTTTTAAATACAAAAACATATTCATTTAAGAAAATTTTCATAACAAAACTATACAATTTCAGAGGTGTCCGTCCGTTCGGTGTGTCGCTGCTGATCTGCGGCTGGGAGGGTGACCGGCCTTACCTGTTCCAGTGCGATCCCTCGGGAGCGTACTTCGCGTGGAAGGCCACGGCCATGGGGAAGAACTTCAACAACGGGAAGACTTTCCTCGAGAAAAGGTGATTAATTGTTGGTTTTTCAATGAGGGCTTTTCACAATGACAAAAAACTGTAGGCTCGATAGATGGCGTTGATAAAAATGGGTGTCAATGTGATTTTTCCACTAAGCTTCGAAGAGTATCAACACCATCTAGTGAGGCAAATAGTTACTATTTTTATTTTTAAATGTCACTTTGAAAAGCCCTCATTATCGGCTCAGCCTGGCCGCACACCGGCGGATTCCGCATTCGTTTTCCGCGTCGAGCCTAGCGCCATCTAGAGCGCGCGTTTTATTTTGAATTTGTGTGTGAACAGTCGTGTATTTCGTACTGGATTTGATGCATTTGGGTCTAAATAAAACGCGTGCGCTAGATGGCGCTAGGCTCGACGCGGAAACGCCTGAGTGCGGCCAGACTTAATTAATGCTAAGAAACTAGCTTTTAGCAAACTTCTTTTTAATCTGTTGCAATATTATAAGTAGCCCTTAGCCAGACGATCAAGGGCGCGGTCCGCATAGCGATAATGTCGATATTATCGCGAATCCAAACAAATGTAGTAGGTACAAATACCCTATTATGTGTAATATATTGTACTTAATTTGGTCGGATTCGCGCTAAAATCGATTTTTATCGCCATGGGGACCGTAGCCCAAGTATTTCTTGTCAATCATTTACATTGTATTTACCATTTGGGGGCGTGGCCTACTTTTGATTGGCCACGGTAATCTAATCTGTTCTGTGGTGCTTAACAAGCATCGCTCTTAGATGATCAAAATTGACAAGCCGATGCAATGTAAATGATTGACTGACAAGCAGTTTTAATCGTTTAGGGGGTGCAATAGATTAATTGATAGATTGATCCCTTCGTTGGTGGCTGGCACAACTCATTTGGCACAACCGGTAGTGCCATAGGTTTCCGATAACACAATCGTTTTCATTGGCTGATTAAACTGATACTAAAAATTACCGGTGAGCTTTCTATTACCCATGACACATCATCCTCATCATCATCAGCCTATCATCGTCCACTGCTGAACATAGGCCTCATAGACCCATGACACATCATCCTCATCATCATCAGCCTATCATCGTCCACTGCTGAACATAGGCCTCATAGACCCATGACACATCATCCTCATCATCATCAGCCTATCATCGTCCACTGCTGAACATAGGCCTCATAGACCCATGACACATCATCCTCATCATCATCAGCCTATCATCGTCCACTGCTGAACATAGGCCTCATAGACCCATGACACATCATCCTCATCATCATCAGCCTATCATCGTCCACTGCTGAACATAGGCCTCATAGACCCATGACACATCTGAATTTAAATAATACGCAACGGAATTATTGCGACAGATGAAACCAACAAACGCAAACACGAAAATCGTATCACCTCAACTCCTTTCACTTTGGGCACGATTCGTCATTGCCTTCATTCTGGACAGATTCTGGTTAGGGCAGATTCTTTATAAAGCAGTTTCGTGTTAGGGCAGAAATACAGTCATCATAAAAAAAAAATTATTTAATTTTTACAATCTTCGGGAAGCTAACAGCTAGGTTGAGAAGAAAGTGGTTAACTTAAATAAATATCGAAGGCCAATTACAAGCTTCCACATATAGCCAAATGTTATGAATTACAAAAATGTTAGCCTATGTTATGTTAAGAATTTTAGGTTATTACATCCAGTACAGTAGTTAAAGCATAAACAAGTAGCTACCCACTAAAGTTTTACAAATTATTTGTTAGAAAAATAACTCACTTTTACAACACTATTAAAACACCTGCTTGTTCTGATAAAGAAAGAATTTCGAAGAAAGAATTGTTATAATATTTGTTAGTAACTAAGTAACCAAACTGCAGGGAATTAAGCAAGACTATAAAAAGACCATACCGAGCTTCTTCGATTTGAGAAAAAGATTAGATACGCTGTAGTGCCACGGGATATGCTCGTGGCACAACCGGTAGTGGCATGGGAAAGAAAATCGCCTATGGCACTACCGGTTGTGCCAAATGAGTTGTGCCAGCACCAACGAAGGGATTGATCATAAATTTATAGAAGTAACTGGATCAACAACATTAGACGGTGATTTTAATTGGTTATTTATAGATCCATAAAAAAATAATTAATACTATTTGCAAACCAAAATCTACATTTGCTATGGATTATACAAGCTTGATAATTAACATTGATTTATAGTTATCCGTCAATTCTATACATCTATCATTTATACTGTTTGTTAATCAAAATATCACTCGTGAGTGCCCTCTATAATAATTAAATTGCCTATTCTGCATTTCCTTTTGTACGTATGGTCTGTTGTAAGTAAAGTCACTTTACTTCCGTTGTGATCGAGTAAAATGCAGGTTTGCTCGATCACAACGGAACATACTGGCTTCATGACTTATGTCTGGAAAATATCAATAATTATAATTTTATACAATACTAAATAATATACTAGAAAAAATACGACTCGCACCAGATCAATACTTAGACGGGAATCGAACCTGCGACCTTTGGATTTCCGGTCCAATGCTCTGACTGCTGAGCTACCGAGTCACTAGTGACATCGCCGAATTTCTTCTAGTATATCCTACTCTTGCGCTGCAAGCCAGCGTTATTTCACCAATGTGAGGAATTACCTCGACATTCAATTGAAATATCTTTCCAGATGCAAAAATCTCAAAATTTAAAAAAATTATAATGATAATTTCCTTTTTTATAGATATACCGAGGAATTGGAGCTGGATGATGCAGTCCACACAGCGATCCTCACCCTGAAAGAAGGATTCGAAGGTCAGATGAACGCAGACAACATCGAGGTGGGCATCTGTGACGCAGCCGGCTTCCGCAGGCTGGAGCCCGCCCATGTCAAGGACTACCTCGCCAACATACCATAAACTTTAAACATTTTTAATAAATAAGCACTTTTGTCTATGGATGTGTTTCATTCCAGACGACACAATTTCATTGGCAATTTTATATCTTTAGAAAGGTATATTCTCATAGGGCACGAATAGGTATGGCGCTTGTCCTCCTGATATGTTGTCCGATCGGAGTACGCGTGCCTCAACGGCTTACCACAAATAATTTTAGAACACTGTTTTAATGTGATGCCGTCTCTTTCAAACAATATTGTCAAAAAAGTGACAGCGTCTCACATTAAGAGGATTGTCAACCACGTGGTCTCCATACAAACGGCGATAACGTTTCCCACCCTCTAAACCTTAACCTACAGCAATGAATTTTTGGTATGTTTTTGAAATGCCTAAAAACTAGGGCTGTACGTTTTGATTTTTAAAATATTCATTGTAGATTTGAAAATATTGGCACTTCTGTGTTTTGTATGAAATCACTAAAATGCAAATATTTCGAAATCTATTATAGATATTTAAAAAATCGAAACGTACAGCCCTAGTATTTAGGCATTTCAAAAACATACCAAAAATTAATTACTGTAGGTTAAGGTTTAGAGCCGTTTGTATGGAGACCACGTGGTTGACAATCCTCTTAAAACAGTGTTTTAGTTAAACACTTGTTGAACAGTGTTTTAAAATCTTTTGTGGTAAGGGGTCGTAAGTGTTTTGTGATTATACCTATCTCTAAGTATTTTTGATATTCAACAAACGACAGAAAGACGAAAGTTGTTTAACAATTTGTGACTAATGTTTCAAACCGTGAGACATCTTTCAAAAAAGTAGCTATAACAAAGTACCTAAAAGCGCGTGTTTTGCTCTACACTACACAATCAACAAAACATCTCAACATTCAACAAAAGTATGAGGATTTTGTTGAATGTTGAGATGTTTTGTTAATTGTGTAGTGTAGTGTAGAGCAATACACGCGCTATGGACCCGCCGCCGCCGTTAAGCGACCTTCATTGCTGACTGTACCATCCGAGATACTGAAAACACATACTTTTAAGCAGCATGGCATAGTCAAAAAGTCAAATTTCCAACTTTTTTTTTTGTGGCCCAGCTGTAGTCCGGCACATCAACAGTTTTCATTCTTTCAGTAAGGTTTAAAATCCATTTTCGCTCAAAGTGGCCACATCTGATCCTTACATGGTTTAGTACAGTCAGCAGCACATCAGACTATACATGTTGACCTTGAGACCGCCTTTATGCCGTACGTAATAAGAGCTGTTTTTGTAGTTCAACTGTTTAACCTACCTAGCGTGCTGTCGTGCGTACAAATGTTACCTGCTAAAGATGGGTATCCACTTAGGTTCGCGAACCTCCGCGCTCCGCAAACCTTGAACTTACAGTACGTGGCCCTATGAGTTGATGCAAGCTACCGTTACCGTAAACTATCGGATATACTGCTCACTGTCAGTGCGAGTGAAAGAGACAAAACGATAATTTACGGTAACGTAAACAGTTTGAAGCATCAACTTATAGTACTCGGTTAGCATGTGTTCAGTGTTCGCTCACGTATACACTATGGCGCTCTGTGGCAGGACAGGATAATCATTTATTGTGCAGGTGTGCGGAGCGCAGAGGTTTGCAAACCTAAGTGGGTACCCTCTTAGAGTAGGACGGGCTTCTGTACCACGAAGCCGGCGTTGCTCGAAGGGTACCCTCCCTCATGTAACAGTAATAATAATAATATATTTCTCCGATTGAATTAAAAGACATTTCGTGAAAATTACAAAATTTATTTGAGATTGGAATACAAAATAATAATTATAGTGTGAAACATGTTAGAGAGCTTATTAATACATCGTTAATATTACTCAGTATTAGGGTTACAGACGCCAAGAGGTTTACAAGCCTCCATCAATATTCTTAAGTCTTCGTTACTCAGGTAACTAAATATTTTTTCAGTACAGTTATATGGTAAATCAGGATAGTTGTTAAAGAGTAAATGGAAATTTTTATTGCTTTGTTCAAGTAATTCTTTTCTTTCCATGCCCTTTCTGAAATTACTTTTTATCAAACTAGCGTATATTGGAAATTTTGTTTTATAGTCGTCCGATTCTAAAACCTGCACTATATTTTCATTCCTCATGTATATTGCTAATGAGCTTGTACCTTTTGTCAAGATATCATAAAATGAGGTGATGAGATTTTTTATTTTCTCACTCTTCATGCTTGCTATTTCTTTCTTACATTCATGGTGTAAATCAATAAATTCATAACAAGCATACCTGCTGCTACCCATCGAAAGTAAATTTTTTTTGCTTACATATAAATTTGCATTTTTCATTTTAACTATGTGGAGTATAAGTTTTTCAATAATTACTTCACACGATGAGACACCACAATCAGGCTCATAATCATTCTCATCATCAGAGTCACGGCTATTGCATTGTCTATTGAGTTGTCTATAGAACTCCCTCGTCCCAGCCTCAGCATAATCAAGAGGTGTATGTTTTTTTCTACTTGTAATATTAATATCAGCGCCATACTCTAGAAGAGTTACAACAACTTCGACATGTCCTTCTAGAGAAGCGATGTGAAGTGCCGTTCTGCCTTCCTTGTCTCTAGAGTTAATATCAGCACCAAATTTCAAAATAATCTCTATAATTTCCCGATTACCCTTTCCAGCAGCCAAGTGCAGTGGTGTGATGTCATTTGCAGTTTTAGAATCAACGTTGGCACCGCATTCTAGCAATACTTTTACAACTTCTTTGAGACCGTTCTGAGCTGCAATATGCAGTGCAGTGGTTCCATCCTTTAGTTTAGCATTTGCATTAGCTCCCTTATTCAAAATCATGATGCTAATATCTTCATGTTTTCTATGAATAGAAAGATGGAGTGGTGTGATGTTATTTTTCACTCCAGAGTTAACATTTGCATTGTATTCCAAAAGAGCTTCAACAACTTTTGCATACCCTTTTTGAATAGCAGCATGAAGTGTTGTTACACCATCTTTAGTTTGACTGTCTACCTTAGCACCTTTGCTTAGAAGCAGTTTAGCAATTTGTCCTCTTATATTATTAGGATATTTATTAGGTAATAAACTTTCAAAAACATAAAAATTAGCTTCATTTAAAACAGTAAAATGTAATGCTGTTCTTCCATATTTGTCACTAGCATTAATATCGGCATCATGTTGCAAAAGAGCATCGACAATTTCTATGTTTCCCTTCTTAACAGCAGTATTCAATAGCTCGGGATCTTCTATATTAACTCCATTAGTTAAAAGTAGCTTGGTAATTTTTAAATCTGCATTCTCAATAGCATAAAATATTGGAGTTTTTCCAGTTTTATCTTGAGCATTTATATCAGCTTCATAGCTTATCAACAATTTAGCTACTTCTTCCTGTTTGTATTTGGCTGCACTATGTAAAGGTGTAAAACCGTTTTTTGAATTGTTTAACATATTAACATCAGCACCATACTTTAATAGGTCTACAATAATTTTCAAATATCCCTTTTCAACAGCAGTATGTAGAAACTCAGGATTGTTTTTATCTTCTGGGTTAACCATAACGCCATATTCTAAAAGAGCCTCAACAATCTTCTTATACTCTTCTCTAGAGCTGAACACTGCAATTTTAAGAGAGCTTCTATTACTGTGATCATTAAAATCAGGACAATACTTTAAAACCTCCTGAACAATCGTTAAATGTCCTTTTTCAACAGCGAGGTGTAGTATGGTTTTGCTGTCTTTATCCTGACTATCAACTTTAGCTCCATGTTGTAAGAGCAGCTTTACAACTGTTACATGTTCTGTTTTGGCAGCAAAATGTAGTGGTGTATATCCTTTTTTCAATGTTAAAGAATGAATACAAGCACTATTGCTTAGAAGATCTTGGGCAATACATATATATCCCTTCTTAGCAGCAATATGAAGAGGGGTTGTATTATCTTTCCCTTTAACATCAACATTAGCACCACTACTTAAAAGCAAAGTGACAACTTCTTTATTACCATTCTCAACAGCAAAGTGCAGTGGTGTAAACTCTTGATACCATTTTGAAGTGTGTTCTACACAATTTACATAAGCTCCATATTTTAAAAGTTGCTCAACAAATTGTAAATATCCCATCATAGCTGCAACATGAAGTGGAGTTCTACTATAATTGTCTACGGCATTAACATCAGGTCTATGCTCTAAAAGTAATTTAGTAATTTCCATTATCTTATTTTGAACTGCAAAGTGGAGTGGAGTTTTACCATCATGATTTTTAGCATCAATATTAGCACCTTTATCTAGAATCATCTTAACAATTTCTATGTCACCATTCATAACAGCGAAGTGAAGAGGAGTATTCGAAGGCTTCTTATTTTTGCTGTTAACTCTAGAACCGCTTGTTAAAAGTAGTTTAGCAACTGCTGCATGTTTATTCTTAACGGCATCACAAAGTAAAACATATCCTCCTGCCCATCGATTTGAGTAGGACAGCCCATAAGAATTTATTAACTCCCGTGCTCTTTCCAGTCTTCCTTCACGAACCGCACAAATTAAACTGTAGTTTACATCACGATCACCCATTTTCCAACCACTAACTAATTAAATAATTTCTAGGATGCAGATGAGAGTGTTTTCTTTTGTTTCGTTCGACAGCCCAACTTAATTATTTACCTACTTAATTAACACAGACATTAAGAAATGTAGAAAAAGAAAAGAAAATCCTGACTGGGAACCCCTATACAAAGACAATATCACAGATTAAGTACTGTTAACTTTTTTTTTTATTGTGACAATTATATTTATTTTAAAAAAATACAAACAAAGGTGAAGTCCAAAAATGTATGAGGCCACGTCTTTGTACAGTATACCAAAAAATAGATAAAAACACGATAAACAGTTTCTTATTATTGAATTTCTTTAAATTCGCTTTGTTTTCTGGAAGGAACATTAAAGCCGCGATTACATATTCCAATCTAGCATACCAATTTAGAGTTGCCTGCCACCCGTATAATAAGTTAACAATTAATTTAAACAAATAACGCAAAGGTCAACATTGTTTATGTTTTTTTTATTTTCAATTCTCATCTCCAATCTTATACAATGTTTATCTTTCCGTAATAGGGTGAATTCACTTTTAAAATCGAACTTATTATACAATATTTTATTATACTAAATAATATACTAGAAAAAATACGACTCGCACCAGATCAATACTCAGACGGGAATCGAACCCGCGACCTTTGGATATCCGGTCCAATGCTCTGACCGCTGAGCTACCGAGTCACTAGTGACATCGCCGAATTTCTTCTAGTATATCCAACTCTTACGCTGCAAGCCAGCGTTATTCCATCAATGTGAGGAATTCCTCGACATTCAATTGAAATATCTTTCCAGATATTTTGACAACTGATAAAGATGAAATATTAGCCATATAATTTTTAATTTTCAGATTTTTGCATTCACAATGCTATTTTTATACAATACTAAATAATATACTAGAAAAAATACGACTCGCACCAGATCAGTCGTATTTTTTCTAGTATATTATTTAGTATTGTATAAAAATAGCATTGTGAATGCAAAAATCTGAAAATTAAAAATTATATGGCTAATATTTCATCTTTATCAGTTGTCAAAATATCTGGAAAGATATTTCAATTGAATGTCGAGGAATTCCTCACATTGATGGAATAACGCTGGCTTGCAGCGTAAGAGTTGGATATACTAGAAGAAATTCGGCGATGTCACTAGTGACTCGGTAGCTCAGCGGTCAGAGCATTGGACCGGATATCCAAAGGTCGCGGGTTCGATTCCCGTCTGAGTATTGATCTGGTGCGAGTCGTATTTTTTCTAGTATATTATTTAGTATTGTATAAAAATAGCATTGTGAATGCAAAAATCTGAAAATTAAAAACAATATTTTATTGTAAAGTACGAATGGCAACCCGAAATTGGTATGCTAAAGCCGCGATTACATACGCCGATTTTGCATCCTTACTGGGGATCCAATTTCAGATTGAAAACGATGCCCCGAATTGGATCTTAATTGGGGACTTGCAGGGCTGCCTCCCTATCCAAGGCTTTTTCTTTAGTGTAGGAAAGGCAAACGAAATTAAGACTAAAAAGTGATTGCAGATAAGTTTTTATTTTTTTGCTGATTTATTAAGAAAAAAAACAAACTTTGCAAACATAAGGAGCTGGTTCTCATAGTTTCTGTTGCTGATAATGGCAAAGTTATTCACTAAGTAATTCGGCTATCACAAGTCGACAAACTTTGAAAATGAAATTGCTGCGAAAATAGGCAACACTGTCAAAAGAATGTGTTGCCTACTTGAAAAAAGAAGATTAAACAAAAAGATTTTTTTTATCAATAAATACGTTATGGAGCCCCTAGACGATCAAGCATTTCTTGTCAATCATTTACATTGCATTTACCATTTGGGGGCGTGGCCTACTTTTGATTGGCCACGGTAATCTATCTATTCTGTGGTGCTTGTCAAGCATCGCTCCTAGACGATCAAAATGTGATTGACAAGCAATGCAATGTAAATTATTGACAAGCAATTTTGATCGTTTAGGGGTCCATTAGAAAAGGTCATTTTTAATGTTTGACCGTCGTTTCCACCACCCAGTTGTGAATCACTCCAGTTAACCGGCATACTTTAGTTGTACGAACCTGCCCGGACCAAAAGAGAATATCGAAAAAAAATCCATTACTTACAATACCCCGATAGTAGTGTAAATTCATTGTTTAATCTATGTACATTTAGTTATTGTCAAGAACTGGTGGCAACCCTAATCGGTGAAATCAGATGCTAATTGGGGCATAGTGTATTCGCTACATCCAATTTGGGTTCCTAGATTGGATCCCCAGTAAGGACGCTAGATCGGCGTATGTAATCGCGGCATAAATCGGCGTATGTAATCAGCACAGAGTAGGTAGAACTCAATGACAGTATTTGACAGTGACAATGACAACGGGCGCATTCTGCCAGACAAATCTTTAATTCATCGATCGCCATAGATTACATTTTACCGGGTTTTAAAAATATTATAAAGGAATGTACGTATTCCCACTTTAACTTTCAATTAAATACAGTTTCAAACTCTATATTTTAAGTTTTTTTTGTACAAATATTGTATGGGACTTGCCATCATTCTTTGGGAGGGACTGGTGCCGGAAGTAGATAAGAAACCTGCCCCCCTAGCCAAAGTAACATTTGCAAATTTTCGCTATCGCTTCGCTTTGAAACATGTGTATGGATTTGACGTTTTAAAATTCGATTGTTATCGAAACCTTATTTCAATCCCATACATGTTTCGAAAGCGAAGCGATAACGAAGATTTGCCAGTGTTACTTTGGCTAGGCCCTCTGTTTCCGGTCTACTTAACTATAGACTGTAGAAATTGTCTAATTTTATATTGTATTTTTTGATTGGTTTTGTTTGTCTTGGAATATTTATGACTGTATAAATAAATAAAGTCTGAATTCAAGTTCTTAATGAGAAACTTGAATTCGGACCGGACTTGGATGTTTTGACATAATTTTATTGTTCGTCTTTCCGTCTCACCCCCTCTCCACTCGGGCTGGAGTAAATTTTTGTCTCGTAAACAGTGTTGCCACTTCAGTGATTTTGTAATTTTAATTTTTTTAATTTTAGGAATAGACAGTGATATTTTGAAAAAGAAAATCACTAAAAAAATATTTAATGACTTTTAGTGATATTTATCGAATGTTGTGTTTTGGGTCCGGGTTAGAGTAAAATATACACCACCGAGAACAAAATACCTATTTTGGAACGTAGCTATAGACTGCAATCCGATTCGCAACATTTGGCGCTATGAGCGCGCCCATTCTCCGTTCCGAATAACTATTTTGTATGGGCGGTAGCGCGCTGACAGCGCTCACAGCGCTAAATATCGCGAATCGGAACGCGCCTTTAGACGTCCTTTGTTGGCTGTATTTGGGGATTTCCCGACTAAGGCCGGCCACACACAGACGGAGTCCCGTTACGGAATTCCGAACGGAATTTCGATAATGTATGAAGATTCCGTACGGAAAAATCCCGTATGTGTGTGGTAGTCCATAGATTTGTATGGATTAGCTGCGTTCGGAATCACGTATGTACGGAATTCCGTAACGTGATTCCGTCTGTGTGTGGCCGGCCTAATAAATGAAACCTTACACGTATGCAATGTTTGTTAGTTTTCGTTCGCGAAAGTATTGGCGTATAGTTTGCAGACTCACCATGGAATTAGAAGGTTTTGATTATGTCAAAAAATTGTTAGTAAATAGTGAGAAATAGTGAACCATAGCATATAAATAGTGATACTATGGTTTCGAAGATATTTGAGTATCTTGGTGAGGCTGCTATCTTGACGTCAAGCTAGCAGACACATTAAGAAATACAGTTCGTATCAATATGATTTATATGCCGAAAAATTGTTAGGAAAATAGTGATAGTATACGCAAAATTTCAATAATATTGCTTCAATACAAGCCGAGATATTACGGTCTCAAAGTGGGCTGCTAACTTGACGTTTCTGTCGATGGCGATTCCAGAGAAACGGGTACAAGTTTTAAACAAATAAATATATCAATAAATTGTTAGTGAAATAGTGATTCTTACGATATAAACAAAAAAAGAATTCTTTATTGCTATTTTCCAAAAATCGAATGTGAACTTCTACATAATACTCTGAATATAGGCTGTTGATCAATATTGAACTTTGCTACACAGTAATAAGGTTTAAACTTGATTGCAATCATGAGGTGAGTACTGTCAAGCAAAAAAGTGAAATTTATATTTTATGACTGTGTCAATAACTAGTCATGTCCTCGGTTGATATTGATTTGGTATAAAATATACTTTTCTACCTACTTTTTTTTCATTAAATCTCATTAAAAAAAATTTCATTGTGTCAATACTCTAGGTCTAGGTAGGTACACTCTCAGTTAATTTTTTGATTGTGTCCAATACTCTACTCGCAGTTCAATATTATTTATTCGGGAGAAACTATTAATATTTTCTACTTACATTACTTCCTACCTACCTACTGATACTAATCTAAATCACTATCACTACATTTATAAAACAAAGTCCCTCGCCACGTCTGTGTGTCTGTCTAAACTCAAAAACTACTAAACGGATTTTCATGTGGTTTTCAATAAACGATAGAGTGATTCCTGAGGAAGGTGTAGGTGTATAATAAGTTGAGGTTTGAGGAAATTGGTAGAAATATGACGATAATTGTTGAAGAGGTCGGTAAAAATTAAGCCGACTGGGAGCTTGCATTGCAATTTGAGCTAAGTATAACAAAATAATGTATGATGGAATTGTTCCTCTTTTATAGATCTACAAAAAAGACCGTGATGGCTTATATATCTTTAAGAATAGCATACTTTACCCATTTGATTTTCTGAAAAATTGGTCAAGTACAACTCGGTAATTTGGAAAGCTATTTAAAAGGATAAAGTATTAATCCTTATCAAATTAAGTACGTTAGTTACCAGCTTATACATACACATTATTTTAACCCTGTAAACCCATACTCTTTTTTGCTTGACAGTACTCACCTCATGATTGCAATCAAGTTTAAACCTTATTACTGTGGAGCAAAGTTCAATATTGATCAACAGCCTATATTCAGAGTATTATGTAGAAGTTCACATTCGATTTTTGGAAAATAGCAATAAAGAATTCTTTTTTTGTTTATATCGTAAGAATCACTATTTCACTAACAATTTATTGATATATTTATTTGTTTAAAACTTGTACCCGTTTCTCTGGAATCGCCATCGACAGAAACGTCAAGTTAGCAGCCCACTTTGAGACCGTAATATCTCGGCTTGTATTGAAGCAATATTATTGAAATTTTGCGTATACTATCACTATTTTCCTAACAATTTTTCGGCATATAAATCATATTGATACGAACTGTATTTCTTAATGTGTCTGCTAGCTTGACGTCAAGATAGCAGCCTCACCAAGATACTCAAATATCTTCGAAACCATAGTATCACTATTTATATGCTATGGTTCACTATTTCTCACTATTTACTAACAATTTTTTGACATAATCAAAACCTTCTAATTCCATGGTGAGTCTGCAAACTATACGCCAATGCGAAAGTAGGAGCATTTCTTATCGTTATTATTCAAGTCAATATCTTAAGTTTTTGTGTGGGTTTTTGTGGAGTAGGTTTTTATTTCGCATTACTATGGACATACCACTGAAAAAAAAGACTCCTTATTCGTGATTTCATTTTAAATTATTTAGTGAATTCTGGGGATTTATTTAGATCAAAATATCCCTAAATCTGGTGAAATTTCAGACCAAAACTAGTGAAAAAAAAATCTACAAGGTGGCAACATTGCTCGTAAACATAACCTCTTCAAGTGTGATTTCATTAAATTTTATGGAATAAATAATTTTATAAACTAGAAAAACTGCAACAAATATGTCCATTGACACTTATTTTTGCTTCTGTTGCCTATCAACCAACGATCTTTCCAGTTTGTACAGTAATGACACCAATACAAACTATGCTTACCTCTTGCAAAGTTTATTCAATATTTCTGTGAGTATTAATCATTATTATTGCAATTATTTAATAGTTAAGCGAGGCTCAATTATAATATATCCCAAAGCTTGCATTCTACCACTTCTAACACCAACTTTTTCTGTTGTTTTCTTTATGGTTGACTAGTACTTAGGTACTTAAAATTTACCTTACAATTTTATTCAACTTTAAATTTAGTTTTTCAATGTATTGGAGGAACGGGGAGGGGGGGTCCTTCCCGCCCCTCCCCCTCCTTTAATTGCCGAAAAATAACAGTAATTTTGCTGTTATCATTACTTTTTTTGTGCGAAATTGAAAATTCATTGAAAAAAAAGTTGTGAAGGAGGATCTCCATGTTTGACTTTATGGAGATCTCCGTTCTAATCCTTTTATATACTCTTTTTACATGTCAGTTGTTGTCACTTAGGAAAATAAGAGTTTTGATAAATAAAATACTTTGATGCAAATTTAGTTGAATGTTTATTGAATATTATTCTTCACTAAAGTGTACATTTCCGGACTCCCAAATTTTAAGGGGTGGTTAGGGTGGACCCCCCTCCCACCCTTAAATTCCACATCAACTAATGGAAAGTCGTACCTGTCCTATTTGGTAAATAATCTTCACCCAAATCTTAAATGAAATATTCATTTATAAATACAACAAATGATTTTCCACACCTAGAATACGAAAGATAACTCAATTGATTTATTAATTACAATTTGATTTAATAAGTTAACATATTGAAACAGTGACTTAAGTTTAACTCGTCAACGCTCGCTGTGCCCTGTTGGGCACAAACAACAAAAGAAATCTATTGTTGTATTGTTTTCCGGGCGTTGAAGAGTTAAATAAAATGACAACTGTTTAAAACTGTTTACTTAATATGACAAGTAAAGTTAGACAGAAATATAGATACCTGCACAATTTTGATAACTTTATTCAAATTTAAAAGGTATTTTTATAAAAAAAAAAAAATTATTTGCAGATATCTTTAGAAGATTACGAATATGATGGCCACATATGCAACAACTGTGCGCACAGCCTCACCGGGATACAGAAGTTCAAAGCTCAAGTATTTGAAACTTTAAATATTTTACAAAATAATTGTTGTAAGTATAGTAATTATGATTAGGTTACTTCTAGGCAAGCGCGTTTCATCTTAGATTGCGACCATCAAGCAGTTTGGGGCATTAACACTAGTGCATTTTTGATTTCAAATAGGACAATAATTTAATACCCCTTAAAGCTTTTGTAGGGGGCATAAGTGAGTCCCCCAACTCTACTCTCTTCTTTTCCCTTCACTTTCTCCCTCATAATTACTGTATCCCCTCTCCCTCCCATCCACCCCTCCCCTACATTCAAACTTAAACTAGTCAAAATATAACTAACCTATGCAGTCAAGCATCATTCTAAGATTGGCTTTAATCTGAGTCACGTACTCAACTCAAAGATTCAAATCGTACCTACTTAACTATCATTTTTAGGGTTCCGTAGCCAAAATGGCAAAAAACGGAACCCTTATAGATTCTTCATGTCTGTCTGTCTGTCCGTCCGTATGTCACAGCCATTTTATTCCAAAAGTATTAGGATTACACAGTTGAAACTTAGTAGGTAGATGTATTCTGTTTACCGCTTAAATATTTTAACAAAAAAAAAAAATAAGATTAAGGGGGGCTCCCCATACATGGAACTGAAACTAAAAACGTGCGGGGTGTCTATAGATAGGTCTTTAAAAATGACATTGAGGTTCCTAAGACAATTTTTTCTCAAAGTCCACCGTTTGAAAGATAAACACTGCCAAAGTGGTAAAATGTGTGTCCCCCCCTCTAACTTTTGAAATAAAAAGAGAGTGAAAAATCTAAAAAAAATATATGCTTTAGATCTTAATAAAAACTTTCAACGAAAATTGGTTTGAACGAGTTATAGTTATTAGTTTTTGAAATATATCATATTTTCCAAAACCGCAAATATAACTTTGTCATTTATACCAACACTGTGAAAAACAAAGTTATTTTTACAAACGAAAAATGATAGTGGTATTAAATATGGTATGGTATAAGGTAACTACGGAACCCTACGGCGCGTGGCCCGACACGCACTTGGCCGGTTTTTAAAATTAGCATGATCGAGTTTGCTGTTTGTGTTTAGTTTGTTGAATCTCTGCTCAAGCACCGTTCTAAAATTAATACTCTAATAATAACTGATCAATAATAAATAATCAAGGCTAAGCGAATTTACCCTGATTTCCTGAATTGATCCCTTTTATGGCGGCGCAAGCAATAACGCTTTAAGCGTTTAATTATGGTAACTGTTATGTTAATTAAATCAAACAATTATAAGTTGAAAGCTCATTAAATGTACCTACTTTCAATAGATATCAACATTTACACAATGGAACGTTAGCTAGCAATAGCAGCCAGCCTGCCTAGCATGACCGATTTATATCGCGTGATATAGCATTTTATCGACACTCAACTGTCAAATTCTTTTGTCTTTTTGACAGTTGAACGTGATAAAACGCCATATCACGCGATATAAATCGGTCATGCTAGGCAGGCAGCCATACCTACCTGTCTAGCATGACCGATTTATATCGCGCGATATAGCGTTTTATCACGTTTAACTGTCAAAAAGACGAAGGAGTTTGACAGTTGAGTGTCGATAAAATGCTATATCACGCGATATAAATCGGTCATGCTATGCTAGGCAGGCCGGTGACCAAGTCTAAACTTACTTTCGAAGATGTGCGATTTTTCTGACGTCGAGTGTATTATACGGGCCTAGTATAGTTAAAGTGAGACTGAGTGATTCGTCTGAGTTGTCTCAAATTGAAAGTACTGATTAATAATAAGATATTTTTAAGCATTTTTTTAATTTTACATTTTTTAGAATAATTTATGTTTTTAAGGATTTTTTTATTTAATTTGTACATTTTTTTTTACAATAAATCTATGATTTTTAAGGATTTTTTATTATTTATTGTAATGAATTTGAAAATTAACTTTTACTCTTATCAATATATATTTTATAACTTTATAATTTAAATTCAATTGTTAACTTGTAAATTTTAATTCATTCAATTTGTTTAATTTTTATTTTTAATTTTAATGAACTTTGCATGTTTGTTTGTTATTGTTAACTTTTTTAAATTCTATTAATGTCCATGCTGTGCATACTTTTTATTGGATAATAGTTTAGATCTTTTTATTTAAGCATGTACTCAATGATGCTATGACTGTTATCTGTCTGTGTGCCTAATTATACAATAAAATAAAAATAAATAATATTGTGTTTTTTTTACCTTTTTCAGTGATAGAAATATCAAATGAAAATGATTTGGTAAAAGTTAAGAAAGTACAAGAAAACTTATTGGAAATCGAAGAGAAACATGCTATTAAACAAGCATCTAAATATATTGTTTTATTTGACAATAAAATTGAAGGTGAACTTAAATATTGGTTGTTACATTAATATTTATTAGACTGGTCACTTTTAATGTGCAATATTACATAATCGACACAATCATATTAATATAATTGCTCAGACACATAAATATACATATCATACACCCACACACGCGCATGCTACACACACACACATACACAAAAACTATTAAGTGTATTTAATTTTTTATTTACCTATTCTTGTACTCTCGCTGTCATAGCATCCTTAAAAATAAATAATTATTTATCAATTTAATACTTCAGTGCTTATACACATTCCAATAAAATTGCTAATAAGCAATAAATATATTTAATAACTTATTAAAATAAAACCTTTTTTCAGATAAATCAAAGACAGTAAGAAATGAGCAAGAAATTTTAGATAAATTAATTACACCATCAGATATACAAATTGAAGAAGAGATTTTAGAGAAAATAACGCAGACAAAACCACTAGAAAGAGAGCACACGAGACAGAAAAGAGAGAGACAGAAAGCAAAACAAGTGACACAGTACGAAGTGCCGGACGATCTGAAATGTGAAGAGTGCGGATTGGTGTTGCCTAATATTTATACGTATCACACACATATGAATGTACATTATCCCAATCATATTTGTGAGGCTTGTGGTAAAGGTAAGAAATTTTAAATATTTTTTTTATGCATAACGGGATAGTGCTGAGCCTTCACCTCACCTGATGTTAAGTGACGATAAGGCCAAAAGTGTAAGCGCACTACACCCGGAATCCTCATCTCAGCGGAACTGGCTATCTTACCTTTAACTGCCGGAACACAACAATTTTTAAATTGTTGTTATGCCGTCAGAATTAGGTAAGATGGTGGTAGCTAGCCAGGCGGACTTAAAATAAGCCCTACCAACAACCAAACTGAGTACAAATTGTACCCCCTCTGGGAATCGAACCCGGGACCCCTGCGTCTTACACGGGTAAGCGAACCACTAGACCACAGAGGCAGTTAAAAGTTAGTTTTTTAATTCTAGGATCTACAGGGTGCAATTGAAAACAGTTGACTTTAGTGGTGTGACTTAGACCATCAAACTGCACAACTTTGTCTATGGGACCAACTTAATCTGAGCAAAAAAATAATCAACTGTCCCTTACATTTGGTTCGAGTAGATATTGACGTTTTGAAAACATTTAAAAAATCGCCCTGTAGGTTTAAAATATTTTAGATTGAATTTTTCAAATACTTGCGCGGTTTTATTAAAGGTTTTTTATATTAATCGTGTTCAGCCTAACTAAACTGAGCCGCTACTAGGGCATCCAATCTCGGTATACCGAGATCTCGAAATACCGAGATCCCGCATCATTTTCCAGTCCCGCAAGGAGCGGGATTACCAGTGCGGGATCCGCGGGATTTGCGGGACTAGAAAGTAGCATAGAAACCTCTTGCAAGCGCTGCCTGGCACGTGAGTACTGAATGACTGATTGGCGAACGACCGCGCGCTTGTCCCGCGCATGCGCCGCGCTGTTGTTATGTTCATTCGGTTTGCTTGATTTTGGTGTAATTAAGCTTGAATTAGTTTTTCAGTATAATTTGGACTTTCTTTTAGTTTATCGGCAAAGTTTTAACTGAAAAACACATATGTACACAACACTTAATAGGCAGCTCATCTTACACCTGCAGGATCCCGCAAATTCCGAGATCCCGCGGGATCGTAAATCATCGGTCTCGCAAATACCGAGATCACAAATAACATGCGGGATTGGATGCCCTAGCCGCTACCTTTTACCTCTGTGGCTCATAATTTTATTTATAAGTAAATTATGAATACATAATTTAATTAATCCTACTAATATTATAAATGTGAAAGTTTGTGGGTTTGGATGCTTATTCCTCAATCACGCAAAAACGGCTAAACAGATTTGACACAGATAGTTGACAGTTTATAATGTCCGGATTAAAACATAGGATACTTTTTATCTCGGTCAAAGGTTCCCTAAGGGTTTTCCGAATGTTCACGAGGACGAAGTCGCTGGCGGATGCTAGTTTAAAATTTGTGCACAAGTAAAAAAAAGTCGCATTACTAATTTCCCAGCAAAAATGTAAACAAAGGTGTTGCCAGAACAAAACAACACAAAAGGAAATATTTTATTGCTAAGTCAAGAAATAAACACACTTACTTACATGTTTTTTCATCAGAAACCTAATAAAAATAGATTAGATACATATTATTATTCTGAATCATGAGTTTTGCGGCAAAAACAGTAATATAATTTAATATTTCATAATAACAGTTTTATAGTAGAAAACATTTTTATGATGCTGTGCACACATCAACTGCAAACCGTACACATCAAACAAACTTTGGTGGCTTTGGTTCATTTTATAAAATTTCAAAATAGTATTACGAGTAGTAGCTGTAATGGTAACATTTGTCTTTAGGTATTGGGGGGGGGGGATCAGACGAAGTTGATGTCAATATCTAAGTAAAGTTTTCTTATCAGTTCGTTTCAAGAACTTTTAACATAAAAAATTATGATAGGTGCATTGGGCCGGAATCCTAAGGGTGCGGGTTCGAGTCCCGTCTGCTGCTGCTACGGGTGAGTCGATTTTATCTTAATTACCATCCTACTTTAAAATCACCCTGGATGACAATATAATTATTATGACTCAAAATATAATAAACAAATGAAAAAGTAATAAAAGTGACCAAGGGTTTTCAATATCTGAAAATGTCACTATCAGGGTCAGTTTGTCAATTTGACAGTGACGTTTCTTTGTTTACATTTTTGCTGGGAAATTAGTAATGCGACTTTTAGGATGTAACGTTTGAAGCAATAAGCAATTTTTATTCAAATTCTTGTTTAAGAAGTCATTTAAAAACTAAACTGAAGTAAATTGTTAAACATAGGTTCAACTTACCCACCAGGTTTCCTAACAGAAAAGAGACTCAAGCGCCACTTGCCATCTCACAAGACGGGCCCGTTCAAGTGTCAAGTGTGTGATGCAGAGTTCACCAACTACAATACGCTCAATTCGCATAGGTAAGTAAAACAATAATACCTGAAGTTTCCTTTTAGGAAAGATGTCATTAACATTAAAACCTTAAGGTGGCACCCTGAGCGAAAGTGGCGCCGCGGTGAATTTTATTTAATATTATAATTCTAATACACAATTTGAATAATGTTTTACGTGTAATTTTTAGGGCCCACAGTCTAGTATTGTTAGACGGTATCGTTACATTCCCTCGTAGTCACTGCTAGAAGTAGATAACTAAACTGCTAAACTGCGGCCGTTTTTGACACATTTGCTATCTAATTCTACGAATGACTACGAGGACATGTAGTGATACCTTCTAAAAATAATAGACCATAGGCCCTAAAAACATTATTAAAATCTTTGTCTATTAATAACTTAATAAATAAAAACCTCTGAGGGCGCCACTTTCGGTCATACAACCGCCTTAAATGAAATCCGACTTCAATTCTAACCCGACTGACTTAATTAATCTTTATAATATTATATCTTAAATATTTTTCTATTCCTCGTACTGTTTTCAACCAGTACTTTTTTACCCGGCTGCAAGGGAAGGGTTATTTAAAAAAAAACCAACATGGCAGCTGTATGCCTGTATGGTGCCATTATAGGAAGTAAAAAATAGTTTTTTTTTAGAATACTGCAATATGGGTGTCAAATTAAAGGGCTTATCATAAGGATTTCAAAAAGGTATATTTCTAGAAAGGATAGCATAAGCAGGCAGTCTCACTCCGCGGTTAAACTTTTATATTAGCCTACTGCTCGCGGCTGACTCAGTCGTGCCAGCGCGCGAGGGATGGCGTGTGTCGGTTAGAGACAGAGCTACGCGACAGAAAGAGAAGTCGGAGGTGCTTATAATAAACTTTATTTCCAAGCAAGAGTAACTCATTTTTTGATTGTCCTTGCGCAGATGGACTTCTGTACGTTAGTACTAATACATTCTATGCCATAAGTCTTTTTCTGTTCCCTTGACAACTTAATGTCTCTATACTAGATGGTTTTTGTTAAAATGGTCCTTCGAGTAAATGAGCCGGATATTTTTTTAATTGCGTTTCAGACAACGCAAGCATAGTACAGTAGAGTTGTACAAGTGCCCGCACTGCGACGAGAGGTTCGGTACATACACTCGTCGCGCGGTACATTTGGCATTCACAAATTAACCAAAATTATTCCTCTATGCTACCAAACCTACTGACAATTTGCTTTTAAAAACTAAAACTTCAACAGCCCTGGACTCTTTAGACGCGTTGCTAACAGGCATATAAAAAGACGCTTTCCCGTACTTAATATCTCTATACAACTTTGGGATTTTGTTAAAATAGTCCTTCGAGTATGTGAGCTGGATATTTTTTTAATTACGTTTCAGACAACGCAAGACAATTTAGATTTGTTTAAACTAAAAATTCAACGGCCCTGGACTCTTTATCCGCGTTGCTAACAGGCATATAAAAAGACACTCTCCCTACTTAATATCTCTATATAACTTTAAGGCTGGGTGGCACCATCTTGACTTAATCATAACTTTAACAGATACAAACTTACCTGACTCGATGACAGCGTCGCTGTCGTCTATGGCGTAACCTAGGTAACAATATGTAATAACACCTTAATAGGCTAGTTGACAAAATTTCAATAACTGCTTAATATTTTAGCTTATTAGGCATTTTATCGAAAAAAAGGTTTATTTATTTTTAATCGAGCGTTTACATTATAACTTTCGCGTTTTAAAAAAACCAATTTTAATTTGGTTCCAAAACGCACAAGACTGTCATGGCGTCTTGAATGACGTCACGCCGTGCAAAACAAACAAAAGAGCGATCGTGTCTTCGTACGTTATAGCTAGTTTTTATCGTTTAAAAATGAATTTCTCATATTATAAGTACTGTATAGTGCCCCAGTGTGATAGCACGACTATAAAAACGCCAAACCAGTTATTTATATATGTTCCAAACAATGGAGAAATACGGAAAAAGTGGCTAAAACTTGCGTTCGGTTGTGGTTAGGTTGCACTCGGAGTGTAGGTTTGGAACGCGCCTCCGGTAGTGATACTCGAAACGTCAAAGACAAGATTGGAGTTTCGCACGGCGTGACGTAACGCTTTCTGATTGGTGTTCACTGTCACGTGACTAAAGGTTTCATTTTACGAAATTTATTTTTTAAAAATATTATTAATCTTTAACGCTTTTAATAATTAAAATTGTTTGTTATTTTCTCCATAATATAATTAATCATTATAAACCCCTATCCATTATATTTATTCTTAATGGAAACAAGCCTATTCTACTATTGATCACTGGCTCAGATAAGCTTGTATCTGTTAAAGTTAAGGTTAAGTCTAGATGGTGCAACTCGGCCTAAGAGGTTTTTGTTAAAATGGCCCTTCGAGATAGAGAGCCGGATATTTCTTTAATTACGTTTCAGACAACGCAAGCACAATACAGTAGAGTTGTACAAGTGCCCGCACTGTGACGAAAGGTTCAGTACATTTACTAGGCGCGCGGTACACTTGGCGTCGGAACACCTGCACTCTACAGGAAAATACGTCTGCAAGATTTGTAACAAGCGATTTCTGATCTCTGGTGAGTTAAAAGAAAGCATTTTTTTTGCTATTTTTGTTTGTTAGGCGATATGTGGGAATACAATTATACTATACTGTTACAATTTTGATTTGTGTTTTTTACGGCCTAAGCAACTGCCAGCCCGTTAATTGATGTTTTATTAGACGCATTGGCTAAATGCTTCGATCAAGAATATCCTAGATAACGCTTCACGAACTAAAACAGTACGCAAAAATGGCACCTCAAATAGCGGCCCCACTTACAAACTTGGCGCTTATTTTGTACATAATCACCTCTTATTTTGTACAAACTCACATTTTATATCAATTATTTTGAACAAAGTAAGCTTATTTTGTAGAAAAACATATCTTTTATCGCTTACTTTGTGCAAAATAAGCGGCCAGTTTGTAAGTGGGACGCTATTTGAGGTGCCATTTTTGAGACTCTGACCGGACATCTATGATGTTCTTGATCGAAGGCTAAATGTCATTTAGGCTGGTGATTAAACGATGTTGTTCAATGAAACGACCAGACCATTAATTAAGTGGCAGATTAAACCAGTTGGCTGCGACATTTACACTATTTTTATCACCACACACTTCCATGGAACTATATTTATTTTTTATTTTATTTTATTTATTAAGAAAATCAACAGCGCATTATAAACTATTACATATAAAGTATACTTATAACACTACGTAAGGCCAATAATAGATTTCCCTCTAACATCCTTTCTTAAAAATTATAAACAATTTTTGGACAGTTTTTATAGTAGGTGCCTGTTTCACAATCAATGATTGATTGATTACTCCTGGTTTAGTCTATAAATGGAACAGAATTTATATGAAATTGACTTAATCGGATTTGTGAAACGGGCCCTTAGTTTTCCCAAATACTAGTAAAGAAGTTAATGCCCATTTGGACTAAACTTAAGAATCGCCTAAGTTCTTGCCTAACTCGTAAGACGGGCTTCTGTTCCAGAAAGAGAAGCCATACGAAGCGTTCCCCTCTGCCGAAGTACAAGCCCAAATGGGCATACGCGTTAGTAAAACCAGTTGCGCCCGGATTTCTTTCTAGACCGAGTCCAGTCGCGCATGTGAACACTGCTGTGTTTAAAATGTCGAATTGATGAGTTTTTTGCTGTTAAAAGAGGTCTGGAACATCAAGTATACAAAAAGACGGTGTTACATTTCACACGAAAGTATTTTTTTATCGTATTATTGCTATTTGTTTACATTTAAACATTAAATTCGTATATTTTATTCTTGATTAGTTGTCAGATTTGTTCAGTGACATCGGGTCTGCTAGTCCATGGCTCGTCCGTACAAATTTCAGATCTGTCGCTAGATAAATCCGAGTTCTCGCCGATGGGCAACTTAGTGATGTTACCGTTATATAATGTTTGTCGATAAAGATTTGGTAAATTTTGGTCTTTGCACTGATTCTGCGTCAATGTCGAGAAATAGTCACGGCGCTCATCCTAGCGCGGCTGGTTTATACGATATTAACCTACGTCAGTAGTAGTCAGCTGACGGGAAGGCGTAAAAAATCGTTTTTCGACCTAGGTTCCTTGGAGCAAGTTGTTCAGTCTAAGGCCCGTATTATAGGACGAGACTCAAGCACTGCTTGAACTCTAATCACCTGATCTCTACTTAATTACTGAATCTAGTCTCAAGCACCATGTTGATTCCAAAACACACACACACACATAGACACTAGAATTTCTTTTCTAATGAAAAAATCGAACCCAAATTAAATGCATCCGCCAAATTTACACAAAATTAATTCATTTTAAAAACCAATGAACTTCTTCTGATCACTAGCTAGCTTTTGCCCGCGACTTCGTCCGCGTGGATATTCGAAAATTCTTTAGGGAACCTTTGGTTATTTTTTTTAACAGACAACAGAAATAACTTTCTTTACAAATATCCTAGTATGATTATCAAAAATTGTTTAAAAAACAAAAAACCGACTTCAAAAAACCTGCCTCTAAAAAAAGGAAGAAATAATATACAAATCATTAGATACGCATTATCATTGTTATAATAAAACACGTCTATTAAAGTCGGGTGGGGCTGGAGAACATCTTCCTTTTTTTATTCTAAAAGCCCCACCCGACTTCAATTGACGTGTTTTATTATAACAATGATAATGCGTATCTAATGATTTGTATATTATTTCTTCCTTTTTTTAGAGGCAGGTTTTTTGAAGTCGGTTTTTTGTTTTTTAAACATTTTTTTTATTTGTTTATTTTTACATACAAACTGAAAACTTACCTTCTTTTTTTGAAGTCGGTTAAAAAGACTACACAACGGTATCCCTTCCCCAACAAAAAAAATCATCTAATTCGGTTCATAAATAACAAAGTTGTCAAGTTAGTTGATTTAATATCATAGTATTTTCAGGATTACTTGTAAACTACTGAACCGATTTAAAAAAAAATTAAATGGGACCATCTCGCAAGAAAACTCAATCGAACAAAAAAAAAATTATCGAAATCGGTCCATAAATGTCGAAGATACGCGCGAACAACGATAAAAAAAAAAAAAAAAAAAAAAAAAAAAAACAAAACAAAAAAAAAACATACAATCGAATTGAGAACCTCCTCCTTTTGATGAAGTCGGTTAAAAACCGGACAGTTAGAATCTGAGACAGATTTTTGCAATCATCCGAATAATGTTTAGGATTTTTACAAAATCCAGCGTTTCTTAGGTATTTAAATCGCGAATAACGATCATTATGGGCGCACTGATTAGCTTACGTTAACGTTATGGACTGACGGATGCTCTGATTGGCTAACGCCTTTAATGTCAGGTGGTTAGCTGATGGCGTTAGTAGGTAACTTGTTATTTAATATTAATTCTGATTGTCTTTTCATATTAAAATTATTGATATGTACACCTACTTTACAAGATATAGTAATTTATAATAATAAAGATTAATACAAATAGTAGTAAAATGTTTGAGTTTGTTCATGTTTGACCTTTATTCCTTTTTCGAAATTTATCGATATTGCTGCATCAACAGATGAGCCCAGCCCTTTATATCAAAAACGTGTCATATTTTGATGTGTGACTCATCCGTACACAAATTTTTGCTGTTTTGTTTTATTTTTTATGTGTGAGTGTCGTCATTACAGTGTTGTTTTTGTATGTGAGTGTGCGGAACTGCACTTGTGTGCACTTTCCCCCCCCCCGCAAAAAATGCCAGAATAATTTGGATGGAGTTAATCGCTAAGGCGCCTCCCTTCGGTACGAAGCCGCGATGCTCGAAGCCTTAAGCCATTCCTAAATCCACTTAGGACATTCCTAACTTTATGACCTCGAATAGGAAGCGCCCAACGCGTTAGGCGATACCTAAGTAGTATTTTTGTGTTACAGCATGGAGGTTTCCTTAGCCTGTCCAACTTTACTTGACAAACAGCAAAATAAAAAAGTATTTTTATGTCATTTTCTGTCATTTGTCAAAGACATTCTCCTTCTTATTTTTGGTTTGTCAATCTACTCTCTTCTTTATGGAGTATTTTTTGCCAGTATCAAGTGTCTATGGTTGAATAGTTCAGTGGTTTGACAAATTCAAACAGATTTTGTTTTTTAAATAATAGATCATAATCTATCATTTCAATCATTCGTCATTCGTTTATCATTCGCTTTACTAGGCAATTCCCATGATTTGTCACAGCTGAGACAGAACTGTTAGTGCAAACCAAATTTTTAGTTAGGCTGCTCTTAAGCTTAGGTGTATCTTAACTAGGACAAGCCTAACCCAAGTTTAGTGCAAATGGGCATAATTGTTATACAAGGTATACTTAGTTATAAATAAATTACACACAAGAAAATTTACAAAAACTACTTACCTACTCGCACAAGACGAGCAATTAGATTCAGTAAGGAGAGGTAGGTAGCTACTACACGTTCGTTATTATGATATTTGTTATGTATGAACTATAGCTATAGTCATGTATGTGACTGCGTCACTATACGGCGTTCCATTTGCTAAATAAACAGTGCGTTTCTAACCGTCGGTCTTGTCACTTGCCTCCTTGTTCGTATACGTAATAATATTAAATACTTATGGCACTAATTTAGACTAGAATTGCGTTTTGTTGTTAAAGAAAATTTAAACGTAATAATTATTTTATAGGTGAGTTATATTAATTAATTAATTATTACATTCCATGTATATTACCGTAGAACATATTAAAATCTTGTTAAATTTTGAGAAACACCAGAAGCATTACAGTATATTTCAATCAATATCTTGTTTAGGCAAGTCATAACACGTCATTGAGCCAAGTCATCATCATAAATTAAATGGTTGGATGTGATTTAATCCGCTGAGCAAACGGCGCTGTTAAATGAAAAGGCTAGGCCGTTAATTGAGCAGCTGATAAGCTACTTGGCTGCGACATTAATTATATCAGTCATTTAGTTACTTTAGTACATGGGCCACCAAACTTTTTAGCCTAAGGGCCAGACTAACTCCTTAACGAAGTCTCAAGGGCCAAGCAAGACCTAGCTAGCTCAATTACAGTATGTTGGTACAATCTAGCCGCTTTCGCGGGCCGGATTGTTGGTGCCCGCGGGCCGGAGCTGGCCCGCGGGCCGTGGTTTGGAGACCCCTGCTTTAGTACATCAGCCTTTGCCTATTTAAGGCCAAATTATTAACGTGATCTGTCCATAACATTTATTTATTATTGTACTTATCAAAAAGTATAATATTTTCTCTTGCAGGCAGTCTAAGCGCCCACGTGCGTCGCGCGCATATAAAGGCGCGTCCACACTCGTGCGGCGCTTGCGGCGCGCTGTTCCCGCACCGCAGGGACTTGGCCGCGCACGAGCACAAGCACACCAAAAACAATCCTTATAGGTGCTCGCTATGCGATAACAGGTTAGTCTGAAACTAAATCCAGTCACTAATTTCAAAGTGGATAGTCAATAGTCCGAAAAAAGTTAGTCTGAAATTAAATTAGTCAGTAGTCTGTAATTAGCCACTAGTCTGAAAGTAGTCAATAGTCTGCAACTGGTCAGTACTCTGCAACTAGTTACTATAAGTACCTATGTAGTTATTTATTTAGTCTGTAAATATAGTCACTAGTCTGACAATAGTCACTAGTCTGAAAGTAGTCACTACTCTGAAAGTAGTCAGTAGTCTAAAAGTAGTCATTAATCTGAAAGTAGTCACAAGGCTGATAGTAGTCATTAGTCTGGAAGTAGTCAGTAGTCTGGACGTAGTCACTAGTCTAAAAGTAGTCAATAGTTTGAACGCAGATAAAATTCAGAACGTAGTCGGTAGTCTGAAAATAGTCAATAGTCTGAAAATAGTCAATGGTTGGAAACATTTGTCAATCAGTAGTCTCTGCGACTAGTTACCATAGCTTTATTTATTAGTCTGAAAGTAGTCAATAGTCTGAACGTAGTCAGTAGTCTTGTTGGCTATGTTCTTCAACATTTAATTATTTTCGTTGATTCCAGATATCCCCGCAAGAAGGCGCTCGTAGTCCACATGCGCACGCACACAGACGAAAGAAGATTTGCCTGCGAAGTCTGCGGGAAGCGGTTCTTGCAAAAATGCACCTTACTCGAACACGCTAAGACTCATAATCGAGAAGATGAACCAAAAACTGTTGAGACTGAGGGATATCCTATTATTGAATGGAGCGAAGAAAATTGTACTTGAGTAATATATTTAGATATTATATTAAGACGAACCTTAATTTTATTTCTTCACAAACATTACTATGAGATCTCACAGTGCCCACGGACACGGAGCGTCCCAACTTGCTTTCCATATAAGTATCTTACTTCCTACTAATATTATAAATGTAAATTAATGTTTTAAATGTTTGTTCCTCAATCACGCAAAAACGGCTGAAAATATTCGGATTAAATTTGACACGCAGTTTATAGTTCGGATTAAAACATAGGATACTTTTTATCCGAGTCAAAGGTTTCCTAGGGATTTTCTGAATGTCCCATGCGGATGAAGTCGCGGGCGGAAGCTAGTTACTTATAACTTTTGTCAGTCGTCAGTTCGATTCGAAATAAGGACTATAATTTACGATTTATTTCCGTTATTTAAGTTAGGCCCAGGGCCCTTATTCACAAACGTCCGAATAACTTCGTATCCGATGCTATTTTTTTTTTATTTATTTATTTATTTATAATCAGGCAACAATGGCCCATAGATATATACCTTAAAAACTAAACATATATAAAAATATAAAACAAAGGTGTTAGTTAATAACTTAATAGTAGGTAATGTTAGTAAATAATTAATTTGACACTATTTTCTGTGTCGAATCGGTGGCACAAGGCAGCGTCCCTCTGAAGCGCCTGTACACCACGCCCTGCGGCCAGAAGTCCTCCTTCATGAAGAGGTCCAGCCTTGCTGTCGGGATGCGCACCACAAATGCCTTGAAATTGGTGTTATGGCGCGACTCCAGCCTGCCTAGCATGACCAATTTATATCGCGTGATATAGCATTTTATCGACACTGAACTGTCAAATTCTTTTGTCTTTTTGACAGTTAAACGTGATAAAACGCTATATCACGCGATATAAATCGGTCATGCTAGGCAGGCAGATGCTGAACTCTTAAACAAAAGTTGCTTTTCTTCTTTATGTACTCGATCACGTCCTGCACTGTGGTGGTATGGTGCAGGCGGGACAGGTACACGGCCGTGGTCGGTATGGCAGCTCGCAGCAGGAAGTTGGGCCCTGTCGGTGCGGTGCCATGGTGGTTCTGCCTCGTTCGCTGACGCTTTGCTCTCCATATAAATTTACTCTATGGTTTCCGTATTCGAAATGAAATTTTTCTTCCCGACGGATACCAACTTTTCTTCCCGACGGATACCAACTTTTCTTCCCGACGGATACCAACTTTTCTTCCCGACGGATACCAACTTTTCTTCCCGACGGATACCAACTTTTCTTCTCGACGGATACCAACTTTTCTTCCCGACGGATACCAACTTTTCTTCTCGACGGATACCAACTTTTCTTCCCGACGGATACCAACTTTTCTTCCCGACAGATACCAACTTTTCTTCTCGACGGATACCAACTTTTCTTCCCGACGGATACCAACTTTTCTTCCCGACGGATACCAACTTTTCTTCCCGACGGATACCAACTTTTCTTCCCGACGGATACCAACTTTTCTTCTCGACGGATACCAACTTTTCTTCCCGACGGATACCAACTTTTCTTCCCGACGGATACCAACTTTTCTTCCCGACGGATACCAACTTTTCTTCCCGACGGATACCAACTTTTCTTCCCGACGGATACCAACTTTTCTTCCCGATGGATACCAACTTTTCTTCCCGATGGATACCAACTTTTCTTCCCGATGGATACCAACTTTTCTTCCCGATGGATACCAACTTTTCTTCCCGATGGATACCAACTTTTCTTCCCGACGGATACCAACTTTTCTTCCCGACGGATACCAACTTTTCTTCCCGATGGATACCCACTTTTCTTCCCGATGGATACCAACTTTTCTTCCCGATGGATACCAACTTTTCTTCCCGATGGATACCAACTTTTCTTCCCGACGGATACCAACTTTTCTTCCCGACGGATACCAACTTTTCTTCCCGACGGATACCAACTTTTCCAACACCAATAACTGTCGGAAATGAATCCGCAAAAGTCTTCGTTTCGACTTGAATTGACAAAAGTTACAGAAAATATAGAACAGACAGAGTAAATAATTACAGCGTGAAATTTTAATCATTTGGTTCCCGCAGTGGGGTGGTTCCACTCATTATTACAATCAACTTTTACTATGGGGCCAACTCTGATAATATCGCGAAAACAAATCAGCTGTTCTATACAAAAGAGCAATACCTACTCGACCTTAAGGTGGTGGCGCCGCGGTGAATTATATTTAATATTATAATTCTAATACACAATTTTAAAAATGTTTATCGTGGAGATTTTAGGGCCCACAGTCTAGTACTTTTAGAAGGTATCACTACCTGCCCTCGTAGTCATTCGTAGAAGTAGATAGCAAATGTGTCAAAAACGGCCACTTTTAGCAGTTTTCCTATCTACTTCTAGCAGTGACTACGAGGGAATGTAACGATACCGTCTAAAAATACTAGACTGTGGGCCCTAAAATCTCCACGATAAACATTTTTAAAATTGTGTATTAGAATTATAATATTAAATATAATTCACCGCGGCGCCACTTTCGCTCAGGGTACCACCTTAAGGTCGAGTAGGTATTGCTCTTTTGTATAGAACAGCTGATTTGTTTTCGCGATATTATCAGAGTTGGCCCCATAGTAAAAGTTGATTGTAATAATGAGTGGAACCACCCCACTGCGGGAACCAAATGATTAAAATTTCAGCGTGTATGGAAAGAATGGCATAGGGCGTTTATGAATAACGGCCATGTGTCAATATAGAACAATTTAAAATAAATGTTATTATCGCCTTAACATTATCTTGTTTTTTAAATCTGAAAATGTCACAGTCTTCTTTGATAATAGCTGATAGAATGCGTCAATACAAACACGTGAGTTACGCCACAGAATACATAATAGTACAAGTACAGAAGATCCACTCCGCAATGTCATTTAAATAAATAGCGACTCTATCCCAGACGCAATAAAGTGCAATTCAGGTCGCACACCGCTCCCTTGCCTACAGATATATTCAACTAGAAGTTGCCTCTCTTTCTATCGTGTAGCTTTTATTTCTTCTAACGACTTCAGGGTTGTCTTCTTTTAAATAATAATTAATCTGAATATTTAATTTATTACAAGTTATTGTGTTTATAATGTATACTTTATTTTGAACAAACTTTTCAAATAAAACTAGGCTAGGTATGTACAGTCAACGCCACATCAGACTATACATATATTGACTTTGAGGCAGCCTATATGCCGTCGCACCGTTGTCGTACAAGAAAGAATTATGCTTTCTTACGAAATTAAATTGTCATTAATGATTAACTTTGCTTATTATTTCGTAAGTAGGTACCTACTAAATTATTATTTCAATAAATAGTTAGGTGAAGATTGTTTAGCAAATAAGACAAGTACCTATCTAAGAATAAACGGACTAAGTATACCTACTAAATACTGACTAGGTTTGTTTGTATCACAGATAATAATAATAATAATATACTAGTGAATCTACCTATTACTAGACAAGCATTCTTCTTACCTTTCGATGTCGATTGGAAGTGTGAAAAACGTGAGGTTCGGATCCTTTTTATTATTGTTAAGGCAGCCCATTGCGATGCAATATGCCTTCATTTTGGTTAAACATGCGAACGAACGACGCAACAATACGCGAACGCGGCGCGTGAATGAGTATCGAAATCGAACTAATGTTGCTAACGAGCGACCCGGCCGGCACGCGGCGGCCCTCTGAAATTAGTCCGTCCGGACGGACCCGCCGGCTACTTGTAGCTTGATACCTAAAGAGCGGAGTGCGCCTAGCCTGGTTACGCTACCTACTGAAAATGATCATTCGGGAAAGAATAATTAAAACTGCGGACTGTAGATTAACATAGGGGCTAGTTTAATAGCCGTTTACAAAGTAATTGGATAAGCCTATGACGTGGTGTTATACATTAAAGGGTAGCGATTCGAGGTTGGTGTTCGTCCCTGTATGTATGGAGCGCAAGTAAGTAGGAAGCTGCGTCCTTGGTCATCGCTCGCCACGCACCGGACGGCGCTCCGTGGGTAGGCCCCCGACAAGGTGGACCGACGTGAGGGTGAAGGTCGCGGGAAGCCGCTGGATGCGGGCAGCGCAGGACCGATCGTTGTGGAGATCCTTAAGGGAGGCCTATACCCAGCAGTGGGTGTCGTGTGGCTGATATGATGATGATGATGATGATGAAGGCTTCAAGGCTCTGGAAGGGGACAGATGTTGTTAAATGCCTTTCGAATGGTGCCTCGTTTGGTCTTTAGCTCGGCGACCCTGACGATGCCATCACTTCCCGGGTAAACGTTAACCACTCTTCCTAAAGACCACAGAAGAGGTGGAAGAGTGGCGTGGTAAATGCAATGTAAATGATTGACAAGAAATGCTGGATCGTCTAGGGGCTCCATAAATCGTTTAACACTTTAGCTTATAGCAGGGGGGTATCACTCCGCGCTTAAACTTTTATATTAGCCTACTGCTCTTGGCCCACTCCAAGAGGGCCATTGAATATCACCGCGCCGACCGAAACGCGCGGCGCCGGCGTGTGCAAGCGACGAGAGCGCAGCGCGTGAACGTCACCAACGAAACGAGTCAGTCAAGCGCCGAATGCGAAACTGCATGCACTTCGTTTTTGATACCTACTTAATTACTAACGTACCTACCTACCTACCAAAGTTTATTGTATTTTTGTATACATATTTACATACTTAGTTGTATTGTATCGAAGTTCGAAATATGGCACTAGTAAAGAAAAAAGCTAAAAATACTATTTTTTTTCACCCATCCCATAACCGACCCTTGCAAAAGTTGCTTAACCTCCGCAATCGTTGGGCCAGGCGCTATACCACTGCGCCATCGAGCTTCTCTAACTACTTAGAAATACTTATTATTTATGCTCTTTAAATATGCTCAGCTCACCTATTAGGTAGATTTATTTTATTTTGTAAGTAGGTACCTATTAGTAATTTCATTGTTTATTCATGGGCATAACGAATGTTTTCTATGATATCAGTAACTAGCGAGTAGCAACCCCGAAATGTGTCGGTTGAGACAGAGCTATGCGACAGAAAGAGACGCCTCTCTTTCTTCTTCGTAGGTGCATATAATTTTATCCACGCAGCGTTGTGCAGTTTGAAATCGTACTTTATTGCCGTGCAGCGAGAGTAGCTTATTATTTGATGGTCCTCGCGGGGACCGACTTCTGTACGTTAGTACTATTATATATTCTGTGCTTATAGCAGCTTTTTTGACTAAAGTCTCACATTTTGTAGCTTTAATAAAAAAAGTTGTTATGACAAAGTACTAAAGTGTTAAGCGACTTTCGTTGTTGACCGTACTTATTTCGTAGGTAGAAATACATACAGAGTGGATAAATAAAAATCATAAAGGTTCACAGAAACATCTATACCTACCAAATTTCAACTGTGTAAATCTAATAGTTTCGGAATAAAGTGGCTGTGACATACGGACGAACAGACAGACAGACATGATGAATCTATAAGGGTTCCGTTTTTTGCCATTAGGCTACGGAATCCTAAAAACGGTAGTTGGAGGGAAGAGGAAAAAAGAAAGCTTTTAAACTTAACTAAGCTTATTTTGCAAATAAAACTTAACTTATTTAAACTTAACTTATTTTGCAAATAAAACTATTTGATTTGATTAGCTTAAGTTAAGTTTAAGTTAACTTTAATATATAAAAATAGCATTGTGAATGCTAAAATCTAAAAAATCAATATTTAAGTTAACTATCTAGATCTAGGACTCTACCTGAGCAATTTAAAATTCCTACATTTTTTTTTTATTATTTTTTTTACATAAATCCTACATAAATTATGTTATATTCAGCAGGATTTCAGTTTGTCGCTCCGATTTCGCAATGTTTATTAAGATATGATGCGGGTTATCGCTTTTTCAAATAGAACACTTCAAGATATGTGGTCAGTCAATAAAACCACTTATAAAATGAATAAAAATATATAAGCAAGTAATTTAAGATTAAACTCCATCGTAAAATATGAGTTTTCTGGTGTTCATTGCGTCACCAATTTGAAACTAGAATTTTACTCACAAACACCGCAATGTTATGCTTTTTACAGTAGTACTTATAATAAATTTAAATTGTAATGTTTATGAAATAGCCCTTAAGAGTACCTACCTATAATACCTACTACCTACCTACATTTTTTAGTATTTCAGCTTCAGAACTCACCGTAAAGCAAAAAATTGTTTTTTTTTTTAAGTCATAAGTTGGCTGACTCCTGAGTCATATTATGTATTCTGTGCCTGAGTCCTGACTCAGAACGGATTAATTCATTGATCTCTATATTATTACACTGGACTGGCTGCTGTCAAACTGTTTTTGTGCCTATTTGATTTCCACCATTTTGGTGCTGTAGGACGTAGCGTGCGTACAGGGTACTAAATCTAATGATGTGCTTATTTTTAATATACTGTATCTATGGCTTATTTCGACGCAAATACCAATAGCCCTCTAAACAACTTAAAACTTCCATTCAAACTTGTCAAAAATGTCAAAATTAGTTCTTTAGACGCACGCTAGTGGCGTTTCAAATATACTATATCTATGTTTCAAATAGTCACAAAAACTTTGCTGTCAAACCATACAGACCAAAGATATTAGAATTTTAAAAAGAGGTAGATGGGTTACCTGCGCCTTAACACTGGCAGTCTAAAACTTGGCTAATTAGCTCACCTGAGTGTAGTCTCGCAAAAGCATCGGCAACGTTGACACTTTGAAGTGCTCCCGCGAAACACAGTAAAAATGCCGTCCTGCGTAATGCGAACTTGTACTAATTACACAAGCAAGACTTCCAAAAGTCTAGGGATCACATATCATGCGTAAGTATTATATTTTAACTAATTTTCGTTCATATTTGTACATTAGAAATACAAAATGTCAGTAAATATTATCCTAAAAAGCTTGAGTGCGACAGCAAATACTCCGATTACCGAGTGTGATAGAGATGTCTGTCATAGATTATAAATGTACAGAACGGACAATGCCACGACATTGCTCAAGCATTATCCACGAGATGAATAATTAATGAGGGCTTTTCACAATAACAAAAAACTGTAGGCTATCGAGCCAGATGATCTATCGAGATGACGTTGATAAAAATAGGTGACAATGTGAGTTTTTTACTAAGCTTCGAAGAGTGTCAACACCATCTAGTGATTCAAATAGTTACTATTTTTAGGGTTCGACGAGTATCAACACGATCTAGTGAGGCAAATAGTTACTGTTTTTATTTTTTAAATGTCATTTTGAAAAGCCCTCATTAACTTATTATATATTTACTATTATTTTTATAGGTTTCCAGCAAATGAATTGCGATGTATTAAATGAAATGCCACTGAATTTTATTAAAATACTAGCGGCCGCCCGCAACTTCGTCTGCGTGGAATGGTTTTTTGTTATCCCTCGGGATCATTACTTTTTTCGGGATGAAAGGTACCCTATGTCCTTCTCTGTACCCCTGACAACGTGTATGCAAAATTTTATGATGATCGGTTTAGTAGTTAAGACGTGAAAGCGTAACAAACAAACGGACTTTCGCATTTTAATATTAGTAAGGATTACCTAAACCTTGTGACATGGAATTTCTTATCGCCCATATTTAATTAAAGCTAAATTCCTTACTAATTTGAACACTTTTACTATTTAAATTTACAAGTTTTACGAAGTTACATATATTTTAAAAATTCGTTTTGGTTACAAAAAATATTTTTATCTACACTCACATCGTAATGTTCCAAATATGAATTCAAAAAAGGTAATATAAATACGTACTTTATTTTCGTGGACACGAAAAATTAAAAAAAAAACTCATTACGATGCAGTCAACTGAATCATAAAATAACTTTTTTTCTCATTACGATACAGGGCAAATCCAAGAAGTAGGCAGTGCCTTGATATTAAAAAAAAAACAACGATATTTTCCCATACATTTTCCATGATTAAAATGCACTCTATGGTGATCGATGACATTAGTGCGATTAGTTTGCAGGGTTGCGTTTAGAGGCTTAGAGTGCGGTTGTTTGGTTTTTGGCTTTAAGGTTCGGAACGACCAAGAACTTTAAATGACATTAATAGTACAAATTCTTCGTTTTCCATTTGGAATGCGAATAATTTAAACTTTCCTTTATTCTAAATGAAATAAAATCTGTTTCTGAGGAGCTACCATAAATATTTAAAAAAAATAGACACAAAAACATCAAAATACAAAATAATGTCAAATGGCATTGACAATTTTACTATAGACAAACGTCAGCGTTTTTCAACCACCGATTTTGATGGTTAAAATGTTGCAACGCTCTGACGTTTGAAACGGGAAAGCTGTTACAACCGGAAGTCACGCTCTAATGTTTGGAACGCCGTTAGAGCATTCGGTTGCACTCGGAGCGTAGGTTCTGAACGCAACCCAGTGCACTCATCTCATTATTTTTTTTCTAATGGAATGCGCGCCATTTTTAGAGCTTTACAAAAATGTTTTGATTTCAATTTTAACATTTTGTTGTAATGAATTTCGTAGGTTTTTTTAATTCTTGATTTAAAATGTGAAGAAAATTTGACTCTGCTCGATATTTTAGATGCAGCTAAGGAAATGACTTATTACAAGGTAATACCTAGCTAATACAAACAATGTCTCACTCTCTTTTCTAACGTTGATCTTTTATTTAGTAGGTTCCTAAATGTATGAGTGTAGATAAAGTAGTGTATGAAACTGCACATAACTAGGTATTAAAACACTCGTGTGATACTATTAAAAACCTCGCCTACGGCTCGGTTTTTAAACACACACTCATGTTTTAATACCCCTCATTATGTGGCAGTATCATAAACTACTATTTTCGAAGTGGAAATCCATTACGCAACAGACTATTTGTTATTTTAGCAATAGAAACTAATAGGTAAATTTTATTGTGCCCAAAAACAACCCAAGATATTAGTGGTAATAGGTTCGACCCGCTTTTTGGGTCGAAATCTGATTTATACTCGTAAAGACCCGGTTTAAACCTTTGGGTTTAAGCCCTTGCACATCCCTAATTATGACTATTAGTAGCTTTTTTATTTTATCGCTTGAAGTAAAATGATTCATTATTTTATTCAGACATCATTGTAGTTCATAGGCATCAAACCATCGAATGTCTCTTCTGTGACACATTTAACGATATTCTATGATTAGTATCGCGACATTCACGACGACATTGCGCAACATGTATCTGTCTCGTTTACGCTTTTGTAAATAATCATACTATCTTGTTCACACTTTACAACACGGTCAAGTTAAGTCGGCCTATGCGACCATACGAAATCATCGACTCAAAGTGCCGAGTTACCTTGACCGTGTAACATCGTATTCTTTAGTGTGTTATAACGAGGCAGGTATATACGCCTTGCGGACAAATTCATGGCGTCGCATATACTGACATAACACATCTTTTTAATTCTAATATCTTTGATACAGACAGCCAATCCAGTTAAATAGAAAAAAAAATTCAGGTCAATGGATTAAATACATATAGGTACTTACAATACAATTTCTACCAAAATTTCTACTAAAAAATATAGGAAAATTGATTGAACTGATGTTGCACGGAAACCATTAAACCTACCTAGTAGGTACCTATGTTTTGTTTTTATATATATTATATATTGTTTTTTTTTAAATATAAGTCCAAAAAATTCGAGATTTAGCGCAGTAAGTAAGCATTTTAGCCATTACCGGAGCTGCACACTTGGTTTAATAATATTTTTAATTCGAAAAATAATTTTTAAATTTGAGATTTTTGCATTCACAATGCTATTTTTACACAATACTAAATAATATACTAGAAAAAATACGACTCGCACCAGATCAATACTCAGACGGGAATCGAACCCGCGACCTTTGGATATCCGGTCCAATGCTATGACCGCTGAGCTACCGAGTCAGTCATTTAGTATTGTATAAAAATAGCATTGTGAATGCAAAAATCTCAAATTTAAAAATTATATAAGTCGATTGCCAAATATCTGGAAAGATATTTCAATTGAATGTCGAGGTAATTCCTCACATTGGTGGAATAACGCTGGCTTGCAGCGTAAGAGTAGGATATACTAGAAGAAATTCGACGATGTTACTAGTGACTCGGTAGCTCAGCGGTCAGAGCATTGGACCGGATATCCAAAGGTCGCGGGTTCGATTCCCGTCTGAGTATTGATCTGATGCGAGTCGTATTTTTTCTAGTATATTATTTAGTATCGAAAAATAATACCAAAAATATCAAAAAGTACCTACAGTGCAATTTTTTTGCAAAACAATCTTTCCAAAATATCAACGTATTTAGTCGCCTTTTCATTATTTCGATTCTAATAAAATTTATATCATACATTTGCTATATTAGTATGTGAAAAAGTCGAAACATTTGTATGAACTATTCAGAAAATCATAATGAATAAACAGGAACAAACGAGAAAAGTAAAAAAAAACTTTTTCAAAAAGTTTGTCGTACAATAGACATCAACGCGTTCTCAAATTTCACTTTTTTGTTTACACTTTCGGAAACGAAAAAATAATGCTCAAAGGTTTCTTAACTTAGTTAAGGTCTCCTTAACTTTAAGGAAGCTGTCAGATTGAATCCAAACTATATAAAAAAACAAAAAACCGACTTCAAAAACCTACCTCTAAAAAGCAAGAAATAATATTCGTGATAATAAAAATACGTCTATTGAAGTCGGGTGGGGCTGGAGTACAGATTCCTTTTTTTATTCTAAAAGCCCCACCCAACTTCAATATACGTGTTTTTATTATTACGAATATTATTTCTTGCTTTTTATAGGTAGGTTTTTTGAAGTCGGTTTTTGTTTTTTTTAACAATTTTTTTATTTTTAGTGTAGGTACCTTTTGTATTAGGTAGTGTAGGTATATTATTTAGGTAGAAAAATAGGCTCAGCCAAACGTGAGTTAATCGCGGAGAAACATACATACATACGGGTCAAACTGAGAACCTCCTTTTTTTAAGTTGGTTAAAGAACTTCACTTAAGATATCCCTCTTCCAACAAAAAAATAATTATCTTATTAAGTTCATAAACAAAGAAGTAATACAACCATAATAATATCATCGAGGTAATTCACACAAAATCATACTATTTTCGTGCTTTTTTCAAGATTACTTGAAAAGTACTGAACCGATATCCAAATTTTAAAAAATGGGACCAACTTGGGAGTTTACCTAATGTAATAACGTTTGAATCATTTCAATCGGTCTAGCCGTCTTCGAGTAATCGGTGTACATAAAAAAAACTAAAAAACGGGACGAATTGAGTACCTCCCTCCTTTTGAAGTCGGTAAAAACCGGAATGATTAAAAAATTTTACATCTCATATTCGGTAAGTAGGTCCTTGTCCATCAGCCATTTTTGATGTCCCCACTGCTGGGGCACAGGCCTTCCTTATGGGTGGTAAGGAGGATGGGCCATAACCCACCACGCGGGCCCAATGCGGATTGGTGGGTGTTAACGACTGCAAATGCAGCCGGGACCAACGGCTTAACGTGCCTTCCGAAGCACGGAGGAGCTCGAGATAATAAATTTTTGGTCACCCATCCCATGACCGACCCTTGCGTTGACGACGTTGCTTAACTTCCGCAATCGCTGGGCCAGGCGCTAAACCACTGCGCCACCGAGCTCCAGTAGGTCTTTATTACCCCCAAATAGGACTTGTAGGTAACCAATTAACGCTCTAAGGTAATAATGTAGCTAGAAAAGCCCTAGGGCGGTAAGTAATTAAAAAAAATCTGTAAGTAAGTAAAAATCCAGTAAGTAATTAAAAAAAGCCCTAGGGCGGTAAGTAATTTAAAAAATCCTGTAGTAAAAATCCGGTAAGTAATTAAAAAAGCCCTAGGGCGGTAAGTAATTTAAAAAATCCTGTAAGTAAGTAAAAATCCGGTAAGTAATTAAAAAAAAGCCCTAGGGCGGTAAGTTAAAAAAATCCAGCAAGGTGGCTGAAGGTTACATTGAAGATTCCATACAAAATAAAAATAAAATTACCAACAAAATAACGGAAATTATTCACCTTTCAAAAAATGAAACATCTTTCTCAAGAGATGATCCGCAACCATCAACTTCTGCTGAAGAAAGCTTCATCCCGTCAGATTTTGTCAATTAACTAATAAAATGTTTTATTCTTGTAATGCCGGTTTTTTTCTACTTACCTCACCATCGTGATGTAAAGCAGAGTAGTTAGCTCGGGTGTAAGCATTCAATTGCACCCTCGAACTATAGGCGCACGAGCGCAGCCTTACAGCCCTTGGCTACTAATGAATTTAAGTAGGTAGGTACCTACCTACTAGTGTTTTAGAAAATTTTGTTTTGTGCCGAAACTTAAATAAGGTTGCAGTCCAATTTATATTCTTACTTTATTTTGAAGCCTTTTTCGGATTAATACTTATGTTTTGATTGATTCGGTCTTTCTTTTACTTACTTTCACTTAATTCGTTTTTAAAAGTTACTTACTTACTTACCTATGAATGAATTGAAATTCCGAAAAGCAGACTTTTAAAGTTTAAATTACTTTTGCTACTATAGGAAAATGAAAAGTCATCAAAATCAGCTGTAAAAATGGTGCTAAGTTATTAGGTACAGTCGAGTTTATTAATATGTTGGATTGTTGGCATTTTTGATAGGCTGTTGACCTTTATTATAAAGCCATAAAGGTTGATGAGCTGTCAAAGTGCCAGCCAACATATTAATGAACTCGACTGTACCTACTTACCTAAGTTAATCTTTTTATTGGATCATTATGGAACCGCAGTTATACATAATAATATTACCTATATATTTTATTCGTGATATTGCCTATTATTAGTATCTCTGCGGATTATTATTATCAAAAATCCATTGACAAATACAATGATGTATTGTGTTACAAAGATAACAATGCAGTTAAATAATGTACATACATACCGCAAATCAAACTCAAGGTCACGCGTACAGCGGCCGATTTTAATTAAAACACAGTTAAATAAAGTTTCAACGAGATGTCTAAAGAATAACTCTTAAAAGCGTGCGTTTTTATTTCGGTAGTGTTATAGATAGTTGTATCAAGCACTCGTGCGCTTATCTCGAGATTTTAAATCGAGTTCAGTCGATCGATTGTGGCATCGTGGTATAAAAGACTGTGATGGTAACGGCAGAGTTCTTTTACGCGATCGTTGACTCCGAGGAGAGTCGTTTCGTTCGTTCATTCGGTTAGTTACGCTCGTCGCGGGGTGTTCTGTGTGACATGGCATCATTACGGACTAGTGGGTTATTCCTGCTTCTATTTTTAATAAAAAATGCGTGCGCGCTGTCACCACCATGGATATTTTCCGTGAATGTTAACAAGTCGTGTAGTAATGTTTGTGAATATAAGTTAAATGTGAACGGAGTTGATATTGTTGAGTGGGCCCTAACTTATGTTGAGCAGTTAAGAGGAGGTGTTTGCGAACCGCCTTATGTGTTCAAAGAAAAGTTGTTGGACGTGCAATTTGAAGTGCCTAATGGAGGGAAATTGTTTTTCTGCGCGAAGGGGGAGGACGGCGTTTGGATTCACCAAGGAGGCGAAATATATTTGGCGCCGGGTGACGTCACCGGCCGGTAAGCGAATGTTCAATTGTTTTCGGTTTTTACGCGCGGGAACCGCGGTAGGGATGTGCGTTATGTAATATTTTTGGCTATCATTCGATTATAAAACCATAGACTAGACATGTTTAAAAAATATGATAGATTAAAAATAAAATCGTGTGGGTAGTTTAAGGTTGCTTATTCCAGCGGGTTATGAGTTTGCCAAAATAACTTCGGACGAGGGTGATATGACACTGTTTACGTCATCATTCAAAATAACCACTTAATAAGGCCACGGGAGCGGGACACACTTTCCGCGAACCAAAACCGTGACTCATTTTTCGTGTCTCTGCAAACTTTCCTGCAATGATGAATTTCAATTTAAACACAGAAGGAACTAATGTCTTTTGTTTAATTATTAACCTTTTTTAAAAGTACTAATTTAAAACAAATGAATACCGAAACTTACAGTGGCGTTCACATATTTAAGGACACCAGTCGATTTTCATACAAACGAGGTAACTTTGAAGCCTTAAGACGGTTGTATGACTGAAAGTGGCGCCCTCAGAGGTTTTTATTTAATAAGTTATTTAGAAAAAGATTTTAATAATGTTTATCGTGGAGATTTTAGGGCCCATGGTCTAGTATTTTTAGAAGATATCACTACATGCCCTCGTAGTCATTCGTAGAAGTAGATAGCAAATGTGTCAAAAACGGCCACTATTAGCAGTTTTGCTATCTACTTCTAGCAGTGACTACGAGGGAATGTAACAATACCGTCTAAAAATACTAGACTGTGGGCCCTAAAATCTCCACGATAAACATTTTTAAAATTGTGTATTAGAATTATAATATTAAATATAATTCACCGCGGAGCCACTTTCGCTCAGGGTACCACCTTAAGTAAGTAATTGGTCCTCCGCCAGGGATTGACTTAGCTGTGATCTGATAATGGCTCAGCGAGTGAAGGGAGGAGATTCAGATCGCTATTCACATCCATCTGATCTGATCAGCATTCTAAGAGATATAAGGATCAGAGTTTTCAGTTCAGGGATTCCATACTTGTTATGCTAGTTTCACGGTTTTTTTAAACATATCCTTATATCTCTTAGAATGCTGATCAGATCAGTTGGGCGTGTATAGCGATCTGAATCTCCTCCATTCACTCCCTGGATGGCCATCATCAGATCACAGCTATGTCAATCCCTGGCGGAGAACCAAGGCTTCAAAGTTACCTCGTTTTTGTATGAAAATCTACTGGTGTCTTTAATTATGTGACCGCCGCTGTTTCCACTGGCTTTCAGCTTAAATGGGGACACCAAATTATTTCTAAAATTGTATTAGGTTTAAAAGAAAAATAAACTTATTTTATTTATTTTATTTTTATTTATTTATTTACTGTATACCGATATAAAAGAACTGTGCACAATACTTTATGTTGAAAATAGGTAACACTAATAGAAAAAATACGACTCGCACCAGATTTTTTCTAGTAAGTAATTTTTTTCTACTATATTATTTAGTATTGTATTAAAATAGCATTGTGAATGTAAATATCTCAAATTAAAAAAAGGTAACACTATACTTAGAGGTACTTACAACTAATAGGGATGTTGACTAATGAATAAAATAACGAAATATTAATAAAAATCGTAAACATACTTTTAGAGTAGGTACCTAGCTTGTATACGTCTTGGTTTTATATATTGCATATTATTTGTTTTATGACCCTTCAAAGTTGGGTGGACAAGTCCATTTAAAAAGTATAAAATTTATTAAAATAAATGATACCTTTAATTAGTCCGTAAAATGTATAGCAAATTTGTCGAAGAAACCATTTTGATAAACACAATATTTAATATAGCTGCTGAACAAGTTTCCTATGCGTTGCATACAAACTTGCAAGGCGTGACGTCATAACGTAGAAGCCATTATTAGTATTGAGCGTTTTTGATCGAGTCCATTTGTGTGCATTTCACACTGTGATATCTCGGGCAGTTTTCATGCTAGCGAATTAATTCTTTTACCAATGTTTCTTTTTTTGAGAGGTAATTTATGTAATATAAAATAAAAAAAATAGTCAACATCCCTATTAATCTACCTAGAATATAACATACTTATTATGAAATATAAATTGATAGTGAACAAACAATATTCGTTTGCCCATATGTCGATTGTCGAAAACTAGGCCATGTTTACTGGCGAGGCGAATGATAAGTACTACAACTTTTAAACGGCATTATGTAATACATAAGCAACCAGCATAAGCAACCGCCTGTGACCTTCAACTGCGTCACGACCCTTTTCCCTCAAGGCTAAATAAATAAATGCTTGGACAATTTCACACAGCGCCATCTAGCCCCAAACTAAGCAAAGCTTGTAATATGGGTTGCTAGACAACTGATATACTACTTATATACTTTTTTAAATATATACTTATTATACATAGTAACACCCAGACCCGTCACAGAAATTAAAATTCATCATTTCAATTTCTGCCCGGCCGGGAATCGAACCCGGGACCTCTTGCGTGGTAGGCGGCATGTTGACCACTGCACCACTAAGGGTAAGGGGTTGTTGGCAAAGGCTAAGGGGTTAAATTTAAAAAAAAAAATTGTAAACGAGTACCTACCCTACATGTGCAAAATTTCAAGTTGCTATTTCTATATAAATAAGTACTTAGTCCCAACAATTAAGGTGTATGTAATTTAGTAGGTACCTCTTACGTACTACCACACCCCGGGCACTCCATACAAGCGCCGCGTTTCAACTACCTATTACTTATGGACCTTATGGACCATTTACCATTTGGGGGCGTGGCCTACTTTTGATTGTCCATGGTAATCTATCTATCTATGGATGTTAATGAAGCGAAAGAAGTGTGCAAGGATCGTAGCAGGTGGCGATCCATAGTCTCTGCCTACCCTCATGGGAAACAGGCGTGAGTATATGTATGTATGTATGTAATCTATCTATTCTGTGGTGCTTGTCGAGCATCGCTCCTAGACGATCAAAATGTGATTGACAAGCAATGCAATGTAAATGATTGACAAGCAGTTTTGATCGTTTAGGGGGTGCATTACACAGACGCTACACAGTGACTTATACAACGTGTTACAAAAATACCCCTAATGCCGAAAAGGTAGATAGGGACCATCAAACTGAATGGGACCAACTCTGAAATAGTGAAAAAAACAGCTTTTTCATACATTTTGATATTTTCGTTACTATTTTTTGTATGAAACGGCAACTTTTTTTTGATTAAAATAAAATAAAAAACAATTAGGTATAGGTATGATGGTATGCTGATTTTTTTTCGCGATTTCAGAGTTGGTTCCATAGTAATAGTTGTTAAGTTTGATGGTCCAAAGTCTAAGGTCCAAAGTATCGTATTCCCATTTTTAACACACTGTCCACTCATTATTTCGCATGTAACAAAATGACTAAGCCATGACTAATTAAGTGTAGGTACCTACGTAAGATGTTTATTTTGGTATTTATTTTATGAGCAACTTGACAACTAGCTTAATTAAACAAATATGTAAGTACCTACCTACGCAACATTCGCCTCTATGCTGCAGTAAATAAAGCCTATTTTACCACATCGTTTCTACTCGCTTGCAATGCCTGTTGGATAAACGAGGTATTGTTCGAACACCATCGTTACATCGTTACTATGTTACAACGATTGTGTGTGTACTTGGAAAGGCGAACAAACAGTCATTTTGTCAGTCAAAGGTAGTGTTTCTCAAAGTGGGTGACACGTCCCCTTAAGAGCGATAAGGGGAGTGTAATACGTAAATTCGACGCACGACATCGCGACAAACCAAATCTCGACGCACGATATAGCGACAAACCAAATCTCGACGCACGATATAGCGACAAATAAATCTCGAAGAACGAAATCGCGACAAACTAAATCTCGAAGCACGATATAATGAATGAAAATAATGTTGTTAAGTTTTTATTTTACTGTGTTTCAGACAGTCAGTGTATTCTTTTATTTATCTATCAAAATTAGTGAGTTTGTGTAACTTATTTATTGGAACGCTGACCCTGTTATTACCGGAGACGGGCGTTAGTGCTGCGACACAGTTTTTATAACTTTTGCGGTCATTAACGTACAATACTAAGTGTAACAATGTAACTTGTTCCAAATAAACTATTACTATTACTATATGGCGACAAACCAAATCTCGACGCACGAAATCGCGATAAACAAAATCTCGACACACGATATACCGACAAACCAAGCGTCGACGCACGAAATCGCGACAAACCAAATTTTGATGCACAAAATCACACGGGACGCTACAGGTGCGTAAAAAGAAAATTGCATAAAAAAATCGAACTTTTCTAAGTAGATAAAATAGTAATAAATAATTTGAAATAGTTCAATTACTAAGGTCATATTAGATTGTCATTCTAAGTAACTTTTATGAATCATTTTATGTTCATTTGAGGATAAATAAATTCGATTCAATTCGATTCACATCATATTTTAAAATTAACTATTGCGAAAACTACAGGGAAATAATAAGAGTAAAGTTAGCTTAGCTAGTTATAACGAATCAAGCCGGTTTTATTATATATTTTTGCATGCAATTGTTTTTTCTCACTTATGCTCTGAAATCTCAATCATTCCATTTGAAAAAGGAATGCGGGGCGTTCCACATTTCCGAGGGGGTCTGGTTCATCACATTCTAAATTTAAAATTCAGGCCAGGAATGAATTTCAATACTTACTTCCCGCACCAGCACCGGGTGCGGGAAGTAGGTACAGTGCGAAGATGATCTGGGTGGTCTGCGGCAACTTCTTTTTTTTGTTTTAGCTGTTCACAAAAACAAAAAAAGCAAAGGCACATTTGCACCATTCAGCCATAACTTTAGTTCCTTTTTTCTGGCACGCAAGCCAACGACAAGACAGTTAATATTATAAAGGTAAAATTATTTAATAGGTACTATAATAACGATACAATAAAAAAAATGGTGCGCACAGAGTATATTACTATAAGAATAAATAAATATTACATTGTATTGTACCAGATTTATCAGAGACAAATCCTCTAAGTAATCTTGAATTATATACAGCGCCATCTACCGCCGCCGAGAAGCGAAATGAGATGGGTTTTTTCTTCTCGGCGGTAAATGGCGCTGCACGTAATTCAAGATTACTCAGAGGATTTGTCTATGATAAATCTCATTTTGCTTTTCGGCGCTTCAGCGATTAAACTGCTGGAATGCACCCAAAAAAAAACTGGCGGGAATTAAATTTAATTAAGTTTCAATTGAAAAGTTTTTTATCTCCTCGCATTTCTTGAGAAAAGCACTATACAAGCCTCGTTCTGGAAGCTACTTGCATTGCCTCGAATGATTAAAGCCCTCGCCTGCGGCTCGGGCTTCAAACCATCCTCGACAATGCAATCGCTAGCTTCCCGTTCACGGCTGTAATGTACTATTTCTTTAATTACAGCTATTTTATGTGTTACTAAATAAGTAGTCCCTTTCCCATAAAATTAATAAAGAAGTTTAATCAATGTGGAGCTCGGTGGCGCAGTGGTTTTGCGCCTGGCCCAGCGATTGCTGAAGTTAAGCAACGTTCGCAAGGGTCGGTCATGGGATGGGTGAGCAAAAATTTATTATCTCGAGCTCCTCCGTGCTTCGGAAGGCACGTTAAGCCGTTAGTCCCGGCTGCATTTGCAGTCGTTAACACCCACCAATCCGCATTGGGCCCGCGTGGTGGGTTATGGCCCATCCTCCTTACCACCCATAAGGAAGGCCTGTGCCCCAGCAGTGGGGATATCAAAAATGGCTGATGGACAATCAATGCGAAATTTTCAGATATTACTTAGTCATAAATTAAGTATGAAACAAAATCGGAACACAATAATTACTTTACTCAAGAACATGATCTACAATTATCTGCGATAATCGCATTTTCCGGAAACGGATGTTAAACTAAAAAAGACCGCAATTAACCGACACCTTAATTAATTAAGCTTTGAGTGAAATAAAAAAAAGATTGATTAATTTAGATGTAACTCTTTGCACTCTCGACGATGAAATACTAAAAAATTAAACGAATTAAAGTATATAGGTACTACTTATAGTTCATCAGCCATTTTTGATGTCCCCACTGCTGGGGCACAGGCCTTCCTAATGGGTTGACCGGGAGTCTTATATTCGTATTCAATCTAATAGAAGACGAATGTAAAGCTCTTGGCGTTGGCTTGTCGGACCATGTACGAAGGAGAGTCCTGGACTCGCCGGATTTACTCCCAACGTCCGGAAGTCTATAAAAGAGTCCCCCTGCGTAAAAAAAAAAAAAAAAAAACCTAATGGGTGGTAAGGAGGACGGGCCATAACCCACCACGCGGGCCCAATGCGGATTGGTGGATGTTAACGACTGCAAATGCAGCCGGGACCAACGGCTTAACGTGCCTTCCGAAGCACGGAGGAGCTCGAGATAATAAATTTTTGGTCACCCATCCCATGACCGACCCTTGCGAACGTTGCTTAACTTCCGCAATCGCTGGGCCAGGCGCTAAACCACTGCGCCACCGAGCTCCACAAAAGTAGGTACTACTACTTATATAGCGCGATATCTTTTACTTTTAACGTTTTTTGATATTTAGGTAGTTCGTATTTTTATTTGATTTTTCCGACTTTTCGGCAACTTTGCAGGTTGCAATCTATGCGACAAACCTATCTAAAATATCATATTTCTTATCACACAGTACGGTCAGCAACGAAAACAGCTTAACACTTTAGTACGGTCAGCAACGAAAGTTATTTAACGCTTTAGTACTTTGTCATAGTAACTTTTTTGACTAAGTATTGTTTCAAACCGTGAGACATCTGTCAAAAAAGTTGCTATGACGAAGTATCAAAGCGTTAAACGACTTTCGTTGCTGACTGTACTTTGTCATATCAACTTTTTTGACAGACGTGTCACAGTTTGAAACATTATTAAAAAAAAGTTGCTATGACAAAGTTCTAAAGTGTTAAACAACTTTCGTTGCTGACCGTACTTTAGTTGGATACCCGAACGCTGGCCCGTCGTTATCAACAAATTCATACCTATCATTTGTGTACTTACATGAGTCAATCTAAATTGACAATCATTGTAGCAAGTAGTAGGTACTTTGATGTTCCGAAACTTATTTGTGCCACGGAGTTTGTAACAAAACAAAAGAATGTCTCGGCTTTACAACAATAATCCAATAATCTCGCACATGATATTTAACATAGTATTAACACAAAAAAATGAATTTTGAGTTACATTTAGGCCCTCCGCTGTGTCAAGCGGGACACGCGCGCGGGGCGACATAGATTAGAGCTTACTCATGCACTGCGCAAGCATCTGTCCGTCAAAAACCAGCAATCTATATTCCCGCGCCGTGTACCCGCGGCGGGATCCCGCTTAACGCAGCGGAGGGCCTTATATATTCGGAATCAGCATTTTTTTCTCTACAATCTGGTAAAATAGACATAACTCTAAGCCGTTTGGATTGCATTTTAAGACGGTCTTGCCTGTTAACGAAACATAAATTTGTATCACATCTTGAGTTGTCCATCAGACATTTTTTTTTATGTCCCCACTGCTGGGGCACAGGCCTTCCTTATGGGTGGTAAGGAGAGGGCCATAACCCACCACGCGGGCCCAATGCGGATTGGTGGGTGTTAACGACTGCAAATGCAGCCGGGACCAACGGCTTAACTTGCCTTCCGAAGCATGGAGGAGCTTGAGATAATACATTTTTGGTCACCCATCCCATGACTATCATTAAATAAATGATTGCTTATGAATATAAATATTGCACAGGCCTCTCTTATGGGTGGATAAGAATGACAGCCCATAACCCACCACGCGGGCCCACCGACCCTTGCAAAAGTGAAGTGAAGTGAAGCTGTCTGCTTAATTTGGGACTAAATGTAATTTGTCCCAGATTTAATTAATTAATCATTTTTAATTATTTACTTACTTCAAAAATCCAAACTAAATAATGTTTGAGTAAATTTGCAATTAATCATCGAAACTTAAAACTTAATTCTACCATTTGCGTAATAAACAATAGGGATGTTTACTAATGAATAAAATAACGAAATACTAATAAAAATCGTAAACATATTAAACTTTTAGAGTAGCTTGTATACCTCTTGGTTTTATATATTGCATATTATTTGTTTTATGACCCTTCAAAGTTGGGTGGACAAGTCCATTTAAAAAGTATACAATTTATTAAAATAAATGATACCTTTAATTAGTCCGTAAAATGTATAGCAAATTTGTCGAAGAAACCATTTTGATAAACACAATATTTAATATAGCTGCTGAACAAATTTCCTATACAAACTAGCACGGCGTGACGTCATAACGTGCAAGCCATTAGTATGGAGCGTTTTTGATCGAGTCCATTTGTGTGCATTTCACACTGTGATATCTCGGGCAGTTTTCATGCTAGCGAATTAATTCTTTTACCAATGTTTCTTTTTTTGAGAGGTAATTTATGTAACATAAAATAAAAAAATAGTCAACATCCCTATTAAATTGGACACATTCATTTTGGGTTTATTTATTCGTACGCATGAATGACGCAGACTTTACAGATAAAATGTGGCAGAGTATTTGATCATCGAAAATATCGAAATGTTTTGAAATGAAAAATTTATTTCATACAGCGATAGCCTTCGACAAATATGCTCGTAGCACGACTCGTGCTCATCACATTCTGCTCCTACCAGGATTCGAACCCGGGCACCTTTGGCGCAGAAGGTAGATCGCTACCGTTTTGACCAAGCGGTTGTATTATTGGGAATGCAAATCAACACTCAACTATAATAATTACAAAATTAATTTAATGAAATGTATGAACATTCAATATGTATACATCCTACTTCCTACTTAATATTATAAATGTGATAGTTTGTGGGTTTGGATGTTTGTTCCTCAATCACACAAAAACTACTGAACGGATTTGGATGAAATTTGGCACACAGATAGTAGATAGCCTAGATTAAAACATAGGATACTTTTTATCCCGATATTCCCACGGGAACGGGAACCACGCGGGTGAAACCGCGGGCGGCCGCTAGTTAGTAATATTGACGATCTGAGTGGTGCAGTGGTCAACACGCCTACCACGCAAGAGGTCCCAGGTTTGATTCCCGGCCGGGCAGAAATTTAAATGACGAACTTAAATTTTTAATTTTGAGATTTTTGCATTCACAATGCTATTTTTATAATAGCATTGTGAATTTGATTGTGAATTTCTTCTAGTATATCCTACTCTTACGCTGCAAGCCAGCGTCATTTCACCAATGTGAGGAATTACCTCGACATTCAATTGAAATATCTTTCCAGATATTTGGCAATCGATTAAGATGAAATAGCTATATAATTTTTAATTTTAAGATGTTTGCATTCACAATGCTATTTTTATACAATACTAAATAATATATACTAGAAAAAATACGTCTCGCACCAGATCAATACTCTGACGGGAATCGAACCCGCGACCTTTGGATATCCGGTCCAATGCTGATCCTGTCCGGTGCAATAATCTAAATAATATAGAAAAAAATCGACTCGCACCAGATGAATTCTCGGACGGGAATCGAACCCGCGACCTTTGGATATCCGGTCACAGCGTAAGAGCTAGATATACTAGAAGAAACTCGACGATGCCTATAATGACTCGGTAGCTCAGCGGTCAGAGCATTGGACCGGATATCCAAAGGTCGCGGGTTCGATTCCCGTCCGAGAATTGATCTGGTGCGAGTCGTATTTTTTCTAGTATATTATTTAGTATTGACGAACTTTAATTTCCGTGTTGGGTCTGGGACCTTACTAAATTTATATGTTATTGATTTTAAAGAGCTTTCTTGTGTATCTTTGAAATCCAAGATCCAATGCCAATGCCCCTTTAGCAAAAAACAGGAATCACTATCTAAATCGGTTCATTATGAAAATGAAAAGTATTTGCAAGATTACTCGAAAACTACTAAACCGATTTTAAAATTTCAAAAAATGGGACCAACTTGGGAAAACCCGAAGATATAACGTTTGGATCATTTCAATCGGTCCATGCGCCATCGAAATAGTAAAAATAATATTTCGAACGCTTACCGTTTTCGAGTAATCGGTATAAACATACACAAAAAAATACTGACGAACATGAAACCTCCTCCATTTTTGAAGTCGGTTAAAAATAACAATAGTCCGCAAATCTTTAAGTATCTGCTTCAACTTTTTTTCCCGTATCACTTACTCACACACTCCCTTCCATTGGCCCCAATTAGCAGACCATTACATTCAATTTGTCGTTCGTAGCTCGAGAATGTTGTTTGTTTGTTTATTTTTGTGTAACAAATTAGTTACAAGTGCCTCTGTGAACTGTAGACCTCGCGTTTGTTACATTTTGGTTTATTTTTTTGAAGTAAATGATTTTTTCCCCAATATCTCCGCTATCTTGAAAATTTTCGAAAGACTCACAAAATTTCACGACAATCGGTTCACCCACCAATCCGCATTGGGCCCGCGTGGTGGGCTATGGCCCGTCCTCCTTACCACCCATAAGGAAGGCCTGTGCCCCAGCAGTGGGGACATTAAAAATGGCTGATGGACACACACAAAGGTTTTGGTTCATACAATACTAATTTAATCCCTGCAAAGTTTCATCGACTGAGGATTTAATGTTGGGCTCACAAAAGATCGCTTCATTTCCTCTACACTAATAGATCGATTTTCTGGGCTATCGCCCGTAACTATCGTTATCAGATAGGTATACCTTTTAGATTAGGTTAGATTCAGTTTAAAAGATTGTCAATGGCTTCGATATCACCCTGTATACTTAAGTAATCTTTAGGTAAGTAGGTACTTAAAGTAATAAAATGTGTCTAGAGATTTGTAATTGTTCAAACAACTTGACACATATAAATTCCAATATGATCACTAAGCAAACTCTTTGAGAATTACCTACTTACTTATGTGTTTTTTTTGTTCTTATACTCACTAAGTTATCAGTTTTGTCTGAGAAGTGTTTTTATAAGAGTTAAATAGATACTTAGATAACTTTTTTATTTCACCAATTACAGCACACATATTCAGGCTTACAATAAAATAGTTTTTGCACTAATGCGCGTAGCCGCGTGTCTTGCACGGCACAGCTACGTAAATAAAGCTACTTTTACATTATCACTTAATTCCAAAGACTTTAGAAGTCTTTGTTTAATAAAAACTTAATTAAAGTTTTATCGTTGATACCCCTATATGCCGAATATGGTAGATAGGGACCATCAAACTGAACACCTTTCACTATGGGGCCAAGTCTGAAATCGCGAAAAAACAGCTGTTTCATACATATGTTTTTTTTTTGCAAAGGTTTGGCTTATATAAAATTATAATTAAGTTATATTAAGGAAACTATAGGTCAGGTCTAGAATGTAAACCTAAACTAAGATTAATATTTTTTTGTGAGACCGTTTGTTTCTTAACAATAAATAAATAAATAAAAAAAAATAGTTTTTGATGTTTTTTTCCGCGATTTCAGAGTTTGTCCCATACAGTTTGATGGTCCCTGTCGGACCCTATCCCTAGAGGCGAGGCCAGTTCACGAAATTTACTCTTTCACTATGTCTTTAGAATAAGGTTGAATATTGCATAACTTTAATTGACGCTTCGCCAGAAAATTGACGAATTTTAGTACATTTTTATTGATTTCTGAAATACTGGATCATTTATTAAAAATGTACTCGGTTATTGTGTTAGATCGATAAAAAAGCTATCCTTTTTGCATAAAAAATCATATCACTGTCGTTGAAAATTACGAAATCTGACGATTTGAAATTTATTTTTATAAGTTTTTATGGTGTTATTCAGGATTTTTTTACAGAGTTACCATGCCATTTTTCAATATTCTGTTCGGTTAATTTGCTTCTTTGTTTCTTTTTCAGTCTACAGTAATTTTTGTGAAGTAGAATTTTACATCAGTTCTTCACATTGGATGTTCAAAAATCATACTTTTCATCAGATCGTGAACTGGCCTCGCCTTTTGTTTTCACTTTTATAACACGTTAGTACCTACTCCAAAGAAAATAGGGGCCAATATATGGTTTTCCATACAAACGAGCTAACTTCTGAAAGGTTTTTTTTAATTAAAATTAATCGGATTTTATTTAAATTAGATATTTCTTGAAAGCTGTAATCAATTTGCGGACTTTACTGTCGATTTTTTTGTATAGTTTCTCCTAATCGACGTGTAATCATAAGTTTTCGCGTCTTTTTGTATCAAACTCCAATTTGTTTTCTATTCTATCTGACATACCTACGGCGAATAGGAGAAAAAAACAGCAAATTCTTCAATCAAATAAATTTTGGGCACTCGTTGTCTACACCATTAACTTTTTTATTTTAATGTTTTTTTTTTGTAATTACTGTAAGTAGGTATGTGCCAAAAAAAAAATCGGAAGATCCTTGGGAAGACGGTGGCAATGATAATCCTCCGTGAAGAAAGTCTCTGTCAAATAACTAAACCAATTTTGATGAATTTTAGCTTAAAGATAGATGGATCGTTTTGCGAAGGCTCCGCTTCTACACATAGAAATGACAAAACAATAAAAAGACGAACTTTATTTACTCTGAGGCGCATTATGAAGAAAAAAAACTGTCAATTATTTACGAAGAAACCTCGTAGAAGGCATAAATGATTAATAGGGATGCACCTGCGCTTTATCGATAGAATAAATTTTAAATAAAGAATTGGACTATAGATGACTGTATGACTGATGAAATATTATTGACACAATACTAAATAATATACTAGAAAAAATACGACTCGCACCAGATCAATACTCAGACGGGAATCGAACCCGCGATAGTATTGTGTAAAAATAGCATTGTGAATGCAAAAATCTCAAATTTAAAAATTATATAGCTATTTCATCTTAATCGATTGCCAAAATATCTGGAAAGATATTTCAATTGAATGTCGAGGTAATTCCTCACATTGGTGAAATAACGCTGGCTTGCAGCGTAAGAGTAGGATATACTAGAAGAAATTCGGCGATGTCACTAGTGACTCGGTAGCGCGGTCAGAGCATTGGACCGGATATCCAAAGGTCGCGGGTTCGATTCCCGTCTGAGTATTGATCTGGTGCGAGTCGTATTTTTTCTAGTATATTATTTAGTATTGTGTAAAAATAGCATTGTGAATGCAAAAATCTCAAATTTAAAAAAAAATATTATTGACATTATAGTGAAGTGAAGTGAAATAAGCTTTATTCAAATAAACTTAATTACTAAGTACTTTTGAATCGTCTATATTTCCCTACCGGGTGGTAGGGAAATATAGACAAATATAGAGTAAATATAGTTCCAGACTTTTTTAGCTGACAAGAAGAACGGGCGCAAGAAACTTATCAGCTGTAACAGCCATAAGTAACGATATAGACATTTAAGCCGGTTTATTATTAGTTTTTAAATTAAATTTGGCAAAAAAACACCTAAAAAGTTAAACCTTAACTAGGTACCGACTTATAAGATTACCTTTATCTATTAAGATAACACAATGATTGGTATATGTTCGATCGAATCTTTCTTATCATTTACCTTTTTAATACGTATTGTGGTTGTGGCAGTTGGTGGCTATGGAATAATCTCCATTGTGTGACAATTTGTCAATTGTCATGACAATTTTGTAGCTATGAGTATTTGTTCTATTTTCAATCGGTTGACGCATTGGATATAAAACTGTCATGACAGGTCATGACTCCCGTACTTTTACGAAGATGAAGTTATATTTTTGAGAGATGTTTCACGAAACTAAAAATTCCAAAAGTTTTCCTATTAATAAGGGAGCTTATTTCTTCCTCTTAAACACATTCGATTTTTAAGACACCGCCCCTTAATTTCGATAATGGAATAGTCGAATTCGTTCTTGGATATCGACAGTTCTGTCATTGTAACATCACTAGTTCCCTTCAAATGGTAAGCAATTGATAAACGCGCCAGACACGAGAAGGGTGTGCCGATGATAGAGATGCACTTACCTACTTAATGAAATTACAGAGACACTAGCGCGTTCGAACTGCGATAACAGAAGCTAAGCAACGTTCGCAAAGGCGGGGAATGGGATGGGTGACCGAAAATTATTGAAACGAGCTTAGGAAGGACGTTTAAGGTCGGCTTGGACTGTCTAGAACACAATTTGACTACATTTGATATTTGCCCAGTACATATTGTATTTTTTTGTTTTTTTTTATGCACTACGGGATAGTGCTTGGCCTTCACCTCACCTGATGTTAAGTGACGATAAAGCCGAAGGTGGAAGCGCACTACACCCGGAATCCTCATCACTAAGGAACTGGCTACTATCTTATTTTTAACTGCCGGAACACAACAATTTTTAAATTGTTGTAATGGCGTCAGACTTAGGTAAGAGACTTGAAATAAGCCCTACCACAAACCAAACTGAGTACAAATTGTACCCCCCTTGGGAATCGAACCCGGGACCCCTGCGTCTTACACTAGTGGGCGAACCACAAGACCACAGAGGCGGTTAAATCCATATATGAGACCAGTGACCGGTCGCTAGGTGGTTTCTAATTAGATTTGGTATAGATTAAGATAGGTAATGGTGTTAGTACATAGCTGCTTTTTTGAAGAGAGTCGTGACATTGATTTTTACTGTAGCAGCAATGTACTTACACCAGAGTTACAAAATAGGCCCACAAGTCTCGTGACTACGCGACGGGAGCGTGAACGTACGACACACACACATCGCGCCTATTTTTTTCTTAAAATAACCTATGACGTCAGTGTCCGCCATTTTGGCAATACGCCGGCATCGCTAGGGCTGCACCGTTGATTACATCAATTTTGATGGATTACAGAGCAGTGTTTAGATTAGGGCTGTGACGTGATATCGAGAGAAACTGTACTAAGAAAATTGCTTAAAAAAAATCACTTCGATTCATGTCAAATTATTTATTAAGCGATGCAGGTAGGTGCTTACACCCTCATCAATATTCATTTTTAAGCACAAAAGTTCCTTTTTTCTTTCTCGGGCTGTGGTCCAATCTATCGGTATACCAAAATTCATTATTGTTACAAAAAAAACCCAGCCGAAAATGGTAGATAGGGACCATCAAACTGAACAACTTTTACTATGGGACCAACTCTGACTTCGCGAAAAAAAATCAGCTGTTTCATACTTGGGTAGTTCTTCGGAAAAGTGTTCTCCGTGTAATTTCCACAGCATTTTTGAAATCACTAAATTAAAGTGAATTACACAAAAAAATTGAAAGCTTATGCAAATTCAAACATTATATCAAAATTCGCCACGTAGCGAATGCATACTTTTGCTAAAAAAAAATATAGAAAATTTGCGATCCATGGAAATTACAGTAAAGACCACGAAAATTACCCAGCAGATAAAATTTTGCTCAACATCATGTCAGATATGAAATTAAAGCTCAAATAAAAGTTAGTTGGGGTAGTATTAAGAACTACATTGTATTATAATTATATTTAGCAAAAATAGTAGATTAATAAAAAAAAAACTAACAAAGGAACTCAATGTAGAAACATGAAGGTAATAAATATTAATGTTATTAATTAATAAATTTCTTTTAGAGTATGTTATTGATTGCATATTATGGATGAGCATCATAATAATAAAAATAACAAATATTTGGTAAAAAGTATCAACAATCTGTACGACCTAGGTCAATACTCGTTTACTAAAGACTAGTTTTCACTAATTATGTATGGTCTTCAAACAATAACGCTGACTAAGTTTACCAACCTGCTCTGTATAACGATACAAGTTCTAATGCAGATCAGTTGGACTGCAAGTCCCGGGCATAGACTCCTAGCCCGGCAGAAGTACATACTTCCCTTTTCGCTGAATATACGACGTGACCTTGCCTTCCTCAACAATGGTGACCTGACCACCGACACTGGACAGCAGCAAGGTATACCACCCCTCATGAGTGAAGATTGGAGTTAGCTTTCTAGGTTTGCAATCAAATGAAACTAAGCCCTGCAGCAGCAACTCGGCAACTGGCGGACGACGGTAACACGGCAGCCCACAGCCAGGTGATAATGTGACCTACACCGGTGTAGCAGTTCTGCATACGAAGCCATACCGCCCATAGAGTAGAGTAACCACCAGCACATATCGTCATATCGGGAGACTGGAGTGTAACTGACCTATGTACCAGTATTTCAATTAAAAGCAAAGCCACTTGCTTTGCTTTTGATTTTCTTTTTTGAGTAACGAAGAAATTAATACAGAATCGACGAAAGCCAAGCTCACCCGACACTTTACCAAAGATATCCAGGACGCCAGCCTGAGAATAGTATAACAGCTAAAAAACAACAAGGTGGCGGGTGACGATGGAATCACTAGAGAACTTCTGAGAGCTGACGGAAAGCCGATACTCAGCGTTTTTTAGAAGCTTTAGGAACAGTGTACTCAAATTATCCAGACTATTAATTATACCTAGGACAGACAGTCCTAGTAAAGTGAGTCCAATTTCGAGTAAGAGATCTCTCGTCAGATCCAACTCAAAGCTTCAAAATTGTTTGCGTCCAACTTACTTCAGTGTCTCAAAACGACAGTGTGTGTGTTGTTGCCAACTTGCCTTGTTTGGCGACAGAAATGAAGAGATCCGTAGAAAAACTTAAGTAACCGACATCACTTGAAGAATTGCACAGCTGAAGAGTAACCGACGTCACTTCAAGGATTGCACAGCTGAAGTGGCAGTGGGCGGACATAGCGAGACAAACCGGTGGCTCTGGAATAGTGATCGCGCACCGGATGCCCCCACCCCCTGACAAAGTAGTCCGACGATCTGGTGAAGGTCGGTGGAAGCTGCTGGATGTGGGCAGGACAGGGCCAATCGTTGTGGTGAACCTTGGGGAAGGCCTACACCCAACAGTAAGTGTCGAGCGGCTGATATAATAAACCAAAAAGAAAACAAAGTAATTTCCATGGGCTTTATGTAATTTCCATGATGTTTTATACATGGAAATTACGCCATGGAAATTACCAAAAAGCATTAATTTTGAAAAATATCGGCATTGAAAAGATATAACCTGCTACTTTGTTACTGGTTAAGTACATTTGGGAATAAGGTATTACACCTCAGAACCCGTTTACAAAAAATAGCACAATTATATTGCAAAAATGTGACATGGAAATACATTAGAAATGAGAACCAAAATTTTTAAAATCGTAGAACTTAGTCTTGCACCAAAAGCGTGGGAAACAGCAACACAGCCATCTTACCTGTCAGTAGCGGTGTAACTGTCGATTCGAAAACATCAATCACTATTTGTCTGTGCCTAGCCAGTCCAGAGCAATGGCCTTCGCAAGAGGGCGCAGTGAAAAAGTAGCTAGGCGTGTGACATACTTACTTAGGTCCATAAAATCAAAAGTTTCCCTCCGATAGGATTTAAAATTTGATCAGTATATAACGTGATATGTCTATTTTAAATGTGTGTACAAAACTGATTAAAAACGTGGGTGGTTTCAAAAATATCCGCGATTTCTCATAAGCCGGCGCCCGTGTGACACGTAAAAACGTGCAAAATTAACCGGATTTGAGGTGTTGAGGGTGAGTTACTCCGATCTACGTAGTTTTTAACCAGTGAAATCTATATGACACGATGCTTAATGAAATGTAGAAACGATGTAATGATAGTTTTAATCATAATTATTTGTTTTTATAGGAGATATGAGTCTGTGACACTCAAAAATTCCTCTCCCAAGAACTACCCAATTTGATATTTTCCTTATTAATTTTTGTATGAAACAGCTGATTTTTTTCGCGATTTCAGAGTAGGTTCCATAGTAAATGTTGTTCAGTTTGATGGTCCCTATCTACCATATTCGGCATAGGGGGTATTTTTGTAACACGTTGTATAGGTACAGTCAGCAGCATATCAAGCTATACAAAACTGTCAAAAATCTACAGTGAATTTTGAACCTTAAACAGCTCAACTTAAAGTATAAAATGTTTGAAGAAATTTGACAGGTTGTGGAAGCCCAACGTGCCGTCGACCGTACCTAAGTAGGTACATAAATAGGTTAGGTACTAGTGTTAAATGATATATAATTAAGTGTTTAATGTGTTTATAATTCCGTGAATATTATAACCATATTATGGCAACACTGGATATTTGCATTTTTACCTAATTAATAAAAAAAAATTGCCAACCCCTAAACTGGCCAAATTTTATAACAGCTCTAAGATGGCGCCGAATATTATTGAAGCAATAACGTCTCATGAGTTATAATCTAGATTTTATGGCGTCGCATTAAGACTGCTATAATTTTTTTTATGACTTACGTTTATTAGGTACTTCAAAAGAGAGCGACTATAAATTTATTAATACTGCAGTGGTCTTAAGTAGGCAGTTCTTTTCTTAGTTTTTTAAGCAAAAACCTGGCGGACGAAGACTATGCCAGCCAGGGGCCTTACTATGAGCGGTTTAACTTTATATTGAACTGCCTTTTTCATACTATGACCTCGACGGTTAGTATGAAAGCAAGCCTTAAGCAGTCCTGTTTAAGGTCTGCTTTTGAACTGAACGGTTTCTTATTTGCTGATGGTAAGCCCCCAGGCTACATACAAAAATTTAAAATCCCCAAACTTGTAAAACATAAACTCTCGCATTCTTGGCAATCATTACCGTTGAATGACTGTTCAAATGAAGGGACAGGCGTGACCCCGTCACGGTAATGACGGTGTGATGGCGGCAACGCGGCAACGCGAGATATCGAACACGCGAATGACCTAGGAGCAAAACAATAAGGTGATATTGATATAACTAAGTATTGTTGCTTGTGCTAAATGCCCGAAGTCGAGTCGTAAATTAGCAAAACCGGGATGATATGCCCGTCATCCCTGATGGTGGCGCATGCGTCAATAAGCTACGAAGCTAAGAAGTTTTTCGTGCGACCGATCATATCGCATTGGAGAGTTTTCTCTATGCATTTTTTTAATATTTTTTTCGTAGGATCAACTTTTCTTAAGAAGTGACCGATGGTACAGCTTGGCCATAAAGAGTTGAAATTAAATAAAATGGAACTAAAATTTTTCAGTACAAAATATTATTATAATCAGTGTTGCCAAATTATTCGTGATTTTGACGTGTTTACATAGAAAGTGGCGCCCTCATTTTTGTCAACTCTTTATGGTCAAGCTGTAGGTTAATTGACAATGACAACTATTATTTTTGTGTGAGTACTGAGTATGTAATCAACGTTGCGATTCGGTCGTACAAAAAGTTCGGATATAGGTATTATAATGACGAAAAAGAGTGCTGCATACGTAAGTACCTACGTACTTTCTGAATAGTTGGTTAGTTTTATAATACTCAATACTCAAATCATTTATTGCATTCCACAGTGTTACAGTAGTTCTTAAATTATAATATTTTATATCACTATGGACCCTGTCGGGCACAACAACAATAATAGATAGCAAACACTTATTTATCATTATATTATATTAGTAAGTATATTAGTTTCATTACAATAGTAGTTATTACTTAATTAATAAAAACTATTTTATTTATTCAATTATATTGCACTTATGTATTTAATTTAAGTTAAGTATTTTAATGTTTTAATTAAGCTGACTTTTTATCTACAATATTCATATTTCTATATTTTCATCTTCTAAATATTCCTTCAAGTTGTAATAACACTTTTTTGTTAGTAGTGTAGTAGTTAGTAATAGCTTAGATGCGAAGCTAGTTTGCATTTTATTGTCACAACAAAGTGGTTAGTTAATAAAGTGTAAATATTTGCAGAGTGGGTGATCTATTATTGTACATGTACTATGCTGTAAACATACGAGTACTTTGTTGTATTAATGTTGTACAAACGACTCCCGTGGACACAGTGAATCGTTACCGTCGGAAATCCGACGTTATTCAAACGGAGGGACAGACGTGACCCCGACACGATAATGACGGCTCGATGGCGGCAACGCAAGACAAATAGCGAACACGAAAATGACAAAATAAATAATAATAATAATAAAACGCTTTATTGTACACTAGACAAAGACATTACATAGGAGCAAACAATAAACACGGACAAGTACACAAAAGGCGGCCTTACTGCTACGTAGCAGTCTCTTCCAGGCAACCTTGAGTAGAAAAATATAAAAATATATAAAACATGTTTTTATCAAAAAAAAAATGCCTTTTAAAGGCCAGTTTAAGGTATGTTTATGTATAATGTATTATAGAATATTACAAAATAACCCCTAATGCCGAACATAGTAGATAGGGACCATCAAACTGAACAACTTTTACAATGGGACCATCTCTGAAATCGCGAAAAAAAATCAGTTGTTTCATACATTTTAATATTTTGGTTATTAATTTTTGTATACAGCGCAATAGTAAAAGTTGTTTAGTTTGTTGGTCTCTGTCTACTATATTTAGCTTTAGGGGTTATTTAGTAACACGTTGTAATAAACACACACACACACACACACTCACACTATATCCTTACATGTTTAGTCGCTAAGTTACATAGTAGTCTAAGTCTTTCCCACCTTGTAATTACGCACTAAGGTTACGAGCGAGACACCCTCAACATTCCATTACTTTCTGGGGCGGTCTCACCTCAAACTATAGTTTTAGTATTTGGGAAATAAAAACTATTTTTATTTTTTTATTCATTTAATAAAAAAAAGACAATGCAGCACTTCGATCGTTTCTATTATTAAACTCCAAAACAAGTTTTGTTTTTATTACTGACAGTGACTACTGAATCTCATTGCCTCTGGTCACGCTAGCTTGGGTTTGATTGAATGTTTTGAACGTTCCCTGGAGAGTTCACAATTTTTTTTATGCACTACGGGATAGTGCTTGGCCTTCACCTCACCTGATGTTAAGTCACAGAATATATAATAGTACTATATAATAGTACTAACGTACAGAAGTCCGACCCCACGAGGACCATCAAATAATAAGCTACTCTCGCTGCACGGCAATAAAGTACAATTTCAAACTGCACAACGCTGCGTGGATAAAATTATATGCACCTACGAAGAAGAAAGAGAGGCGTCTCTTTCTGTCGCATAGCTCTGTCTCACTCAACCGACACATTTCGGGGTTGCTACTCGCTAGTTACTGATATCATAGAAAACATTCGTTATGCCCATGAATAAACAATGAAATTACTAATAGGTACCTACTTATAAAATATAAAATAAATCTACCTAATAGGTGAGCTGAGCATATTTAAAGAGCATAAATAATAAGTATTTCTAAGTAGTTAGAGAGGCTCGATGGCGCAGTTAGGGGTCGCAAACCGGGATCCCGGATACCGAAAATACCGGGATACCGGGCCGAAAAGAAGCCTTTACAATACCGGTATTGAATTTTTAAATACCGGGATTTACGGTATTTTCGGTATTCATCACAGAACGACGCAAATCGCAAATCTCGTTTAAATTCTCGTTTTATGTGATTTAAAAGGTGATTTTCCTTAACTTCCTAAGGCTCAGACATTAAATGGTGTCCTAATCATTGCATCCCCAACGTCCTACTAGCTAGTGGTACTAATATTTTATAGTCATTCAGAAATTCAGAGTTGTTTTCTTATATGATAAAGTAATCCTATTGAAGTTATAAATTCAGGGCTTATGGGGGATATGGTTTTGAGTCATTTTTTTCAAAAAGAATAAGCACTATGGGTAGGACACAGGCATTAGTGAGGTACCTAATATTATTTGTTTCATAATAATCTTCAAATGAAATTAAACAACCAATTTATTCGTATTACTTACTGGTAAACTCTTGAGTCGTAATAACTACACTACATTGCGTCTAGGAGGGATGGGTCTGAATTACTTTGGTAAATACCTATAAGTAAGTACTACTGGTAGGACCGAGAGCCTTACAAGGTTAAATCCTCTTTTATTGTTTAACTTGGTTTAAATAGGTACTTAAACTTATAATACCTTTTAAATTTTGGATTTCACTATACTATAATGACTTTCATTATCATCATCATAGCCGCACGACACCCACTGCTGGGTATTGGTCTCCCAAAGGATCTTCACGATGATCGGTCCAGCGCTGCCTGCATCCAGCGGAGCACCCCGACCTTCACCAGATCATCGTCGGTCCACTTTGTTGGGGCCTACCCACGGAGTGTCGTCCGGTGCGCGTTTGCCATTCCAGAACCTTTCCGCTCCAACGGCCATCGGTTCTTCTCGCTATGTGTCCCATCCACTGCCACTTCAGCTGAGCGATGTCGGTCATTATTATACTTTAGTTCTCTTAGGATCACTTAGGGAAACGCCGAGCATGACTCTCTTCATTGCACGCTGGGTGACCTTGAGCCTTCTTATGTGACCTATAGTTAGCGACCACGTTTCACTGCCGTAAATCATCACAAGCAACACACACTGGTCATAAACTTTCGTCTCTTGAGACACTGCGGTAATTTGGACACGAAAAACGAAGTAAGATTCGACGAAAGATCTCTTTTTCGAAGCTGAACTTACTTAAATCCAGTTGGACAGGCAGTCGCCGGTCCAAGGTAAACGTAATAGTCAACAACTTCGAGTGTAGTGTTCTCAACATGAGTAAGAGTGGGTACAACATGGGCATTCGACATGACTTTCGTCTTATCCATGTTCATCCTAAGACCCACTTTTTGGGAAGCACTACGGAGATCTTCGAGCATTGTCAGGTCTTCTAATCCAAGGTCTCAGCCATAAGAACTGGTATATCGTTGGCAAAACGAAGGTGCGTTAGGTACTGGTCATTAATGTTAATATCGAGTCCGTTCTAGTCCAATCCCGTCCAAGAATTTAAAAATGTCCTCCAACGCAGCTGTGTAGTGAACAGTTTCAGAGAAGTAAAGTCTCCCTTTATCACACCCCGCTGCAGTTGGATGGGATTTAAACACTGATTCTGTACTCGGACCAACACATGGTGCATGACAGTTTCGTATAAATACCTTAACATTTCGAAATACCTGTAGTTTTTTGGGCACATCTGGAGAGACTACAGCACTGGCACCGCCCTGGTCCCTATCGAATCAAAGGCTTTCTCATAGTCCACGTACGCCAAGCAAAGAGGCAGACTCCATAGTCTTCTGTATAACCTGCCGCAGCGTATGGATGTGGTCTAGGTACTAAATCCTTTTAGGAACCCGGCTACCGGTACCTAATCGGTTTGTATAATAAAATTATCCAGTCTGCATTCCTCCGTCCGGTCATAAGATAAAAAAAAGAAAAATAAACATTTTTATCACTGCCGAACCCGAAGGTCAGCGCGGTGATGTTTTATAAAAAAATATCGATAGGAACCAAACTGTTTAGTAAATTGATAAAAGAAATATCGCAAACCGCACCCAGTTCGCATCGCAACCACGCCTTGATTTCGAACAATCGGTATTATTCGAATCTAAACTCGGAAGCCATTTTATAAGGTTGCTATTGTATCGATAAAATTGATGGTGATATCGATAAAATATGAAAAAAGAAAAAGAAAAGCGCGGCATTTTAATATTGATTTTTAAAATTGTGTATTAGAATTATAATATTAAATATAATTCTAATACACAATTTTAAAAATGTTTATCGTGGAGATTTTAGGGCCCACAGTCTAGTATTTTTAGACGGTATCGTTACATTCCCTCGTAGTCACTGCTAGAAGTAGGTAGCAAAACTGCTAAAAGTGGCCGTTTTTGACACATTTGCTGTCTACTTCTACGAATGACTACGAGGGCATGTAGTGATACCTTCTAAAAATACTTGACCATGGGCCCTAAAATCTCCACGATAAACATTATTAAAATCTTTTACTATTAATAACTTATTAAATAAAAACCTCTGAGGGCGCCACTTTCGGTCATACAACCGCCTTAATAGAAATACACGATTTTTATTAAGGCGGTTGTATTAACGAAATGCGATTTAATAATACATTAAACTAAATTATGAACTAAAGAATTTTGGAAACAATAGAGACACTTTTATATAATGTGTTTAGCCAAACACAAAAATATTTAAGTACCTACCTAAGTATAATAAGTAATACATAATCAATATTGTGGTACGTAATATCCGTTATGTATTTGTAAATAATTAATTTAATAAGAGCAAATCAGTAAGGCGTGATGTGTTTATTTTGTAGGCTAAATGTAGGCCTATATATATTCCAAAATGTATTATAATTACTGTTTTGTGACTCTTATCTGGATGAGTACTAAACTAAGTAGATAGATAGCTAAGCTATGATTTAAATAAGTGATTTTACTGATAATGAAGTAAATACGATTACGACAGACCTACTTGATAATAATAATCTTAATTAATATAATTAAGCCTGTAAAATAGATAAAGCTATTTAAAACAACATGATCAGCAGAAAGTGATAATATTCTTTACGTGCCTTTAAGTAATTTTTGTACATTTATTTTATTTTATATTTTTTATTATTATTCTTGGTACCTATTGTTCCTGTAAGCTCTTATGTCATTGTCAATCCCCTATATCTTTCGTTTGCGAAGTTTGTTATCGCTCTTTAAACGTGTTTGTTTACATGGATACATACACAACACAGTATGTACATACTGTGCTAAACGTTTGTGTAATCCTTTTTATCTCTAACAGATCTTGTCTTAATTCATAGAACTTTTTAATACGTTCCTAATCTTTGATTTAATTAATTGATTTTAGAAATGTCTTTGAAACTAAACGATCATTTACTGATATTAAATGATAAACTATAAACAGAGTACCGTAATGAATTATTATTAAGACCTTTTTATTTGATTTAAAACGCATTGATTCGTTTCGTGTATTTTCATTTGAATAAAATAAATAAAAAACATCGATATCCCGCCAAAACCCAAACAAAAGCACATCACTATTCAAAGTGTCATTTCATTTTCTCATTTATTACGAAGTGTCTAAAGCACAGATTACGCAAGCCAAAGTATGGTTTTATGTAAAAAAATAGGTCAGCGTTATATTAGCATAGATTAGCTATAACAATTTAATGGCATGGCTAGTCCAGGCACGCAACCGTTAAATATATTAAGAAGCTATTATGGGGAAAATGAATTAGAAAAAGCGTGAAAATGTGCAAGCTTTGTTACCTTTTACAGCGAAAAATGTTAAAAAAAAATAAAAAATAAAAAAAATCAGCCGAACTGAGAACCTCCTCCTTTTTTTGAAGTCGGTTAAAAATAAGTTTGCTTTAGCACAAAATTAATTACGCTAAGATAACAGAAATTAATAATCTCTCAAATAAAAATTTATATTATTACTTAGAGACTGAGGACGTAAACTGATATATTATAATGTACCTATGTATAATAATATGTTATAATTACTTAATGTTTATTGCATCATGTTTATTGGTCTTCTTTAATCTGCATTCTATTTTAGTAGTGTCACAGACTCATCTCAACATAGAAAGAGTTTAGCGGGTATATAGTAGTTACGATACGATGTTTCGGTCACCCATCCAAAAATCAGCTAAGGCTGATTTTCCAACTCTGGCTTTTTTTAACCAAACTCGTTTAATGGATGACTGAATGCACTACCCAGACACTGACATCGCGTCTCGACTTTAAAACCTGTATTGTCTGCAAGGTCTCAAACACGAATATTTACAAACAACCATGCGCAGACGGCAGACGGCTGCCAGGCTGCTCTGTAGCAAACAGTTATTTTTGTAGCCACGCGCGCTGTACATTATCTCTAATGTGTATTTATATTAGCGAAAATGAGCACGTAGTGATGTAACAAAAAATTCTTTCTGTCGATAAATGGGGACTGTTTCAAACAATTTTCATTTTTGGATCGAGAAATAATCTTGTTACTTATTAAGTACCTACATTAATAAAATAAGCTGGTTTTGAAATGCCTATTTTGATTTGCGGAAGCAAGCTACATATATTTCTTTTTTTACAATGGTTTGGGACTTCCGCCAAGTGACGCCTGATTCAATCAAATAGTACCTATATTTTGATATTTCTTCTCTGATAATAGTATTTACATCTTTTCTTTAAAGAAAAGGCTGCCTTATTTAAGCTCTAGGTAATTAAAAAACGTACTCTCTCCATTTTCCATTTAAACAAAATCAAGAATTAAAAAAAACCTATTTATCGATGTCGATGAAAAAATCCATTGAGGCCAGCACTAGCACAGGACTGGCCTTGAAAAAATATTGTTTTGAAGTTAAAATATGCAAATATTTAGGGATCTGGCAGCCGACAGTAGAATTTTTTTGTCAGTCTGCTTGTAATGATATTATGAAAATTAGAGAAAAATTCACAGATCTCGTGCCATTCACGACCTTCCGGTACATTGAAATTACCTAAATAATATAGATGAGCTCTATGCTAATTGGCGCCAATGCTAAAAAAAAGTTGGCAGTCATCTTTCTTTGCTCACTCTTTAGTTTAAACGTTCTATATTCAAAAATTCAAATCCATCAAAGGCGGAAGTGTAAACATTTCCCGCGTAACGTCACAAGCTGTCATAGAGCTATTGATAGTCTGTCTGGCAAATTATGACGTCATCATGACATATTGGCGCGAATTCAGCGTGTGGGACGCGTGGCTTTCACGTGTGTGGAGGGAGGCAAAGGCATATTTTATTATGCCATCGTAATTAGGATTAGAATAATTTGTATTAGATTAGATTTACGGTCAATAATGATGACAAGAGCTCGTCTATTTTGTTCAACAAATAGATGTTTTGGCATCGAACTATGCAGAGCTTGTACTATGAATGTTAAGCAACGTGTGTAGTAGGTAGGTAGGAACCCAAATACGAATGCCCCATACAATACAACGTGTTATAAAAAAAATCCTAATTCATTATTAAAGGGACTAGGTATATTGGGTATTTCTCATTTTCCAAAAAAAATACTGTGATCTTAAATTTTCTAACTGGTAGGAACTAAATGTTGCAGTAAGGTACTAATTTAACTTCGTTGGGTTAATTCTATTACGAACTAGTGTTTTATATAGATATTATTGCACGCGTTTGTTATAGCTCGGTTTATGGCCCTAAACGCGATGTAATAGGGCTCACTTTACGAGCAAGTGTGTTGAAAATATAAAATAATATAGGGACTATCAAACTTGACAATTTTTACTATGGGACCAACTCTGAAAACGCGAAAAAATATCAGCTGTTTCATACAAACATTAATAACGAAAATACTAAAATATATGAAACAGCTGGAAACAGCAGATTTATTTCGTGCTTTCAGAGTTGGTTCCATATCTTGTAGTAAAAGTTGTTCAGTTTAATTGATAATTATTCGACATTAGGGTTTTTTTTAACTCGAAAAGTGGAGTGCATGACCATTTTTTTTAAATAGTTGCTTGGAAAGTACAAACAACTGACACTTTGCTTTGTAACATTTTAAAATGAGCCTCTGAGCAGTGAATCTCACCACAGAATAACTATAATAGGTAGGTAGTAGGTACAAGTTCTCTACCGTGAAATTATTCTAAGGCCGTGAATCATGGCAGGGTCAAAGACCCCAAGTAACGTTATCAACTTTGAAATTCAAATTAGGAACGCCTTGACCGGTACCCAAGGGTCTGACATGCTTTGATAGAGCGAGATCGTCTTATTGAGATTCCTATAGGAGGAAATAGAGAAGAGTGTCATGTTTTATCTCTATCACCGACCGGACTTTATTTCATGGTCGGGTTATTGGTACAGTTCAACTAGGTCAAACAAAGAAGTGGGGTTATATCAAGAGTGCCAAAGAAATTAAAGGTTTTGTAGATTACTACCTAATTGATACCCAAAATTTATTATAAATCGTATGTGTTGTGTTTGTGTCTAGCATACAAAATGGTGGGGTGTTCGATATTTGGCTGCAAAAGCAACAATCAAAGAAAATAAGCGGGTGTTACATTTCATGCGTAAGTACACTGTTTTCTATATTTTGATCGCGTATTTCTTTCTCAAATCTCACAGGAACCAAGTTTCTGAGCTAAATCATTAGTTATATCATGAAATACCTAATAAATAGGAAAAATCTAAAAATTATTTCTAAAAATAACCTCGTAAACATTTGACATACAAACCGGTAAAATTGCGTACATCTACGTAATAGTAGAAGTCAGCTTAGCTTTGACGTCTACTAAAATCAGTAGGTTTATAATTCGATTTCCGGATGCCTACTATATAGAAAATTTTCCCCAAAAATTACCCCATATTTCAGGGAATTTCAAGCGATTTGATTTTTTCAGATTTCCGACGGAAGATAAAACTCGTGAAAAATGTATAAAAGCAACTGGAAAAAAGAATTGGGTGCCAGACACGAATTTGTTCAAAACATTTTGAAAAAAATTGTTTCTGAAGAACAGAAAAACTAACGTTAATAAAAAAAGTTCTGTATTCCAACGTTTAATAAAGACTTTACCTGTTTTCATTTAAAGTTTATCTTTTTATTCCATTAACCACACAATCTCATATCAACTACCTGCGGCTCTACCGGCTAAAAACAATGAAGTTAATCTTAACTGTAATTTGACAGATGTATGTGATACATTGCTACTTCGTTTTGGCACAAATAAAAACTTACCAAAAAAAAGAAGCAATGTATCATATCCATCTATCAAATTACAGTTAACATTAACTTTATTATTTTTAGCCGGTAGACCCGCTGAGCGACCCCCAGCTATTTTACTCTATGTATGTAATGTTATGTTACCATTAAAGTACGGAATCCGTTAATCTGCAGATTAACTGGTCGAGTCAGTTAAAGTGCGATTTTTTTCTTAAAGTAGACGATTTCCGTACTTTAACTAGTAATCTGCACATTAACGGATGCTACACCGTTAAGGGTACTTTTTCTGATCATGGCAACCCCATATTTTGACGTCATAATATATCTATCCCTTACACCCGGTCGCTCGGTAGCGCATCTACCCCTTTTAATATACTATATCTATGCCGGTACCTAGGTATTCTTTTGTTTTGCGTCATAGTTGTCTGTGACAAAACAGAATGCAAAAAGTTTTATTAGATAGGTACCTACCTTCATAATACATCTGAATATACCTACCTACCTACATAATTAGACAATAAATTGTATACCACCACATAATAAACGAAAATAAATAATAAACGAAACGAAAAAATCATCGAATTCGCCAAAATTTTGTAACGTTTCGCAATCCATCTAAAACGGGATAGGTACCTAGGTAGGTCTAGGTTAGGTACGCACACGAACTACGAAAACAGCTCTTGTTACGTACTGAATAAAGGCGGTCTCAAGGTCAACATGTGTGGTCTGACGTGCTGCCGACTGTACCTAGGTATCTCAAATCTATACGACGTATTACAAAATAACCCCTCTTTTTTGGTACCTAGATAGGGACCATCAAATTGAACATTGGACCAACTGAAATCGCAAAAAAACCAGCTGTTTCATTACAAAAATAAATAACGAAAATATCAATTTATAAGTAGGTAATATAAAAAGTATAAAACAGCAGATGTTTTTTCTATTACCTAGTGAAAGTTGTTCTTTGTTCCTTTGTTAGTTTGATAGTCCCCTACCATATAAAAAGTTAAATTTTTGTGTATATTTATGGCCGCGTTCCCTTTTGAGCCAATAGTACTGTTGGCGATGTGAGCGCTAAAAGCTGTTCCGTTTTGATTATCGCGCTGACAGCACTGTTGACGCGATTTCAATTCGGAACGGCTATTATCGCACGCATCGCGCGCCGAACTTCTGATTCGTTATTTACTTTGTTTTGACGTTTTGTAACGTCAAAACAAAGTAAATAACGAATCAGAAGTGTGTAAGGACATGAACGTCAACTCAAAACGTCAAATATGACAGACTGCTCACAGTGCTAACGCTCGAGAACGATATCACTGTAATCGCAAAATGGCGGCGATAGTGACGTCATCCGTGACGTAAATACTGCTATCGTTGGCGCGCTCACATCAAATCGGAACGAAGTGTGAGCGCGATATCAGTGATATTATCGCTGTTGGCGCAAAAGGGAACGCACCATATAATGAAAACGACTTTGAACTCGTAGTGATAATTGAATAGTCATACACTTTACAGGATGACGTCATATCCGTTAGTAGATTCATATTAATGAATCGAACTAACATTTTTGGCAACAACGATGTAACTACCAGATAAAGGATTCATACATTGGCAATGTAGAAAATAAAATATTTCGCTAAATAAATAAGCTTGAGAAAAGAACAAAGTTTTTTTTTACTTTTCTCCCGAGTTTGACATGACGCCCCTTTCACTTACAGTTGGATATACAAATGTTTTCTTTCACAACGGTGTATAAAAAGAAACCTTTACACACCGTTTTTTTATATTTACACCGTTGTGAATACATAACGGTGTAAAAAATAGGTCACCCGTTGCACATTGGGGCCACTATATGGGATCGGTGATAGAAAGGTCATTTTAAAAAAAATAGGGTAGTTGATATTTTTTCTTGGTTTTGACTAATTGATCGTATTATCCAATAGGATATACACAGACAGAGATACCCTGTGACTTGCATTGCATCGTTCTGATAGCTAGAAGTTAACACTCTCAGTAAATTTTGATTAGTTACAACTGTTTTAACTAATTTAAGTTAAATTTTAAGGTGGTGTATTTTGTAAACTATAACAGTATTTTTTACAGTGTTTGTTTACACTTGACATACAAACTGTAGTACGTATTATTTAATAAAAATATGTAAAAAAAACTTAATACTCAGAATTTCTGTAAGGTCTATGTGTGGAAGTCCGTCTGGGAGGCAAGTCCATCTAGAGGCCATAACTTCCATTTTTGAAGGACTAGGTTCTTATGCCTCGGTCGTTAAAAAAGTATTACGGAGCTAGTTTGAACTGAGAAACATAGATGTCGCTAACATTATTAGGTTGAAAGAAATCGGTCATCAGTTTTTTTTCGCGTTAAGTACTTGAAGTTTGAGTGTAACGTCTCTTCGAAAAAAAATAAAAAAAATAGAAAATCAATAGAGTTTTTGGAGTTTCTGTGATTACGTAAGTCATTTAGTGATCCATATACCTATTTCTGGTGATGAATTCAATAATATCGCATGAATTTCATAATTATTACATGCACAAAATACTAACCTTAAAATGTAAATAGTTGGGAAGTCCGTCTAGCATGCATAAGGAAAGTCCGTCATATGCCGGTCTTGCCTTGATTGCAGATATTGTCAACCTTTTCAGCTGCACGTATATTATGTCACTTTTGTCTGTCTGTCAATTGTTTGTTTTATAGCTCAAAACACAGGGGATAAATACTTATACAAAAAATACAACTAGGTTGACATATTTAAATACTAAATAAATTTGATAGTTATGCAAAAAATATGGTTGAAAAATTTATGACCTCTTAAATGATAATGAGGGAAGGTAATTGTTATTTTTGCAGTCACTACTTATAATGTTCAATTTGAAATAAAGATTTATGTTTTTACTTAGTATTTAATTTTACGGAAAAAAATAGTTATAATTTTGTTGAAAATGTTTGCAACCACTGTCACCAAAGTTATGCCGGACTTGCCTTAAAATAAAAAAAATAAAATTATCATTGAAATCTAAACCGTAAGCTCAATGAAATAAAACACATATTTCAACGCCTGGTTTGCGTCACTGCTAGAAACTGTTTTCATTCATATAGCCTCACTAGTTATGGTTATATTGGTACTAGACGGACTTACCTCAAACTGCATGGGCACGCCGAGTTTTAAAAAATATCATATAAATCTAAAGATTATTGCAATTAATATTATTTTTAGACCAATATAAGTAAATTAATACATTACCTATAATTTCCGATGACACAAGTCACTTTAGGAAAGCGTATCTGGTTCAATAAGTTCAGTTAAACTTAAATATTAGAAAAGTATGCCGGACTTCCACACACTGACCTTACCGCTTTTTAGCCACAAATGCAGTTTTTCCATTTCTTTTTGTGTCGCAATAAAAAAAGGGCATAAGAGTAATGAGTTAAGCATATCTGAAAGTTGTTTTGTTTAGTTCAGAGTATCTATATATTACGAATCCAAAGCCAGAAGTTCTTAACTTTCTGCTCTTCAATTTTTTTATTATTTTTGAAACTCATGTCCTTTTCGCCAGAGTAATCGAATTGTGTTTTCTTTGTTAAAATCAATATTTTACTATTATTTTTGGAATTCCTCTTAACTATTAAGTTATTTTTTATCAGTTACAGACATGAGGGTGCAAAATTATACTTGCCTTAGAGAAACTTAGGTGAATATTATATTTAATAGCAGTTATAAGAATATTGATAAAAAAATTTGAAGATCTTGAGTTATTTTTGATCGGGAAAATATACTGTAGTCAAAATCGTATACAAGAAACCTTAGAAATGCTTTAAAGGCCTTTAAATTAGGCCTTATTATTGATAAGCCTAAACCAGGTTATGGTAACACCAATACTGGCAATGTTGCAAGAAGGTTTTTTCAAGATAAAGTAATGATAGATAAGATAAGAGTAAATTGTCTTCTGAAATAACTGGCGTTGATGAACAGCTTATTCAAAGGTGTCATATTATTCTGCAATGCATAAATGCATATAGTCATTTTCAAATAGATACTGAAAAATTCAAGACTTACTGCATTGAGACTGCTAAATTCTTTGTAAAACTGTATCCATGTACCATTATGAGTACCACAGTACCTACATAAAATTCTAATTCATGGCTGACAAATAATATCGAGCTCTATTCTTCCGATTGGTCAATTAAGTGAGCAAGCATTTGGAAGCGCGTAATAAGGACTTCAAAAATTACCGCGAATTTCTATCAAGAAAGTCATCCAGAATCAATACTTTGACAGACATTTTCAATAGAATGTGGTCTCTTTTGACCCTATTTTAACTAATATGTCACTTAAATTCAGAGAAATAAACAGAAAAGCATTCCACAAAGACGCTATTGATATGTTTAAAGTGCCAGAGCAAGAAGCAAGTCAAGAATCTTCTGATTCAGAATGATTTTTCACTTCTTATTATCAATATGTAGGTATGCGGAAATAACCTACGATATAGCATTTCAAGACAGTTATTAAGTCAGGTGTGGTCAGGTTGTCTTATTTATTCAATTTTTAGGTAAATAATCAATAAACCAACCAGAAAAACCAATAATCATAATTAATATCACCAATAGCCAATTTGGCCCCAATGTGCGTTGGTCAGTGTTTGGCCTATTAGTTATTCTGTGGTTTGGCCCTTAGTAATTACTACAACGTCAACCAGAGTATCACTTTATCTCCGGTCACGGTATTTTAGTTATAGTACATAATACCGTATCGCATAGTAATCAGCATCGGCCGTACAGCCTTTATCTCATTTTCTATCTCATAGATAAGTACGTGCTTAGCTTGCATGGCCTTCATCTTACCTGATGTTAAGTGAAGATAAGGCCGAAGGTGGATGCACACTTCACTAGAAATCATCAACCACTGAAAAACTTAGTTTTTTTCATGGCCAGTATTTGTAGTCCCAATTCACATTCACCCCAAAATCCTTTTGATGACTTGTCTTGTTACCTATATCCTTTTTTTTGTTACAGATCAACCGAGAATGATGCCAGCGATGAAGACGAGTTCTCGAATAAAGAATTGAATCTAATCGATGACAACAACATCGAGATTCTCAACACAGAAGATTCTTACGGTCTCCACAACGACCTGGCAGTCAACAACGCCGCTAAAGATGCAGAAGGAAACCTTATTGATACTTTTTACACCTACAGATTGCAGAGATTAGAGGACGAAGATGATACTGTAGCATCTAGAAGAAAAAGACAAGCAGGTGAAGCTCCTAGTGAAGGAAACACCACAGATACATCAGTTATAGATGATTTAAATGAGGATGTAGCAAAATTAAATGAAACAGAAACGGGAGAAACAAGTTTGGGACCAAAAAGGATTGATAGCACAAGAGGTCCTATCAGATTAATGGGTTTGAGAGTGGAGGAGGCAGATAAAGAACCGAAAATCGTCGATGGAATGATACCCAGTGTGTTGAGAGAAACCGGTTTCATTATGAGATTGTTTGGTGAAGGATTCACTAATAATACAGAGATTGCTTTCACGCATACGGGAGAGCCGTACGGAAAGAAATGCCATTTTCTGCTGTCCGGAGAGTACATGGTACGATTTTTTCATCTTAACTTCTGACTTGACTTTTTACTTCTGAGAAACACAACAAGTAGGTATAAGATTGATAGATTAAACAATTGAAACATTCAATTCAATTACCTCAGAAAACATTTGTTGAGTTGAAAGTAACAGTAATAAATCTGTTGTAGCTAAAATACACCTACATATCTGTTTTATACACATGTTTCAAATTCACATCTATTTGCAATAACAAAATATTTAACAAAACAAATCTTTCCACAGGTAAAAATCGCCCAAGAAGACTCCGCACTCTTCGAGCTGAAAGCCCCACCCCCATTAGAAGGCTACAAGTTCTACATCTGCGCAAGAAACTCAAGAGACGAGGAATTCGTACACCAAGGGGCAGAAGAATATAAAATCCTAGCTACTCACAACAAACTGCTTCCTCTCTGGGCTTCCATTATCTTAATTATCATCCTTCTTCTTCTAGCTTCCTTGTTCTCTGGTCTGAACTTAGGTCTTATGGCTCTAGATAGAACTGAGTTGAAGATCATCGCGAATACAGGAACAGAGAAAGAGAGAAAATACGCTAGAGCTATTATGCCTGTAAGGTCCCATGGAAATTACCTGCTCTGCACGATATTGCTGAGTAACGTCGCTGTGAACAGCACTTTTACGGTTATTCTTGATGATTTGACATCTGGTTTGGTGGCTGTCATCGGATCGACGTTGGCTATCGTGTTCATAGCTGAGATCACGCCTCAGGCTGTGTGCGCTAGACACGGTTTGTTTATCGGAGCGAAGAGTATTTGGATCATGAAGGTTGGTATTATTTTGGTCCTTCAACACCTACTTGAATGGTAGATGATATAATTCAATGTAGATTGGTTAAGGCCAATAAGCATGAACTTAATGGCTTAAGAGTTTAAGACATTCATACCGTGGTAAAAAAAGTCCTTAATACTGTTGTTTATTAGGTCTCTATTTATTGTCGTCACAATGTAGTTCACTTTTTTATAACCATAACGGGATAGTGCTTGGTATTCACCTCGCCTGATGTTAAGCGACGATAAGGCCGAAAGTGTAAGCGCACTACATCTAGAATCCTCACCACTGAGGAAAGAACTCACTAGAGCTAGAAAATCTGCTGCTTCCACATTCTTCGATATTGGTGAGCTGATCGACGCTGATCTTCTCGCTCTAGCAAACGATACTTTCGGCGGAAAGTATCGTTTGCTAGACAGCTATGGTTTAACCCTCAAGAGAGCCAATGGGGTTGGTAAACTTTTCCAAAACTGTTGTGAATTATATATTTTCTGGTAGCTTTTGGCTTTGGAGTCAGGAATAACAAATTGCGGAATTATATAATGCTTCATTTTAATTTAAATAAAAATTTAAATTTTTAATTTACAGCATAGTACAGTAAATCACTATTACGGCTGTATGCGTAGGTTATGCCTTTGCTCCAAAGACTTTCTATGTTGTTGCTCAAAACAAAAAAACAAAGGTATGATTACTCTTTGTCACTGTCTGTCAAATCTGTCAATCTGTTTTTTAAATCAGTAAATGCAAAGGAACTTCGTGTTCAGCCGTATGTTTGATATTTTATCGCGATAATAATATAAAAAAAATATATTTAGTTAACAAGGTAAAATAAAAAAATCATAATATTATGTTGTTTATTCTTCAAACTCGTGCTATCAAAAAAAATTATAAAACAATTCTCTTCGAAAAAGTTTACCAACCCCATTGCTTTTTACTCCGATAACGTCACAACAATTTTTTTGTTCTATTAATTCCTTATCCTCTGTTTCGTCTAGATCGTGATGGGTATCTGCGCCCCCCTGGCGTGGCCCACCAGTAAACTCCTGGACTATTTCCTAGGAGAAGAAATCGGCACACATTACAACAGGGAGAGGCTAAAGGAGCTGGTTAAGGTAAGGGATTTTTTTAGATGATCACTACGGTGAATTTTTAAACACTCGACAAAATTTGTGGTGTGACTGTCATACTGAACAACTTTATCTATGGGACTAATAAAAATAATAATCAGCTGTTCCATAGAAGACGTCTTGCTATTCAACCAAATATATGGAACAGCCAATGACCTCAATAATAGGAAAAACAAGAGTTTTTGGCGCCGTTTTGTCGGGTTCAGTTCGGTGGCTATTTTAATTATTTGCAAATTGTTTTATAGTGGATATTGTGTCTTAAAATTGGTGCAGTTTTGTGGTACAAGTGTCTACGCATCTGAACAATATGTGGGATAATTGAAATAGGTGCGATCTTGGTTGTGTGAAGCTGAGACTTTTATTGTAGTAGTGGCTACCTCGGCAGAACTTACCGAGTAAACTGTATCGATATATTTGATGCCAAATGCTCCAAGCAGCATTGGAATGCGATGCACTCGTATTTTAATGTAAACTGAAACAATACCACTGAATTATTTAACACTTGACACTGGTAAAAATTACTCCCTGAAGAGGAGTAGATTGCCATAACAAAAATAAGAAGAAGAAGAAGAAGGAAAAACAATTCAGTCAGGTCAGTGGGAACAGCTGATAATTTTTTTTCTTGACTCATAGACAAAGTTTTCCACCAAGAGAACATTTTTAATAGGGTTATTTGACGGTCTAAGCTACACCACAAAAATTGTCGCCTATTTTCGACAAGGATTAGGAAATAATTAAAAATTGTTTTCAATCAGATAACAAACCACGTGAACGACCTCGACAAGGAAGAGGTGAACATAATCTCCGGTGCCCTCGACCTTCGCAAAAAGACCGTCAGAGGCGTGATGACCAAACTGAAGGACTGCTTCATGCTGCCAATCAACAGTGTGCTGGACTTCGACACTATGACTGACATTGTCAAGTCTGGTGAGTTTTAGTTTCTTCCTTACAGTGATGGCAGATAAAGGGACACCAGTCGATCTTCATACATACGAGGTAACTTTGAAGCCTTGGATCTCAGCCAAAGATTGAGCTAGCTGTGATCTGATGGTGACCATCCAGGGAGTGAATGGAGGAGATTCAAATTGCTATACACACCTAACTTATCTGATTAGGATTTTAAGAGATATAAGGATCAGACTTCAGTTTCAGGATTTCATAAATTTTTATGCTAATTTCGTGGTTTTTTAAACATACCCTTATACATTTAAGAATGCTGATCAGATCAGTTGGGTGTGTATAGCGATCTGAATCTCCTCGATTCACTCCCTGGATGGCCATCATCAGATCACAGTAGGTCGATACTTGGCGGAGAACCAAGGCTTCAAAGTTACCTCGTTTGTGTGAAAATCTACTGATGTCCTTAAATATCTGGCCATGGCCACGCCACCACTATAAATATATGCACTTATTCTTGATATAATACTTTCAAAATCCGTGCCGAAATCTGTCAGAGGTCATTACTATGTTGTTTTTAATGAATAAGTAAAAATACTTTTTCATCGAAACCTCTTATTCCCAGGTTACTCCCGTATCCCAGTATACGAAGGTACCCGCGGCAACATAGTGACGGTACTGTTCATTAAGGACCTCGCGTTCGTGGACCCCGACGACAACACCCCCCTAAGGACCCTCTGCCAGTACTACCAGAACCCCTGCAACTTCGTGTTCGAAGATGTCACACTGGATGTCATGCTGAAGCAGTTCAAAGAGGGTGAGTGATGTCATACTTAGCTAAAATTCGTCTAGCTACTATTATAGCGGTACTATAGACAACACCCCCCTGCGGACCAGAGGGCCAGTACTAACAGAACCCCTACAACTTCGAGTTCTAAGATGTCACACTGGATGTCATGCTGAAGCAGTTTAAAGAAGTCGAGTGACGTCATAAGAGTCATTAATTTTCTTACCTACCTAGCTACTATTATATGTAGTATAGTACTTTGCTCCACCGAGTTTGGTACAAAATGATAATGTAGGTACTTACTTAGGATACTTAATGTTCTCAACAAGATAACTGAAAAAATTATAGTAAAGCAACTGTATGAGTTTTTGGAAAAAAATAATATTCTCACAGATGTACAGTACGGGTTTAGACCTAACAGAAGCACAGACATGGCATTATCAAAATTTACAGATGATGTCAACAATGCGCTTAATGAACAAAAACTAGTTATGGTTATAATCATCGACTTTAAAAAAGCGTTTGACACGCTAGATCACGATGGCTTGTTGCAATCTATGGAAGAGTGTGGGATTAGGGGACCCACAAATGCATGGTTCCGTAGCTATTTAAAAAATAGAACTGTTGAAGTCTGCATTAGTGGAACTAGAAGTGATGTAGGTAATATTAAGTACGGAGTACCTACTGGTTCAGTATTTGGGCCTGTAGGGTACATTATCCATGTTAATGGTATGAACAAGGTAATAGAATCGAGTAAAACTTATATGTATGCCGATGACACCTGCTTAATGTATAGTGCTAAAGACCCAAATCATATACAAGAAGTATTGCAAACAGATTTGGACAATACTGTTAAATGGGCGCATGATAACGGTATAATCATTAATGTAAATAAAACCAAATGCATGTTAATATCATCGCCGTATAATAAACAAAAAGGAACACAAATTACAATCAAAGGACATACCTACGACTGCCTACATAGTAATGACAGAATAGATTGCGGATGCAAACAACTAGAACAAGTCGAATCCTATAAATATCTAGGCTTAACCATAGACAATAATTTCTCATGGAAACTACATATCAAACAAATATGTAAAAAACTACGTAGTGTATTAGGTAAACTATATTATTTAAAATTTATTACGAACCGAGGAATATTATTTATGTTATACCATGCGCTTGCTGAGGCAACTATAGATTATGGACTGGGAAGGCTATTTAAACGAGATTAAGGCGTTACAAATAAGATTATTAAAAAATTTAGTTGACAAAAATATAAAAACCACATGTGAAAACGATTACGAAAAATTGTATAAATTATGTAAAATCGTACCTGTTGAAAAAAAGGCTAAAATGAAATTAATTTTAGAACAATTCAATAAAAATGAGCATAAAAAGGAAAGGGAATATAGCTACCCAACACGTCAATCTAAAAAAAGAAAATATGTAGTACCACGAGTCAATAATTACTTCGGTAAACGTACGAGGCGTTGGATAATGCCGACGCTGCATAATGAGCTACCTCCGGACTTATTGAAAGCAGTCATCTCAAAAAAACATCTTAAAACCATATTAAAAAAACACTACCTGTCATTATGCCCGTAATAATAAATAAAATAAAATTTCATCTAAAAAAAAGAATACTTACATAATAAAAATATTAATAAGTAATGTAGATAATTAAATAAATACATAAGTATAGACAATAAAAAATGCATGCTCCCTAATACTTACCTACCCAAAAAAAAAAAAAGTTATAGATATAAAAAAAAAAAAAAATAATAAGGGAAAAGTATTGAAAATGTATTTGCGCTGTTATCAATGCTGGCTCCACAATTAGATTTAATATAATCAATGTTAAAAAATAAGTTTATAGTAAGTATCTAGTACATAATTAGATTATAAGTTAAAACTAAGGCGAGAACTATTACTGCCGACAAACTGCTGAGCAGTTTGGCAGTTGTTATTTTTGTAAAACACTTTTATTGTAAAGAAATAAATAAATAAATTAAATTAAAAGGTACCTATCTAACAAGAATTAAATATGAGCTTTACCAATATCTATTGCCAATCAACAATCACTTCCAGTCTTCTACCACAAAATACGACCAATAAATATCTTCAAAAATACGTAATGGTTTCCTTGAGTTATTAGCACATTTAAGAATAGCCGTATGTTGTATCTTGAACTGTTGCCAATGGCGCCAGGCAAGACCAGCATGATTCATGGCAAACGTTGTAAGTATTTATGGTTTCTTTCAAAGAAACTTTCGCTTGTTCGACGAGGCTAGTATGTTTTAAAAAAAACCGGTCAAGAGCGAGTCAGACTCGCGCACCGAGGGTTTCCGTACCATCATAATAAATACACTGCAGAGCCTGCTGTAGAATAATAAAATTATTATTGCAGTATTAGGTCAGCACCATCTCTTGGCCGATAGTGGAACTATTTTTTTTTCTTAGTCCAGCGCCATTTCTTGACCGTTAGTGGAACTAAATTAATTTTTCTTGGGTCAGGGCCATCTGTTGACTGGTAGAGGAACGTATTAATTTTTTGTTTGTTTTTTGAATTTCTAAAAAAGTCTGTTATATTGAGACATCGTTTTATTTTTCCTGTAATCTTTACATAAACTACTATGACATAGAATTATCTCAGATTTTTCTCTTTGCAAACTACGGAGATAAGGGGGGGGGAACGGTATTTTTTTTTACTTTTTTCATCATAAGTCGAAAACTATGCGGCCTGAAAAAAAAAAGATTTAAAATATGCAAACAGCGCTCTTTCATAATAATATGATACCCCACATGCCCTAGTCGCCCCACTTAAAATTTTTAAGACCCCTTTTCAGTCCCTGTTGTAAAAAAAAATATTTTTTTTTTTATTTCTTTCTTATTTGCTATTTTATAAAGAACTTTAGCAAACGCTAACGAAAGCTTTGAATAAGCAATAAACTATACTTAATATTCCATTGTCAACTTGTCGTGACCACTTAGGAAATTGACGACTTTGGGAATGAGACGATTTCTGAAAGAGGACCACGAGGCCCTGAGGGTCGTTTCCATGCACATTTTTAGTCCACGAAGATTACGTAGGTACTGTTGGTGATATTCTGCCAATGTTGGTGACATCTTACCCAAGTAATGGATGCCACACGCGGACACGCGGTTTTTATCAACGACATATTTACCTACTATCTTGAGATCATAATTGAGATTCTCTTTTTATAAGAGCGTGCGAGTGTCATTTATTTATTAGGAACTCGCGCCAGTCCAGTATTGTTTTATGCACAACGAGATTAGTGCTTGACCATCACCTCACCTGATGTTAAGTGACGATAAGGCCGAGAGTGTAAGCGCACTACTGACGGAACATAACAATTTTTCAATTGTTGTTATGACGTCAGACGTAAGTAAGATGGTGGTAGCTAGCCAGGCGGACTTGAAATAAGCCCTACCACCGACCAAACCGAGTACAAATTGTACCCTCCCTGTGAATCGAACCCAGGACCCCTATTGCGTCTTACTTGGGCGAACCACTAGCCCACAGAGGCGGTAGTTGGTCAGTTTAATGGTGTCAATCTACCATATTCTGGTTTAGCCATCAATACTGTTTCACGTTGTATAGAAAATATAACCTTGTTAAGGCGAGGCCAGTTCACTGACGATTTGAAATTTATTTTTATAAGTTTTTATGGTGTTATTCAGGATTTTTTTACAGAGTTACCATGCCATTTTTCAATATTCTGTTCGGTTAATTTGCTTCTTTGTTTCTTTTTCAGTCTACAGTAGTTTTTGTGAAGTAGAATTTTACATCAGTTCTTCACATTGGATGTTCAAAAATCAGACTTTTCTTCAGATCGTGAACTGGCCTCGCCTTAATTTTGAACCTCATATACCCCCCAGGACACAAGGGCCACATGGCGTTCGTGCAGCGCATCGAGGAGGGCGACGGGGACCCTGTCTACGAGACGGTGGGCTTGGTGACGCTGGAAGACGTCATCGAAGAGATGATACAGGCCGAGATCGTGGACGAGTCTGACGTCATCAGTGAGTATTTTTTTATGCATAACGGAATAGTGCTTGGCCTTCACCTAGGCCATCAACCATTTTTTTTATGTCCCCACTACAGGAGCACAGGCCTTCCTTATGGGTGGATAAGGAGGATGGGCCATAACCCACCACGCGGGCCCAGTGCGGATTGGTGGGTGTTAACGACCGCAAATGCAGCCGGGACCAACGGCTTAACGTGCCTTCCGAAGCACGGAGGAGCTCGAGATAATATATTTTTGCCCACCCATCCCATGACCGACCGTTGCGAAATTTGCTTAACCTCCGCAATCGCTGGGCCAGGCGCTAAACTACTGCGCCACCGAGCTCACCTCACCTGATGTTAAGTGACGATAAGGCCGAAGGTGGAAGCGCACTACATCCGGAATCCTCATCACTGAGGAACTGGCTATCCTCATCACTAAGGATATGGCTATATAAGCATGTTTAAAAAAACCGCGAAATTAGCATAAACATGTAAAGAAACCCTGAAACTGAAAACTCTGATCCTTATATAAGTACTTATAAGTATATATCTTAGAATACTGATTATATAGTGTGTATAGCGATCTGAATCTCCTCCATTCAATTCAATCCCTGGATGGCCATCATCAGATCACAGCTAGGTCAATCCTTGGCCATGGACCATTCTTGGTCCATGCCTTGGCGCGAAGAACCAAGGCTTCAAAGTAGCCTCGTTTGTATGAAACTCGACTGGTGTCTTTAATTAGTGACTACTGACTGCCACAGTAGTTGGAATTCTCGCAGACTACCTACCTGATATTGTTATGATGTTGCCCAATTTTATTTTATGCACAGCGGCTAAGTGCTTGGTATTTATCTCACCTGATGTTAAGTGACGATAAGGCCGAAGCTGGAAGTGCACTACACCCGGAATCCTCACCACTGAGGAACTGGCTATCTTACCTCTAACTGCCGGGACACAACAACTTTTAAATTGTTGCTAAGGCGTCAGAATTAAAAAATAAAATGTTACTTTTAAAAAGCTTTCCTTTTCTTTTTATTAGTTTTTGTTAAAGCGGTTGTATGACCGAAAGTGGCGCCCTCAGAGGTTTTTATTTAATAAGTTATTAATAGAATAAGATTTTAATAATGTTTATCGTGGAGATTTTAGGGCCCATGGTCTAGTATTTTTAGAAAGTATCACTACATGCCCTCGTAGTCATTCGTAGAAGTAGATAGCAAATGTGTCAAAAACGGCCACTTTTAGCAGTTTTGCTATCTACTTCTAGCAGTGACTACGAGGGAATGTAACGATACCGTCTAAAAATACTAGACTGTGGGCCCTAAAATCTCCACGATAAATATTTTTAAAATTGTGTACTTATTAGAATTATAATATTAAATATAATACACCGCAGCGCCACTTTCGCTCAGTACCTTAATGTTGTTAATGTATGGTTTATGTTAATAAAATCATTTTATTATTTATTATATTTTTATTAAAGACTGGTAAGACGATGGTAGCTAGCCAGGCGGACTTGAAATAAGCCCTACCACCAACCGACGCTCTTGTTGTTTCCAGGCGACAACCGCACTAAGAAACGCCTCCCCCGCCCCACCAACAAGTTCCACGACATCGCCACCTTCGCCGGCCACCACCATCAACGAGTGCACGTGTCGCCACAGCTGGTGCTCGCCACCTTCCAGTTCCTGAGCACCAGTAAGTGTTTAAAGATACCGGGTGTAACAAGACCCTCAACGAAGCCGAGGTCTACGTATTCTGCCCATCATCAGGACCATTTCTGTTCAAAATTATTGCTGGGAAACGATTTTAATTTTTGGTGTTAAAAAAGCATTGCATACATTTTCACGCAATGTAACGCGTACAAAAGACCGCGCCTGCGAGTGAATACTACACAGCTGCGTGCGGCCGAGTTGAAAGGCAACGTTTATGTGCGTGCTCATGAGATACATTGAGTGATGACGTTTTGAAGCCATTGTTTGTTACGAAATACATAAAATTTTGATTATGTTTCAGTAGACAAAAATGAGGAAATAACGAATAGAACAAGATTTCATAAAAATTTTGAAAAAAAATTTTTGACTTTAAAAAAAAAAAAAAAAAAAAAAAAAAAATCATTTATTCAGTCTAGGCTGTTACAAGCACTTGTGAATGTCAAAGAAGCTACGCCATCGGTTCGCAAACCCTGAGCGGGAGACCTTGTAACGAGAAGAACCGGCAAGAAACTCGTCAAGGGCTGCTTTTTTCTCCCTGTATATTTCATACAGAGTCGTCAACATTGAAAAATGAGCTCCACATTTAAAGTGAGGTCATTTTCCATCACAATAATTAACAAAAGTTTGTACACAATGGGTAGGTGGGTTGAAATTAAATACCTACTACATATCGGATAGGTAATTGTGAGAGTAAATAACTTTCAACTAGTTGAGAAATCAGTAATCACTATGTCTGCTACTCGAAAGTGCACCTAAGTAGGCAAAATTTACCAAAAAATACTTGAGACAAGACATAAAAAATAACAATAAAAAACTCAATTCTTACAATTCAATATGCGTTAAGATAGGTACTCAGAAGCAGACCCATTCCCACTGGCAGCACCCGTTCACGAGCATGACGCGTGACCTTGACTTTGACCTGCAATAACTTCGTAGCTATTGGTTTCCCAGGTATAGTCTAAAAGACAAAAATGATCCTGATGATGGGCGGAATGCGTGGACTTCGGCTTCGTTGAGTGTCTTGTTACACCTGTTATATAAAATCTAAGATCTAAGAACGAAAAAAGAAGGTAAAAATACCTTATTGCTAGAAAAAAAAATACTTTTAAGGTAAAACCGGTCAAGAGCGAGTCGGACACCGAGGGTTTCCGTACCATCATAATAAATACACTGCAGAGCCTGCTGTAGAATAAAAAAAAATATTGCAGTATTAGGTCAGCACCATCTCTTGGCCGATAGTGGAACTAATTTTTTTTCTTAGTCCAGCGCCATCTCTTGACTGTTAGTGGAACTAAATTAATTTTTCTTGGGTCAGGGCCATCTGTTGACTGGTAGAGGAACCTAGTTGGTAGCTATTTCGGTCGGACACAAAATTACCATAGCAAAAAATTCCATTAAGTAAATAATATTGCCATGCCAGGTTCACGACAATACTACCAATTCAGTAAAACACTTACTAGAAAAAATCGACTCACCCGTAGCAGCTCAGACGGGTATTTCTAGTATTTTTTCAATTATATTAAAGTAAGTAACTTAAAACACTTTTTTCTTGTACCTAAATGTTTTTGTAACAAAAACTACCATTCTAAACCTACCAATCTTCCAGGCGTGGACCCATTCCGTCCGGAGATGATATCCGAGACGGTTCTCCGTCGGCTGCTGAAGCAGGACGTGATACAGCACATCAAGCTGCGAGGAGACGAGGACAAAAACGATCCGAAGCGGTTCGTCTTCCAGGAGGGGAAATCGGTGAGAATTATTAATTTTTAACACACTTTAAGTCAAAGTCAAAATGGCTTTACTCTTGAATCGTCTATATTTTCCTACGTTCCAGACTTTTTAGGGTTCCGTAGCCAAAATGGCGAAAAACGGAACCCTTATAGATTCGTCATGTCTGTCTGTCTGTCCGTCCGTATGTCACAGCCACTTATTCCGAAAGTATTAGGACTACACAGTTGAAACTTGGTAGGTAGATGTATTCTGTGAACCGCTTTACGATTTTTACACAAAAATAAAAAAAAAATAAAGATTAAGGGGGGGCTCTCCATACATGGAACTGAAACTGAAAAATTTTTTTTTCATCAAACCAATAGGTACTTGCGGGGGTGTCTATAGGTAGGTCTTTAAAAATGACATTAAGATTCCTAAGACTATTTTTTCTCAAAGTCAACCGTTTGAAATATATACACAGCCAAAGTGGTAAAATGTGTGCCGCCCCCCCCCCCCCTCTAACTTTTAAAGTAAGAGAGTGAAAAATCTAAAAAAAATATATGCTATAGATCTTAATGAATACTTTCAACGAAAATTAGTTTGAACGAGATACAGTAATAAGTTTTTGAGATATAGTACATTTTCCAAAACCGTAAATATAACTTTGTCATTCATACAAACACTGCAAAAATTTTTTTACTGCCGCCGGACCCGGTTCGACCAAAGTATCATAGTAATAATTCAAAATTAGACTATGAATGTCGCAGGAAATTCTAGTGTAATGTCCATTTAATTCTTGTGATTTGATATCCGTCATGTGTTTTTAGGTTTATTCTTATAAGTACAAATCTGTTAGGTACCCAAACTGACGTGGATTTTTATAGTCTTCAACTATACCAATGTATTAAAATGTAAGCGGCACTGGATACTATTTTATACTAACTCAGACGCTATGTATGTTAGCAAAAATAGAAAAACGTCAAATAAGATTTCTGAAATTACTAGTTGACAAAAAAACTAAAAATAAGTGTAAACAAAGCTACATAGAATTATTTAAAATATGTAATGTTCCACCAGCAAGCTTGAAACACAAATATTTATTAATCACAAATCAACATGGCAATCAAACGCATAACCTAGCACTTATCAAACACAACCACGAGACGAGGTCAATATCCGCGGGCAAGTTTGAGGTAGCTAGGGTGAAAAATTATTATGGTGATAGAACTATTAAAAAACGTCTACCCTATTTACTGAATGGCCTGCCAGCGGATATTAGACAATGAGCCAGTTAAAAATAAATTTAAAACATTGTTAAAAAAACACATGCTTCGATTATTTTAAAATTTAAGTCTAGTCTATAAAATTGACTAAACCAAAAGAAACTGAAGATCCCACAGTCAAACCGACTAGTTGGTTTTGTGGGACTATTTTGTAACCCCATATTGTATCCTCTTTGTTCATAATAAATAGAAACTGAAGATCCCACAGTCAAACCGACTAGTTGGTTTTGTGGGACTATTTTGTAACCCCATATTGTATCCTCTTTGTTCATAATTAATAGAAACTGAAGATCCCACAGTCAAACCGACTAGTTGGTTTTGTGGGACTATTTTGTAACCCCATATTGTATCCTCTTTGTTCATAATTAATAGAAACTGAAGATCCCACAGTCAAACCGACTAGTTGGTTTTGTGGGACTATTTTGTAACCCCATATTGTATCCTCTTTGTTCATAATTAATAGAAACTGAAGATCCCACAGTCAAACCGACTAGTTGGTTTTGTGGGACTATTTTGTAACCCCATATTGTATCCTCTTTATTCATAATAAATAGAAACTGAAGATCCCACAGTCAAACCGACTAGTTGGTTTTGTGGGACTATTTTGTAACCCCATATTGTATCCTCTTTGTTCATAATAAATAAATAAAAATAATGTTTGCGCAAACGTTCGTTTAATACTGCGGGAACATAGGGCCTACGTAGTATGAGTTGGTTTTTTGTACTCACTTCACTTTGCGAATAGTGTTCGCAAAGTGAGAAACACAACTCGTTCTAGGCCCTCAGAGCGCGGAGCAGACGTGTTGGAAGAAGTTCGTGCGTCCACATTGCGTTTCGCGAACCTAGGTTAGGTACCCGTCTTATTAATACATCTTTGGTTAGCGAAAGGCGGTAAACTTGTCAATTTAATAGTCTCTTCAGTTTTTTTATTTTATTTCAAGAGCTAATAATGATTTTTTCAATACAGTTGCTCGAAAATGTAAGTTTACGATGACAGTCGAGCGTGCGGAAAGTTGATTTTACCGCACGCCGTGCGTTTTTGTTTACGTGTTAGTACAGCGTGCGGAAAGTTGATTTTACCGCACTCCGGCGCCGTGCGTTTTTGTTTACGAACGTTTTTTAAAATTTCTACTAGCTTCCGCCCGCGACTTCATCCGCGTGGACAGTAGAAAAATATTGCAACCAGTTTAAAATGACCCCTTTAGTGTATGAAAGCTAGTACTACGGAGAGTTCAAGCTGTTTCCCAGGTTCCACCCACCTGAATTTGATGAATCATAGCTTAGATTTTAAGTTGGACCTCAATCTACTAAATTGTGGAAAATTCATCAAAATTCGTTTAGCGGTTTTGCGTAATTCGCGCACAAATATTTAGAATTTACAGTTTTATTATATGAATAAATTTCAGCAGTACCTATAATGTTTTCTCGCAAATGTATTGAAAAACGTAGTATGGCACACGGTTGTTAAGGTTTTTTAAAACCTCCTTACCAACCTTGTATCATAAACTACTATTAATGTTGTCCTCAGGTGGATTACTTCGTGCTGATCCTGGAGGGGCGCGTGGAGGTGACAGTGGGGCGCGAGAACCTCGTGTTCGAGGCGGGGCCCTTCACGTACTTCGGCGTGCAGGCGCTTACGCAAAACGTCGGCTTAGGTACAAGAAGAACTAGAAAAAATACTAGAAAAAGATATACTATACCTCCAACTTGTATACAAAGTGTAACAAAAATACGAGTAGTTAATGCAGAATAAATTTCCAAGTCTTCGAGCTCGTCTTCTTCTTATTTTTGTTTTGGCAATCTACTTTCCTCTTGGAAGTAATTTTTGCCAGTGTCAAGTGTTGAATAGTTCAATGGCAGATATATTGTTTCAATTTTTATTAGAATGCGGGTGCATCGTATTCCAATGCTGCTTGGAGCATTTGGCACCAAGTATATCAAGACAGTTTACTCGGTTAGTTCTGCCGAGGTAGCCACCACTACAATAAAAGACTCAGCTTCACACAATCAAGATCGCGCCTATTTCAATTATCCCACATATTGTTCAGTTGCGTAGACACTTGTACCACAAAACTGCACCGATTTTAAGACACAATATCCACTATAAACAATTTAGGCTTGTTTCCATTAAGAATAAATATAATGGATAGGGGTTTATAATGATTAATTATATTATGGAGAAAATAACAAACAATTTTAATTATTAAAAGCGTTTAAGATTAATAATATTTTTAAAAAATAAATTTCGTAAAATGAAACCTTTAGTCACGTGACAGTGAACACCAATCAGAAAGCGTTACGTCACGCCGTGCGAAACTCCAATCTTGTCTTTGACGTTTCGAGTATCACTACCGGAGGCGCGTTCCAAACCTACACTCCGAGTGCAACCTAACCACAACCGAACGCAAGTTTTAGCCACTTTTTCCGTATTTCTCCATTGTTTGGAAATATAAATAACTGGTTTGGCGTTTTTATAGTCGTGCTATCACACTGGGGCACTATACAGTACTTATAATATGAGAAATTCATTTTTAAACGATAAAAACTAGCTATAACGTACGAAGACACGATCGCTCTTTGGTTTGTTTCGCACGGCGTGACGTCATTCAAGACGCCATGACAGTCTTGTGCGTTTTGGAACTAAATTAAAATTGGTTTTTTAAAACGCGAAATTTATAATGTAAACGCTCGATTAAAAATAAATAAACCTTTTTTTTCGATAAAATGCCTAATAAGCTAAAATATTAAGCAGTTATTGTAATTTTGTCAACTAGCCTATTAAAATAGCCACCGAACTGAACACGACAAAATGGCGCCAAAAACTCCTCTTCGAGCTCGTCATGCTACAGGGGCAGGTCATGAATAGGAATAAATCATTTAAAACATACATATTGGTCCCACAGCGGAGACGCCCGCCCCGTCCACGCTGGGCTCGCTACAGAACCTCAACATGGACTCGATGCTGCGACACACCTTCGTCCCCGATTACTCGGTGAAGGCCATCGCTGAGCTGTACTACCTCACTATCAAGAGGTCAGTATTATCACTTATTTTATCTAGATTTACTAGGGGGTCTCACTCCGCGCTTAAACTTTTATAGTAGACTCAGTCGAGCCAGCGCACGAGGGATGTCGTGTGACGGTTGAGACAGGGCTACGCGACAGAAAGAGAAGTCTGAGGTGCTTATAATAGGCACGCAGCGCTGTGCAATTTGAAATTGTACTTTATTGCCGTGCAGTGAGAGTAGCTTATTATTTGATTGTCCTCGCTCGGATGGGCTTCTGTACGATGAGTTTATAGTACATTATGAGACAAGTTAGCTTAGGTTGCTCATTGCGCACAAGGCTGTGGGTTGCAGCCCGAGCCGCAGGCGAGGGCGTAACTCAGCCGAGTGTGCAATAAGCAAGAGCTCACGAGTTTCATACGACGTTTTTCAACACATTTGCGAGGAAAAATCAAAGTAATATAAAAAATATGATAATTATTATGGGAAAAGGCGCGCAGGTTTTTTTGTTTTTTTTCACACGCCCAAACGGGTTTGCGAACAAAGGGGTGAGTGAACATACAGCCATTATAGCCTACTTCAAAATTATAATTTTAAGTGATAAAATGCAAATATTTTAATATTTTATAACAAAATATTGTGAATTATGAATAATTTGATAATAATTATGAATAATTTGACTTAATTAAGGACTTACACATTTATTTATTCCAAAAATGTATATGAATTTTCAGCAGCATAAAACCTCTTCGTTGATACTAAAAAAAAATAACTGTATTACCCGGTTAAATTGGGAATGCTCTGTTTACTCGCATAGAACTTGCAGTAAGGTACTAATTTAACTTTGTAGGGTTAATTCTATTACGAACTAGTGTTTTATATATTATTGCACGCGTTTGTTATAGCTCGGTTTATGGCCCTAAAAGCGATGTATTAGGGCTCACTTTACGAGCAAGTGTGTTGAAAATACTATTATTATATTCTAAACAGGATGATTGGAAACCTTACTCTTGTTATTTAATGCCAAAATGTTTTTGTTACGCTTTCACTCTTTAAGACGCGAAACAAAGTATTCAAAAGCGCTTAAATTTTTTAGTTTATTTGAATAAAGATTTTTACTTTTTTTACATGTTAACAAATCTTTTTTTAACTAAAGCATTATTATAATGTTATTTTTTTTTCACAGATCGATGTACTTGGCTGCTAAACGTGCTACCCTCATGGAGAAAGGAGCCTTGAATAAGGGAGGGACCAATGAGCAAATAGAACCCGAAGTGGACAAGGTAATTTTTAATATCTATTATATTTTTTTGTTTAGTTTAAGTTAGTAAAAAAATTACACACTTTCTTATGCACAACAGGTAGTGCTTAGCCTTCACCTCACCTGATGTTAAGTGACGATAAGGCCGAAGGTGGAAGCGCACTACACCCGGAATCCTCGTCACTGAGGAAACTGGCTATCTTACCTCTAACTGTCGGAACATAAGAATGTTTAAATAGTTGTTATGGCAATACTAAATAATATACTAGAAAAAATACGACTCGCACCAGATCAATACTCAGACGGGAATCGAACCCGCGACCTTTGGAAATCCGGTCCAATGCTCTGACCGCGAGTCGTATTTTTTCTAGTATATTATTTAGTATTGTATAAAAATAGCATTGTGAATGCAAAAATCTCAAATATAAAAAAAGTTGTTATGGCGTCAGACTTAGGTAGGATGGGGGTAGCTAGCCAGGCGGACTTGAAATAAGCCCTACCACCAACCAAACCGAGTACAAATGTACCCCCCCAGGGAATCGAACCCGGGACCCTTTTTTACACTTACCAAAATGTATGAAATAAAAAACAAAATTGATGACTTACCTGTAGTAATCATCCGGCTCGAAGGACCAAATTTTTGGGATTTGTAGGCGCAATAAATAAAAAATTGGATGGCACTGCACTTAGTTTATTGAACTCGTTTTTAAACACCACAATTTACATTAAAACTGTTATTTATTTGATTCATGGAAAAACAGCATGGCACGCGACTTAAACTTATCACAAGGGGTCGGTCACAGACTAAGAAAACCTAACGTCAAAAGTGTCAAACCACAGAGTAGGTAATTTAGTATGAAAATACTAAACAGGCGCTATCATGTTGTTGGTCTTTGGTTTTCCTTTTCTTTAAAAATATACAAAATACTAATCTAGATCTGTGATTGTTTCAGCTTCTGCGCGAAGGAGACCACATGGAAGAGATCACGGAGATAGAGAGACCACCGCACGTGGTAAGTGTTGCCATTGTACAAATATTTACTGAAAATGGTAGTTTTTTAACCAAACTTTTTTTAACGTAATAATATTTTAGTATTAATGCGCTTTCCTAAACGAAAGTGGCGCCGCGGTGAATTTTATTTAATATTGTAATTTAAAAAAAAAAATTAATAAAATTTCTTTTTTTGGGCCCATAGTCCCTAAAATTTTGATGGTATCATTACATTTTCTCGTAGTCACTGCTAGAAGTAGATAGCAAAACTGCTAAAAGTGGCCGTTTTGACACATTTGCTATCTACTTCTACGAATGTCTGCGAGGGAATGTGTAAAAATCCACGAATAGTTTTATTAAATACCTTTTCTATGAACAACTTATTAAATTAAAACCTCTGAAGGTGCCACTTTCGGTCAGGGAGTCGCCTTAAGGTATTATTGATTGTTAAATATCGTTCTCTTGAAATTTCACGCTGCATAGAAAACGGATGATCAGAAAACAAGATACTAAATGGTTTGTATTGAAATTAAACAGACGACAAAACATAAATAATTGTTATACTTAGATAAAAATGGTTTTTCTTGTCTATATTCACGCACGACAGCACAGTATACAGTTGAAATACGAAAACAGCTCTTATTACGTACGATATAAAGACGGTCTCAATACTTCGATTCTTTTTATCGAATGAGGAATAGTGGCCACCTCTAGTGTTAGAGATTAAGAGAATTGTCAACCACGTGGTCTCCATACAAACGGCGATAACGTTTCCCACCCTCTAAACCTTAACCTACAGCAATGAATTTTTGGTATGTTTTTGAAATGCCTAAAAACTAGGGCTGTACGTTTTGATTTTTAAAATATTCATTGTAGATTTGAAAATATTGGCACTTCTGTGTTTTGTATGAAATCACTAAAATGCAAATATTTCGAAATCTATTAAAGATATTTAAAAAATCAAAACGTACAGCCCTAGTATTTAGGCGTTTAAAAAAAATACCAAAAATTAATTACTGTAGGTTAAGGTTTAGAGGGTGGGAAACGTTATCGCCGTTTGTATGGAGACCACGTGGTTGACAATCCCCTTAACAAGCCGTCTGAAAGGCCTCTAACTTGGCTTAACGACTATTATCAGATGACAACTTACAGCCGGGACCGACGGTTTAACGTGCCCTCCGAAGCACGGAAGCGCTCAGTTGTAAGAATAAGAAGAATAAGAATAAGAAATATTTATTCTGCAAGTAACATGGTACACATACATAAAGATCTTAAAATAGGTAATATCCGCTACACGTTACACCAGTGTCAGGCAAGCAGAATTATGTAGGGAGATATGAGGTCTCCTAAAAACTAAATTATCATTAAATCCATTTACAAACATATTAATCATTTCAAAGGACAGGTCTAATTCTGAATTATAATTTATTAAGTACATAATGTCAAAAGGGATTTTAATGTCACAAGATAAAATATAACTAATAATCAATAATTTTCGTAATGTCAAATAATTATGCATTTTTACGTTCTAAATTCAAAATATTCCTTAATTGAATAGAAACACTTATCTGTTAACCACTGTTTTAGTCTTTTCACAAATAAAGTTGATGGTGACTCTCGTATAGCTTTCGGTATATGATTAAATACTAATGATGTCATCACATTTGGGTTTTTGCGACTTAACTTGGTTCTATAGTCGGGAACTTTAATCTTAGTCGGATCTCTACGCGAGTACATACTAATAGACTGTGCAAACAAATGAGGATGTTTATTTACAAAACAGCCTACCTCCAAGATATACAGGCAAGTCAGCGTTAATATATTAAGCTTTTTAAATAGTGGTCTGCAACTATCAAGTGGTCTTGCACCACATATACCTCTCACACACTTTTTTTGTGCTATGAAGGCCCTTGTTACCAAACAAGAATTCCCCCACAAAAGTAGACCATACCTCAGAATGGAAACAACATAGCCGTGATATGCCAAGAGTGCAGTGTCTTCTCCAGCAGTGCTTCTAACTACTTTTAATGCATACACAAATTTATTAATTTTTTTGCACAAGTTTTCAATGTGGGCCTTCCAATTGCAATTTGAGTCGAATGTTAACCCCTAGAAAACAGTTTCCAACGTTTGTTTTATTTCCTCGCCTTGGTAGGATAATGATAACTCCGGCAGACTTGTATTATAACTAGCAAATTGAACAAACTTTGTTTTCGATAAGTTGGCGCTCAATTTATTGATTTCTAACCACGTCATTAAATCATTAACACTAGAATTCAATATTTCATTGTAAGAAATGTCACTATTTTTATTATCTGGTATAACAACACAGATATCGTCAGCAAATAAAATATATTGATGATTATTTATGTCCGGTAAATCATTTATGTAAATTAAAAAAAGTAATGGGCCCAACACAGAACCCTGTGGGACGCCAAGTTGATTTAATAAATAGTCCGATCTGTATGGTAAGGACGTGTGATTTGGATCCAGACGATGAATTTCAGTACATTGCATACGACCATTAAGGTAGCTTTTAATCCATTGTAAAGCCGGGCCTCTTATGCCATAACGTTCACATTTGTCTAATAATATGTGATGATTTACCAAATCAAAAGCACTTGTCATGTCGAAAAATAATGCACACACCCTATTTTTCCTATCAATGTTCTCAGTTACTGTTTTATTAAGAGAGAAACCGGCCAGTGTTGTTGACTTATTTTTTTGAAAGCCGTTTTGCTCTTCTTTAATTATTTTATACTTTGTTAAAAATTTCTCCAATCTCTTTAATTTTAGCTTTTCAAAGATTTTTGAAAATATAGACAATAGTGCTATAGGTCTATAGTTTGCTATTTCTAATTTACTACTCTTTTTATGAAGTGGTATAACAATTGCTCTTTTAAGCCGATCGGGGAATGTACCTTCCATGAACGAGGCATTAATTAAATAAACTAGAACAGGGACAATAAGTTCAGCACACTGTTTTATTATATAAGTAGATACACCGTCAAATCCAACAGATTTAGTGTTTTTTAGACTTTTCATAACTTTGACTACCTCTGATGCAGAACAGGGGGATAGAAAAATTGAGTTATCATTCCTAGCTATTTGATTTGTATTCTTGTTAACATTTTGTTGTTGCATATTTCTATTGATAAAATGTTCATTGAATGCAGTAACTATTTCAAGCGGATGATCAATATCTCTACCTTCAATTTTAATTTTGTCTATACTCTGGTAGACAATCGTCTTATTTACCCTATTGCTTATTACATCCCAGCTAGCCTTACATTTATTTTGAGATTTTTGTATGTATTTGCTATTTAAGTTGAGCTTAGATCTAATAATGCATTTCCTTAATATTTTACTGTAATTGTTGTAGGCTTGTTTATTAATATCATTTTTATTTCTATGCCAATGCCACTTAACGGTCACCCATCCAACACCGAGCGTTGCTTAACAAATGTGATCGAGTACGATCAGTCTGTCAAGTTCCGCCATGAGCGCTACGATTCAACCACATCTTTAGAAGGAAGAGAAAAAATATTTAGAGACAAAAGTTACTTAGTTTTAGTCTCAAGGTCAAAATGTATAGTATGATATGACGTGCTGTTGACTGTAATTATAGGATTGTTACACATTAATTAATGTTTTTTTTAATTAATAATTATTGTTGCAGTTCACGGATTCGAAGGGAGACGCTCTGAGGAACCCAGAAGAGGAAAAACTACTAAAGAAGTAGTAAAGTAAGCGAATGGCAACACCAGTTTCTACCATATGACAAATAGCTTAGGTTTGCGTACCATGAACAGAAATCATATCGTGTTTGATCAATTTTTGATAAGTGGCAATTTTGCTGAATCAATATTTAGATATTTTTAATTGTATCTCTTTTTATATACGTAAGATATACAGACGTGTTACAAAAAAAGCCTAAAGCCGAATATTGTAGATAGGGACCATCAAACTGAATAACATTTACTATGGGCAGGGCTCTGTCACTCCGCGCGCGAGTCAGAACCGCTCGGCGTCCTCTGAGAGGACAAATTTCATACATCAGAAAAGATAAGACCTACGCGATAGAAAGAGAGGCAACTACTAAGTGAATGTTTTGGAGCGAAGGGAGCGCTGTGCGACCTGAATTGTACTTTATTGTGTCGGAGCAAGAGTCGCAATTTATTTAAACGATTTTGCGGAGTGCAACTTCTGTACGCTAGTACTATTATCTATTCTGTGCTATGGGACCAACTCTGAAATCAACTGTTTTATACAAAAATTAATAACTAAAATATCAAAATGTATGAAACAGCAGATTTTTATTTCGCGATTTTAGAATTGGTCTCATAGTAAAAGTTGTTCAGTTAGATGGTCCCTATCTACCATATTCGGCTTTACGCTATTTTGTTACACGTAATAATATAATATTTTTAGTCTACAGCAAGAAAAAGCTATCCATTTACAGCCAATGCAATTTTTTATATTAATATTACAAAATAAGGTGCTAATCGTAAAATCACTTTGTGCAGACTGATTCTTATAAATCTAATAATTCTACCATCGATAAGTGATATTGCCACACTATTTTACTCTATGGAAGGTGTTCCATTAACTTTACAAACATCATTTTAAAGCATGTTATTTTATATAGCGTAAGTTATTTTAATAGTATTTAATACAGCATTTGTTGCTATTTTTAACAAATAGATTTTTAACTTGGTAGTTTTTATTTAGCTTAATGGTACTTATTTCTGTTTGAGCATGGCAATATTGTTTTACGCGGTAAAATCTGACATTTTGGAATGTAATGTTATCTTTGAAGATTATAATCTTTTTTTAATGGTTTGAGAATGTTTATTAAGAGTTCAAATGGAATCATGTTATGTACTTATTTAAGAATGTTAGCTTTTTTTAATTGCGTCACTTAAACGAATGTATGTTATTATAGATGATTATTTGATTATTAATTATAGTTTTAATTAATATTGTTTTCAATTACGTAATCAAGTAGGTAAATAGTAAAAAATATTTTGCAATCAAATGTTTTGGTTACCGTTGAACAGTGGTGTTGCTACACCTAAAAATATGTAATATTTTGGAAGTAAATATATCAATGTTCTGTAGTGTAGCACTTGTAGTTTTTTTACACGTATTGAAAATTGTGCCTTGACTAATATAAAGCAAATATATCATACTGAATATTATTTGTTTGTTTTATTTCTATTCTTAATTCAATGCAAACATCAGGGCCTTATTTCACCAAGTCGACATGTGCCAGTGACAAATTGTCGGTTAATTTTACAATTGTCGTTACTTTAATTAGCGACAAGTATGTTGTGAAACAGGGATATTTTTTACAAGTCGACATATTTGTAGATTTGTCAGTGATTCTTGACTTGGCATTCTTGTGATTTTTTTTAAATAATCAAAAGTCTCTTCGACTTCACAAAGAATGGAGATTATACCTTATTTAAAAAAAAAAGCTTTGACATTAGGTCTTGAAACTTTTTTTAATACCATGTTGTGGCAGGTGCTGGCAAAGGTATAATCTCCATTCTGCTGTTACTTTTATACATTTGTGAAGTCGAAGAGACATTGATTATTTAAAAAAAAATCACGCAATCGAATATTCTGAAACTATATTCTATTACTAAGGGACCTTATTCCTACCTAATATAGAAAAATATTCAGCTAATTTAATTTTCTTCAGACATTGTAAAGACTTGTAAAAATTATCCACTGTTTCACAACTGTCCCTTATTAAAGTAAAATATACTAACACTCCTTTTTTTGGGCAGTCGTGTAAAAAGACAAAAAATTGCCGACATAATTATGTCACTGACAAATGTCAATTTGGTAAAAAAGAGCCAGGGGGGGCCTATTTCTGAAAGGCGGCGAGCAATCTTTTTACACATTTTCATCCGACATAACAAAATCCGTATTTTTTATTTGCTCGTTAGTCGTTCGTTAGTAAATATAAAAAAAAAACTTTTTGGATAATTAAAAAAATACGTTTCATTTATGATACTTTATCATACTGTAAAGATTCGTCTACTGAGGATATACTGTGGGGGTCCACTACCTTCCTTTCCTACACTATTTTTGATAATTTTGTGTGATTGGTAGTTGGTACGCTGTGCTTGCACTGTGAGACCTCATAGTAAAGTTTGTGAATACGGGTGTTACAAATTAACAGCTTTTTTTAAATCGTCAACATCCCCCCAATTCAATTTAAGACTCTTTTAACTTTTAAGAAAAAAAAAAGATATTGAAAATTCATAATTTATTTAAAACCTAAATGTATATTTATACTAACTTATATTACAATAGAGGTGCATCATGATGCAATCTTGCAGATATCTTCGTATTGCACTTTCTTGACTAAGCGGCCTGTGAGAAGGCCTTCGGATATCTGAAAATAATATTCAGTTTATTAGTAATAACAATACTACTTAATATATCAATCAACCTCCCTGTCATAATATTCTCTTCTTCTCTTTAATTTAATTTTATTTATTGTTAACTCTAGCTTCTAAAGTTTATAACTAAGTAGTTATGGAAGAGCGGAGTCACCTGACACAGGCATTTTTTGCTTAAAAGTGGGCTCCGGTCACTGTACATAAAATGTAAACAAAATGTTATTGAAATAATATTTTTTTTTTTTTTTTAAATAATAGACCGATCGGGATACGTTATTTTGAGGGCATAACCTTCAAAAATTCTAAAGTTTATGAAATCTTGCCTGTCGATACAATAAAGTGTATTTTTGCGTTTTGTGTCGCATCTAGCCGATGCATCTTTAGAAATTCAATTATTTGTGTTGGTTATAAATAATTGAACTCCAAAACTGTCAAAATTGATAGTATTGTATTTAAGATAGCCTGCTACCATTGATCTAAAACATTTGACACTTATTTAACCAATATTATTGTAATGTTCTTTTGGAGGTACTACGGCAACTTTTTAGGTAATAGTTATAGTAATAGTCAAATAACAGTATTCCCGTGGACGAAGATGACACAAAAAGTTCATGTACATCGGATACAACTTCGTAATCATCATTAAAGTAAAATTTTCAACTTTAATTTTCTTTTCGTCCGATAGTGTTAAAAAAGACAAAAACCTAAATTATTACTTATGCATCCATCCAAAATAACACAAATTCATGTATTAAGCTATGTGAATGGTGCAGAAACTATATACGAAAAAAAACTAACTTTAATATTTTTGAAACCTAAAAACGTATCCCGATCGGTCTATAAGGACATATCACACATCAACTTTGTCTAGGGATACAGGTGTTATTTTCATACAAACGAGGTAACTTGGAAGCCTTGGTTTCCTGCCAAGGATGTACCGTGCTGTGATCTGATGATGGCTATCCAGGGAGTGAATGGAGGAGATTCAGATCGCTATACACACCCAACTGATCTGACCAGCATTCTTTTAGCTTTTTAAAATGAAAATGTCTTACTATTAATTTTACTCTCCCGAGTATATTAATAAATTCTAATGCTTGTTAAAAGTTTTTACTGTTGATTTAATCCTGAAAATCCATTTTGTGCGGCTGCCGGCTGTTAAGGGATATTCCTTTGCATTTTTATTTCTATTAAAATGACTACATTGGCTGTTTATATGTCATTTGTCATTTTATTTGATATCTGACAGCATCAATGTGACATATGACAGTAAAAAATCGATGTTGCCAAGGTAGAAAAACGTTTTGGGTTGCTGTTTTATTAACTTTAACTATCCAAATTTAAAAATAAATAAAAAATGTTTGCAGGTTTAAAAAAAATATATTGATTGGACAGGTTCCTTATTTTGTTCCCTTTCCATAAAATATAATTTTATGACCGTAGGCCACGGGTTACCCAAATGGGCCCAGCCTCCATACAAAAATGGAACAACTCCTTTAATTAATAAGTTTCGTAATGTATGCGAGCTGGCTGAACACACGCACCTGTTTATATTTAAGATCTGTAACAACTGTGTTTTGTGCAAATAAAATATTTGTATTTGTATCTATTTTCTAAAATAACACAGTTACATACTACTGCACATAAGATCTACCATGGTCAGCGAACTAAAATCTATGGACCAAGCATTCTGCTCAAAAAATGACAACCGACTGGGCGGGGCTAAAAATGCTGGCATTTAGTTATGCAGCACTTTTCAAAACGAACATTCAACTCGTCACATATGCATCTCGTCACTTTTCTAAACGAATACTCAACTCGTCACATACGCAACTCGCCATACACGCAACTCGTCACATACGCAACTCGCCATACGCGCAACTCGTCACATACGCAACTCGCCATACGCGCAACTCGTCACATACGCAACTCGCCATACGCGCAACTCGTCACATACGCAACTCACCATACGCGCAACTCGTCACATACGCAACTCGCCATACGCGCAACTCGTCACATACGCAACTCGTCACTTTTCTAAACGAATACTCAACTCGTCACATACGCAACTCGCCATACACGCAACTCGTCACATACGCAACTCGCCATACGCGCAACTCGTCACATACGCAACTCGCCATACGCGCAACTCGTCACATACGCAACTCACCATACGCGCAACTCGTCACATACGCAACTCGCCATACGCGCAACTCGTCACATACGCAACTCGTCACTTTTCTAAACGAATACTCAACTCGTCACATACGCAACTCGCCATACACGCAACTCGCCATACACGCAACTCGTCACATACGCAACTCGCCATACGCGCAACTCGTCACATACGCAACTCGCCATACGCGCAACTCGTCACATACGCAACTCGTCACTTTTCTAAACGAATACTCAACTCGTCACATACGCAACTCGTCACTTTTCTAAACGAATACTCAACTCGTCACATACGCAACTCGCCATACACGCAACTCGTCACATTCTAAACGAATACTCAACTCGTCACATACGCAACTCGCCATACACGCAACTCGTCACATACGCAACTCGCCATACGCGCAACTCGTCACATACGCAACTCGCCATACGCGCAACTCGTCACATACGCAACTCGTCACTTTTCTAAACGAATACTCAACTCGTCACATACGCAACTTGCCATACACGCAAATCGTCACATACGCAACTCGTCACATACGCAACTCGCCATACACGCAAATCGTCACATACGCAACTCGTCACTTTTCTAAACGAATACTCAACTCGTCACATACGCAACTCGCCATACGCGCAACTCGTCACATACGCAACTCGTCACTTTTCTAAACGAATACTCAACTCGTCACATACGCAACTCGCCATACACGCAAATCGTCACATACGCAACTCGTCACTTTTCTAAACGAATACTCAACTCGTCACATACGCAACTCGCCATACACGCAAATCGTCACATACGCAACTCGCCATACACGCAACTCGTCACATTTTCTAAACGAATACTCAACTCGTCACATACCGCCACACACGCAACTCGCCACATACGCAACTCGCCACATACGCAACTCATCACATTTTTTTTCGTTTTAATACAATTAGTCAAATTTTAAGCATTATTTGTTTGCAATTACACTTCCATAGATTTTAATTCGCTGACTAAAATACATGGTAATAGTTTGTTTTCATCTCACCTCAACCAAACAGCAGTAGTTGTCAGTGTCAACCTCCTTTAGAGTCCCCGCGAGTCCTCTGTACGCGCCGTTGACGAATTTCACTTGTCGACCCGGCGAAGGAATTACTGTTTCTAGGTGATTCTAGAACAAGATAATAGGGATGTTGACTATTTTTTTTATTTTATGTTACATAAATTACCTCTCAAAAAAAGAAACATTGGTAAAAGAATTAATTCGCTAGCATGAAAACTGCCCGAGATTTTGTGTGAAATGCACACAAATGGACTCGATCAAAAACGCTCCATACTAATGGCTTGCACGTTATGACGTCACGCCTAGCAAGTTTGTATGCAACGCATAGGAAATTTGTTCAGCAGCTATATTAAATATTGTGTTTATCAAAATGGTTTCTTCGACAAAATTGCTATACATTTTACGGACTAATTAAAGGTATCATTTATTTTAATAAATTTTATACTTTTTAAATGGACTTGTACACCCAACTTTGAAGGGTCATAAAACAAATAATATGCAATATATAAAACCAAGACGTATAACCAAGCTACTCTAAAAGTTTAATATGTTTACGATTTTATTAGTATTTCGTTATTTTATTCATTAGTCAACATCCCTATTGACAGTCAGCGTCTAGACTAGAGATGTAAAAATACCGTATAAACCAAATGATCACGTATTTTTTAGGTATTTTACCATATCGATACAGTATTTTCGTATTTTATTTTTTATGCATAATTCAAGTTAATTTTGAAGATTTTTCACTCAACTTAAACACTATCTATCAAGTATTTTTAAACTAATCGTTTTCAATGTCAGAAAATCGCCTTTCTCAATGAGCAGGATTCAATCTAATAAGGGCTTTTCAAAGTGACATTTAAAAAATAAAAATAGCAACTATTTGCCTCACTAGATGGCGTTGATGGAAAGAGAAGTGTAAAAATTGGCTTTTAAAAATAAACGGCCTGTACCAAAGAGGCAAGTAAGCGCTCGCTGGCTGACATCTGCCCAAAGAGGAACACTTTAGGGTTACCTCTGCCTGCCTTCCTGAGTACTCTTGTAAAAAAATCACATTGACACATACATCTTTATCAACGCCATCTATCGAGCCTACAGTTTTTTGTCATTTTGAAAAGTCCTCATTGACCGTTAGTGTCTAGACTAGAGATGTAAAAAATACCGTATTAAACCAAATGATCACATTTTTCAGGTATTTTATTTTTTATGCATAGTTCAAGTTAATTTTGAAGATTTTTCACTCAACTTGAAAACGCTATCTATTGTTTTTTTTTTAAATTAATCGTTTTTAATGTCAGAAATGAGATGACAATGATTCGCTCGGTGGCGCAGTGGTTTAGCGCCTGGCCCAGCGATTGCGGAGGTTAAGCAACGTTCGCAAGGGTCGGTCATGGGATGGGTGACCAAAAATTTATTATCTCGAGCTCCTCCGTGCTTCGGAAGGCACGTTAAGCAGTTGGTCCCGGCTGCATTTGCAGTCGTTAACACCCACCAATCCACATTGGGCCCGCGTGTTATGGCCCGTCCTCCTTACCACCTAAAGGAAGGCCTGTGCCCCAGCAGTGGGGACATCAAAAATGGCTGATGGACTAATGTTAGAAAATCACCTTTCACAATGAGCAGGATTCAATCTAATTAATAAATCAGTATGTTCACTCACCTGATCCAATTTAAGTTTGACTTTTTCATCAATAAGCTTGACTTCTGCCCCGTATTTGTCTATGACGGACTCTATGGTCCCTTTCTTCTTATAGTACTTGTCTCCAAGTGATTTCGTGACAATCTTTACTACAATGCCTTCAGTTAACCAGTAATCTTTCCTGTAGAGAAAATTTATGAATAAATATAAGTAAATATATTGGAAAACATCACAATCATCACATACAGGGAATTTTGCGACCCATTTAAAAAATCAAATATAATACTAAATAATATACTAGAAAAAATTTGACTCGCACCTGATCAATTCCGGGACGGCGACCTTTGGATATCCGGTCACAGCGTAAGAGCTAGATATACTAGAAGAAATTCGACGATGCCAATAATGACTCGGTAGCTCAGCGGTCAGAGCATCGGACCGGATATCCAAAGGTCGCGGGTTCGATTCCCGTCCGATAATTGATCTGGTGCGAGTCGAATTTTTTCTAGTATATTATTTAGTATTGTATAAAAATAGCATTGTGAATGCGAAAATCTCAAATATAACAATCAAATATAAGTTCAAGGAAGTAATAAAATAAATAAGTGAGATGATTATGAATTATATCTTTTTAAATTCACAGAAACAGTGAAAACAATTTCAATTTGTGTAGGAAAAAGTTTGAGGTAAAAAATTAAAATATATAATGTATATTAATTTTACTTCATAAATTGATTGTACTGCTGTCATAGAAATGACCTGACAAAATTTGAAAAGGTCCAAAAATTACCCTGTATAGTGGTGACCGATATTCATACAAATGAGGTAACTTTGAAGCCTTGGTTCTCCGCCAAGGATTGACCTAACTGTGATCTGATGATAGCCATCCAGGGACAGGATGGAGGTGATTCAGATAGCTCTACACATCCAACTGATCTGATCAACATTCTAAGAGATATAAAGATCAGAGTTATCAGTTTCAGGATTTCCATAAATTTTTATGTTAATTTCGCGGTTTTATTCAAACATATCCTTAAATCTCATAGAATGTTGATCAGATCAGTTGAGTGTGCAAGGCGATTTGAATCTACTCCATTCACTCCCTGGATGGCCATCATCAGATCACAGCCAGGTCAATCCCTGGCGGAGAACCAAGGCTTCAAAGTTACCTCGTTAGTATGAAAATCTACTGGTGTCCTTAATTATGTGACAACCACTATACCTACATTGTTCCGATTTCAAAGTAAGTAGCAGTAAGAACGGTATTATCATAAACACCCAGACCTGGAGCAATTTACAAAAGTTCGTTTTCAAAATTGACCCAGCCGGGAATCGAACTCGAGACCACAGAGAGACAGAGATGGCGACATTTTGAAAACCGGCGTGCAAAATGAACTTCTGAAATAAAGATAGCAACTTGAAGTCTTAGCAAAAGAGTTCAATATTGAGTTAACATACCTATTAGCCCTCTCTTTCGCTCTTTCCTCCATTTGCATAACTTCTTCTAGTGCCGACCTGCTCTTTCCTTCTTCGCCTCTAGATTTCTTGCTTGTAACTGACATAGTGTCGTCCTTGTCTTTCTCCTTACTTTTTAATTTGAATGAAACAGTCTGTAGAGGTTCTGATTTCTTTTCTGTAACAAATACACGCTGAAATTTTAATCATTTTGTTCCCGCCGTGGGGTGGTTCCACTTTACAAGAAACTTTCACTATGGGGCCAAATCTGATATCGCAAAAAAAACAGCTGTTCCATACAAAAGTGCAATACATAGTCGACCTTTATGTATATTTTTTTCTCGATATGAGAGTTGGCCCCATAGTAAAATTTGCTTGTAATCATGAGTGGAACCACCCCACTGTGCGGGAACAAAATGATTAAAATTTCACGCTGTATACAGAGAATATATATTTATATTTGTTGGCACTCAAGGTCTTCCTTTAGGTTACTGTACAATGTAACATGTTTTGTAAATGACGAGAAAAAAAAAACATCCATAAATTATATCCATACAACGTGTTAATGCGTAAAGCCGAATAGAACCCTGGAAAATTATTAAATTCCCTGAAAACCTCCACTTTTTGAAAGAAAAAAATATTTTCATGACAAACTGCATAATGGCAACCCTGTAACCATTGACCTGATTTTTTTTTCTATTTAACTGAGGCGTGTTTTCGTTTAGCTAGCGGCCGCAGCGATGCGCAGCTCATGACGTCACAAACTGCTGCGCATGTGCTGCGGGAAACGAAAACGGGTTTTTATCAAGCGATGGTAACCAACCAAGTTACTTTTTTGGCGCGAAGTGAAAATGAACCGAAATACTAAAAGTGCTTTAATAGGTCTTCTGACAGAAGAATTCTGTAATGATTTTATATAATATACATAATTTACATAATTTACCGAACTGGATCAACAACAACAATACCGCTGACAGTGACATATAAATTACTCTATGACAGCAAGCAGCGATGCAAACCACCTTTGGAGGAGGATTGCAGATTGCGAGCTGCGACCTGCCGATCGGCAGCAGCGTGACGTCACTAGCATAAACGAAAACAGCACCGGTAGCGCCACCTAGCAATCGCTCGCTGAACGAAAACACGCCTCTGGACTGGCTGTCTGTATGGTTTGACAGCAAAGTTTTTGTGCCTATTTGAAACGCCACTAGCGTGCGTCTAAAGAACTAATTTTGTCATTTTTGACAAGTTTGAATGGAAGTTTTAAGTTGTTTATAGGGCTATCGGTATTTGCGTCGACATAAGCACATCATTAGATTTAGTACTGTGTACGCACGCTACGTCCTACAGCGCCAAAATGGTGGAAATGAAATAGGCACAAAAACAGTTTGACAGCAGCTAGTCCAGTGTAATAATATAGAGGTTTTTGCCTATTAATGGTATTGATTATCGAAAACAATAATAGTCTATCTATTTGCGTTCAGGGTTGTCACTTAGTAGTATTATATTTTATATTATATATATTAATATAAGATTCTTGGAAGAAAGAAGAAAGATAAGACCTACGCTATAGAAAGAGAGGCAACTACTAGGTGAATGTTTTGGAGCGAAGGGAGCGCTGTGCGACCTGAATTGTACTTTATTGTGTCGGGGCAAGAGTCGCAATTTATTTAAACGATTTAGCGGAGTGCAACTTCTGTACGCTAGTACTATTACCTATTCTGTGGTATTATTGAAACTTATTATTATATGGATCCCTTCTAGGTGAAAGGCCTCCTCCATCCCTTGCCAATTTTTCCTGTCCTGGGCATCCTTCATCCAGTTTGGCCCAGCGGTTTCTAATACATTCATTTTGTAATATAAAGCTAATAAAACACATACCCTCAGGTTTCCTCTTCAAGCTAAGAGTGACCCTCTCCTGGCTGCTCTCTCTCTTGAACTCCGAGTATGATGGTTGGTCGGGCCTCGTGCTCTGCTGCTTGCCTCTCTCCACCTGCTTCTGTATGAACTCGAGCATTCTCTCCTGGATGACAAGACAATTAAAGTAATAAAATTCAAAATTCTAAATAATTTATTCAGTCTAGGCTGTTACAAGCACTTGTGAATGTCAAAGAAGCTACGTCATCGGTTCGCAAACCCTGAGCGGGAGACCTTGTAACGAGAAGAACCGGCAAGAAACTCGTCAAGGGCTGCTTTTTTCTCCCTGTATATTTCATACAGAGTCGTCAACATTTGAAAAAAGAGCTCCACATTTAAAGTGAGGTAATTTTCCATCACAATAATTATTATTAACAAAAGTTTGCACACAATGGATAGGTAGGTTGAAATTAAATTAATATATTATTAACTGTATTGTAAGTGTATTATTAGTATAGTGGAGCTCGGTGGCGCAGTGGTTTAGCGCCTGGCCCAGCGATTGCGGAAGTTAAACAACATTTGACCAAAAATGTATTATCTCGAGCTCCTCCGTGCTTCGGAAGGCACGTTAAGCCGTTGGTCCCGGCTGCATCTGCAGTCGTTAACACCCACCAATCCGCATTGGGCCCGCGTGGTGGGTAATGGCCCATCCTCCTTACCTCCTTATTATTTAGTAAGTAGGTAAGTAAGTACCTACTAAATTATTATTTCAATAAATAGTTGGGTGAAGATTGTTTAGCAAATAAGACAAGTAGGTGGGTACCTATCTAAGAATAAACGGACTATACCTACTAAATACTGACTAGGTTTGTGTCACCCACGGTTTTGGTCACCCATCCCATGACCGACCCTTGCGAACGTTGCTTAACTTCCGCAATCGCTGGGCCAGGCGCTAAACCACTGCTCCACCGAGCTCCTCACAATGCTAACACAATAACTTGTAATAAATTAGGTATTCAGATTAATTATTATTTAAAAGAAGACAACCCTGAAGTCGTTAGAAGAAATAAGAGCTACGCGATAGAAAGAGAGGCAACTTCTAGGTGAATATAACTGTAGGCAAGGGAGCGGTGTGCGACCTGAATTGCACTTTATTGCGTCTGGGATAGAGTCGCTATTTATTTAAATGACTTTGCGGAGTGGATCTTCTGTACTTGTACTATTATGTATTCTGTGCCAGCAAGGACAGGGGAGGGGGTAAAAAACATAAAATTCGTGTGACGTAATTTATGGATGGCCCCTGGGTGAAACAGATGCTAAGAAACCCACATAATTAATGGATGACCCCTTGGCTTCATACTAGCCAAATATTTGCAGACACAGGTATTGGGGGGGTTCTTTCTTGGAGGAATATGTACCAAAAAATTGGGAACAACTGACTGACAACGAACACTAGCTATCTTATACGCTGAAAATAGGCTATAAGACAAAATAGGCAGGTTTAACATTATTAATTTGTTACTGCAAAAAATCGAAAAAAAAACAGATTCTTTCAAGAAGTAAGGGTCAATAAACTTAGTTAAAAATGTCTGGTGGAAGATATAAGAATGGGGGCGGAATGATTAATTCACGTGATGTTTTTTTTGGTAAATTTTTTACCCCCCTGGTGATGCATGGTGAGGTTTTACGTTAACCCCCCCTCCCCCCCCTCTAAATCACGTGTATTTTATCGTAACAAAATATTCTCTAAATTTTTCAGTACAAATATGTCGCGGTGGGCGGGGAAATCGTCCTGGCAACGGCGAGTCAAACAAGATCACACTGCGTTTTCGTTTAAAAATCACGCGTTCAACGAAAACAATTAATACACGTGATATCTCACCCCCCCGTCCCCCCTTGTGATACTTCGTGAGTTCTTCAACTCCCCCCCCCCCTTTCGAGGCTCACGTGATTAATGGACGACCCGAATAAATGATTTGGCAGTTTTTTGAAGAAAAACAGTATTATTTGGTATTATGCAGCAATTCTAACACAAAGTTTATTTTACCATATATTTGTTTGTATCTATCAATTATTTAAAATTAAGAATTTAATTTTTTCATACAAATAGGAAAAAAAAATTTTTTCATACAAATAGGAAAGAAAAAAGCAATTTTACATTAAAAAAATCACTTGATTTAAATCACAGTGATTTAATCATGCCAGCCCTGATTTCCTGTATACCTGGTCATCTTTATCCATCTTCTCCTTCTTAGCCTTTGCCTCCATCGCAGCCACAGCGGCCGGGTCTCTGTCGATGTATGCCACAAACCATCCCTTCTCTGTCTCATCGACAACACACTTGCCTTCCTTGCCGAGATACTTCACGAACTCGGTGAGCGTCTCCCATTGTGTAGCGTTCATGTGTAGGTGGTCTCTGGAATAAATTAAACATGATCGGTTTTATAATTAACCCGTCAAATGAGACACAATAGATTTTCCATTGTAGTCCAGCCTCATGCGGCCACCTCGCATTTAATGAATTAAACACAATAAAAAACTAAATTGAATATGTTCACTTCTATAGTTTTATTTAAACTAAAAGGTGTCGTTTGTGAACACAAAATTATGTTTTAATAATATTCCTAAACTTCCACAGATTACAATAATGCTGCAAACTTCATTCTGTTAATTTATAACATTGCATAGTGTATAAAGTATTTTATAAAGATTATTTCTATACAGCTGTCAGCATGTAGGTAACTAATATTATAAAATCAAATGTAACTGTTTGGTTTTGTTTTTATTTTTTTACAAAGCTAAGCCTATGAAGGTCTAGTACGACATGGTGTTTTCACTTCTCACATCAACTATCGGATGTACAGCTCACAGTCAATGCTCACAGTCAATGAAAGAGAGAAAACGATAGTTAACTGTTCGAAATCTGAAAACACAAACTCGTACTCGGCCCTCTGGACCAATTTTGATGAATTTTGGTATAGAGATAGATCGGACTTTTGTGTACATGAATCAAAATAGTTATTATTATTTTTAAGTCACCTGTTAGAGATATAGTCCTGATAAACTTTGTTAGCGTTCACACGCTTCGTACCGAACTGGCGTCGCAATAACTCCAGATAACCGTCAGCAAACTCCTTGGAGAAGTCATCGATGTACTTGTTAGCGTTGTCAGCGAACAACAATAGCTGACGCTGATGAGATTCCGACATGGTGTGGCACTTGAAACCATTTTCATCACGACACTGTTTCTGACACATTTGGCAGTACCACCGCAGTTTCTGTAAGCCTTTAGCTTTTATCTTGTTCGCTATGTACTTTGGAGTGCCTTTTTCCGCCTTTCCACCCATTGTTGAGCACTTTTCTTGAGTAATTTAGGGCAAGCAACTGTTTAAAGTATTTGGCTATAATGAAAGCTAATGATGAACTGATTAATTTGTTTGTTTGAACAAACATATGGGGTAGTTACTTCACTTATTATGAAATATTGCAATTTATAGTAAAATAAATAATCCAAAAATAGGTAGGTAGGTACGCAAAACTAATGTCGAAACCACAGTCGAAAGAGTCGAAACTCACACAAAAACGACAAACGTCACAATGACATTTCCAGATTTCCTGTCCTGACATGTGCAGGGTTGCCAGAAGGAATTTACAAACTTTCCCAAATTCAAAATTATTGTTCCTCATGGTTGCAGAGTGGTCTGTCTTACTTTTTATCGGTCTTGGATACCTTTAAGTTGTTATTATACTACAAAACTAATGTAATTCCAAATTTACATAAAATAATGTTATGGAAGAGCGGAATCTCTACAGGCATTGTATGCTTAAAAAGGGACTCCGTCAATAAAAAAACATACAGTAATTTAGTGACCTACTGTATGTTTTTTTTATTGAAATAAAGTATATTACAGTACGAGGCATATATCTTGAAATCGGGTAGGAATTGCGCGGAACGCGTATTTTGGGCATGCGTTGCTGCGGTGAGGGGCGTGTGCTATTGGTCTCTCACAAGAGCACATGCGTGAACTTACCCCCACTCCGTCGAAAAAATTTCAAGATAGGTATAGGCCTCGTACAGTATCATCATTAATTCATGATTATTTATTTTCAGCGATGGCGTATCGTATTTATTATGTAATGATTGTATAACCGTGTTCACACACAATACAATATTCCTGATCCAGTAAACACACAATCCTATTTTTTTTTGTTATTTCCAATCCAGTAGCGATGAATCCGTTAAAACAGTCCCGTAAATGCGGTGTGAACATTACGTCCAGTAACGTAACGACGACGGATCCGTTAAAAACGGTCGCATGATCATTCGTTAGGCAGGCACGCACCACGGTAGGTTTTTTTTTAATAATAATCCCAAACTATATTTGGCAGAATTTTTCCGGGTGCCTTTTTTCCCCCAATATTGCGAAAAGATACCCCCAATCTGGCAACTCTTTAACGTATTTGTTTTTTAATTTGGAAGGCAAACAATCCTTCCATGCAGCCTATACCTATATGGATTTTGGCAACAAATTATCGTCTGGAAACCACGTAGGTATTTTGATTTTGTTTTTCATTATTTGACGGCGCGTGAAATTTACGCCCACCGCCACCCCATCGGAAGGGTTTTTTTTCATAAACCACCTTTTTAATAGGGTTTTTTCTTCTATTCTAACATGTTTTCCTCTGTGGTCAAGTCAGTTTATTATGTCACTTTTGAATGATGATGTGATGCTAAATTCAAAAAGCTTTAAATAATTTCTGCATTTTATATTAGGAGTAATTTTAAGTGAAACGCGTCAATATGGACGTTTTATGGACAAAGGAAAAATACCACAAAATATTTAGCACGGTTAGCCTCTTCGCCATTTTGTTGTCCGGCCGCTCGGGCGTTGTTGAATTTAATTGCCAATTTTGTATTCGGCATATCTAACGTATCTCGAGGAGCTCGGTGGCGCAGTGGTTTAGCGCCTGGCCCAGCGATTGCGGAAGTTAAGCAACGTTCGCAAGGGTCAGTCAGCTCGAGCTCCTCCGTGCTTCGGAAGGCACGTTAAGCCGTTGGTCCCGGCTGCATTTGCAGTCGTTAACACCCACCAATCCCTATGGGTCCATGTGGTGGGTTATGGCCCATCCATAAGAAAGGCCTGTGCCCCAGCAGTGGGGACATCAAAAAATGGCTGATGGAAGTATCTAAAAGCTCTGTAAAATAAAGAAAAGGATTGGCGGCGCTCCTGCCTTTCTAATTTGTCTAATATCAAAATCTATCGCAATCGCTTTCAGGATGTAACACTTTGATGCTTCTTTTTGGCACAAATAAAAACTTACCAAAGAAATGCAGCAATGTTTCGCATCCATGTGTAAAATGATAGCGATTGCCATAGATTTTCAAATTAGACAATTAACCCCCTGTTTTGTCTACTACACTACACTACACTACACAAGACAACACTATCTTTCTCACTTGCACTCATCTCATCATTACTACATCTACAGCCCTCATCATCATATAACATGTCAACATTTTCATTTCAATCTCTACTTTTCCAAAAGATCCGGGGCATAGATTTACATCTATTAAGATGCTCTATTTTTAACCGACTTCAAAAAAGGAGGAGGTTCTCAAGTCGACGGTATTTTTTTCTAAGGATAACATACTCTTCCATGCTTCGGGCGATGGCGCTACTGCGGGTAAGTGCTGCCGCCTATGTGGAGGCGATAACAACTTGAAGCGATTCGTGGACAAATACCAGCTCAATGGAATCGAGGGACAATACGACCAGCTGCTGTACGAGTGCTTTGGAGTCAGGGTTAGTTCTATTAGCGTATCTTATTTCAAAATGGTGACAAATATTCAATTCCGACTTACCGTATATCAAGAAGAGTATAGGGCCCATCACTGATCCTTGGGGTACACCCATATTTCTAGGCAGCAAAAGCTGTTTTATTTTTGCTATTGAAAAATAGTTGAATGGCTCTCAAATGGATATAAAATAAATGATAACTGATAATCTTCATGTTAGAACTAAGTGTGTAACATTTGCTAAACTTTTTGCAGGTGTCTCCACCGGACAGCTTGATCTGTGAATGGTGTGTGCGGCAGCTTACAAACACCGAAAAGTTCCGCAACATGGTTTATGCGGCATTCGGGTTAGCAAGTAAGTTTGTAGGTTCAGTTCTTGACGATCTTGAACTGAGCGAGAGATGCGTTGTATTTGTTTTATGCTGAGGCCAGATTATCGCGCTGTGGGTTGCGAAGCCTTTCGTTGTAGTCTTGTTCAATTAGACACTTTGAGTCAAGGGAATAAAGTTTATTTTCATTACATCCTTTTAATTTAAAGTCCTAATTCCTTGAAACAAAAGTTTCTAATTAAATCGTGCGAGACACTATCCAAAAATATCACAGCTGGTCGACGCCATATTAGCAGCTCTGCTTACAGAGCGCTCTACCTAGTCCTTTTAGTATTTGGCCATTAATTGAACGACTGATTAAGCTAGTTCGACTGTTACATACAGTGGCGGTCACATAATTAAAGACACCAGTCGATTTTCATACAAACGAGGTAACTTTGAAGCCTCGGTTCTCCGCCAGGGATTGACCTAGCTGTGATCTGATGATGGCCATCCAGGGAGTGAATGGAGGAGATTCAGATCGCTATACACACCCAACTGATCTAATCATATATGGATCAGACTTTTAAGTTTCTGATAGATCAGTTGGATGTGTTTAGCGATCTGAATCTCCTCCATTCACTCCCTGGATGGCCATCATCAGATCACAACAGCTAGGTCAATCTTTGGCGGAGAACCAAGGCATCAAAGTTACCTCGTTTGTATGAAAATCGACTGCATGGTGTCTTTAATTATGTGACCTCCACTGTATAAATGTGTATTAAATAAGTTGGCATTACTTTCGCAGGCTCAACAAACGTTTCGCGATGCGGAAGCGCGAAATCTTCAAAAAATGCCGACAAGAACGACGACGCAGCCGTAATAACATATAAAGATATGGTAGATCTTTTAAGTACGAGGGCTGGCACGAAAACAGTACGCACCAATAAGATCGGTAAAAGGGTGAACGTGCAATGCGCCGTTTGCAAACATAAATATCCACATATTATTCAGTCTGGCGACGAAGATTTCGTATGCTCTCGGTGCAAAAAGAATGGGGCCAAAACTACCATTTGTAGCAAGTGCAATGTGGTGATGCCTTATAAAATGATGCAGGAACATATGGAGTTACACGCTAAAGCTAAGCTGAGGAGAAACGGGTAGGTTGTGAAAATTCACATTTTTGTGTTGTGGTGTGTCGTGTGACGCGTTATGAGATGTCATCTGATGCGTATCCAAACTAAGGCTCGTATTATAGAATCAAACTTAGGCCAGTATTTATAAACTGCTCTATACATTGAGAGCTATCTTGAGATCATACCTGGGGGCTTACCATCAGCAAATAAGAAACCATTCAGTTTAAAAGCAGGCCGTAAAAAAGACTGCTTAAGGCCTGCTTCCATACTAACCGTTGAGATCATGGTACGAAAAAGTAAGGCCGTTCAATATAAGTCCTGCTATAAGAGCTCATAGTAAGGCCCCTGAGCTGAGACACAGAATATATAATAGTACTAACGCCTGAGATGCTGTTTCTATAAGAAGAGCATCTCAAGGTTGTTCTCAACGTTGAGGCCTTAAACTCAAATCTCTGCTTGAGAACAGTTAGAAAGGGATGGCGCTATATGTGATGAATAGCAACATCCCTTTCTAACTGTAATCGAGCAGAGATTTTAGTTTGAGATTGATTCTATAATACGAGCGTAAGTACCTACATTTAGGCTGAGTTGCACCATCTCAACTTAACCATAACTTTAACAGATACAAACAGAACCAGTGGTTAAAAGTGGAACTAAGGTGTTATTACATATTGTTACCTAGGTTACGCCATAGACGACAGCGTTAAAGTTATGGTTGAGTTAAGTTGTTTATCTAACTTTAACAATAACAAGCTTGTTAAGGTACCGGTTAAGCACAAGTTAGCCAAAAAAGAGGTTGCCAGCCAGCATGCTGTCCTTTGACAAGTTTGACGTGACAAACAGGTAGCATTATCATTTGACGATAACATAGATATAGTATATTAAAAGGGGTAGATGCGCTACCGAGCGACCGGGTGTAAGGGATAGATATATTATGACGTCAAAATATAGGGTTGCCATGATCAGAAAAAGTACCCTTAACGGTGTAGCATCCGTTAATGTGCAGATTACTAGTTAAAGTACGGAAATCGTCTACTTAAAGAAAAAATTAACTGACTCGACCAGTTAATCTGCAGATTAACGGATTCCGTACTGTAACATACGTATACATAGAGTAAACTAGCTGGGGTTCGCTCAGGTAGTTGATATGAGATTGTGTGGTTAATGGAAAAAAATTATAAACTTTAAAATTAAAACAGGTAAATTCTTTATTGAACGTTGGAATACAGAACTTTTTTTATTAACGTTAGTTTTTCTGTTTTTCGGAAACAATTTTTTTCAAAATGTTTCGAACAAATTCGTGTGTGGCACCCAATTCTTTTTTTCAGTTGCTTCTAGATCCATTTTTCACGAGTTTTATCTTCCGTCGGAAATCTGGAAAAATCAAATCGCTTGAAATTCCCTGAAATATGGGGTAATTTTTGGGGAAAATTTTCTATATAGTAGGCATCCGGAAATCGAATTATAAACCTACTGATTTTAGTGGACGTCAAAGCTAATCTGACTTCTACTATTACGTAGATGTACGCAATTTTGCCGGTTTGCATGTCAAATGTTTACGAGGTTATTTTTAGAAATTTTTTTTAGATTTTTCCTATTTATCAGGTATTTCATGATATAACTAATGATTTAGCTCAGAAACTTGGTTCCTGTGAGATTTGAGAAGGAAATACGTGATCAAAATATAGAAAACAGTGTACTTACGCATGAAATGTAACACCCGCTTATTTTCTTTGATTGTTGCTTTTGCAGCCAAATATCGAACACCCCACCATTTTGTATGCTAGACACAAACACAACACATACGATTTATAATAAATCTTAGGTATCAATTAGGTAGTAATCCACAAAACCTTTAATTTCTTTGGCATTCTTGATATAACCCCACTTGTTTGTTTGGCCTAGTTGAACTGTACCAATAACCCGACCATGAAATAAAGTCCGGTCGGTGATAGAGAGAAAACATGACACTCTTCTCTATTTCCTCCTATAGGAATCTCAATAAGACGATCTCGCTCCATCAAAGCATGTCAGACCCTTGGACGATAACATTAACTTTGACAGCGTTTTGGTGCAACTCACATTTAGTGTGCTGGCACATTTGTGACGTTACGTGTTAACACGCATCAGATGACATCGGTTTTCATAGTAAATGTAACATGAACTACCTACCTACTTAGAAGCACTCAACTTATAACACGTCCATATAAAATACGGCGTGTTAAAGCCGCGATTACATATTCCAATCTAGCAGAGTTGCCACCCGTATAATAAGTTAAATTTTAACAATGAATTTAAACAAATAACGCAAAGGTCAACATTTTGTTTTTTATTGTCAATTCTCATCACCAATCTTATACAATGTTTATCTTTCCGTTATAGGGTAAATTCACTTTTAAAATCGAACTTATCATACAATATTTAATTGTAAAGTACGAGTGGCAACCCGAAATTGGTATGCTAAATCGGCGTATGTAATCGCGGCTTTACACGTACGTTAGACAAATGTGCCAGCACAGCACCTTGAGTAACGCCAAAAGTATTTATTTTCCAGCCTGCAAAAGAAGCCTTCTTCAATGAAACAACAAGATACGGTTAAAATCCGCAACATACCAAAGTACAAATGCCCAGTTTGCCCCAGACGATACATGACGGCACAGCACTTAGCAGAGCACATAAAATGTATGCACAGCACTAACAACAAATCTCACTGCGAAATATGTGGAAAGGACGTGAAATATAACGAGACGTTCGATAAACACATACTAACTCACGCGGAGCAGGTGGCCAATCTCCAATGCCCACCCAAATCTATAAGGACTAAACTGTCTTTGAAAATGCACCGAATTGCGCGGGAAAAGGGGAGTGTTTGACATTTGATTGGCCGCCATATTTGATATTTTTTCTTAATAAAACTTTTATAACATTTTTATTTTGTTTTTCTTTATCAATGTAGGTAGTTAGTGAAGTTACCCACATTCGAAACTTGCGTGGTGACCAAAAGTTTATTGCCTCGAGCTCCTCCGTACTTTGAAAGGCACTTGTCACTGTAGGTAGGTAGTGAAGTTACCCACGCAAGTTTCGAATTGCGTAGTGAGAGAGTGTGGAGCTCGGTGGCGCAGTGGTTTAGCGCCTGGCCCAGCGATTGCGAAAGTTAAGCAACGTTCGCAAGGGTCGGTCATGGGATGGGTGACCAAAAATTTATTATCTCGAGCTCCTCCGTGCTTCGGAAGGCACGTTAAGCCGTTGGTCCCGGCTGCATTTGCAGTCGGTAACACCCACCAATCCGCATTGGGCCCGCGTGGTGGGTTATGGCCCATCCTCCTTACCACCCATAAGGAAGGCCTGTGCCCCAGCAGTGGGGATATCAAAAATGGCTGATGGACATGGACTAAATAAAGACGAAATTGTGAATAATTGTGTTCTTCTAGTGTACTCCGAATAAGCTTGTTGTACTTTTTATCGTTAAACGACAGGTTATAAAATATTGTTTAAACAATAAAAAGTACAACAAAGCTTATTCGGAGTACACTAGAAGAACACAATTTCGTCTTTATTTAAGCACTATGATTTTTTTTCCATTGGCGGCGCTAGTATAGCGCATAAACGCTCTTAAGGCGCTTTCCTGACCGAAAGTGGCACCGCGCCACGGTGAATTTTATTTAATGTTGTAATTCTAATATATAATTTTAATAAAACTTCTCGTGGATTTATTAGGGCCCATAGTCAGACTATGGGCTTTATTAAAATCTTTTTCTATGAACAACTTATTAAATAAAAACTTATGTGGGCGCCCCACTTTTAGTGGGGTACCTTAAGCCATTGGCACAGAATAAATAATAGTAGGTACTAGCGTATCATTGGTTGTAGGACCCTGCTACATTTGCAGCCGTGTTGCTACAGTCTGTCTATAAAGTCATGCATGAGATTAAAAAGTAGCAACACTGTTAGTGTTGTCTCGTTTCAACCATTATGCTGGTTTGAAAGGGACGACAATAAAGTGTTGTACTTTTTAATTTCGTGACTTTATAGCAGGGATTGAAACACCGTTAAAAAAATAACGTTAAAAATACCGTTAAAACATTTTATCGGTAAATTTACCGGTAAAAGTAACTTTAAAATTATTGTACCGGTAAAATTACTGTTAAATATAGCGGTAAAATTATCGGTAAAAAAGTAACGTTATTAATTAAAATAACGTTAACGTTAAATGTAACGTTATCTAAAGTAACGTTATTTATTGACATAACGTTAATGTTAAAAGTATCGGTAAACAAGTAAGAAATAACGTTACATTTAAAAATAACGTTATCAATCCCTGCTTTATAGACAGACTAACACCCACCAATACGCATCGTTAGATCACAGAATGGGACAAGAGGGTTTCCAGATATCTTGCCTTTGCCTTTTCATCTAAATAAAATAATAATACCTACATTTTATTTGATGAAACAGTTCCACGTGTGTTGTGTAGCGTTATTTTAGGGTATCGACACAAAAAGGTAAGTTTATGTTTTAGTTTGGATAACCAGATTATTAATAAATAAAACGACCAATATTTAATATATAATAACTATTTATGTAAGTATATAAACATTACATCGATAAAAAATAATAATTGATTTACCTAACTCACAAAATGAAGGGAAAAAATAGTAAAATACCTTAAAAACAACATACAACCTCACGCTACACGTATATTTTTAATTTAATAATTAAATTAAAAAACCAAATTAAATTATAATATTCCGTTTTTAAAAAAACATTGCAGTTTCACAACTTGCTTTGTCGAAATTCTATTTTTTTAATTTAGTTTACTCTAAATTCACTTAAAACTAATCTTTTATTCAACGCTGCATTTTAAATTTACAATTTTTGGGTCCGTTTAGTGTAAATTTTGCTAAAAATCGATATATTTTAATTTTTTATTTATTTAAATTTTGACACAAAAACTTTTATCAAAAAATTAAGTCACACCAACCACAATTACATATCCAAATTGATTTTATTTACAATTTGTATGTTTATACCATTTTTTTTTAATGAAATGATCAAGTCCGAATAATGTTTTCAGTCGAGATTCAAAATCGGTACCGATTTTTGAGGTATCATTTTTTGGTATCACTAAAAGAACCCAAACTTGCGCAGAACTATGGACAGAGCAAACGCTCCAGAACTTAAAACCTACCTCTCCAAAATCTCTCTATGAAATATTCTAATTTATACAGATTTCCATACACCCCAAGAAAAATATAATCCTATACTACATCGAAGATACCAAAAAAGAAAAAAAAACTACAACACATAACTATCTCAATCCTCATGGTATAAAATTTCCATAAATTTCAGCTTAGCTAGAAACTTTGTGATCAAAAAGGTATTCCTGTTTATAATAAAACTGCTATTATTTATGATTTAAGAATACATTTTTGAGTTTTTTTAAGCTTCATTTACATCAAAAACAGTATTGATAACTCGTGAAAAATATATATTTAATCCATAATTTATAAAACATTAAATGCGGGTGCTGATGCGACTGTATTTTACTATTTACAAGTTTGTTTAAACAATTTTGGTTCAGTAAAACTGTGTCGCATGTCAGAACTTAAAACGAAAGTGCGATCTTGTTAGAGAAATCGTTGAATCTACAGAAGCTGATCAATTGTCTCTGTATAAATATTTATTATATTAGTATTCAAGAATATATCTAGCAATATAATCAACTTGGAAACGAAATACAAACAAATTTTAATAAGTATATTGATTGTATAACCTTGTTCACGTCAAATATCTGTAATCTGTATACGATAATAAATAAATAAAAATAGTTTGCTTGCTTGTCTACTAACAGCTGTATTGTATCTGGATACAATACAGCTGACAACCAAGCAATTTCTGGAAATTAGTAGTAAAATTACACAAACTTTACTGTGTTACCTATTTTTTTTTACTTGTGATAGCTCAAAGTGAAAAGAATTCAAATGATTTACCTGTTAATATTTCGATAAAAAGGCGAAAATATTACACTATATATTATCTTAAATTATTTATTGCACTTGTTTACTAAAAAGAGACTAAAGAGAGTGTATTGAAGGACATAGCATTTTGCAAATGAGAAGTAAAATATTCGCTTTTTTAAGGTCTATGGAGAGAACTGCGTTTAGTTTATACTTTTACGCCAAATCTAAACCTCAGACTTTTCGGTAATTTTAACAGAAAAGAGTCTACTAAACCAATAATAGGTTATATGTATTTCTTAATTATACTGCGCATTACTCCAAGTTTTTAAAATCTAAAAAATAAATTTTGTTTTCATAATAAAACTGAAAGACAATTTTTCAGGCATTAAAAGCATACCATTAAATCTCAAAATAGTTATTTTTTAATGCGGTTATCTCACACTATCATTTTACATTACTTTTCATTACCACACATCTACCAAGTCAAAGTTGTTATGCGAGTAAGACGCTGTTATTTCACAGCCGCATAAAAACTGCTTTAGTGGGTTATCATAGTAGAGCCCCTGTTAAAAATGGATAGTTTTTCATGTAGTTACAAAGGTTCATCTAACAAAATCGCAGCAGACGCACCAAACTAACGTATCCATCGATCGCTTAAGAAATAAAAAAATACATATTCTAGGAACATTAGAGCTTACAACAAAACGTACGCTAAATAATTTAACGAAAAAAATATACGGAAGATATTATATCATTTATTTGTTGAATAATTAATCCTATTAAACGCACATAGACGCCAAAACTCGGTGCGTATTTTTATTTATTATAATTAATAATAAATGTATTTGAACTATAGCAATAGTGCTTTCATTTATTGAAAATCAAATGTATTTAGTAAGCAAAGCAAAATTATAATGTCAATTTGCAAGAAAAACCGCAAACCTGCGCTTTTTGCGATCCAATATTAATTTAGTAATAATAATCAAATATACAATCATTTTAATTATAAATACAAAACGTCCAATATACACTTCTTATATTTTAATGTGTGATACCATGTATTGGTTTTGGTATCTTTTTTAATATAAAATAAGATCAATAGTGTAGTGTCTATGAGTTTGTACTTGTATTTTAAATATCAAATGTTAACAGTTATTTCTGAATTAAAACACGATGCTATAGCTCAAATAAACGATCTAGCCACGATTGCTATTCAATGTCAAGTAATCAAAGAATATCACCATAAAATTAAACCAAAAACTATGTAAAGTCAATACATATATATCTTTATTCGATATAAAAAATCTATATAACTAAATATCATAGATAATATAGAAATATCACTAATTAAGTTTTTTCTATTTCAAATCACTACAATGTGCAGTGGCCAGGTTAAGACTATTTCGACGGCAAATTAAAAAAATGCCTAACTTTAAATAAGTTGGTAATTAATACGCCTAACTTAGAGATTGTTAAGTAGATATTGTACAATTCAAAAACATTATTTAAAGTTAACAAAATAATAGATTTTTTTACAATAAAACCATCCAAATAGTCTGGAACGCGCCGATAGAGAAATAATACGCGAAAACTATAATGTTTCTAAACAATAAATAACGTGCGAAAAAAGTCAGAAATAAATGTATCTCATTTAAAATAAAATGATTTAATTATCTTCTTCAGATCGTTGGAAAATAACCGAAGCCCGTCGCCAACCAGCCAAAATCTATTTTTGAGATCAGCAAAATACTAAAGGAGAAAATTTTGAAAACGGAATCTGTAAACAATACCAGTTTTTTCGGTACCAAAGTGGAGCACAAATTTTTGAGGTACCAAAAAGATTTGGTACCGAAAAAAGGCGCGCTTTTTTTGGCAAGTTGACGGCATTTCGTTAGTTTATTCACTGCATAAAGTAATCCGGATGGTCTGGATCTTTCTCGAACCGTTTCGCTTCCTCTTGCATGCTCTCTTTGATTTTCAAAATGGCCGCTGATTCTGTCTGGTCGTTTTGGTCTGCGCCTGGCCCGCCGAAACCTTTCGGACATCGTGTTAAGTATATATTTCAATTTAGACTCCTATTTTGTAATCAATAGTGATTTAATTAGCTTTGTATACAGCGGACTAATGTTTGAAATCACTGGGTTTTGAGTAAATTATTTTATTTCGAACAATTTATTATTTTTGAACCTACTTTTGGTTGTCTCGACGAATTTAAGTAATTTCTATAATTTAATTTATGTATTATATTTAATTATGATCGTTGTTTTTCTGCTTAAAAACTGATTTAAATTAAAATTTGCACAGAACAAATATTACAAGCAAAGTAAGTTACGTTACGTAGTATATATTGACTCCAAGATTGGCAAGTATTTTATCTGAATAATCTTAAAACTATCTTATAATAATAAAAAACTAGCATAACCAGTGGAAAGTAAAAAGCTGCCAAAATTTTAGTATATAAATAGGATTAACTAACAATAATAATGCAAACTGGAAAAAAGTTTTGAACTATTCTGATGAATTATCACATCAGTATTTATCATCGTTTAGTATCAAATGTTTCCACTCATTATACTGCTATTAACTACAATTAAAAAACAACAAAATCACACATGACACAACATTTTGCAAAAATCATGCATTTTTGACAACTCTGAACTTATAAAATGGACGCATTAAGACGCAGGTTTGGCCGCGGTAGCCAATTGAAAGAAAGCAATATTATTTATAATACAAGTCCTTATTCTAAACTCTACAATAATACAGCGTTTTATCTCTTTCACACCACGCGTGCTATCGACGAGGCTTGTATATGTCGTAGCCAGATCACGAAATGCTCGACCGTGTCAAGAAACTATTTTTGAGATTAACAAAATACTAAAAGAACAAAATTTGAAAATTTAATTTTTAAACGGTATCAGTTTTTTCGGTACCAAACGATAAATTTTTGAGGTACCAAAAGTTTTGATACCGGATATTTTTGATATCAAAACTTTATTCGAAAAGGCCACAACATATACATACACAGACAACATAGCCCTATAGACACCGCATAGGACAACTTAGGTGCTATCGAGGAATGGGGCGCCTAACACACCACATCTAAAGTAAAAGTTAGTTATAATCAGCACATAGATTAGGTTGCTGGACGATGCGCGCGCACACGAAAGTTTCTGCCTACAGTGTTTAAGCACCTGAGACCAGGATAGTACCTTATAAAACAGCTACCATCCCTTTGTAAATCAATATAATCGAATAATTTGATGTTCCATACAACACAGTGGTAATGTCTTACTACCACATGGCAATCACAGCCCGTTTTAATACTGGTTTTGCCAATTGCAAGTTATAACAAAACTAGTAGTCTTAATGCGGTTTCTATTGGATTAAGTTGCCTACATTACATACATACATATGATACTATAATAATACACTATTATTTTGAAGGACATACACCGCTCACCATACTGTTTTGACATTGGTTTTTATACGAAAAATATTACAGCTAATGTAGTAGGTACACTCACTTGTAAATCCTAAAAATGACATAACATGATTAACATAATACTGATTACAAAAGAAAATCGTCTTGATTTGACATTTCACAAACATCAAAGTCAAAAACTTTAACTGTGAATACTTCTTTTATTAAGCAAAAAAATAATACTTAGTGAAACAAACTGAGCACAAAAACTCTACCACCAATAATTAGCTAAAGTCAAGAAAGTTACAATCGATCGATTCAAAATTATCGATTGTAAATTAAATTAGTCGAGATTAAAAAAAAGCATGTCCTTCAAAATGCTTTCATATCGCGAGTAGGTATAAATATAAACAAACACAGACAACATTACCTATAGACACCGCATAGAAAAACAACAATATTTTAACGTATCTCGTAAGGTACGAAATAGCCAATCAAAATTACCAAGCGTAATGTAAGAGCCAATCAAAAACTTTTGTTTTTTTTTTCAATTACTCTTTTAAAGCGGTGTATATACGCCTGTAGCACACCTCCACCGCGAAACAAAACCAGCGAAACTGTAGTAGGTTCCGCCGTGACTTGTCTTCTATTGGCGACGATATGTAACGATCACATCTACGTAGCGGAGGTGTGCTAACGGTCCGAGCCGATCGGGCGGAATCGCACGTGAAAGAGACAGCATTATAGTTAAATCCATGCGTTAGTACAGGCTGTTTCGCACCTGTTTCGCTTGTCGTACAACCGGGGATTGAAATACCGTTAAAAAAAATAACGATACAAAAAAAAATAACGTTAAAAACACCGTTAAAACATTTTATCGGTAAATTTACCGGTAAAAATAACGTTAAAAATATTGTACCGGTAAAATTACCGTTAAACTTTACCGGTACAAAAGTAACGTTATTAATTGGAATAACGTTAATTTTAAAGTAACGGTAACAAAAAGTAAGAAATAACGTTAAAATTAATGTTATTTACTGAAATAACGTTAATTTCAATGTAACGTTATCTAAAGTAACGTTATTTATTGACATAACGGTAATGTTAAAATTAACGGTAAAAACAGTAAGAAATAACGTTACATTTAAAAATAACGTTATCATTCCCTGCGTACAACTGACAAGTCACGGCGGAACGGTTTCGTTGGCATTGTTTCGCGGCGGTGTGCTACAGGCGATAAAGTTACATTGTCTGTGCAAACAAATTAAGTATCAAACAACCTACCGAGAGATGGCGTCCGTCAAGTAAGTAGCTAAATAGACATAGCGTACTCACTCAAACTGTTGTAATCGCCCATGCCCGAGCCCGAGTCTTCCCGGGGAGTCCCCGGCCCTCCGCCCCCAACGCCGCCCGGCGAAGATTTCATACCGTCTACGCCGCCCAGCCCTGCGACAAGCGAACTTCGACCTTAAGGCAAGGTCATAACGCTTATACAGGATATTTCTTTATTCACTACACAAAATTAAAGTGTGTGTTTAGTCCATAAAACTGAAAAACAAAATCTGTATATGGGAATTAGGGGACACGTCTTATTTATCACTCTAAATTTAGCTTTAAAAAAAAAAAGAAAAACTGTTTCTGGTACAATATACTTGTTTAGATGATTGTTAATCTAAAAGCAACAATTACTTTGAAATGCATTATTTCATTTATAGGTGCTAGTAAATGGTCTACAGATCTAAAAACCAAATAAAAACCTATTTAATAACTTATTGCGGCTGGAAAATCATAAAATGTTAATAAAAAAATAATAAGTTTTAACAGGCAACCAAAAATATTTGTAAAAAAATATTGTGTACTTATACATAAAATTATTATTTTTATCATGTTGCTTAAAGTGCAATAATTTGGTAGTTTATCTTATATCAAACATTATTCGATGAAAATCAGTCACGTTATCATTTGATTTGTTAACAATAAAAAAAAAATATTTTGATGATGGCAAGTGGTTCTGTTTCATGGACTGAACACACTCTTTAATTTTGTGTGCTGAACATAAAAAACCTGTATATTATGTTAACGCTGCGAAACAGCAAAAAAAAAATAACATTCATAATAAAACTACAATAAAAAAGAAAAAAAAACTTGCTATCAAAAAAGGACTTATTAAAAAAAAAATAAAAAACCTGTATATTATTTTAACGCTGCGAAACAGCAAAAAAAATAAACATTCAAAATAATACTACAATAAAAAAGAAAAAAACTTGCTATTAAAAAAGGACTTATTAAAAAAAAAAATTAAATTATTATTTTTTGTATTGTCATTGTAAATCATGCTTTAATCAATAATCATTTATTTTTGTCAAACATGAGTGTACATAAAATGTAGTTGCCAGGGTTTATCGGTGTCCTTACATGTTTTGCCTTGTAGGGCATACAAAATTACAACGTCAATTAATTTAATTATTTCTTATGTCAACAAATAAGAATAGGCAAATAAGAATGTAATGAAACTACAATAATAACGGTGAACCACTTTTACTTTTACCACAGGAATACACTATGACTATTATTAACTAGGTTATAGCAACAGTACGTTAGCATTTATCCCTAACTACTTCTTTTCCCGACGGTTGAACAGTGACTCCGCTCGCAACTGACTTTCGTTAACCGTTCCGCCGCCTATCCCCACTACTTACCTCCCCATTCCACTACAAATGGCGGGAAAATATGGCGGGAAACGGTGTTGCCAAGCTATTAAACTAAAATACTACTATTTTATCATTTCAATTTGACTCAAAATCATAACAATAAAATGGATAATTTACTATCAAACGACAAAACGTCACAAGAATAAGATAGGCTTTAGAATGTGGGCCTAAGTTTGAATGTTATTTTTTTTGTTGTGTCGTAGCGGTGTTGTGTAATGTAAGCAAGCATTTATTTTATTGCCTGTTGTACTAAATCATAGCTAAAAATATGCATTTTAGTTTTATATTTCTCCACATCCATTCCACGTGCAATCTAGAGCTACTTTACGTTAAATTTTGAAAATAAAAGCCAATTAAAACAAAAGTCAAATTAGTTGCATGCTCCAGTATTTGATCTGTGGGTAAAAAAGTCTGATTGCTTCATTCTCTATATTAAAAAAAAGATGATATTTTCATTAAACTAAAATACAGTGTAAATAAATTAGGTCGTAGTTTTTTAATATAGGAATAATATAAAAACATGTTTTTCCTTTATTATAAAAAAACTAGTGATCTCCATGGATTTTTTTTAAATACAGGCAAATATTTTTTGGTTTAGTTTAGACAGCACGTTAGGTTAAACAGTTGAACTACGAAAACAGCTCTTATTACGTACGGCATAAAGGCGGCCTCAAGGTCAACATGTATAGTCTGACGTGATGCCGACTGCACCTAACGTCCGATCTCGAGCGAAAAAAAAAATCTATTATTCCTATATTTCTTTCAATTATAAGGAGTCAGAATCCAAATTTATCTGAAAAATAAACAATTTCATTCTCAGCCGAATAAAAAAAATTGTTACCTACTTAGATTAAAAAAAAATACACGATGTTATAAAAAACTTAACATTTGTTTTATTTAAATGAATTTTTTAAATCACCATAAGTTATTTTTTTTTTAATTATTATTTTTTTGTTAAAAAAGTGAAAACAAAAAAATATTTAAAAAAAAAACTCTAATTGGACTTATTAAAAACGTTAAGGCGTTGTCAAATTGGTTGGGAATATGCTGATTCAAAAAAAAAAGTTTTTTTAAACATAGGCGGCATTATTATTATAATGTAACTTAATTATACAAATGGGTTATGGTGAGAATAATATTTATTTATTTAGAACATGTTCAATTCATGTTTAGTTTAAAAATTTTGATTGTCAATTAAAAATTTAAATACTTATAGATACAAATTTTGGTAGCGGGGCGGTATGTTAGGTAGGTATGCTTTTAACTAAAACTATAAAAAAATAATACGCAAATATACTTTTTGTTAAAATCTATAAAAAATACTATGACAGTGGCACTATATGGCTAGCGAAAGAAACAATAAATCTATGCAACATACTACATAAGCTATAAAGAAAATTAAAATAAATAAACAATTTTAATCAAATTATTTTTTGTTTTTTTTTTATAAATTCGAATTCTGATCCGTATAATCTAGTTGATTATTTGTTTGACATCATTTCTCAATTTCACATTAACAAAAATAAAAATAAAAATTCTAATTGTTTCAAAAATAGTACCTAAAGTACTTATTCATAAATCTAGTATTTTTAAGGTGTTTTTTTGAGAAAAGATGGATTAGTATACAAAAACAACTCATTTGGAAAAAAAACTCATTTTTTTAAATAAGTTGTTATGAAATCTTATAATTTATATTAATACAGAGAGTAGCCATCGCTAGAAAAACAGTATTTTGTAAATAAAACAGTTCCCAGCGATCGATATCGTTCTGTATAGGTATAATAAATCCTAAATCTAAAAACGTACCGCAAACGACATTAAGCTTTAAGACTCCGAAGTACCGTTGTGTGTGATGTGAAAAAAAATATGTCAAATCATATTCTGTCAATTAAACTACTCAGGGGCCATATTTTTGAATCATTCGTTTGAAATCGTTAAAGGTACATGAATTGTTAAAGGCATTTGTCGACTAGTCTGACGAACGTACGTGTTAAGACGCCGTAGCGATTTTGCCGCTGACTGCCGCTCTCTCGCTCGCACAGTTCATGTTTTCTCAAGATTTTTTAAATCTGAGTGCGTAAATGAAAAATTGTGTCTCGGCCACTTTTCGCAATATGAGATTACGGACATTTCAACATATATTTCAGTTTCGAGTTGCTGAAGTACAAAAATTATCGTTTTTGCCAAGCCGAAGGATTTAAAAATTAGCAGCCATTAGCAGAACTTATTTCTTGATTGTAAAACGAGCCCTTATAAAATTATGGTTTACTATTTTAGATCAAAACAAGAGTCATAATAAGTTGCTGTGTTACAAACTTAAATTATGCATGTAATAGTAGTATGAAGATGTCTTAATATTGTAGCGCTAAAACTCTGAATTTCTTTTAAAATCGTTTTTGTGTCAATGTAATGCAATTTTTTCTTAACAAAATTCGCTTATTCTCGTTTCCGTTACGAAATGGTAATTTGATACCAAAAATATGCGCGAGTCAGACGTATTTCTTACTGCTCAAAATATTTGCAAAACTATTGAGATTTTTGGGATCACGTTTAAGGCGAGGCCAGTTCACGATCTGATGAAGTCTGATTTTTGAACATCCAATGTGAAGAACTGATGTAAAATTCTACTTCACAAAAATTACTGTAGACTGAAAAAGAAACAAAGAAGCAAATTAACCGAACAGAACATTGAAAAATGGCATGGTAACTCTGTAAAAAAATCCTGAATAACACCATAAAAACTTATAAAAATTAATTTCAAATCGTCAGATTTCGTAATTTTCAACGACAGTGATATGATTTTTTATGCAAAAAGCAAAAGCTTTTTAATAAAGATCTAACACAATAACCGAGTACATTTTTAATAAATGATCCAGTATTTCAGAAATTAATAAAAATGTACTAAAATTCGTCAAATTTCTGGCGAAGCGTCAATTAAAGTTATGCAATATTCAACCTTATTCTAAAGACATAGTGAAAGAGTAAATTTCGTGAACTGGCCTCGCCTTAAGCTATTATTACATTGCAATTTTTTGAGGTATTCAATTGTGAAAAAAAAATAAAAAACCCGATTCATTAATAAGTAAGCTTATCTGACCACAAAGAAAACTCGTTTTATACATATACAGTGGCGGTCACATAATTAGAGACACCAGTCGATTTTCATACAAACAAGGTAACTTTAAAGCCTTGAAAAAAAGTCTGGATCGGGTGGTAGGAAAATATAGACGATTCAAAAGTACTTAATAATTAAGTTTATTTGAATAAAGCTTATTTGACTTTGACTTGGTTCTCCGCCAAGGATTGATCGAGCTGTGATCTGTGTGTGTGTTATCTGCTGTGATTCAGATCGCTATACACACCTGACTGATCTGATCAACATTCTAAGAGTATTAAGGGTCAGAGTTATCAGTTTCAGGATTTACATACATTTTTATACTAATTTCGCGCTTATATCTCTTAGAATGTTGATCAGATCAGTTGGGTGTTTATAGCGATCTGACTCCCCTCCATTCACCCCCTGAATTGCTATCATCAGATCACAGCTAGGTCAATCCCTGGCGGAGAACCAAGGCTTCAAAGTAACCTTGTTTGTATGAAAATCGACTGTGTCTTTAGTTATGTGACCGCCACTGTATATTAAACGAGTTTTCTTTGTGGACAGAAAAGCTTACTTATTAGACCAATACCGCTAGAGTTTTAGGTTTCAAAAATATTAAAGTTTGTTTTTTTTCGTATATAGTTTCTGCACCATTAACTAAGACTAATACATGAATTTGTGTCATTTTGGGTGGATGCATAAGTGACAATTTAGGTTTTTGTCTTTTTTAACACTATCAATCGAAAAGAAAATTAAAGTTGAAAATTTTACTTTCATGATGATTACGAAGTCATAACCGATGTACATGAGCTTTTTGTGTCATCTTTGTGCACGGGAATACTGTTATTTAACTGACACAATTTGTGTCGTTTTTATCAATGGAATCTTATATCAGATACAGTTGAAGTTAAAGTTACCGTTACCTACTATAAGTCAGTTTGCACTGGACGAAAATGACACAAATTAGGTTTGTACACTACTCAGGCTATCTTAAATACAATACCATTGAGTTTTTTAACTTTAAATCAATTTTGTCAGTTTTGTGTTCAATTATTTATATCGACGACAAATAATCGAATTTCTAAAGAGGCATCATCTAGATGTGACACAAAACGCAAAATTAACGTTTTATATGCAAGTCTATCGACAGACAAGATTTCATAAGCTTTAGATTTTTTTAAGGTTATACCCTCAAAATAACGTATTGGTATCGGTCTATATTATGGAATCGGGTTTTTGATATATTTTATTTCAATTTAATACCTCAAAAAATTGCAAAGTAATAAGATACGACTGGTATCAGCTTTCCACTGTATCATTATATAGCTTGGAGATTTTAACAGCAATGTATCATAATAGCGACCCAACTCGCGTCATATTCTTTTCACTACTCTTAAGGCGGAGCCCCACCTTCGGCGGCGGGCGGCTGCGGTAGGAGCTGAGGCGCCGGCCCGTGCTCGCCCGCGAGCGGGAAATCCGCCCCCATCGCTCCACCCACCGGCTTCATCAGGGTGTACATGCTGTCTCCGCCTGTCGTACCAACACCGTTGATACCAATTTTTTTAGGTATTCAAAATCTGGTATCTTTTTTTTTTATTTTTTTTACGAAAATTTATAAGGTTGATACCAATAAAAAGTTATTTTTTTCACAAAGTTGAAGATAAGGGAGTGAAACAAAATTACATTACAAATAGTTAAGTTTATTAGAGAAAAGACATATACTTATTTTTTAATGTTTCGTAAATATACAAGAAGTTCGTAACAATAATCAACTAAATTATCTATTTTATGTGCTAGTTTTCTAACTAGTCTCAGTGAAACAATAAAATTACATTGCAATGTACGAAAAATACATATAATATAATAACAGAATAATAATAAGTGAGTATTTTACAGTTGTTGATTTAATGTTTTACTATATATCCAAAGAACAAATAGTGATCTTTACCACAAAAATAAAAATGTTTTAAAACTAGTTAGAAAACTATAATATTTCTAAATATAATAATATGAGTGACGTTTTAAGTTTGACATTTTCATTTTAATTAAACAAACTAAAATAATGAAGTACTTAATAAAAATTGTCGTGATACTGATATCCGATTCATATTAAAATATTAGGAAATTACTAATTTACATTTAACAAATAATTACAAACATAAGTGAAAGGAATTCAGTACAACATAAAAGGAACATGAAAAGCGTAATACAGAAGTAACCCAAAGCGTGAATTAACCAAGGTTAAGCGAGACGAGAATGAAGCAAGCAGAACATAAAGTAAGAAAACAACTTTGAAGGGTATGTATGTTTAAATTCATAAAACAATAAAATAACCATTGAAATTATTCCATAAATTGTGTTTAAATAAAAACTGGTATCAAAGATACCAAAATAAAATTTGTGATAAATATTAAATAAGGCTTCTAGAGATGCGAACGCTATCGTATTTTATTTAAAAAAATAGCAAACAAACTTTCACAATTACAATTTTTGACATGTTTCGTTCGAAACTCTCTGATACCAATTTTTTGCACGCTTTACGGAATAAAAAAAATAAACGCCAAAGGAAGTGCCACAGTCAAATACCTGGTTTAAGTGTTGTAAAGCTACAAGTACCTGTAACTTAACGTTAATTGTCATCAAGGTGCGCGGGGTTAAGTCATAGCGTAATGATTTCTATAGTGGGGTAACTCGGCCGTGTTGACAGGGCAACGATGAGGTGGGGTGCGGGGCAGGGGGCGTAAACCACCGCTACCTCGCAGGCGAGCCGTACCTAACTTTTCACTACTGAATGTGCGGGCGGTAGGTACTGTAGTACTTTTCGTCATTTGTCTGCATTCATCGCCGAGACACAGGAGTTACCTCACTATAGGATAATATATTATTACACTATGGTTAAGTCGAGTGATGGTAACAAGGTCATTGCATTGCACGAAAGACATCCGAAATTGTTGAACATCTACACATGACATTGAACCAGACCACGTGGAATTTCGAACAACTTTCGCAAAATTAGACACAGTTAACTTTGAAAGCTTTCGGATACCAATTTTTTTCGGTATCTTTGAGTATTTCTTTTCTATATACAAATGTTTCTATTGTTTTATATTTTAATGAGTGAATATGCTTAGCTCTATCACACAGGCATTTTTAGTATCTATAATATAGAGAGAGATAAAACTCCAAACTAAAACTATCGAATTCAGCATTTTTGACAGTCGTCCAAATATCGAAAGTAGTAGGCAATCAAAAATATTTTAACAATTTCATGGGACATCTCATACGTAATTATTATTCAAACTTACGTGTAAAGACAAGAAAGTGATGTATTTTTATTTTTTCTAAATTATAATGGATTTGCCACATTGGATGCGTCCTGCGTTCTGCGGTCCGGTCAACCCATACATTACGTTCACCCTATGTATGGGTTGACCGGACCGCAGAACGCAGAACACATCCAGTGTGGCAAATCCTTAAGCGTAATGCAAAATGAATAGTTTAAAGTATCTGTCAACATATTAAAAAATGCAAAAAACTATTTGCAATATCGATTTGAAACATCTCGTTTTTGAGTTCTGTTAAATGGTAACTTTGACAACTTCTACAACAGACTGCCAATAAAAACGCGTACACAAAAACCAAAAAAAATACCGAAAAAAACTGGTATCTTAACCGCCACCGCCACATCCCCTGAAAATTCATCTACACTCACCAGAATTGGACGAGTCTTGCGGGCTGGGCATGATCGGGGTGGGCGGGCCGGGGGGGCCGTTGCTGCCCGGGGGGGCTCCGTAAGCGCCCGGCGAGCCCCCGCTGTAGTTGAGGGGCGCTGACCCTCCGCCGCTGCCGCCTGCCCACGCGCCTCGTGGACCCATGCCCATTGGTGGCATACCTGTTTGTTTTATCTGTTTAATATTTGAGCAGGGATTGAAATACCGTTAATAAAATAACGATACAAAAAAAATACGTTAAAAATACCGTTAAAACATTTTATCGGTAAATTTACCGGTAAAAATAAAGTTTAAATTATTGTACCGGTTAAATTACCGTTAAACTTTACCAGTACAATAGTACCGGTAAAATTATAGGTAAGTAACGTTATTAATTGGAATAACGTTAATTTTAAAGTACCGGTAACAAAAGTAAGAAATAACGTTAAAATTAACGTTATTTACAGAAATAAAGTTAATTTCAATTTAACGTTATCTAAAGTAACGTTATTTATTGACATAACGTTAATGTTAAAAGTAACGGTAAAAAAAGTAAGAAATAACGTTAAGTACATTTAAAAATAACGTTATCAATCCCTGTATTTTAGGTACATTTTTTGTTTTGGGGTCATGGGCGGGTGGGCCGTGCCCATCCTAGAACAGTCTTGTTCCCACCCCAGAAAAAACTTGGTATTGTAGGATGGTGTGCTGGTAGTGTGGAATGGAGGGAAGGTGGCCAAGGTTTCTATTGCCTTTCAAAGCTCCAACGCCGCTCCAGCAGCATCCGCACCTTGGCAAATATCTCTAGATGCACCCTTGTTTGGGGTTCGAAATCTAAGTTTTAGGTTAGAATTCTTATGTTGTCATGCTTAGGGATCTTGAAATGATAACATTTAAGGAGTGGGGAAGTATCCAAGTTCCAATTTCATAGATTTCATTTCACATATTTTAACTGTGAAGTCTAAGAAAATAAGGTATAATGGCTATTGGAAGTTAAGAATTAGATGGACAGGCCGAGGGGGTCGTTGCTGCCAAAGGGGCTTCCGTAAGCACCCGGCGACCCCCCGCTGGAGTTGAGGGGGGCTGACCTTTCGCCGCTGTCAGTTTATTTGACTATTTATGTGTGTATTTGGATTCGATTGTTTTTGTCAATTATGAGGTTTTGAAATAATAATTATTTTTATTTTTATTATTTATTCATTCCAAGCTTATATCTATTATTACAGGCTTAGCCCAATGCAATAGATTAAGCGAATAATGTTTCCGATTAATGATTTTTGGTGACATACCTCCTACATAGTGGTTTAGCGCCTGGCCCAGCGATTGCGGAAGTTAAGCAACGTTCGCAAGGGTCGGTCATGGGATGGGTGACCAAAAATGAATTATCTGGAGCTCCTCCGTGCTTCGGAAGGCACGTAAAGCCGTTGGTCCCGGCTGCATTTGCAGTCGTTAACACCCACCAATCCGCATTGGGCCCGCGTGGTGGGTTATGGCCCGTCCTCCTTACCACCCATAAGGAAGGCCTGTGCCCCAGCAGTGGGGACATCAAAAATGGATGATGGACACACCTCCTATACATATTAATATATATGTGTTTCGCGCGTATCTTGTAAGTATGTTTGTATGTATGTATGTATGTATGTTTGTATGTAATATTTTTATTACCTCATATCTTTGAAACGGCTGAACGGATTTCTATGATTAAGATATCGTTAGATTGGTCTTTTCAGCCCAAGTGTTCTTAAGAAGGTGGCGTTATAAAAAAACCAACATGGCGGCTGTACGGTGCTATTATACGTAGTGAAAAAAAAATTTTTTTTTTATAATACTGCAATATGGGTGTCAAATTAAAGGGCTTATTATAAGGATTTCAAAAAGGTATATCATGACCATAATATAATTATAAAAAAAACAATAAAATAAAAAAAGTAAATTATATTACGCAAATGCGAGCGGCCGCTATAAACATGTCAATGAGAAATTTATATTTTGTTTGTGTATGTTAGCCACATTCATGATGAAAAAATAGGCTATAATATCATCCCAAAATCCCTCGGGATCGAAGCCTCAGGCTATGCCGCAGGGCACGGCTAAGTTAATCAATAGATGGCGCTGTAGCCGAGTACATCGCGGTATGGTTTTGTATTAATCATCAATAGATTTCTAGTTGCATAGACCATATCAATAGATGGCGTTGTAGCCAAATACATCTCGGTATGGTTTAGCTCTCTGTAGATTATATAAGGTCTTTTGTGTTTATACTGAAAATAAAAAAAAAAAATTAAAAAAATTAAAAAACCCGCCTGCATAAAAAGACAAGTCGACTGAAAAGATGGAAACAAGATTAAATAAATATTAAAGGCAACATGTCATAATAACATGCAGTCGGAGGCATGCATAAAGAAAGTGACATTATGAATAATTGAATTATATGCCTCCGACTGCATGTTATTATGACATGTTGCCTTTAATATTTATTTAATCTTGTTTCCATCTTTTCAGTCGACTTGTCTTTTTATGCAGGCGGGTTTTTTAATTTTTTTAATTTTTTCATTGATTAAATGAGTTTTTTCCGAAAACTTGATTAAAACCAGTCAAAAATTTCCTGATACACACCTAAATTACACCAAAACCTATATTCTTTCAAAATTGTGTGTGTGTGCAAAATGTATATTTTTTTTTTGTATCCCACACATTGCACATTATAATATGAAACCTATCTTACCTGGTGGCTGGGCGGAGAGAAGTTCATGCCCAATAATACTTACCTAAAAATTCTTAACATAACGTAGGCTAACATTTTTGTAATTCATAACATTTGGCTATATGTGGAAGCTTGTAATTGGCCTTCGATATTTATTTAAGTTAACAACTTTCTTCTCAACCTAGCTGTTAGCTTCCCGAAGAGTATAAAAAAAAATGCCTTTGATTATACCTATAAGATTAAAATATTCAGAGAACTGGTATCACGCCTGCAGGTAAGCAGTGTGTTTGTAGAACAATAGTTGTCAAGACTGGTTTACATTATCTTAGTCTTTAGTAGTGTTTTTAAATTTGAGATTTTTGCATTCACATCTGGTGCGAGTCGTATTTTTTCTAGTATATTATTTAGTATTGTTTAGTAGAGTGCTTTAGTAGCGTGCGAGTAGATTCGAATGCGATTGCTTTAGTAGTTTTGGTGCATTTCCAGTGAGCGTTTACATGCTTCCAGTACAGTGTCATTTGACTTAAGCACTCTACTAAATACGCTACTAAAATGTCGATTTACATGCTTCCAGTGTGAGGAGTGTCGCGCGGGGGGTGAGCGGGCGGCGCGGGCGCGCGGGGGGGTCTACTGAAAAGCGATGATTCCAGTTGAAAGGCTACTAGAACGTTACTCTCTTTAGTCATAAGACGACCCTTTACATGTTTCAACTAAAGCACTCTCCTAAAGTCTAAGATAATGTAACCAGTCTTTAAGCGTAAAATCTGGCCTGTTGTTTTTGTAGCAATTGCAGCGCCACACTCTATCTAGACAGGTATAATCCGCGCGCGATGAGAATGGTAAGGGACCTTGTCAAAGTAAATTGAAAATGACTGTAAAGCAGTAGTGTACAGCGCCGCGCTGCCGCGTTAGCGGTACCGTGCGCGTCTCACTTCCAAAAGGTATTATACCATTCTCATCGCGCTCGGATTATATATAATCAAAGCCCAATGCATAGAGAGCCGCGACAGTGTCAAGCGCGGGTACAACCCATTAATTTACATTAGTTTTATTTAAGACACGTGGATGACTACTAGTAGTAGATAGTTATTATAAACATAATGTTGTCTTCTAAAACACATTTAATAGCCAACACATTAGAAGTAGTACTCTGACCTTATCAATGCTTGTTTTTCTTTCAATATATCTAGTTGCCTAAAAGTAAACATAGCAAAAACTTATCATAAGTTGTTGAAACACACATCTAAGTTGTATAAAACACATCTAAAGTTGTACTAAACATATCTACACTTGTTTTAAATACATCTAAGTTGTATAAAACACATCTAAACTAGTTTTAAACTTTAAACACATCTAAGTTGTATAAAATATATTCAAACTTGATTTAAAAACATTTAAGTTGTATAAATCATATCCAAACTTGATTTAAACACATCTAAATTGTTTAAAACACATCTTAATTTGTTTTAAACACATCTAAAGTTGTATAAAACTAATCTAACCCTGTTTTCAACATATCTAAGTTGTATAAAACCCATCTAAACTTGTTTTAAACACATCGAAGTTGTGTAAAACTCATCTTAACTAATTTTAAACACATCTAAGTTGTATAAAACATATCTAAACTTGTTTAAAACATATCTAAGTGTAGCAAACCAGTCTTAAAATCATCTGCAACACTTCTAAATCACACCAAAAAGTACATTTTATGCATTTCTAAGTACCTAAATCACACCTAAAGCAGTTCTATGTATGTTTATTAGTTCTCACCTGGTGCCTGGGGCGGAGGGCCGCGCATGCCGGAGGCGTAGGCGCCGGGGCTCATGGGCCCGATGCCGGGCCGCGGCGGCGTCATGCGCGGCCCACCCAGCAGCCCCGCCGCCCCGCCGCCGCCGCCCCGCTCCATAGAGTTGCCCATCATGCCTTGCCCTACACACAATAATAATGAGTCTTATAAAATCAAAACCGGCTATATGTCATTTTACTTCTTTCTTATCATATGAGGATTAGTGGCAGAGAGTATGTTATTGTCAAGCAGCCTGTAAGGCCTCTGACTTGGCTTAACGATTGTTTTTAGATGACAACAGCCGGGACCAACGAATTAACGTGCCCTCCGAAGCACTTAACGGTCAACACGTAACAGTTATAATGATACTTAACGGTCACCCATCCAATACCTGGCCGGACTGATCGTTGCTTAACAAACGTGATCCAACCTTCACCATGAGCGCTCAACTCAAAAAGTCAAGATAATACAATTTGTACTCGGTTTGGTTGGTTGTAGGGATTATTTCAAGTCAGCCTGGCTAGCTACCACCATCTTACTAAAGTCTGACGCCATAACAACAATTAAAAAATTGTTGTGTTCCGGCAGTTAGAGGTAAGATAGCCAGTTCCTCAGTGATGAGGATTCCGGGTGCTTCCACCTTCAACCTTGTCATCACTTAACATCAGGTGAGGTAAAGACCAAGCACCAACACATTTTGCATAAAAAAACAGTCAAATAAACTGGCCTAAATATGATAAAATAACAACATTTTCTCACCTGGTGGCCCGTTAAAATCATTGCCCATGCCCATCCTCACGCCCCCACTCGGCCCTCCACCGGAGTACGACGGTCCAATGAATAGCTGGCCGGTCGCCATTAGCTGCCTCGTGTGCAATGAGCAACCTAAGCTAACTTGTTTCATAATGTACTATTTCTCACCTGGTGGCCCGTTAAAATCATTGCCCATGCCCATCCTCACACCCCCCCTCGGCCCTCCACCAGAGTACCACGGTCCTATGAACGGTTGGCCGGTCGCCATCAGCTGCGGCTGCGGCCCGTGCGGCGACGGCTGCGAGCCGGGGTGGGGGGCGGGCGGCGATGGCCGGAGTGGGGAGTTGGGGAAAAAGCCGGGGGGCATACCGCCTCCGCCCATACCTAGAATGCGAGGTTGCGAAAATCATGATTTTTGCAAAAAAAAAACACCTTTATTTGGTAGAAACACAAGTATAGATCAATAAAATAGTTAGAAGATATAAGGACGGATGATTTGGCAGTTTAATCGAAAAAAAAAAATTTTTAAGCAGTAGTGTGTTTATCCATTATTTAAATGAAATATATGTAGCTTCCGCGAACAATATATGCAATATGCACCACCCGTCCGCCCGCAAAAAATGCACATTCACACCACAAAATACCAGTGCACAATACCTGCATTAAGCAAGACTGCACTTTCACCAATTAGACTACTCTACACGTGTTTCGCCCCAACCTGGAGCATCCTCAGGAGTTAGATTATTTGGTGTTGGTTTAATCGTTCGGCTATTGACACCCAAGCTAAAGACAAAGCACCTGGCCCAGACGGCATAAATAATGAAATATTGAAACAAACTAAGGCAATCTTGATACCTATCCTAACAGACCTATTTAACGATATTGTGATGACTGAAACCATCCCGAAACAATGGACGGAGTCGAATATTATCTTGCTATACAAAAAAGGTGATCAATACGACATTGGCAACTATCGTCCCATCAGCCTTATGTCGAATATATATAAGATATTCGCAAAGATTGTACTAAAACGAATAGAAGGAAAATTAGATGAACACCAGCCCATCGAACAAGCAGGTTTCCGCAAAGACTACTCAGTGATAGACCATATACATGTTGTGCGTCAGATACTAGAAAAATACAATGAATACCAGCTCACTTACTATATAGCCTTCATCGACTACGCCAAGGCATTTGATTCATTGATACATGAAAAAATATGGGAATCACTAAAAGACCAAGGGATAGAACACAAATACATCCGACTGATCAGGAATATATATAAGAACAGTACAGCGAGAATCCAGCTGGAAATAAAGGGTGACCCGTTTAATGTGAAAAAAGGCGTAAGGCAAGGAGACCCCTTGTCTCCAAAACTGTTCTCAGCTGTATTGGAATCAGTGTTCAGAACTCTAAACTGGGACAATTTAGGCATTAATGTGGATGGCTACCAACTTACACACTTAAGATTCGCTGACGACATAGTGATATTCGCTAAAACCGCAGACGACATAAACGTAATGATAAATCAGCTGGCTTTAGAGAGTCAGAAGGTGGGCCTGAAAATGAATCCCGAAAAAACAAGGGTAATAACAAATGGAGAGAAGAACACCATAAAAGTTGGAACTACAAAAATCTACTACACAGATGAATACATCTATTTGGGACAATTAATGACACAGAATGACTGCGTAAACAAGGAAGTCGACAGAAGAATAGCGAATGCCTGGAAAAGATACTGGGGCTTCAAAGACATAATGAAGGACAAAACGCTCGACATACATTTAAAAAGTAGACTATTCAATACTTGCATACTACCCATACTAACGTACGGCAGTCAAACTTGGGCTTTAACACAAAACAATACAAAGAAACTAGCAACATGCCAACATGCAATGGAAAGAAGTATGTTGAACGTAAAGAAATTGGATAAACTACACAGCCACCATATTAGAAACAAGACCAAAATCCAAGATATTACATACAAAATAAGAAGGCTCAAATGGCGATGGGCAGGCCATATGATCAGGGGTAGGGATAAATGGAGCAAAATTGTTACACGATGGTACCCCAGAGAAGGCCATAGAAGGAGAGGTCGACCACAAAAGAGGTGGGACGATGACATAAGGAAAGTGGCAGGAGTCAGTTGGAATAGAGTGGCAGAAGACCGGTGGGAGTGGAAAAGGTTGGAGGCCTTTGCCGAGTGGCAATCAGACATACAAAACATAAACAAAGCCCAAATACTGTACCAATGAAGAATGTCTGATGCAGAGAGGCTATTATTATTAATCGTTCGGACAAACAAACAATTTGTAAATGGTGGCTACACATTAAGTGTGAGTGCGATAGCATGACCGGCCAGCCACCATTTATAGATTGTTTCTTTATCCAAATGAGTTATACCAAATGATTGATCCACCAAATTATGGAGAAGTTGTCTAACGTGGTGGTTACACAGCATCGTGTTGCCTACGATTAATGAAATTTGAGGTTTTTCTCTATTTTAAAACCTTACATTGAACTGAAAAATATGATACTACTAATTAAAGTTATGTTTACTATCAGGAAACCCTATTTTTATAAACAAATAATATATTAATTTAATAGAATAACTTTCCAAGGTAATTGGGTTGGTTGGGTTACAGTGTTAAAAATCAGCTAAAAAGGCATTAAATAAAATTTTTAGTAACTTAATAATTGCATTTAAAATTTAATACTACTAATCTTTGTTCATAAAGGTACCTTATCAATAACATATATTTTAGGAACACATAATCATTTCCCCTCCATATCAGGACTCCTTACCGCCCATAAGGAAGGTCTGTGCCCAGCAGTGGGGACATCAAAAATGGCTGATGGACATCAGAAGGACAATCTAGTAAAATGCCCTTGTAGCATAAATGACGTTAAAGTAAAACCACCTACTAGTAAAACGTTTGAAATTTAAAACCGTCTACTAGTAGAACGTCTGAAATGAAAAAAACGACATGTTCTACTTTTAGCTCCTAGTACCACAATTTTTTTCAGTCTGGCCTCTGTAATTCCCTTAAATAATTTGTGGTATTGATAATATTGTATCAATTAAAATAAAAGGTGTTTGAAAACTATTATTTTTATCACATTCAGTTTGGAAACAGATTTTGATAAACTTTTCCTTATTTACCAATATGAAAGTGATAATGTTATAATAATGTGCATTATTTCTATTTATTAGGTACTTTGTATGACCTAAATTATTAACCTGAATACCTTTATTTATAATTCATTTTGCACTGGTTTATTGTTATAGCTCCGAACCAGTGACCTAGTTAGTAAGGATTAAACAGTGCCACAGATAAGCTTAGCTAAACAGGTTGTTTTTTTTGGTTTTCGGTGCAGAAATATGATCAACGTAAACTCATGACAATTTGTAGTTAAATAATAATAGATGTGTAATGTTTCTTATGGTGATTTGCGTCTAAACAGTATGTTTAAAAGTACTGTGCACCAGTGATCTCTATTTACATTCACCGATAGTAAAGATACCAATGGCCTAGAAAACAGTGTCGTAAAACATTGTAAATAGCGCGCATATTCGGGCCTCCTGATCTACGTACCGTCGTTTGGAGGCGCTGGGCCCGCGTTGTGTCCAATACCATTGACTCCATAGCCAGAATTAACAAATCCGTAGTCGTGAAACGCTTTCGCTTCAGATGAGTGTTCGCATGTGTCTCGTCTCTCTGGCGCCGCGCAGTACAGGTCCCAAAACACGCACCACCAGGAATGGAGGAACCCAGGCGGCTCTCCGAGCGTTATATTCTTCTCCCATCGGATCTCTGATAGAAACGTTTGTGCGGCTTTCGTTGCACCGACATGAAGCAGATATTCGTACACATAGAGCGCCAACTTTTCGCGAGCCTGAGCGTCCGAAGGCACCGTAGAGCCTTTGCCCTTGGCATACATATCGACTGGAAGCCGACTTTTATGATAAAATTGTTTATTATTTACATTAACGCTTTATATCAATAAATTCAACTTCACAAAATGTCATTGATCGATGGCGACATTTGGCGTCTGTGGCATAGACAAAAATAGGCTTGTTCTTGTAAACACGGAACTGTCATAAAAAATAATTATGGTAGACAACTAGACTAGACAGTGTACCAAATATACTCTATGCAGTGTACGACGTAAAAGCGAACTACCTATGACATGTATTCCGGGACTATGACCTCAACGGTTAGTATGAAAGCAGGCCTTAAGAAGTCCTGTTTAAGGCCTGCTTTTGAACTGAACGGTTTCTTATTTGCTGGTAACCCCGCAGGATGTATGCAGATATTAGACGGTTCATTTTCGATGCTTCATTGCAGTGAAGCATCGAAAATGAAATGTCTAATGGAGCCCCTAGACGATCAAGCATTTTTTGTCAATCATTTACATTGCATTTACCATTTGGGGGCGCGGCCTACTTTTGATTGGCCACGGTAATCTATCTATTCTGTGGTGCTTGTCAAGCATCGCTCCTAGACGATCAAAATGTGATTGACAAGCAATGCAATGTAAATTATTAACAAGCTATTTTGATCGTTTAGGGGGTCCATAACAGGGGCTTTTCACTTAGTACTTGACTCACTACAAGGAAGCGCGGCCTAAGATTTTAGTTGTGGAATGATTTGCTAGATCGCGCTCATATTTCGTTTGTCAAACAGTCGATAGATGTCGCTATCCCGTGCTGAATCGCGGTATCGTGTGACTTTCACAGTTTTATATAGTCAAAGCTGATTTGCAATTTAATCAAATTATTTATTTTCTTCAAGAAATGGAGAAACATAGCCCGGTTACCTCCCTAAAAAATTACAAGTCAAGATATTTTATAGAAACCTATTAGTACCTATAAATATCGTAGACTTTTTGTCTTATTTCGCTAGATGGCGTTGATCACTAGGTCTGACTGATAACTCTATCTCTAGTATTAATAATGTACTCTATGGTGTCTAATTATGTATGCCGCACATCATCGCAAATAAAGCTTCGTACCAACTGAGGCGATACCTAACCGCGCGCGATGCGGCATTTTGACCACTTAACTCAAACTCAAGCCATAGCCAAAGCAATGCTCTAGCAATGAGGGCTTTTCACAATGACAAAAAACTATAGGCTCGATAGATGGCATTGATAAAAATGTGCGTCAATGTGTTTTTTTACTAAGCTTCGAAGAGTATCAACACCAACTAGTGAAGCAAATACTATTTATTATAATAGTTACTATTTTTTATTTTTTAAATGTCACTTTGAAAATCTCTCATTGCTTTCATATTCATATTCATATTCTTTATTGGCGTCTTGTTGTATTTGGCTTAGCTATAGCTATCGTTTTGAGTTAGGTGGTCAAAATGCCGCATCGCACGCGTAACGGGGATGCATACTGAGGAACTAATGGCGCCACAAGCGTTTGTCCTAAAATCGTTTGATTGGCTGTTTCAAATATCATGTGTCATTTCTGACGTATTTTAACCAATCAAATCCATTGATAGCGGTCGCTTCGCCGCTAGCGCCATCTAGCTTAAGCTTTGGGTGGAGATCACTATTCGTCTCAGTCTGTACGAAGCTTTACTTGTGATGATGTGCGCCGCGCGGTCGTCGGCGTCGGCCAAAAACAATGACTCTATCGGCTAACTTACATTGCTATCGTAATCGCTCATTGCAATGAGGGGTTTCCTGACAGCAGAGAATTTTGGTATAATTTTATGTCGATAGATGGCGCTACTTTAACTAGGTAGATTTTTTAAAAATTATTTCCCACTATTGGTCATATTGGTCATAGAAAAGTTCTTCGTAACACGCCAACGGACACCCAACGCATAACGCAACAAACCACATGCTCAACAAACGTTTAATAAAAAAGTAATTACATTTCATATTTTTCATAAAAAGATACCTACTTAGTTCAACAACATCTATTTCTTTTTTATGTACCACTCATAGCATTAGTGCAAAACTATACTCCGACTTTTAATTAGGTGCAGTGATTTGACAGCTCCAGTGTGCCCACTGGGGTGATTAGCAACTTGCCACGCAAGTCAAATGCTGGAGCTGTCAAATCACTGCACCGAATTAAAAAGTCGGAGTATAATACTGTTTTTCTTCGGTAAGTGAGACGAGAGGTAATGGCAGAACTAAACTTAAATGCAAGAAATAAATTTGGAATAAATTTTAATTTTTATTTGCACAAGCTTAACACTATTATTACAGGTCTAGACCTAATGTAAGCATGTTCCATGGCATTCTGTCATCTCCCACCAGCGATGAGGCTAAAATACTATATATGTTTTCGCTCTAAAAGTGTAACAAATAGGGTAAAAGGATAGATAGGTTTAGATAAGGTTATGATGGGGCTGACATGACTCTAAGGCTCGTATTATAGAATCAAACTCAAATTCAAATCTCTGCTTGAGTACAGTTAGAAAGGAATAGTGCTATTCATAGCATATAGCGCCATCCCTTTCTAACCGTACTCAAGCAACGATCTGAGTTTGAGTTTGATTCTATAATACCAGCCTAAGTGTTAAAAGTCCCCAAATAATAAAAACATAAAAAAGTTTTGTTTGTGCTAAAACAAAGTAACGATGTATCTGTCTTGTTGCCAATACATAATTAGACACCATATGTCTAATTATGTATGCCGCACATCATCGCAAATAAAGCTTCGTACCAACTGAGGCGATACCTAACCGCGCGCGATGCGGCATTTTGACCACTTAACTCAAACTCAAGCCATAGCCAAAGCAATGCTCTAGCAATGAGGGCTTTTCACAATGACAAAAAACTATAGGCTCGATAGATGGCATTGATAAAAATGTGCGTCAATGTGTTTTTTTACTAAGCTTCGAAGAGTATCAACACCAACTAGTGAAGCAAATACTATTTATTATAATAGTTACTATTTTTTATTTTTTAAATGTCACTTTGAAAATCTCTCATTGCTTTCATATTCATATTCATATTCTTTATTGGCGTCTTGTTGTATTTGGCTTAGCTATAGCTATCGTTTTGAGTTAGGTGGTCAAAATGCCGCATCGCACGCGTAACGGGGATGCATACTGAGGAACTAATGGCGCCACAAGCGTTTGTCCTAAAATCGTTTGATTGGCTGTTTCAAATATCATGTGTCATTTCTGACGTATTTTAACCAATCAAATCCATTGATAGCGGTCGCTTCGCCGCTAGCGCCATCTAGCTTAAGCTTTGGGTGGAGATCACTATTCGTCTCAGTCTGTACGAAGCTTTACTTGTGATGATGTGCGCCGCGCGGTCGTCGGCGTCGGCCAAAAACAATGACTCTATCGGCTAACTTACATTGCTATCGTAATCGCTCATTGCAATGAGGGGTTTCCTGACAGCAGAGAATTTTGGTATAATTTTATGTCGATAGATGGCGCTACTTTAACTAGGTAGATTTTTTAAAAATTATTTCCCACTATTGGTCATATTGGTCATAGAAAAGTTCTTCGTAACACGCCAACGGACACCCAACGCATAACGCAACAAACCACATGCTCAACAAACGTTTAATAAAAAAGTAATTACATTTCATATTTTTCATAAAAAGATACCTACTTAGTTCAACAACATCTATTTCTTTTTTATGTACCACTCATAGCATTAGTGCAAAACTATACTCCGACTTTTAATTAGGTGCAGTGATTTGACAGCTCCAGTGTGCCCACTGGGGTGATTAGCAACTTGCCACGCAAGTCAAATGCTGGAGCTGTCAAATCACTGCACCGAATTAAAAAGTCGGAGTATAATACTGTTTTTCTTCGGTAAGTGAGACGAGAGGTAATGGCAGAACTAAACTTAAATGCAAGAAATAAATTTGGAATAAATTTTAATTTTTATTTGCACAAGCTTAACACTATTATTACAGGTCTAGACCTAATGTAAGCATGTTCCATGGCATTCTGTCATCTCCCACCAGCGATGAGGCTAAAATACTATATATGTTTTCGCTCTAAAAGTGTAACAAATAGGGTAAAAGGATAGATAGGTTTAGATAAGGTTATGATGGGGCTGACATGACTCTAAGGCTCGTATTATAGAATCAAACTCAAATTCAAATCTCTGCTTGAGTACAGTTAGAAAGGAATAGTGCTATTCATAGCATATAGCGCCATCCCTTTCTAACCGTACTCAAGCAACGATCTGAGTTTGAGTTTGATTCTATAATACCAGCCTAAGTGTTAAAAGTCCCCAAATAATAAAAACATAAAAAAGTTTTGTTTGTGCTAAAACAAAGTAACGATGTATCTGTCTTGTTGCCAATAATTCTGTCACCCTTTTGTTATTATGTTACCCTGGTAACGATATATTCAAGTTTGTAAATATCGTTACTTATGGCTGTTACAGCTGATAAGTTTCTTGCGCCCGTTCTTCTTGTCAGCTAAAAAAGTCTGGAACGGGTGGTAGGAAAATATAGACGATTCAAAAGTACTTAACAATTAAGTTTATTTGAATAAAGCTTATTTCACTTTCACTTTCACTAATCACACAAAGTATTCACAGGTTTACAAACTTCATTGTTTTTAGCCGTTTAGTCCCGCTGGTCAACGAACACCAGGGGGCTTACCATCAGCAAATAATAAACCGTTCAGTTCAAAAGCAGGCCTTAAACAGGACTGTTTAAGGCCAGCTTTCATACTAACCGTTGAGGTACGAAAAAGTAAGGCCGTTCAATATAAGTCCTGCTATAAGAGCTCATAGTAAGCTCACAGGACTGCTTAAGGTCTGCTTTAATACTAACCGTTGAGGTCATAGTACGAAAAAGTAAGGCAGTACAATATAGGCCCTGCAATAAGAGCTCATAGTAAGGCCCCTGAGATCGACTCGCTGTTTCAAATAAAAAAACCGGCCTAGTGCATGTCGGGCCACGCGCAGTAGAGTTCCGTAGTTACAAACCTTATTATTTAATACCACTATCATTTTTCATCTGCTAAAGTAACTTTTTTTCATAGTGTTTGTTTATATGACAAAGTTATATTTGCAGTTTTGGAAAATGTGTTACATCACTAAAACTACCAAATAATATATCTCGTTCAAACTATTTTTTTGTGGAAAGCGTTTATTAAGATCTACAGTAGGTATTTTTTTTTTTAGATTTTTGACTCTCTTATTTCAAAAGTTATAGTGGGGGGCATTGACCTCTATAAAAAAAATCAGGTCAGTGGTGGGGGGGGACACACATTTTAGCACTTTGGAAGTGTATATCTTTCAAACGGTTGATTTTGAGAAAAAATAGTTTCAGGAACATCAATGTAATTTTAAAGGCCTATCTATACATATACACCCTGCACGTATACGTTTGATGAAAAAATATCTGTTTCAGTTCTATGTATGTCCAAAAATAAACAAAATAGTGATTAAAGGGGGGGGGGGGGGCAATCAACTTCTAATTGAAATTGACAGAAATCGCAGTTACATTGCTGGCTGCTGCTTTAAGTAACATAGGTAATTGTCACATTGATTCTTGCTAAAGCGCAATGTAACTGCGATTTCTGTTAGTTTCAATTGAATGTTGTTAGTAACAGAGTTAGGTACATAATCAGGGAGCTAGTGTGTACGCAGCAAAAGAAAGCTCGCTGTGCCACTCAAGCTCGTGCGTTTGTTTTTGCTATCCATTCTACCGGATAGCGGGTCTATCGGCTAAAAACCAGGGACCGGATACCGATATATTCTGAATATCGATATTTTAACCAGTATTTTGTATCGATAATTTTATCGATACCCAGTACTTGGGTTGGTCAGGCCAGGGTTGGTCATAGCAATCGTTCACACAAGCGATTTTTTTACTGCGCGATTTTTTCACCGCCTTGTTACGACGGTGTAACGAGCGGTTTTTTATGCCCAGTGTGGCCAGATTAAGTGATTTATCGTAAATTAGGCTGTAAATTAAACAAATTAGGTTGTTAAAAGGCCAAAAAGAAAAACAAAGTTCAACAAAATTGAATTTAAAATATAAAAGGCCAATAAAACTGTGACGCGACTACGGAAAAATCGTGCTCTAAAAAGTACGAAACATAAAAATATTTGAGTCCAAAATTCAATAAAAAGGATGTAACGGTAAAAAAAAAACGTTCGGTAAAATGTCGAAAAAGCGCTCGTGCGAACGATCGCTAAAACTGTGTAAGCAAAACCATAAAGCATAGACAAATTTTTACTTTTAAAATCTATAAAATAAATGAACATCGAAATCAGACTTCAACTCTAGAAATGTCTACAATTGTCTATTCCTCTTTCCTTTTCGTGCGGCCGTGTCACCGCGTGGTTCACGTCCGCATTTCTCAAAGAAACACACAAAATGGCTATCAGACCAGTTTACAGGCCCAAAATCGTCAAAAAGAGGACGAAAAGGTTTATCCGCCATCAGTCGGATCGTTATGATAAAATCAAGCGTAACTGGCGTAAACCTAGAGGTATGATTTTGAATTTGTGCACACGAAATTTTTCATTTGTACCTTACCATTTCAGTGTTATTTTTGTTGTAAAATAACTAAATTACTTGCCAAAACTTCTGTTTAACAGTGTCCGTGTGATTTGGATGAAAATCGATTGGTTTATTTACCAAATAATAACCTTTTTGTAGCATGCGTTTAGGTTATGTTGTGCGATTGTCACTGTTTATGAGGTTATTTGTAGATATTTCAATAAACTCTTAATGGCAAGGGCACTCTGTGTTATTCATTATCGATATGATAATCACAATTTGTTACCTTGCCAGAGAAAATCTACTAAACCCTATTCGACATAGTTTGAAATCACTATGTGGTCATGTTGGTAGAGACATTTAAGTTGAAACCTAATTTTCTATGAGTTGAGACTTATATTTAGCTATGGTTGCATGAAGGTTAGCTAAAAGCAACATTTAAAATCATTAAACCACATCTAACTTGTACATCATTCACTATTCTTAAAAACTCATTTTCAACTCTTGTTTTGAACTAATCCATGCATTTTATTCTCCAGGGGCCAATACTTTTCTGCCTATTTGCCAAAACTAACTAACAGTCGAGTGTCTTACCTCTGTATCTATATACGAGTAAGTAATGAAATGACGAGTAAAACTTGCAATTTTCAAAATTCTCATATATTCACATGCAATTTATAGTATAACTAATCTTAAATGCAGTTATAGTGCATTTTGGGTCGGAGAGTCAGGTTCGGGGCGGTGTTTGTGTGCATTTATGATGAATTTATACTATAAATAGAAGAAGCATTTGAAAATTGCAAGTTTTAATCAAGTCATTACTTACTCGTCTGTAGGGTTAGAATCAGATAAGCAGTGGTTCCCAATAATTTTTTTCTACGTTCCCTTCCAAGAAAGTCCTCGAACTCGCGTACCCCTTATTGCATCCCCCCTCCGCAGAAATGATTATAAATAGCATACCCCTTATGAAAACCCTCCTTTAATGATTATAAATAACCTCCTCCTTTTTTTCAAGTCTATTAATTCATTAACGCCGGAGCGGTCGCTGGCGACCGAGACACAATAGATTTTCTATTGTCTCATTTTCCGGGCATTGAAGGGTTAAAAAGGGTTACAGTAAGAGATGGCATACACCTTGATGCTACTTGGGAAACACTGGCTTAAAAAATGTTGTTTTAATTAAAGGCTCTATCGGCTTTATACAAGGTGTATTTGTAACCACTCTCCAAATTTTAACTCTTCAACGCCCGGAAAACAATACAACAATAGATTTCTATTGTATATATGTATGATTCTATACATAGGGTCAAATATGTAAATAAAAATTGGCTTTTCATACAAATCAAAGAGATCACGTGATCAGTTTAGTATGGGATGACCAAAATTTTTTGGTGTATTTCGACACATGTTTCACGGAGAAAGTTGTTTAGTTTCATGGACTGAACACATCCTTAAAATTTGCAGAGGTTACAAATACTGCCTGTATTTGGCAAACAAACCAATTTATTTCAAGAAGTACACTAGGACAGTGTTAAATAGGAGTATGTACTAAAAATATTTACTTTGTCTTTGGTTTTGGGCTTGACTGGGGTCAAGAGCAAACCCATTAAATATAAAAAAAACTTAATATTTAATTACAATCTTTGTCCAATTTGCAGGTATTGACAATAGAGTGCGTAGGCGCTTCAAGGGTCAATATTTGATGCCCAACATTGGTTACGGTTCAAATAAGAAGACCCGTCACATGTTACCCAATGGTTTCCGTAAGGTAAGGAATTTATTTCAGAAATGTAATAGAGAAATGGGGTCTCCAAATTCCGCCCTACGTAATTTGCATTAGAAAAGACTCGCAAGATATCTTTTTCCATTTTTGATAGATTGTACACATCACAGCACCTCAGCTGTAATAAAAGCTATTCTATTTTCGCAGCTTAACTGTATACAACATTTGTATGAATCCTGTGATTGTACTATGAGTTTGCACAGTTATGTTTACTATACAAGCGATTGTAGTAAGCAATTTTGTATGCAATGTGACACAGCTTCTCTGGCAGTGACTACACTAATCTTAATGTCGTCATACAATATCAACTACAGTCACTGGTGTCGATTCGGTTGGTACAACTAAACTAAATTGACAGGACTAAACTTAATTTTAGCATCCTGTTCTTGTCTTTTCGATACCAAAAGAGACGGATGGAAAACTAAATTTAGTTTAATCCTGTCAATTTAGCTAAGTCGTTGCCAACTGAATCGACACCATTATCATGTATAGTACGCGTAAATTCATTCATAATATACCTAAACTTGTAATACACCTAAACTAGTAATCATAATACACCTAAACTCAATATGCCTACTCATAATATGCCTAAACTCAATATGCCTACTCATAATATGCCTAAACTCAATATGCCTAGGTACTTATAATATGCCTAAACTCATATACTCCTGCTTATTGCAAGGGCACTCTGTGTTATTCATACTCAATATGATACTCACAATTTGTTACCTTGCTAGAGTAAATATACTAAACCCTATTCTACATAGTTTGACATAACTATGTAGTCATGTTAGTAAAGACATTTTTTATAATGACAATAGAATTTAAAGAAGTATAATCTGCATCTATCATTGATTCAATTGCATCTATCACTAACTCTATTCTATATGTTAAGACTGGTATACACTTTGATTAGTTAAGTGTTTAGTGCACTGTTTAGTGTGTAGTGATTAGTAGGTGATGTCCCATACTGTTTACACTGTTTAGTTAATTGCAAAAAAAAAATAAGACGTAAAACTAAATACTTAACAGTCCTGTCCAGACGTGTTTAGTGCGATAGTGCGTGTTTAGCTGCAAGTGAGGGATGAAGGCAGGACGCGCGGGAGGAGCTACTCGCAGAAAAAATAGATCGCGCATCTAAACACTTAACACTAATCAGAGACTGTCCGAACGTGTTTTTTGCTAAACACTAAACGAGCCTCTCGCACTAAACACTAATCAAAATGTATACTGGCCATTAGGTTCAGTTTACATTCGCTAGGTTTTAATTTAAGATAATTTTTATTAATAAGTTGTAGCATACCATTGTCTTACATATGAAATTCAACAAGTTATTGCATTGTTTGTTTCATTTGCATTCAAGTTTCATATTGCTCTTATTTTATAACTTCAGTTATAGCATGTGTTTATTCTGTGTCTAAGAGAAAAGTAAAGCTTCATTCACAATTCGTTGTTGGGTACACCGCACGGGCCTGCAAACCACCCTGCAATACCATAAATTCTCCGTTGTGGGGAACATCCTGGATGCCACCACTATTCACAGTTCAGTAAGGGCTTGACGGCCAGTGCAGTGTCCTGCATTAAGACGAGGCCAGTTCACGAAATTTGAATATTGCATAGCTTTAATTGACACTTAGCCAGAAATTTGACGAAATTTAGTAAATTTTTATTGATTTCTGAAATACTGGATCATTTATTAAAAATGTACTCGGTTATTGTGTTAGATCGATAAAAAAGCTATCCTTTTTGCATAAAAAATCATATCACTGTCGTTGAAAATTACGAAATCTGACGATTTGAAATTTATTTTTATGGTGTTATTCAGGATTTTTTTTACAGTTACCATGCCATTTTTCAATATTCTGTTCGGATACTTTGTTTCTTTTTCAGTCTACAGTAATTTTTGTGAAGCAGTATTTTACGTCAGTTCTTCACATTGGAAGTTCAAAAATCAGACTTTTCATCAGATCGTGAACTGGCCTCGCCTTAACGGATCGTAATCGTGAATAATAAAGTGGGGAACTTTTCATGAAACTGTATTTAAAAAAAAAAACTATCCACAAGAAAAAGTTTCAATTTCTTTTTTTTACTTCAGGTGCTGGTACACAACGTACGCGAGCTCGAAATCCTGATGATGCAAAACCGGAAATACTGCGCGGAAATCGCCCACGGAGTTTCATCCAAAAAGCGGAAGACGATCGTGGAGCGCGCGCAACAGCTGAGCATCAGAGTCACCAACTCCGCCGCCCGTCTCCGCAGCCAGGAGAACGAATAAACTTTTTAATAAATGTTAAGATCAAAATACTTCTTTTATATTCTATTTCCCAGTATTAATGACACAATAATTATTAGGGGTTTTCCATGTTTATGAGAATAAAGGAACTTTTCAGCGGGTTCCAGCTTCAATTTAAAACGGATAAATCGAAATGAGGAATCTCGTATTGTACAATTTGCCGAAGTTGGAAGATAGGTGGGGTTCGCCATTTTGGCATTTGGGACGTTAGTACTATTATGTATTCTGTGATTTGGGCTCGATTTATCTGTTTTAATTTGAAGCCGGGCAGACTTGCCGAAGTTCGATGCGTTAACCGGTAAGGCCCGCCCCTGGCTGATGATGGCGCGTTATTTATGACTGCCTGTCTGCGCGGCGGCGGCGCTAGAAAAGTTACAAACGACAAAGAACTCTGTACCACAGAATATATACTCTAATGTCTGATATTGCCTACGTCATATGACATCACGATGAAATGCATGGCTGCACAACATTTCCGACTGTGTGGTCGGAAATGTGCAGCGAGAATCGGAAGACTATCGCAAATAAAATAAGCCGGAAGCTGTATAACTGTTTTTTTTTTTTTTTTTTTTTTTTTTTTTTGTCCCAAATAAAATAAAATAAAATAAAAGCTTTGAGGAAATCCTTTAATCCTTCCTTCCGGTCATAAAATTTAAGATTGATAAACACTTTATTGCACACATTACAGGAAATAAAATAACATAAAACTTAAAATTATGGTGAGCAAAGGCGGCCTTAACGCTGAGAGCGATCTCTTCCAGACATCCTTTGAGACTTTGGATAGCTGGATGAAGAGATATGTGAAGGGCAGTGTGCCTTCATCGTGATGTCATATGACGTAAGCAATATTGTCGCGGGTTTACGGACTGTAAGTCCCATACGTCTTTTGTTTTGCGATTTTCGCTATCGCTCACAAAGGAAAAAGTCTGCGATCGCATACTTACAGACAAGTATGCAAGGTGAGAGACTCGTCTGTGAACTTCATAGTCGAGTGTCAAGATATTAAGGGGTCAATTTGGAATGGACCTTATAATATACGGCTCATAGGACCAAAAATGTGAGCGGTTTCTTTAAAAACCGCCGATTAGAATAACCTAATTTTGGGTTAGCTACAGTTTATCAAGACCTTGCAAAACATTAACCAAAGTAAGTATCTATCAAAATACCTAGTTAGTACCTACTCAAATTATATTGGATAACTATTACTTATTCGGTTACTAACTAAAAACGGGGTGCGTGTACCGTTCGCGTGTTGTTTAGTAATAACTCCATCGCCAAACCGATGTCAAAGGTTGGCCGATGTCATGCGAAGGCTAACGGCTTATGTTGACGATTTATTGTTGACTAGCTTTCCGCCCGCAGCTTCGCCAGGTTTTAATCGTGCGGGCGGAGATCCGTGCCCAGAAGTGGGATAAAAAGTAGGCTATGTTGTAGCATGCTTTTTATCCCACTTCTGGGCACGCTACAATGTCTTTCCACAAAGTCCTATCTAAGTATATTCGTACCCGTCAAAATCGGTCCAGCGGTCGAAGCGTGAAAACGTAACAGTTACTTTTGCATTTTATAATATTAATAATTTTATAGCAGTTTTTAGGGGGAGAGGGAGGGGGGTCGGTCCATCTTAAAAAAATACTTTACAGAAAAAAGGGAGTTAGAGGTAAGATGTTAAACACAATTCTTCAGCCAGCGACAAAAAACTACTCGACTATTATAAAAATAGAGACTTTAAAATATCACAGACGAAGTCGAAAAGCCTGGACGTCTCCAATAGTTACATTACACGGTATTACCACAGTACATATTAGTAGTTTATGATACAAGGTTGGTAAGGAGGTTTTTAAAACGAGTTGACGTTTTATAAGCCCGAGCCGCAGGCGAGGGTTTATAATCGTCACGAGTTTTAAAAAACCTTAACAACCGTGTGCCATACTACGTTTTTCAATACATTTGCGAGAAAACATTATAGGTACTACTGAAATTGTAATCTATACATATAATAAAACTGTAAATTCTAAATATTTGTGCGCGAATTACGCAAAAACCGCTAATCTAATTTTGATGGATTTTTCACAATTTAGTAGAGTGTGGTCCAACTTAAAATCTAAGCTATGTTTCATCAAATTCGGGTGGGTGGAACCAGAGAAACAGCTTGAACTCTCCGTAGTACTAGCTTTCATACACTAAAGGGGTCATTTTAAACTGGTTGCAATATTTTTTCTACTGTCCACGCGGATGAAGTCGCGGGCGGAAGCTAGTAGAAATTAAAAAAAACGTTCGTAAACAAAAACGCACGGCGCCGGCGTGCGGTAAAATCAACTTTCCGCACGCTGTACTACTCCGTAAACAAAAACGCACGGCGTGCGGTAAAATCAACTTTCCGCACGCTCGACTGTCATCGTAAACTTACATTTTCGAGCAACTGTATTGAAAATAAGTTTTTCAGTTCAAGTTTGAAAAACTTATATAATAATATGTACTGTGGTATTACCCATAGACATAGAAAAATTTTCGCTGCGCTCAAGAAGACCAACAAAGCGTGGAAAAGAGAAGTTAACATTATACGGACACGGTCTGTGAATGAAAGAGACAAAGGATCAAGTGACAATGTGCCAACTTTATTTACAGTAAGAGCCCCTAGCGTCCCGCCTAGCAAAAGAGCAATCACAATTTCTTTAAAATATTTGGTAATCTTGATTAGAATTTTAAATAAGGGTATCGTGGAGCCATGGTGTCTTGTTCTGTTAGTGATTGTGATGTGACAAAAAGAAACAATCCAAGTAATCACACTTTTCACAGGTAAAAAAGATATTACCACACATTTCTCTAAAATCAAATTTCGCTACATTTATTCGTTTATCGACGAAGAGAACAGTATAATTATGGAACATAGTTTAATAATTTTAGTCATATTTTACGTAGGTATCTAATATATAATGTAACCTATACATTCGTTTTTCGGATCACCTGTTTATTGACATTGTTGTTCTTTGACATTCTATTTCTATGGTATTACCGCTGGCCTTGCCACAATAACCTAGTTATGTTAAAGAATTTTAAAACTGAAAAAAAAAGATTATTTACTTCCTCCTTTCAGCATAAAGACGTCCCAAATGGCTGTTCATTGGCAAAATGTGCTACGGTTCCATTTTTTACGATGCACGCTTATTCGTACCAAGTACGGGGCAAAGGTAGAATACAGGGTGATGTTTTTATATTAAAAATAAGACAAGATTAGTGGGTGATGAACGTATATTTACACACATAGTACACTGCATTATAAATCTTTAATAGATTATCAAGTAGTTTATAATTAACTGAGATTTAGAGCAACTTAAGTTTGATTAACACTTGATTCAATGAATACTAGCATCTAATTTAATTCGGAAAGTAGCTTGATATTTACATTATAGAAAGGGTTCAGTACAAGGGGGGACAGAGTAATAGTTACACTTATGGGGGGGATAGAAGCTTTGGAGCAGTGTACTCGTCGGTGGTCAGGAGCGAAATGTGTCTCCCACGGCGAGCAGCTCGCGCAGGTGGGGCGCGTTGTAGGAGGGGAGGTCGAACCGGTCGCACGCGCGCCTGCAGGATGTGACGTCACTGTGAAGCACTGTTGTTGCCATGAGCGATAACATCCGGCCGTTCCTGCTTTCGCGTTCGTCCTCGGACAGCGATGTAGTCTGATGCATGAGCTGAGAACAAATGGACATTAAGTTATCAAAAAGTTAAGTTATTACACACTTCAATATCGCACAAGTAGAAAAAGAAAACGACACATCACTCAGTAAAGTAAGGTATCAGAATTTGGCAGAGCTAGTTATCCCATCGCCGGCCAACCAACTCCACAAAATGGCTTGAACCGAGTGACGTACAGAATCATCTCAGTTGTATATCACCATGTACATATATAGAAACGGTGTTCACCATGGATGTCCGTTATCCACTGTACAATTCCGACACCTCACTAATACTAGTAAATGTTCGAAGCGAATGCCTTTGACTATAATTATTGTTTATGAATAAGTGAAAATAGTGCATTATTTAATCTGTTACAAAAATAAACAATATATTGCAATAAAGTGATAATATTTTTATTGTATTTTATTTAACCCATTTTATTATTTTAAAATAAAAGGAGAATAAGTACCAGGTGAGTACCATGTTTGTTACCAACCCAAATAGCAATAGAAGTGTTCTTGTTACCTTAACATTTGATAACCTCCGGCGAATCCGGATCCGAAATTCTGATCCATGGTTTCATGTTTTCCACACACGCGATGCCATTGTAACGTCTGGTACTCCTCTCAGCTCCTCGCATGTCCGCAACTTTGTAGCGATCGTGGCCTAGTACTTCAGTGATCTGAAACGGGCCTTTATAAAGAGGCATCAATTTGGTACTTTGACCTTCATTTGACATGCTCGGTATTCTTATTACCACCAAATCCCCAATTTTATACAGTGGCGCTTCCTTTCTTTTTGCATCAAAAGAAGTTTTTTGCCTTTCCGCGTTTTTTTGGATGTTCTCATCAACTTTGTTTCTCAAAGCGGTAAGGTCAACCGTGGTCTCTACCGTATCATTATCAGTGATTCCGTCGTTATTCATTCGGATACGATATCCAAAGAAGACCTCGCTAGGGATGGCAGCAGTGGTTTTATTTATTGTGCTATTAATACCCTGCTGTATGCTTGTAATATGTTGACAGGGGGGTATCACTCCGCGCTTAAACTTTTATATTAGCCTACTGCTCGCGGCCCACTCCAAGAGGGCCATTGTCGAGGGATATCACCGCGCCGACCGAAACGCGCGGCGTGTGCAAGCGACGAGAGCGCAGCGCGTGAACGTCACCAACGAAACGAGTCAGTCAAGCGCCGAATGCGAAACTGCATGCACTTCGTTTTTGATACTTAATTACTAACGCACCTACCTACCTACCAAAGTTTATTGTATTTTTTGTATACATATTTACATACTTAGTTGTATCGAAGTTCGAAATATGGCACCAGTAAAGAAAAAAGCTAAAAAATACTATTTTTTTTTTCACCCATCCCATAACCGACCCTTGTAAAAGTTGCTTAACCTCCGCAATCGTTGGGCCAGGCGCTATACCACTGCGCCATCGAGCTTCTCTAACTACTTAGAAATACTTATTATTTATGCTCTTTAAATATGCTCAGCTCACCTATTATTTATTTTATTTTATAAGTAGGTACCTATTAGTAATTTCATTGTTTATTCATGGGCATAACGAATGTTTTCTATGATATCAGTAATTAGCGAGTAGCAACCCCGAAATGTGTCGGTTGAGACAGAGCTATGCGACAGAAAGAGACGCCTCTCTTTCTTCTTCGTAGGTGCATATAATTTTATCCACGCAGCGTTGTGCAGTTTGAAATTGTACTTTATTGCCGTGCAGCGAGAGTAGCTTATTGTTTGATGGTCTTCGCGGGGACGGACTTCTGTACGTTAGTACTATTATATATTCTGTGATGTTGATCCCATTTATTATTATCGGTGTTGGCACCCATACTACGCAATGCTTCTAAAATCGTTAAGTTATAACGCTCGACTTGTCCGTTCGAACGTGGTACGGCAGTGGCTATACATGTGCCCGAATATTTCTATCATTGCAAAAAGTCTTAAAAGAGCTCGACGTAAATGCACTGCCGGCATCACTAATTATGCGCTTGGGATTACCAAAAACCTTAAAAATTTTGTTTAATTCGTTAATAACGATTTTAGATTTTGTATTTTTAACTGCAGAAATGAAAACGAATTTAGTGAAAGAGTCAACTATAACCAGCAAATAGGAGTTCTGTTGTGTGGACTTTACAAAAGGACCTAAGTGGTCTAAATGCAATGTATGAAACGGCCTAGCATACTTTCTAAACAAGTTATGTTTTCTTCCAAACTATTTGTCCCAATCAACAAATCATCCATATAACAAATGACCTTACCAAAACGTAGGTTACCCAAGACAGTATTCATCAACCTTTGAAAAACTGATGGTCCGTTGCATAACCCAAAGGGCATTCGCAAATATTCAAAATGGCCATCTGGCGTGATGAATGCAGTCTTGGGTATGGCGTCTGGTTTTATAGGAATTTGATGGTACCCACTTTTTAGGTCAAGAGAAGTAAAGAATTTACACCCCTGCAATCTGTCAATCAGGTCCTCAACCAGTGGCATCGGATATTTTTCCTTAACAGTAATTTTATTAAGATGGCGATAATCAATACAAAGCCTTTTTTCTCCTGATGACTTGTCCACTAACAATGCTGGGCTCGCGTAAGCTGAACTGCTGTGTCTGATTATTCTATTTTTCAATAAATCATCTGTGATATCGCGAGTTTTTTGTCTTTCAGCTTCAGACATTCTATATGGTCGAAAACACACTGGTTTATTAGAGGTGAGCTCGATATCCAATTCAACACAATCAGTTTTACCCAGAGTGGACAAATCATCAGAAAAACAATGAGGGTATTTAGAAAGAATTGAATTAAGTAAGATTTCATTTTTATTGCAACCGTGACCATCCGCACTATTAATGTTAAATACCTTCATTGTCTTTAATGGTTCAAAGGTCAAAGTGTCACCTACTCGTGTATACATAATGCTACTATCCTCTGTGAAGTTTCGGCCTATCAATAAATCACATCCAGTTAATTCATCAATAACGTACAAAAGGGTAACTAATTCTACCGTATCTACCTTCAGATTAACAGCGACAGCTTTTGAAACTTGAATGGATGTACCGTTAGTGAAACCCACTAAATTAATACTAGAATTCAAATCAAATACAAGCAAATTATATCTATTAATAAAATCTTTTGTAATTAATGAACACTCGCTACCCATATCGAAAAATGCCTCACATTTCTGTTCATTGATCAAGACCTGTTTACAAAACTTTTGTTTACTTTTCATTTTACTAATCATTTTAACTTCCAAATCAGTATCAGTTTTCGATATAGGTTTCGACTTGCACGCCTTTTCTAAATGTCCTCTCTTATTACACGAATTGCACTGAATATTGTCCTTGAGATTACAGTTATTCCGCCTATGACCTAATTCACCGCAACGGAAACACGACAAATTAGCATTAGGAACATAATTAATACTGCTACTAGATGGTTCGGTCTTAATGTCGGCCTTAATGCTATTGTTTCCCTGCATTGATAACGAGTTACGTGACATAGGCTTAGTTGACGGATAACCTTTCTGCACTAAGTTTTTGTCAGGCGTTGAATGTATTTTGCCGTGCAAAAATGATGCTAAATCGTCACAACACGGAAAGTTACCTGCTTCAGCAGCAGTGCTAATACTTGAATCACCGATCGATCCTACAATAATTGACACTATATCACTATCCTTAAATTTCAAATGTAATCTATCTATCTTGCCTTTTTGCTGGAAATAGAACTCATAAAGTGATTGATTAGGTGACGGCTTAGTTTCAATCAAATGTTTCAATAACGAAAACATATTACGCTTAGTTTGAAAAGTATTAGACAATCTAGCACGCCACTGTTTCCAACGCCAACTAGTCCACTTTGTTTCATTTTTTTGTAGAGAATCTAACCACGTTTTGGCACTATTACGCAATTTTTGCAAACCCTGGTATTTGATCATATTATCGGACCACCCAAAAGCACGAGAATTCGCCTCTAGCACGTTAATCCACATATCTACGTCATCCACTAACGGGTCAAACTCGGGAATCACTGAAGATAAAACAACGTTTTGACTCACGGTTGATGACCTTTTGCGGCGGCGTTTCCGGCGGTCATGACCACTGCTACTACTCGAACTGGAGCTTGAGCTTCGTAAAGGTGTCTTGACCGAAGAATCGGAGCTTGTAGACCGCGTCCCAGCGCGCTTTCGTCCACGTGGCATGGCGCAAGCGGCGAGTCGTTGGTCGAACCACTTCTGATATTAAAAATAAGACAAGATTAGTGGGTGATGAACGTATATTTACACACATAGTACACTGCATTATAAATCTTTAATAGATTATCAAGTAGTTTATAATTAACTGAGATTTAGAGCAACTTAAGTTTGATTAACACTTGATTCAATGAATACTAGCATCTAATTTAATTCGGAAAGTAGCTTGATATTTACATTATAGAAAGGGTTCAGTACAAGGGGGGACAGAGTAATAGTTACACTTATGGGGGGGATAGAAGCTTTGGAGCAGTGTACTCGTCGGTGGTCAGGAGCGAAATGTGTCTCCCACGGCGAGCAGCTCGCGCAGGTGGGGCGCGTTGTAGGAGGGGAGGTCGAACCGGTCGCACGCGCGCCTGCAGGATGTGACGTCACTGTGAAGCACTGTTGTTGCCATGAGCGATAACATTTAAAACAACTGGTAATTTTTAACACGTTTTTATTTGGTTCCTTTCTCGTTTGTTTGTTTGTCCACAAATGCAAATGTTTTATAGGTACTAGCTTCCCGATGTGTTAGAGACTTGAAACTTTGAACATAGGTCTGATGGAGCCGAAAGAAGGCGACAAGAACTCCATATAAAAAACCATATAACCCAATCGCTCGTTAGAATAGTCTTTACAAGTACACCGACAGGAGACGAGGTCCAAGGACTGATGATGAAGCCGGTAGGCCATGCCATAGGAAAACAATACTTATTAAAACTATGCAACCCCATGAGCTCGATGGCGCAGTGGTGTAGCGCTTGGCCCAGCGATCGCGGAGGTCAAGCAACTTTCGCAAGGGTCGGCTATGGGTGGGTGACCCGAAACTGGCCGAAACCGAAACCGAAACTTCGGTCGGTCACTAATTCTTAATATCTTCGCGCTGCTTTATGTATCTGAATTTTATTATCGTTGTTACTTGTTACCCACTTATTCTGTAGTCTAGGACTTGGTTGCCCACAATTATTTATTTTTTGCCAATCCCAAAATAATCACCCTGTAGATCCTCCGTTTGTTTACCGATAGCTGTGTCGCGCGGATCATGCAAAATTGTCTCTGGCGGCGGACTGCTTGCAACACGATATTGTACCGGGACACAAACTTTAGGTAAGGTTTAATACAATGTTTTATAAAATTAAATAAATTTAATTAGGTATAGTGTCGATTTCATTCAACTTATTTACAACTAATCTCTTAAGCTTTAATAAATACTTGAAATAAATAATGGACAATATCACACTTACTTCAGTTCCAAGATAGGTAAGTAGCTACAGTAGGTGTGTTATATGGAAATCAGAGACACACGGTACGAGGCAATATACAGGATGTTTATGAATGAAACAAAAATGGGAAAACTGCTTCTTCGACCATTTTCTATTAGTCCTGCAGATTTTGGGTGGTACCGTGTTTTCGCGCCCGCATAAGATTTTATTTTATTTTCATAGTATTTCGACGCTACTGAACAAGATAAGAGAGGGTGTCGCGCTGACACCCTTGAGCGTTTCGTATAAAACGCATAATTATGCCAAGAAGCTACCGCCATTAGATAAACCTCAAATTCTAAGATTTAATGAACCTTAAGATACAAGTGTGGGGTGTCTAATGAAAGGGAATTAAGTGTACTACATTTTGATATTATTTTTATTATAATTTTTTGTATGAAACAGTTGATTTTATTTCCCGATTTCAGAGTTGGGCAGAAAAGGTGATGGAGGTGTGAAAAGGTTCAGTTTGATGGTCCAAAGAAACAGTTTTCCCATATTTGGTTCATTCGTTAACACTGATGTAAGAAAAAGTTTTCAAAATTGATACTGACTACTACTACTTACTTACTGCTAATAAACTTACTTTTCTATATTGCCCTCAGGAGGAGGAGGATATAGAAAAGTTAGTTTTATAAATTGATGCAGCCAGGGATAAAACCCGGGCCTTAAAGATGGCGACACCATAAACAAACAATCACTCGACCACCATCCACCACCACTCGAAGATTGAGTTCCGTTTTCTCTTTTCTACCTACATTTTTTTCCAGGAACAGCTGAGCATCATGAAAACACTTCATCAAGGAAACAAGATGTCGCGGAACCATCAACATTCAGTAAGATTCATCTCTGATGACATGACCAAGTTCAAATCTTTAGTGAGTGATTTTCTAGGTACTAAATAAGAACACCCCTTATAGGGGCTTGCTACGATCCTTACAATAATCAGCATCCATCATCATCATCATCACACAGTCCTCGTACATGCCCGCCATTTTTAGATATTCTTCGATTCCAATCTATACTTACTTATGTATTGTTTAAACCGTGTTTGATATTATTTACTTACCACAGAGAGGAGAGGAGCTCTGGCGCAGTGGTTTAGCGCCTGGCCCAGCGATTGCGGAGGTTAAGCAACGTTCGCAATCGCAAGGGTCGGTCATGGGATGGGTGACCAAAAATGTATTGTCTCGAGCTCCTCCGTGCTTCGGAAGGCACGTTAAGCCGTTGGTCCCCGCGGCATTTGCAGTCGTTAACACCCACCAATCCGCATTGGGCCCGCGTGGTGGGTTAGGCCTATCCTCCTTACCACCCATAAGGAAGGCCTGTGCCCCAGCAGTGGGGACATTAAAAATGGCTGATGGACATGGACTTACCACAGATAACTACTATGATATTATTCAGATGCCCGGGTTTTCTTCGGCTCCTCAATGTCTATTTTTACATCATCAAGATCAACAAAACAACAACGATCTCAAGTCGCGAGTGAATGGTATGGAATAAGACAACTCTTAGTATGGAGAATTGAAGAACCTACAACCTACATCTCACACGGAGTTCATCAGCGACTCAGTGTTAAAGTGTGGCAACCCTTTACTAATGGTCTGTGATAACTTTTTTACTTTACTGCTCTATGGACCGTTCTGTACTTGTTCGCTCTCTCCCATCGCCCCGCCGCCATTTTTATACAATCTCAAATTTGTAATTTATTTCTCCCATCCTGCATCTCAATTCCAGGACTGTACCTATGTAAGTGCACTATCTTGAATAAACTATTGGATTAAAAGAAGAGTTCATATTTGAGGCCGCCGCATAGCTTCATTACTCAGCATTATATATGTCGTAGGATAATCGTATAAACCGGATCTTTACAAAAATCCTAGGTCGTTTGTAAAAAAACCGGATAATTGAAATCTAAGACAAATTTTCGCAATCGTCCGAGCAATTTTTAGGATCTTTGTAAAAATCCTAGTATGTATCGGACAATCGTAAACTTGAATGCTGATTGGATAATCTAAGAGACGATTTATAACATCTTCAGTCTGATTGGTCAGATCAGAACATATTGCTGAAGGGTTTTGAGGTTATTTTGTAATTTTGCCGAATTAAATTCTTTAACCTCTAAGTGCCAGTACGGTCGCCGGCGACCTGACATAATTGCTATATTGCCGTTCTGTCAAAGCCAAAGCGGTCGCCGGAGACCGGTACCGGTAATCGGTTTTTTCTCTATGTTTATGACTATGATTTTGGTATCTAGAAATGAGAAAAGTAGCTATTCATAAATAAAACTATCTTTACAGAATGATAAATTATAGCCTAAATACGAAATTATCGGGTTTTTTGTTAAAGACGCCATTTTATTTCTTTCTTGCCAGTTGGTGGGGAGGGTTTTTTTGTTTTTTAACAAAATGGCGGATGGCGCTGAAGGGTTAATTGAAGTTTTAACAACATTAATTCGTTCGAAAGTCCATTCGGGTTTTGCACAACCATATTGACAAGCGCTAAACTATTTTAGCTCTGTATAGAAAAGTTATTTTTCGGCTATAACCTATAACTTGTCTGAACTGATCGAGCCCGGCAATTGTATTACATCCACTGCATTCACTTCACTCATCGTACATTAATGTCACTTACTTAATTGATGTCAGCACTCATTTTTTTTAATAAAAACGTAAATTTCGAACAAAACACTAGATAAATATTTGACAATAATCACAACAAAAACAACGGACGCAGATATGTTACCGTTAGCCAATCAGAACATCCGTCAGTTCATAACGTTGACGTCAGCCAATCAGCGCGCGCAAAAATATGGTTATTCGTGATTTACCTAAGATACGCTGGATTTTTGTAAAAATCCTAAACATTACTCGGACGATTGCAAAAATCTGTCTTAGATTCTAATCATCCGGTATTTTACAATCATACTAGGATTTTTGTAAAAATCCTGTTTGTACAATTATCCTACGACATATACAACTTCCAACCATCATCGGTTGGACCGCGCTCCCCGGGCTAATTCCACCCAGCCCGGAGAAAGATCTTCCCTTTGGCCTTCCTACAAGTGGCTTACCATCCTCCACTCCTCACCACTATCATTTTTCATTCCCTACACTTTAGTGCCTACAGAAAAACAACACTAAAATGTCTTTGAATTTAGGATGGGAGCAACGAAGAGTCTCCCGAAAGCCTGCCCAACTACGTGTCGTACCAAGGCCAGGATTCCGGAGCGCCGAGTCCTGATGGGTGCAGTTATCAGCCAGCGGCACAACGGTTCAGGCTGAATGAACAGAGTAAGTGGTAGTATCATTAGAACAACCTCTTATAGGTCTACAGTCTACTGCAGAATGTGGGTCTCTCCCGTGGAGGATGTTTCCATTCTCCAGTGTCGCAGTACCAAGGCCAGGATTCCGGAGCGGGGTGCAGTTATCAGCCGGCGGCACAGCGGTTCAGAATCAACGAGCAGAGTAAATGGTTCATCGTGTTCTTGTTGTTCTACTCCTATCAGAGGCTACATCACCATGAGACCATGACCATCTACAGCTGCGTCCGAACCGATCCCTCATTTTCCTCAACTAAGAGTAACACGCCTTTTACCAAAGCTGCAATTACCTACTCACAATTTTGCCATAAGGGTCATCATAGCCCGTTGTAGGCTACTGCAACACGTAAGCATCTCCCGTGGAATGTTACCTTAAGTATGCCAGTGCCAAGGCCAGGACTTCGAAACGCCGAGTCTAGCTAGACTGGTGTAGTTGTCAGGCAGGCTCAATGAACAGAGTAAGTTTTAGATATCATTAGAACAACCTCTTATAGTATACTGCAGAATGTGGGCCTCTACTGGCGGATGTTGTTGGCATTCTCCAGTATCGCAGTACCAAGGCCAGGATTCCGGAGCACCGAGTCCTGATGGGTGCAGCTATCAGCCGGCGGCAGCACAGACCGCCTGAACCGTCAGGCTCAATGAACAGAGTAAGTGGAAGATAAATCATTAGAACTAGGTACTTACTTTTAGAGCTGCTATTTGCTACGCCCATGCGTGATCAATGAGCAAAGTGGTTCATTGTCTTCTTGTCGTTCTACTCCTATCAGAGGCTTTAGCATCATGACCATCTACGACTGCATCCAAAACGATCCTCAACTCAACTAAGAATAGGTAACACCTATTTTACCAACACTGCAATTACTTACCTACTCACAATTTTGCTATGTGGACAATCATAGTCCGTTGTAGTCCACTGCACTGCACTGCAACGTAAGCCTGTCCCTTGGAATATAACCCTAAGTATGCCAGTACCAAGACCAGGATTCTGGAGTGCCGAGTCCTGACGGGTACAATTATCAGCCGGCGGCACAGCAGTTCAGAATTAATGACCAAAGTACCTAAGTGGTTTTTCTTGACGTCCAACTCCTATCGGAGGCTGGCCTTTAGCATCACGCACGGATATCTTTACTTTTGAGGCCACTGCCTGAAAAAGGAATGCAGTAGATACTACATTCGAAAATCAGAACCAATCCATCAGGTTCTACAGCCAAGAATGTCTCTTTCTTTCAAGGCTGTGTTTACCCACAACGACATGACAGCTCACTATACTGGAAGAGATTGCTGTCTAGCAATAAGGCCGCCTATTGTGTACTTTCTTCTTTCCTCTGTTTTTTGTTGGTAATGTCTTTTCGTGTGCAATAAAGAATATTATTATTATTATACTCCTGCATTATGTAGGGCCTCCCCGTGGGAGGTTGTTTGATGGCCAGGACTTCGGAGCGCAGAGTCCCTCAGGATTTACAAAATTCAACTTTTGAGCTTTCGATCTCGATTACATATCTGTTCGTGCTACAGGTAATAATAGGTACTGAAAGGACTTACATATTTCAGGGATCAAACTCTTGACTACGGTAAACCAGATCGTGCAGCAGAGAGCTGAGTTGGAATCGAACCGCGTCACCCTGTCTGGTCTGCTGGACGAGCTGCGAAGGAAGCTAAAGAGGAGAATAGAGGAGTGCCACTTTGAGAAGAAGGAGAAAGTTAGGGTATGTATGTTGCAGAAGAATATCGCCAAAATAGGGAAGTTTTAATAGCAGTGCCACTGTGTCTGTATACCTATCAGGAAAGGCGATAGAGGAGCTTGGCGCAGTGGTTTATTGCCTGGCCCAGCGATTGCGGAGGTTAAGCAACTTTCGCAAGGGTCGGTCATGGGATGGGTGATCAAAAATTTACGATCTCGAGCTCCTTCGTTAAACCATGCAGACAAACCATGGAAATGGTTTTGCGGGGAAAAATAAATGTAATAGTTAATAAGTAAATTATATAATAATAAATGAAATTCAATTCAATTCAAACCGTTGGTCTCAGGTGCATTTGCAGTCGTTAACACCCACCAATTCGCATTGGGCCCGCGTGGTGGGTTATGATCCATCCTCCTTATCCACCTATAAGGAAGGCCTGTGCCCCAGCAGTGGGGACATTAAAAATGGCTGAATGGTTATAGGCGATCGAGGCATCAAGCAGTTTAAAAAAAATCCGATTGGGCAGCGCCACTGTGTTCGTAGACCTGGCACCACATTTTGCCATTCATCATCTCCAACCATTCTAAACCCCACTACTGGGTTATAGGCCTTCCTAATGAAAAGATAAGGAGAATGGGCCATCAAACACCATGCGGGCCTAATGCGGACTGGTGGGTGTTAACGACTACAAATACAGCCGCGGACTTATCGTGCCTTCTAGAGCACGGAGGGCCTCAAGATAACTTATTTTTAGTCATCCACCCCATCACCGACTCTATCGAACCGTCTAAATCCCTTAGAACTTAGAGCTAAAAGTGTGACAAAAACTAGAGTATTATTTTACAGGCTTTAAAACATGCTAACCAGAGGTTAGAGAGGGAGAAGTTCGGCATTATGACAGAGATAGAGCACCTCAAGAGACACTTGGAGAAAGAGGAGTCACATCACAACAAACATCTAAGGACAGCAGTAGCACAGGTGAGGTAGTGACAGTAAAAAAATGATACAAAAGTCATATTTCAAAGTAATTAGAAAACTCATTTTGACCACTGGGGCCTTACTATGAGCTCTTATAGCAGGGCTTATATTGAACTGCTTTACTTTTTCGTACTATGACCTCAACGGTTAGTATGAAAGCAGGCCATAAGCAGTCCTGTTTAAGGCCTGCTTTTGAACTGAACGGTTTCTTATTTGCTGATGGTAAACCCCCTGTTCTGTTATACAACGATGGTAGATAGGGAAGGAACCATCAAACTGAACAACTTTAACTATGGAACTAACTCGGAAATCGCGAAAAAAAATCGGCTGTTTCATACATTTTTATATTTCTGATTTTTTTAACGATTTCAGAGTTGGTGCCATAGTAAAAGTTGTTCAGTTTTATGGTCCCTACCTACCATATTCGGCATTAGCAGTTGTTTTGTAACACGTTGTAGATTAGCAAATTGTAAGAATAATGTCCACTAAGAATATCCATTACAAAAACTTACTTAGGCTGATCACAGACCTACCGGTTTCTTTTCTTTGATTTGCTGTTCGGCAATGGACCGCCTTCCAAGAGGCTCATTTTCAATCTATCGCATATTTTCAATCTAAGCACATTTCACGTACCTATATCTATGTATGTTCTTGTGAGCTTTGTTCCTTAAACGATCGTTATGAAAACACAAAAAAATTGTTCAGATAGGTAATGATGCCACCCACGACCCTGTTCACAATTTATATAAAGTTCAGGATGGCATATCTCCCAGAAGCTTCCTGACGATGATATTTGATAACACTAAGCTAATGGCTATCTTGCCAATTTGGTCTGGTACCAATATGCGATAGATTGAAAATGACCCTGGTTGGCTGGCGGTCTAAACAGCAAAGCAAAGAAAAGAATCCGGTAGGCTGGGGTCAGCCTTACCCCAATGGGTAAGGCTGACCCCAGACGTGGGGTGCAATCACCCCATTGTGGAAAATGTCGACTGAGAATTGCTATTTTAAGAATGTCCACTGTGCTGTGACTGTGAGACTTCTCATGTGACAATGCCCAATGGGAAAATTCCGACTTTGAGAAAGCCCATCATTGCAAAACTGACCATTTTTCAGTTTGAAATTCTGTCTTCTGATTTTAAGAAGGTATTTGTTACCTATATTAACCTATATTTTGTAAATGCGGTGCTTATCTACCTACAACATTAAGTTCTTTTCTTGATGTTTATCATCCTTTCGCAGGCTATACAGGGCGTGGTGAATAACACCCCAATGGATATGTTCAGCCCCTGTTCCGTGTCTGATCTTCCGAATGTCGTGTGTAGGAACGTCGCGAAAAATGCACCTTCACGTATTGTAAGTTTGTATAGGTATTACTTAAAATGCCTATCTGGGTACAGTCAGTCAGAACGTTCGTGGCACGCGAGATCGTAAAACGCGTCAGCGACGTCAGTCATCAGGGTTGCGCGTGCCATTGAAATGAGTCCGAGCCCGCCCATAAGGCCTATAAGCAGGGCTCTGTCACTCCGCGCGCGAGTCTGAAACTGTCGGCGTCCTCCGAGAGGACAAATTTCATACATCAGAAAATATAAGACCTACGCGATAGAAAGAGAGGCAACTACTAAGTGAATGTTTTGGAGCGAAGGGAGCGCTGTGCGACCTGAATTGTACTTTATTGTGTCGGAGCAAGAGTCGCAATTTATTTAAACGATTTTGCGGAGTGCAACTTCTGTACGCTAGTACTATTATTTATTCTGTGCTATAAGTGCAAGGGAGCGCGCAATATAACTACTCCGTTTGCATATTTTATGACCTCGCGTGCCACGAACGTTCTCATGGACTAATAATGGTATGTTTGTTATCATGATGATATTGATAATGATGGTTCTACATTCGTTTGTCTTCCAGGCAGACAACAAGCTAGCTGCCGCGCGTCTGATGCGCGACATAGCAGAGCTGAGGCAACGAGTCACGCAAGTTGAGGCGAGGCTGGCTAATGAACTGAAGGTATTGTCCAAGTTACACTTAGTTCTTTAGCATACCTACGCCAAAGCTACTCAAAGTGTGGTTTTAAAACCCCCAACCTTCTTCGATAAAACGTCGTGGCTTCGTGGTGGTGCGCCCACTGCGCCTTGCTGGTGCTCTCTGCAAAGCAGCCGTGACCAGTGGAAAACCACGTGGGACCAGCCTGATGAACTTGGGACGGTGTGCTCCATCACAATTGGGTCTTGCATAACCTGGCAGGAGAACCAGTCCGCCAAACGAAGGAAAATTGGGGGAAATAATTCGGGCATGAGTGATTTTTGTCATAGTTGTAGGGTATGGTGTCTAAAACGACATAGTCAAAGTACTGATGGATGAGGGTGGAGCTAACGGAGGGGAGGGGGGGTGTAAAGGACCCCTTTTTTAGTTTTTCGTAAATAACTCGTAAACGGTGGCCTATAACAAACAATGCAAGCTGGTTAAATGTGTGTTTCAGCACGCCTTTGATGAATTCGGTGGCTGTGTCTTAATAGATTTGCAAAGGCTAGAAATAGCGAAGGTACGTCAGCACTTGGCTACAAAGAAAATTTACCAGAATCAGACATCACCTTGGCGGACGTCCGTTACGGCCAGGCCACAGCCAGCGCGGCAGCCGGCGTTCAATAATCACTGCGCGCTATCTCGATGGCGGCCTCCCAGCTCGTCGTCTCGACCACGCAGTGATTACCGAATTCGCTTGCCGCGCCGCCTGCCGCGCTAGCTGTGGCCGAGCTGTTAGAATGGATGCAAAAACTACATTATTACTTCCGCACAATAGATGACAAACATGCGATACAAGATGCAAATAAAATGCACATGATACTCTCATGCAGACATGCACAAACGTCAAAAAAACGAATCAGTAAATTACTTGTTACAGTACGAGGCATGAATCTTGAAATTTTTTCAACGGAGTGGGGATATGTTCGCGCATGTGCTCTTGTGAGCGACCAATAGCGCGCGCCCCTCTCCCGCCGCCCGCGCCCCTCACCGCTACGCATGCCCCAAAATACGCGTTCCGCGGAATCCCCAGCCAATTTCAAGATACTACGCGTTCACTTCATCATTGCCGCTACCTCCCGGCCAGCTTCGTCATACCGCACCCCCTGCGTCGCCTTTCTAGTACGGCTAGCAATGTTATGCAAAGCTTAATTTTTGTTTCTGTTCATTTAATCATTACGTTCGTTATTTGTGTTGTTTTTATGATTAAAAGAGTAAAGTTACTACATAATGGCGAACCTAACTTGTTATATAAATTAATGACACTCTTTGATTAAGAAAAAAATGAAAAACAGTTGAAAAACATGATTACTTTTTTGTCTACAGTACCGTTAGCTGTGACGTCATAACGGTCGTCGGCGGCAATGACGAAGTGAACGCGTAGTATATGCCTCGTACTGTAGGTTAGGTAACCTATGTGTAGGTACTGTATGGTGATCGTGTGTGTATGACCATACATCAATAATGTAGGTTTTATGTTTGTCCATTTTGACTTTGATCTTCATAATGTAACTTCTCGATAATACCTAACTCCAGTTTATTTCCAGCGTAAAAGGCAGGCTGAGCACGACATTGCTCGCCTGAGGAAGGAGCTGTCGGCCACCAAGAGCTGCGTGGCGTCGCTCCGTCTACCGGCCAGGCCGCTGCACAAGCATTGCTCGAAGTTCGCTTAAAGCGCTTTATTGTTAATCGAATCGCTCAATCACATGAAAAACGCGGAAGGGTGTTTTGAAAGCCGTCGTTCTCCTCGACATATTTTCACAATTTTAGAGGAAGAAAGTTCTGACCCCGTGTGCATGTCCCAGACGAGCAGGTACCTATCGTTTAGCAGCATAATAGGCTAGTTGACAAAATTTCAATAACTGCTTAATATTTTAGCTTATTAGGCATTTTATCGAAAAAAAAGGTTTATTTATTTTTAATCGAGCGTTCACATTATAAATTTCGCGTATTAAAAAACCAATTTTAATTTGGTTCCAAAACGCACAAGACTGTAATGGCGTCTTGAATGACGTCACGCCGTGCGAAACAAACCAAAGAGCGATCGTGTCTTCGTACGTTATAGCTAGTTTTTATCGTTTAAAAATGAATTTCTCATATTATAAGTACTGTATAGTGCCCCAGTGTGATAGCACGACTATAAAAACGCCAAACCAGTTATTTATATATGTTCCAAACAATGAAGAAATACGGAAAAAGTGGCTAAAACTTGCGTTCGGTTGTGGTTAGGTTGCACTCGGAGTGTAGGTTTGGAACGCGCCTCCGGTAGTGATACTCGAAACGTCAAAGACAAGATTGGAGTTTCGCACGGCGTGACGTAACGCTTTCTGATTGGTGTTCACTGTCACGTGACTAAAGGTTTCATTTTACGAAATTTCTTTTTTAAAAATATTATTAATCTTTAACGCTTTTAATAATTAAAATTGTTTGTTATTTTCTCCATAATATAATTAATCATTATAAACCCCTATCCATTATATTTATTCTTAATGGAAACAAGCCTATTACATTATTATTCAACTTATTATGACAATGAGCGGTTTTCTGATAGCTGAGAATTTTAGTTTATTTTATGTTGATAGATGGCGCTATTCAACTAGGTAGTTTTTTTAATTTTTCCTAGCAGCTGAGTATACCTACCACTTAATTATTCAACACTTGACACTGGCAAAAATTACTCCCTGAAGAGGAGTAGATTGCCATAACAAAGTCAAAAATTGGCATTGACTCCTTTTATACTCTGCTTTTTTCTTAAAAAGTTACGTACTTAGTTGAACAACGACATCTAGCCGTCTTTTAGGTAGGTACTACTTTTTTTTAAACTACCTTTTGAATACCGCTCATTTCATATCGAGGAAGATGACGGCGGCGTTCAAAACACCCATGGATTCACCCGGGACCCGGACCAACTGTTTTATTTATCTTACTCTATGAACTGCGCTTTAGTTTAGGTGGCTTAGGTTCAGGGAGTGGTTCGGCAAACTCGAAATCACGTTTTTAGTGTGAATGAGGCCTTTACGCTGTTGTATTATTATTACAGTACAAAACATGATTATCGTAATTATATAAAATGGAGTTATGTAATATTTTAAAATAAATAGTTGTTACACATCAAAGTTGTTTCATTTTTCGTGCATTGCAAGGTTTTGTTAAATATAATTATTGTTAAATTCAATATTACCTGAATAGGAGAAGCACGATATTGCTTGCACATTTGCACACACGGTTGCAACAAGATTCATCACCGTGTAACTAGATGGCGCTAGTGTCGAATAAACAAAGATTAGAGGAATAGCACCTCGTAGTATGGAGAATATATTATGGAGAAACCTACATCTCGCTAACGAAGTTTAGTCAGCGACGCAGCATAATATACAACTGCGGTTGGATTGCGGTACCCGGGCTAATACTACCCAGCCCGGAGGAAGATCTTCCATTTGACTTTCCTACTAGTGGCTACCTACTCTCTCCCATACTACCCTACTTCATTCCTAAATGCTTATATTTATACCTACCTAAATAAACTAACTTTACCTTTCTACTTTATTAATTTAATTTTTAATAAGTTAAGAGAGAGAAAATGCCTTCCTAGCTACAATTCTTAAGCTTTGAATGATCTAAGTAGGTAGTTAGTAGAAAATTACAAGACAGTGGTAAAAACATAGTAGAATGGTAAAAATTAACCACTCTGTTGGTCTGCCCACACGTCTAAGAAGCAGGGGTCCCGGGTTCGATTCCCAGGAGGGAATTCACATTTGTACTCGGTTTGGTTGGTGGTAGAGCTTATTTCAAATCCGCCTGGCTAGCTACCGCTTGCTCCATCTTACCTAAGTCTGACGCCATAACACCAATTAAAAAAATTGTTGCTATCCGGCGGCAGTTAGAGGTAAGATATTATAGATAGTCGGTTCCTTAGTGGATTCCGGGTGTAGTGCGCTTCCACCTTCGGCAAAGCACTATCCCATTAAGCATACAAAAATACTAGAAATTCCAAGCTATTAGGGTTCCGTACCAAAATGGTAAAAATTAAGGAACCCTTATGGTGTGACTCAGTCTTTTTGTCTGTCACAGCTGGATATCTCGAGAACTACTAATGATATCAACTTGAAATTTGGAATAGTTAAAGATGACGTTTGTCTAACTATTTTGCAAATAAGAAAAAAATAAAAAAAAAAAATTTTTTACAACAGGGACTGAAAAGGGGTCTTAAAAATTTTATGTTTCAATTCATATTTTTCTCATCCTCTTTAATATTAACTTGCCATGGCTGGCGACGCCCTTGGAGGCCTATACCCAGCAGTGGGTGTCGTGCGATTGATAGGTACGTGAAAGTGAAGGATAGAAGAAAATACGGCCGTACCAGGAAGTAAGTATAACAGGAAAGATACAGTGTCCACACTTCTACTGAAGATTTTCGGACAATATTGACATAATTCTCATTATTGTCCAGAATCTGTAGCCAAAGTGTGGACACCATAACCTTGCATGTTCATAACATGTGAAGGTTCCCACACTCATTGTCGAATGCGTCGGACATTACATACAGAGGCGTATTGAAATATTCAGTTTGGGGCAGTCTCGTGCAAAAGCTAACCAGAGTTTAGTCGATTTTCATTATAATAATAATATAATTTATTTATTCAAGTAATGTAACTCATTTTGTTAGTAACAATATTTCTTATAAACTATGTTAGTATTTATGTTTAGGTTTTTTTTTATTATTATTATGTTTTTGCCATGCCACTTGATATGGCACAGCAACGATTGATATACGAGCAGTCAAGTCTGCTCGCAATCATGTCCAGGATGCTGTTGGGGCTCCCCCGCACCCTGCGCACCAGGGAAGCACATCTTTTGCGCATAGTTGCGTAGAAACAATCTACGTTGGCTTCTGCAAACATCCCGGATGCACTGCAGGAGCGACGCAGCCCCAAAAGCACCCTGAACGCATTATTGTATTGGACTCGGAGGGCCTGATAAGCGCTTTGTGTGTAGTTAGACCACAGGCTGCGCGTGTATTATACCTACTTACAAACGACTTATATTAATTTTGAAGCCTTGGTTCTCCGCCAAGGATTGACCTAGCTGTGATTTGATGATGACCATCCAGGGAGTGAATGGAGGAGATTCAGATCGCTGTACACACCCAACTGATCATCATCATCATTCTAATAATAGTATAAGGATCAGAGTTTTCAGTTTCAGGATTTCCATACAATTGCTAATTACGCGATTTTTTAAACATATCCATATCTCTTAGAATGCTGATCAGATCAGTTGGTTGTATAATAGAGATCTGAATCTCCTCCATTCACTGCCTAGATGGCCATCGTCAGATCACAGATTAAGTCAATCCTTGGCGGAGAACCAAGCCTTTAAAGTTATCTCGTTTATAGCTCATGTTTTCTATTAAAAACGACTTCTAACTAACATGGGAATTGAACCCCCGATCTTTTACAAATATGACCTATTCGTTGCTATGGGCAAAAAAGTTTAATAACTTTCCCAGGTAAATGAGTTCCCTGTATAAAATTAACTTCCTGATTGTACCTTATGATCATAACTAAACACAAAATCACTGCTAACGATATAGCCCTTCCTTTGTTTAAGCATTACTTATACTTACCTTACAACCCCTTAATAATTCAACAGCATATACAAGACGCCCACTCCAAGATATATTCCTGCCCGTGCCCGCCATTTTTATTTGACCTCAGTCCGACTCGCGCGCCTTTCTTGACTTTTCTTTTTTTAAAGACCAAGGAAACTGAAAGCTGCAGCTTTCAAAAACAAATTGTTCAGCCATGATGAATAATTAGGACTTATGTTTGACAAATTGAGAATTTTATTTTATGTTTTTTTGACTCTGTTCATACCATTTTTATTGCAAGAATATATTTCAGCTATTCTGGTTAATAAAGTTCGTAAATGCAATTATTGTAAATCTTGTGAAAGCTTTTAAAATGGAGGTTTATTTTTTATTTATATTGATATTTATGTTAAATCTGGGCTGCGTTGTCTGCGAGCTAAGTTTACGATTTGGTAAGTATGCGTAGGGTAGGGTGACCACTTTTTATAGAAAATTGAGACAAGGAGAAATTATAGTTCTAACTGATAAAAAATACGATAAAATGAATTGGAAATTGAAACATAAAGCCTACTTATCACTGTTACGAATTGATACTGATGGTATGTTTTATAATTACTTTATAATGAGTGCATGCACAAAATATTATGTAAACGTGGGGCAAATACCACAAATAACATAGTTACCGCCATTTTTAACCGATTTCTTTAATTGAGCGAATTTAAAAAGCAAAGAGGTAGTTGCATCGGTGCGCGTCGCAGATTCACACTTGCCCGTTTTTTAAAGGTTATAAAAATATTTATTGATATGGTGTCTGAAAAATAAATGAAACGGCACTCCACAGTTTTCGTAATCGAAGTCCACGAACCAGACCTGGCTCAGCAGGTAGGCAGGGCCCTCAAGATGGCCGAAGAAAAACAACCAGAGTTGAGGATCAGCGACTCTATCGTGCAGCTGGATAGAGAGAACGAGGATGAGAGCTACAGGAGGCGTAAGTAAAAGAAAAAAAAATTACTGAAAGAAAAAACAACTCGTCTTTAAGTGCCTGCTAGGTACACGGCTGCACATCACGTCTTAACAAAAGTGACCTTGGTTGGCAACCTTATGCTCTAAGTTGGTAACTTGGTTTTTTATTGTTTTGGGATAAAGTCAATTTGTTCGAAGTTTTACACCAGACATCGCGGGATAAAAATATAGGTAGATAACTACTACGTGTAAGTATGTAAACAAGAAAGCCATGTAGATGTAGTTCCTAATTAAGTGAGTATTTATTTTATAGTCTGCTCAGCCATCTCAAAAGGAGCATCCTTGGTGATAGACCTATCATGGTCACCCTGGGGTTTGCTCGAGGACCTGTCATCCACCACGGGTCTACCAACCGTCAGGACACTCCTGGGCTCGCAGCAGTTGGTGTCAGCACTGGATGAGTACCTGGAGACCAGGAATGCTACTGATGCTGCTATTTTGATGGGCAGCGAGAGTGGTAAGTTTAGTCGGTGCATTTGTTTTTAAGATTCTAGATACCTACAAGCAAGGGCGTAGCCTATAGTTTAAACATATACGATCTGTCTAAGACCTAGGAAGGTACGTTCTAAAACTGTCAAATACCAAACTAATTGTTTTTTGCAGAAGTAGACAAAACTCTATACGAGCTAATAGGCCGCTCGAACGTCAGAGTGTGGGTACACTCCGGTCTCACCAGGGACTCGGCTAGGTCCATCAAGAGTATGAGACCAGAACCCAGCTTCTACGCAATCGTGGGGGAAAGTGCGTTCGTCATGGAGACTTATAGAAGGGTTCGTATATTTAGCGATACTGCTTGATCTTCCAGGGTTGCTTTTCTGCCATTGTTCGCCATTGGATTTTTATCTTTAAGGGTAGGAAGCTCTCTTTGAGAACTCTGCGATGTTTCTCAAGAATATATGCGAGCTGTTTCACTAGGGACTCATCTAGGTCCCTTGAGAGTGTAAGACCGTAACCCAGATTCTACGCGATTGAGCGATGTCGGTTACATTAGTTCTTCTATGGATCTCACATCTTTCCTAATTCTATCATGCAGGGAAACACCAAGCATTATCTCGGCTCTCTTCATTGCTCGCTGGGTGACCTTGAGCCTTCTCATGAGATCCATATTATTTAGTTTGAGTTAGCGACTACGTTTTGCTTTGGAATAAAAAAAAAAACTTTGAATTAACATATCCATCACTCATCACAGGCTGTGAAAGAAAAGCTGGTCCGCCGTGATTTCCGCTGGAACCTCGTCCTGACCGACTACTCTGGGGACAGCCTGGACCCTACCCAGTTGGTCTTACCTACTATGGTCCTGCATGTGGACCAGGGAGAATGCTGCAAGCTGATTGGGTCGAGGGAAGAATGCATTTGTCCTTCTGACCTGAAGGTAGCTAAAAAAGGAAGCCCTCACTTTCTAGAACAAGTACCTATAGGAATGTAAAAACGTAGATGTACATATTATAACGAAATTGAGATTTTGCTTTGAGGAGCTGGATAGCGTAGCATATTCGGCCTGTGATTGTCGAGGTTAAGCGACTTTTGCAAGGGTTGGTTACGGGATGGGTGATCAAAAAGAAGTCTAGCTCTCTGCCGATATTTGAGTTCATAGAAGGTTTGTAAGAAATGTGATGTTTTCGTTCTCATCTTTATACAGAGAAAGCAGTACATCTTAAACGCTCTCACCCAGTACATCATAGAAGTATTCTTCAAGACTGAGCAGGATCTACCAGCAGTCACCACCAGGGTGGACTGCGAAGGTCTGCAGTCCATGGAGATGAACGGGACTAGGGAGAGACTTTACAGACAATTCGCTGAGGACGCTGAGATGAATAATGATACTCTGTTCTTTTGGGATGGTGAGAGGTAAACAAAATGAAATACTAATCATCATCATGAGTTACATTCATAGCTTGACGCCCACAGCTATGGGCTTCTTATAACCGCCATGCTACCCACAGAGGGCCGTCCAGTGCCAGTTTTTCAGTGATTGGACGCTGCAACTATACTTTCTCTATCAACCAGATCCGGTCTCTACCTGCGATCCCGCTTCGAGCTGGTCACCTACAAACCTGATGACGGTTTCCAGACTGTGGCGTCCTGGTCTGCTGATGAGGAGTTTAAGCTCCTGCCAGGTGTCACCCTCGAGCCTTTGAAGATGTTTTTCAGGGTTGGGACTTCACCTGTGAGTATATCTGTTTGTTTATCGAATATATCTTTTCTGTTTTCTGTTCCTTTCTCATCTAAGGTTTCTTTTAGTGATCAGAGGGATCACCAGAAAAGGGTGGTCCCAGCTAGTAAGAGTAGAACCCTACTTAGATAGAGACTAACCTATAGGGAATGAGAATTTGTGAAAAAGTGGTCATTCAAAAAAGTCTATAAATACTGGGTTTTGGACCACAACTTTCTCTTAAATTCATGGCCAAGACTTGTCTTGGCCATGAAAGCCAGCAAGAGACACAATTAAATTGACACGTCCAAAGATGTAACAATCCAAAAAGTTGAAAAAATGAAATAAAAGATTGTCTTCTTTGTGGTGTGAGCATAAAGTTAATAATTAACTTTATGGGATACATTAATTTATTTATTGTAGGCTGTACCTTGGACTCTCCCTAAGTTAGACCCAGACACAGGCGAGCAGATGTACAATGATGATGGAGAACCACTCTACGAAGGATACTGCATAGATCTGATTGCTAAACTAGCAGAGGCAAGTTCTTTTGAAGTCATTGAAATGTTTATAAATCTTGATGATGCTAGTTAAAACCTGAACAACTATCTTGAACAATTAACGAAATGATGCGGTTTTTTAGTTTGTATGAAAAATCCATGAAAAATCGTAACAGAATATGATTTTTTTTATTCATTTACAGGCTATGGATTTTGAGTACGAAATAATTACACCAAAATCGGGGAGCTTTGGTCGAAAGTTACCGAATGGAACTTGGGATGGTGTGGTCGGAGATTTAATGAGAGGGGTGAGTTGGGTGGGCCGTGAAGGTGAATGTCCGATACGGTTATTCGCCGTAAAAATCTACGGTTTATTCTGCATGCGTAGGCACGGTCGGTAGTGTTGTAGGGAGCACTATGGAAGGTAGGTAGTCCACATAATGGCGGCGCTACGATCCATGTGTGGACATTCGCCCGATATCGACATGAGCTTCAGAGAGAAGAAACTATGTTTTTTGGGGTCAAGAATGGTTTTGGGCATAGGATTGCTTAAATTGTGTTTGAATTTTTGTGTCAGGAAACGGATATGGCGATAGCAGCTCTAACAATGACTGCGGAAAGAGAGGAAGTCATAGATTTTGTTGCACCATACTTCGAACAGACTGGGATACTTATAGGTATGACCAAGGAAGTAACAGATTCAAATATTAGTAGGTAATGCTAATTGAAAATACAGTTTAAAGTCCTGCAATCGGCTGAAGCTAAAGGGAATTCAACAATTCCGTTATATATATATGTCAATTATAGCGTTTAAACTTATAAAATGTCACCTTTTTATGCACAACGGGATAGTGCTTGGCCTTCACCTCACCTGATGTTAAGTGACGATAAGGCCAAAGATGAAAGCACACTACACCCGGAATCCTCATCACTGAGAAACTGGCTATCTTACCTCTAACCGGCGGAACACAACAAATTTTAAATTGTTGTTATGGCGTCAGACTTAGGTAAGATGGTGGTAGCTAGCCAGGCGGACTTGGACCTTGACCAAGTCCTCTGTGAATCTCTTATGAAAGTTTGCTAGTTTGACAACTGCTAATCACAGCTGCTTCTTACAGCAATCCGCAAGCCAATAAGAAAGACGTCCCTCTTTAAGTTCATGACGGTACTCCGTACTGAAGTGTGGCTGAGCATTGTTGCTGCTCTGGTCCTGACTGGGTTTATGATCTGGCTCCTGGATAAGTACTCCCCGTACTCTGCCAGGAACAATCCGGAAGCTTACCCATATCCTTGCAGGTAGTACTAATAGTAGCGAAGGTGCTACAAAGTGATAATTTTGAACTATTTGATAAATTACATGTAGCTGAAATGGTAATTAGTTCACTAAGCTGCAGTGACCTCTTACCATCACATCAACGTTTGAATTGGCTCGCTATTGCTTCTTGCACAGATAATATAAGTACTTAGTATTCTGGATGAGTGGATATTTTTTACTTGGTTTTTTGTATTATCTCTGTACCTATCTACCTACCCTTTTTTCATTCCACGAGAAGGAAGGCTTTAGCACCATCATAATTTGGGAGAATATTAAAATTTAGAATCTGGGAATCTCAATTACTCTGCACTCTGATCTCAACCACCATACTCTCTTTATAGAGAGTTCACCCTCAAAGAGAGTTTCTGGTTCGCGCTAACGTCCTTCACCCCGCAAGGCGGAGGCGAGGCTCCCAAGGCCCTGTCTGGGCGGACGCTGGTGGCTGCGTACTGGTTGTTCGTGGTACTGATGCTGGCTACCTTCACGGCTAATTTGGCTGCTTTCCTCACTGTTGAGAGGATGCAGGTGAGAGAGAATAGGCAACTAGTTTTCACCCGAGTCATCGTATACGTGGAAAGACAGAAAAAACACTATTATAACTAGTATAACTTCCAACAAGTGGGATCTTATTTCCCATGGACATTTCGGGAATGATATGATGCCTTCCTTCTAGACCTTCTCGTAGGTCTAATCTATGACATTCATCAAAATCCAACTAATATTATTAATGTGAAAGTTTGTGGGTTTGGACATAGTAGAATCAAGTTTGGATGTTTGTTCCTCAATCATGCAAAAACGGCTGAACAGATTTGGATGAAATTTGACATACAGATAGTTTATAGCCTGGATTAAAACATACGATACTTTTTATCCCGGTCAAAGGTTCTTTAGATCCCTAAAGACAAAATCCTTTCCAAATGTCCACGCGGATGAAGCCGCGGGCGGAAGCTAGTTTAAGATATTTAAATAATACCTGTACCTATTAGAAAAACTGTAATTCAGCGGTTTTTCCATTAAAACAAAACAAAAAAAAATATAAGGTAGGTAGACAGAGTAATATCTTATCTGTGGTAGCTACCTCTTGTGGTATCCCTTCAATATTTAACCATTTCATCTTGTATATTTACGTTCTGTATCTCGAATCCTCATCCAGACGCCAGTATCGTCTCTAGAACAACTCGCTCGGCAGTCCAGAATCAATTACACGGTAGTGGAAGGCTCCACTATCCATCAGTATTTCATCAATATGAAGTTCGCTGAAGACACTCTTTACAGGTAGGTAACTTGTCTATGGAATTATGAATACATTCCAACTGCTCTAAAATGCGGGTTCGAGTCCCGCCTGAGAAACTGCTGGTGACGAGCAGCTGACGAGTCGATATTTTCGGTTAAAAATAGCATTGTGAATTTTATAATCTAGGGTCGATCATCAGGCATCCATTACACGGTTTTGCTGTCAGTTTAACAGTCACGGCTGTGACTGACGATTAACCTACCGTAAAATGTAGTGAGAGATGGTTGCATGAAGTTGATTTGTTCTTCCATCAGTCAAACGTAATTCATGACTGATGGAATTTAATGACGCTTGCATGAGCATGTAATGGCTGCCATAGAGTAGTTGAATCACAGAATAACTAATAGTACTAGTCGCACGGCTAGATTACAGGAGAAGGAATTGAGGGGGCTAACCTCGTTCGAATGCTGCTCCCGCGTGCTGGCTGTAGTGGACGCGCGTCTCACTTCTTCTTATAATCTCCGGCGTTGCTTATTCGGGTGATCACAATAGTCTTTGTATGAACTCGCGGCGATCACCGTGTAGGTATTCAAACTTGACCGAAATAAATGAGGAGCACAAAACTCGACTCGACGCTCTGTCACGGAGGCAGGCTATATATAGTGATCTGTGGGCAGGCTGGATCGGAAGTGTTGAAATATGGCCGACGCGACCAGATATCGGTTTACCCCCATAGGATCATGGATAAAAATGATATGAGGGTAGATTTTGGGTTTAGGGATGTAGCATCGGTACAAGTCTGAATCGAGTTTAAAGTGATGTGAAAAATAATTGAATCTATGATGAATCTAAACCTACAAACAAGTGTTGAATGCTCGAATAAGCTAAGTGAAATCATGGGATAAGTTAAGTAAAATTTTATCATCTCGATCTCCTCTGTGCTTCGTTGGTCCCAGCTGCATTTGCCAAGAGTCCGCGTAATGGGCTATGGTCCATCATATTTATCTTATCTATCTAAATGGAAAATCTTTGCCCCAGCAATGGGGACATTAAAATGGCTGACGATGGCATTATAATAATTGGTCCTTCGACCCGGATAATTTTTAAGATATTTTTTTATTTAAAAGCTATTTAGAAAGCGTTTTTTTATATACAAAGTTGTGGTTTTAGAGTATGGAAGGAGATAACTCTAAACGCAACGTCAGATCAAGCCCAGTATCGAGTGTGGGACTACCCCATTCGTGAGCAATACGGTCATATTCTACTTGCGATCAACGCGTCAGGTAAGGTATTATTTGATAGCCTTCTTTTAAGTTATGCTAGGTATCTACTTAAGTAGCTACAGGGGCTTTTCACTTAGTACTTGACTCACTACAAGGGAGCGCGGCCTAAGATTTTAGTTGCGGATTGATTTGATAGATGGCGCTCATTTTTCGTTTGTCAAACAGTCGAGAGATGTCGCTATCCCGTGCTGAATCGCGGTATCGTGTGTCTTTCACAGTTTTATATAGTCAACGCTGATTAGCTATAAAGTAAATTATTTTAAATTTTTTTTCATGACATATCGCACCTCTCAAAAAATTACAAGCCAAGATTTATAGAAACCTACTAGTACCTATATTATAATATCGTACACTTTTTGTCACATTTCGTTAGATGGCGTTGATCATTAGGTCTGACTGATAACTCTATCTCTAGTATAATAATGTACTCTATGAGTAGCTATTGTAGAGTTGTAAAATAATATTTTCTGACGTCTTATCATTCATCAGAAGAATAATAGAAGTAGAAGTACATAACAATCATGAATTACATTTTGGATTAAATTGTCAGTCAAATTTACTTAGTTGTATTTATAACACTCATTCCACAGGCCCAGTTTCAGACGCAAAAACTGGCTTCGAACAAGTGAACGAGCACACAGACGCTGACTTTGCGTTTATACACGATTCAGCCGAAATCAAGTTAGTTATTGGTGTAAGCGAAAGTGGCGCCGCGGTGAATTATATTTAATATTATAATTCTAATATACATTTCTAAAAATGTTTATCGTGGAGATTTTAGGGCCCACAGTCTAGTATTTTTGGACGGTATCGTTAAATTCTCTCGTAGTCACTGCTAGAAGTAGATAGCAAAACTGCTAAAAGTGGCCGTTTTTGACACATTTGCTATCTACTTCTACGAATGATTACGAGGGCATGTAGTGATACTTTCTAAAAATACTAGACCATGGGCCCTAAAATCTCCACGATAAACATTATTAAAATCTTTTTTTATTAATAACTTATTAAATAAAAACCTCTGAGGGCGCCACTTTCGGTCATACAACCGCCTTACAACTTTCTCCGAAAAAAACCGACAAGTTTGCAATCTTGCTTCTATATACCCTCCTTAGAAATACGGACTGCTAAAATGTTACTATGCTGTGTTATGATGAATCTATACAGGGTGTAAATAGACCCTCAACGAAGCCGAGGTCTAAGTATTCTGCCCATCATCAAGGACCATTTCTGTTCAAGCCACGTGCGGCTGAGTTGAAAGGCAGCGTTTGCGTGCATGCGTGTGCATGAGATACTGTTGATGACGTTTAGAAGCCATTGTTTGTTAAAAAATTGATGTTTCTTAGGACAAAAATAAGGAAATAACGTATAAAATTTGTAGTTTTCATAAATTCTTGAAAAAAAATTTGACTTTGACCCTCAATAACTTATTCATAGCTATTGATTTCCCAGGTATAGTCTAAAAGACAAAAATTATCCTGATGATGGGCGGAATGCGTGGACTTTGGCTTCGTCAAGGATTTTTTACATCCTTTACTATTATTTCTATCTCAGATACGAAGTGACCCGTAACTGCAATCTGACTGAAGTAGGCGAGGTATTCGCGGAACAGCCGTATGCCGTCGCGGTGCAGCAAGGCTCGAGGCTGCAGGAACACCTGTCCAGGGCACTGCTGGACCTGCAGAAGGAGAGGTTCTTGGAACAGCTGGCTTCGAAGTGAGTTTATAACCGTATCCAGCTAATGTAACCCCGATTCTGAATATCGAGATAAAAAGTTTCCTATGTTTTTATCCAGGCTATCTACTATCTGTGTGCCAAATTTCAACCAAATCAATAGTTTTTGCGTGATTGAGGAACAAACATCCAAACATCTAAACATCCAAACCCACAAACTTTAACATTTATAAAATCTACTATGCATTTAGAACAGGCTGTTCGCATTTGTTTCGCTTATCGAACTCTTGGCGGTATCTACTGTGCGTGTTTCGCGGCGGAAGTGTGCAATGTGCTACAACAGGCGTTAGGTAAAACTATTTTCACGGGTTCCAGTCCAAATTAACTAGCTTGAATAATTAAATAATATTCCATTTTATTTAAACCTGAAGATAGTGCGTTTAACTACTGTAAAAATCGCGAAAAATATTAGTTAGATACTCCTGCTTTTACAAAAGTTTTAAGTAGGTAGTTGTTTTTGCAGAATAGGGATGTTGACTATTTTTTTATTTTATGTTACATAAATTACCTCTCAAAAAAAGAAACATTGGTAAAAGAATTAATTCGCTAGCATGAAAACTGCCCGAGATATCACAGTGTGAAATGCACACAAATGGACTCGATCAAAAACGCTCCATACTAATGGCTTGCACGTTATGACGTCACGCCTTGCTAGTTTGTATGCAACGCATAGGAAATTCGTTCAGCAGCTATATTAAATATTGTGTTTATCAAAATGGTTTCTTCGACAAATTAGCTTTACATTTTACGGACTAATTAAAGGTATTATTTATTTTAATAAATTTTATACTTTTTAAATGGACTTGTCCACCCAACTTTGAAGGGTCATAAAACAAATAATATGCAATATATAAAACCAAGAGGTATACAAGCTACTCTAAAAGTTTAATATGTTTACGTTTTTTATTAGTATTTCGTTATTTTATTCATTAGTCAACATCCCTATTTACTGTAATTTTTCATTGCACAGGTATTGGAACGAGTCAGCGCGCCAAGCGTGTCCAGATGCTGACGAATCAGAAGGAATCACTTTGGAGAGTTTAGGTACCTAACAATTTTAAAAAGATATGAGGTAATAAAGAATATTACATACAAACATACAAACACACATACAAAGTCAGTTTGCGGACAAACCAATACTGGTTATTGTCACATTGTTAGCTTAAACATCTTAATTTAAAGACCTTTGTAATTTCTTAATAAAAAAAAATACAAACAAACATACAAGATACGCGCGAAAAACATAACCCTCTTGCTCTTGCAGTCAGGTAAAAAATAGCCTTAGTTCATACCTTACAGAAAATCTTGATAGCAAGGATCTGAAATAGCAATTTTCACTAAAAAAAAATAAAAAAAAAAATAGTTAGGTACCTACTTACAACGTCGACGTACTTACGGTATATTCGAATCAATCCAATCACTGTATCCCATCGAGATACTGTGTCCGTCCAGTCATCAATATCTGCGATTTACAGCTTGTTGCGACACAGCGTGATTTTTTTAAACATCTAAGTAGGTAGGTACAGATTATTTTTAAAGCTGCTCCTAAAGTTTAACGGCCGTAGGTACTCAGAGACGTCTATGAGGATCAACACGTCAATTGAATTTATAAATTTTGTATATCACATCAAATACAATATCAATATCTGTGTAAATTTCTCAAATCCATCAAGAAATGACAAAATTATTAAAGATTTAAAAAGTGAGTTTAAAAAACACGGCCAGCCCTTGCGGAACATGCGTGATGCGATGACGTCACGTGCCACGATCGCCCGAACAAACACCTGCCGCGCCGCTGAGCGGGGCAGGTGGCTGATGACGTCATCATCATCAGCCAGTGAATTGGGGAGCGTTTTTGAGAATGCGACACGAAAACCGCTCTATCTTCGTCATTTTTGGTCCAATTTCAATAATTCTTTCACTGAAATAATTTATTTTGATGTGACTGAAACTCTTCATATTTTACTAAAAACCTCGTTGATACTCAGTAAGTTTAATGTTTCATCAAAATTGTTGCTCTCTTTCTTTTCCATAGTGATAGTATAAGACGACACGATACTTAATGAAGCATTAAACATAATTGACGTCTCTGAGTACGGCAGTAAATGTCCATATTAGAAAACTAGCTTCTACCCGCAACTTCGTCCGCGAAGAAAATCCTTAGGGAACCTTTAACCAGGATAAATAGTATTCTGTTTTATTTCATCAAAATCAGATTCATCATGCATGATCAGCTGTTTTACGTGATTAGGCGGGTCCCCTTTTCCTCTAGATCCCCCAGATCCTAGCTACGAAACCGAGAGACTTTCATGCAAACTTTCATCCCCTATTTAAACCCCTTCAACCCTTATTTCGCAATAAAAGGTAGCCCATGTCCCTTCTAAAGCTCTACACCATCTCTGTAGCAAATTTCATCAAAATCGGTTCAGTAGTTTAGGCGTGAAAGCGTAACAGACAGACAGATATAGTTACTGTCGCATTTAAAATGTTAAAAGTATGGTTGAATGGAAAATCTGTACCTACCTATATTGTTTCTCAACAGGTGGCGTTTTCATAGCAACCCTTTTCGGTCTAGGATTGGCTATGATAACATTAGCTTGGGAAGTGTTCTACTACAAACGAAAAGAGAAGAACAAAGTACAAGATTTTGATGCTAACATTGAAAAGGCTGTTTTCAAAGACACTAAGAAGAATTTGGAGAAGAAATTCGGTGAAATAAGACTTAGGAAGAAAGATAAACTAGGCAAAGTGAAGAAGCTAGCTAAGATTAATGTTAATGAAGGTAAAGAACCGAAAGGGGTAACTATTGGAGATAGTTTTAAGCCGGCAGCTGAGAAAGTTGGTGTGTCTTATATTAGTGTTTATCCGAAAAGCGATTATAGACCTTAAAGGTTTGAATATAAGATCTAATTTAAGATAGTAGTAGTAGTCGGTTTTGCTGTAGATGATCTTTAGCTAATTTATATTGAATTTTTAGATTTTAGCATTCACAATGCTATTTTTATATATTAAGTTACTTAATATAATTGAAAAAATACTAGAAAAACGACTCGACTCACCCGTAGCAGCTCAGACGGGACTCGAACCCGCACCCTTAGGATTCCGGCCCAATGCACTAACCAATTATGCTACCGAGTCGCTAGTGGGGGTGGCGAAATTTTCTAGTACTTTTTACGTTTTCGCTGTAAGCCAGCGTTATTTCATCATGTGAAGAATTACCTTCAACATTCGAATGCAACATCTTTACAAATGCCAGATGAAACAGCTATTTAGTATTGAATTTTTAGATTTTAGCATTCACAATAAGTTAGGTACTTAATATAATTGATAAATTATAATACGGGTGAGTCGATTTTTTCTAGTATTTTTTCAATTATATTAACTTATTTATATGTTAGCAGATAGGTAATGAATATGGTTCAATTTAAAAGTATTTGTGTAATTGCACTTGTTTTGTGAATGGTCCTTATCTAACAAGTGTTAAAGTTCAAAATAATCTAAAATATTGAAGATGTTAGAAGTGCTTTGTAGGGAATGCTAAAAGCAGTAATTGTTGTTATTAGTAGTTAACTACTACTTAAGTACTAATAAGTTGTTTTCGCTTATATAGCGTGTAATTTTATTAAATTTTGACTTTAAACACAACACAATATTAATAAAAAAAAAAAAAAAATAAAAATAAAAAAAAAAAAATATAAGCAAGTACTTAGTTAAGTACAAAGACACAATAGCTATGAATAAATATTTCTTTTTCATTGTGATGGTCTATTATTACTTGGTTACAAGCCACCAAAAAATATAGATGTAGGTACAGTAGGCAACGAAAGTAGCTTAACACTTTAGTACCTACTTTGTCACAGCAACTTTTTTGCAATAATATGTCATACAGTTTGAAACAGTTATCAAAAAGATGCTAGGACAAGGTACTAAAGTGCTAAACAAATTTCGTTGTTGACCGTACTCAAAAATGCAACCAATAGCCATTTTCTATAAGTACTTACATAATATTTACTTTGAACGGTTTAAAATGTAGAAAACATTCTATTTATCCACATTAATAAGTTTTTTTTATACACACATCAACTTAGTCTAGGGATACAGGTGTTATTTTCATACAAACGAGGTAACTTTGAAGCCTTGGTTTCCTGCCAGGGATGTACCGTGCTGTGATCTGATGATGGCCATCCAGGGAGTGAATGGAGGAGATTCAGATCGCTATACACACCTAACTGATCTGACCAGCATTCTAAAAGATTAATGGACATGTTTAAAAAAACCGCGAAAATAGCATGAAAATGTATGGAAATCCTGAAACTGAGAACCCCCAAATGTCCCCCATTCACTCCCTGGATGGCCATCATCAGTTCACAGCACGGTACATCCCTGGCAGAAAACCAAGGCTTCAGTTACCTCGTTTGTATGAAAATAACACCTGTATCCCTAGACAAAGTTGAGGAGTATATATAAAAAAATTGGCTTTACATTAAATACAAAGAAAAAAAGAAATTAACGATTTTTCCCCATCACGACTATGTTCTACCACATTATTAAATTCTTTAAACTATTTAAAAAAAAAATGTGATTGCCTCTTAAGAGGATTGGCAACCACGTGGTCTCCATACAAACGGCGATAACGTTTTCCACCCTCTAAACCTTGGTCCATCAGCCATTTTTGATGTCCCCACTGCTGGGGCACAGGCCTTCCTTATGAGTGGTAAGGAGGATGGGCCATAAACCCACCACGCGGGCCCAATGCGGATTGGTGGGTGTTATCGACTGCAAATGCAGCCGGGACCAACGGCTTAACGTGCCTTCCGAAGCACGGAAGAGCTCGAGATAATAAATTTTTGGTCACCCATCCCATGACCGACCCATGCGAACGTTGCTTAACTTCTGCAATCACTGGGCCAGGCGCTAAACCACTGCGCCTCCGAGCTCCTCTAAACCTTAACCTACAGTAATTAATTTTTGGTATTTTTTTGAAATGCCTAAATACTAGGGCTGTACGTTTTGATTTTTTAATATCTATAATAGATTTCGAAATATTTGCATTTTAGTGATTTCATACAAAACACAGAAGTGCTATTGGCACATTTTTTTAAATCTACAATGAATATTTTATAAATCAAAACGTACAGCCCTAGTTTTTAGGCATTTCAAAAACATACCAAAAATTCATTACTGTAGGTTAAGGTTTAGAGGGTGGGAAACGTTATCGCCGTTTGTATGGAGACCACGTGGTTGACAATCCCCTTAAGTTTCGAACTGCGAGGTAAAGGGTTAAAGAAATAAAAAACCAGTATAAGTAACATAAACTATTTATTTATTAGATCTACCAAAACGTCCTCGCAGTAGGTTTCTCCGTTAAACTAGTGTTAGTTTCTAGTATCTTCTTGCCAAATTGGACTTTAAAATGATCTAAATTAAGGTACTCTCCGTCGTCAATCTCTTTGATTAATGTGCGGACCTTATTTTTGGTAGCGTCAACAAAACAGGAGGCCAACTTCATTTCAACTTCGGCATTCCGTAAGCCGATGCAGTATGCTCTGCAAAAATATTCGATAAATTAAACGATAATATGCTTAGTGGAATGTGATTGTGCATATTATGATATGTAGGTAGGTAGTTAAGAGCGTTTATGCGCTATACTAGCGCCGCCAATCGAAAAAAAAATAGTGCTCAAATAAAGGCAAAATTGTGAATTGTGTTCTTCTAGTGTACGCCGAAGAAGCTTTGTGGTACTTTTTATCGCTTAAACAATATTTCATATTTATTTAATCTCCACAAATTTACAATAGTAGTGCATAACATACAATGTTAGTTGTTAAAGATGTTTTGTTTATTATAAATTCACCTTTTCAAGGTATTGAGATATTAAGGTATTACTTATAAACTAAGGGGAAAAAACAACAGATAACTATATTTTTATACAAAGCTCAATGAAATTAAAACTATTAACAAAATTCTTCTAAAATTAAATCATAATAATAATCTATGCTTATTAAAATTTTAAAATTCGATTAAACAGTCCTATAGTTTACATTCGAAGTATTCTTTCATGTTATAAAATGATTTGGCTAACAATTTATTTTTCAGTCTTTGTTCAAATGTACTATCTTGGAGGGCTTTGAGATCATTAGGTAAACTTCATTAAACTAAACTAAACGACAGACTAGAAAATATTGTTTAAGCGATAAAGAGTACCACAAAGCTTTTTCGGAGTAGGTACACTAGAAGAACACAATTTACAATTTCATCTTTAAGGACTATGATTTTTTTTTCGAATGGCGGCGCTAGTAAAGCGCATAAATGCTCTTAAGGCGACATTATATTATGCAATACAACAATATAGCCACTCCCGCAAAAAACCGTGTAAACACTTAAGAGGATTGTCAAGCAAGCGGTCTCCATACAAACGGCAATAACTTTTCCCACCCTCTAAACCTTAACCTACAGCAATGAATTTTTGGTATGTTTTTGAAATGCCTAAAAACTAGGGCTGTACGTTTTGATTTTTTAAATATCTATAATAGATTTCGAAATATTTGCATTCTAGTGATTTCATACAAAACACAGAAGTGCCAATATTTTCAAATCTACAATGAATATTTTAAAAATCAAAACGTACAGCCCTAGTTTTTAGGCATTTCAAAAACATACCAAAAATTCATTGCTGTAGGTTAAGATTTAGAGGGTGGGAAACGTTATCGCCGTTTGTATGGAGACCGCTTGCTTGACAATCCTCTTAAGTTTATTAAAAATCCAAGCTGATGATCCCCCCACAATTTTTTTTATTCATAAACAGACCAACACAGCTCCATAAATATTTGTATAAAAAATGTATAGGAAAATTACCTGGATGCTCTTGCAAGTACAGCTGTCATTGCCAGGACTTCTGTGGCTGCTTCTGCCAGTCTGTTCAGTTCACTGCAAATAAAAAAAACTATATATTTTAAAATAATAAAATAACAAAGAAAAACACTAACAATGACGCGATGTAAATGGATTAAAAATCATGATTTTTCAAAACTTTCCTGTCATCGGCCATCTTGAAATGAAACAATTTTTTTTAAAGATTTAGCAAGCGTATCGCTATCGCATGCGGATTTTTTAAAGTATCTATTATGAAATAACTTTAAGTTTTTATTTAACAACACAATCTATATTTCGAGAAAAAACATAATATTCTATTAGTATGACTGTGTACACTAGCGACAACCCCGTGCCTGCTCATGAGAGTTTCGCAAGCGTATCGCATGCGCGTAACGTAAGTCTTTTAATAGTACATTATGAGACAAATAAGCAAAAGCTCACGAGTTTCATACGACGTTTTTCAACACATTTGCGAGGAAAAAACAAAGTAAATTACCAAACAGCAACAAATACGACAAAAACTAAATATGATAATTATGGGAAAAGGCGCGCAGGGTTTTTTTTGTTTTTTTTCACACGCCCAACGCAAGAATATTTTGCGAACAAAGGAGTGAGTGAGCATACAGCCTACTTCAAAATTATAATTTTAAATGATAAAAATTTTTTTTTTTAATATTTTATAACAAAATATTGTGAATTATGAATAATTTGATAATAATAAATATTTGTTTGACTTAATTAAGGTCTTACACATTTATTTATTCCAAAAATGTATATGAATTTTCAGCAGCATAAAACCTCTTTGTTGTTACTAAAAAAATAACTGTATTACCCGGCTAAATAGGGAATGCTTTGTTTACTCGCATAGAACTTGCAGTAAGGTACTAATTTAACTTTGTAGGGTTAATTCTATTACGTAATAGTGTTTTATATATTATTGTACGCGTTTGTTACAGCTCGGTTTATGGCCCTAAAAGCGATGTATTAGGGCTCACTTTACGAGCAAGTGTGTTGAAAATCCATTTACATCGCGTCATTGGTAGTAATTTTTTAAGTTTTAATTTTTAAATAGTTTTAAGTTTTTATTTGACAACACAACCTTGCCTATATTTCGAGAAAAAAACCTATGTATATCCTATATTATAGTACAAAACGAGATTGTCGTTTTGAAACTGATATTTTGGTAGAATGACGCCATATTGCTGTGTAGGAATTGCCTTTTACTGTAAGACTTTTCTCTTTTTATGCACAACGGAGTAGTGCTTGGCCTTCACCTAACCTGATGTCGATAAGGTCGAAGGTATAAGCGCACTACAACCGGAACGGAATCCTCATCACTGAGGAACTGGCTATCTTACCTCTAACTGCCGGAACCAGCCCCCCTAGCCAAAGTAACATTTGCAAATTTTCGTTATCGCTTCGCTTCGAAACATGTATGGATATGACGTTTTAAATTTCGATAGTTAACGAAACCTTTTGTCAATCCCATACATGTTTCGAAAGCGAAGCGATAACGAAGATTTGCAAATGTTACTTTGGCTAGGCCCTCAGAACACAACAATTTTTGAGGCGAGGCAGAAAACTCTTTCACTATGTCTTTAGAATAAGGTTGAATATTGCATAGTTTTAATTGACGCTTCGCCAGAAATTTGACGAAAAGTACATTTTTATGGATTTCTGAAATACTAGATCATTTATTAAAATTGTACTCGGTTATTGTGTTGGATCGATAAAAATGCTATCCTTTTTGCATAAAAAATCATATCAACTGTCGTTAAAAATTACGTAATCTGACGATTTAAATTTTATTTTTACAAGTTTTCATGGTGTTATTCAAGATTTTTTTACAGAGTTACCAAGCCATTTTTCAATATTCTGTTCGGTTATTGTGTTTCTTTGTTTCTTTTTCAGTCTACAGTAATTTTTGTGAAGTAGAATTCTGCATCAGTACTTCACATTGGAAGTTCAAAAAACAATCTTTTCATCAGCGGGTCTACCGGCTAAAAATAATGAAGGTAATGTTAACTGTAATTTGACAGATAGATATGATACATTGCTTCTTTTCTTTGGTATGTTTTTATTTGTGCCACAACGAAGTAGCAATGTATCACATACATCTGTCAAATTACAGTTAACATTAACTTCATTGTTTTTAGCCGGTAGACCCGCAGATCGTGGACTGGCCTCGCCTTAAATTGTTGTTATGGCTACTAAATATGAACTATTTTCTTTGCAATCACGTTTATTTCCAACCAAAAATCACATTTTATGCCGACATCAAAAAGGGAACAGGATATACCACAGATCATATTATCAGCTTTGAAAAACAGATTAGACAGAGCTCTATGGCACAGATTAATATATAACACCTTCACCCTTAAATACTAACATAACTGGATTAACAGAATCAGCATTATCATGACCATGACAAGTTTTTCTTAAATATTTCTATTAAGTACCTACTTACTTAATATCTAAATTATTATTATTTTACTCATACACTGTAGGAATAAAAACAACAAAAACAACTTATTAGCCCAAAACAAAAGGATTAATCATATTCATCTATTCCAAATCTTACAGGGGGTTTGCGGACTCGTTTATTTGTTTCGATTGGCAACTCTGGACGGCAATCTCGCACATTGTCCTCACATTCACCAGTTGCCTGGTTACTAGACTGCGCTCTCTCCGGTGACACCAAGCCCCCTGACCGCTCCGTGGTCGTCGTTTCTTCCTCTACTGGCGCTACAAGTGAACTGCGACGGTTGAAGCTTTGTAATTTGGACGAAGGTTCTGAAGTTCCTTGTGATTCTCGACGTTTCAATTGGTCCACGTGCCTATGTACCTCGGTTCCTACCTCTGACCTTATACTATAATCTGTACTTCCTAATCTATCAGCTATTTGACCTGCAAGCCACCGGTCGCCTCCGCGATAGTCGCGATACCATACTGGTTGGCCCAGCTCCAGTTGTCGAACTGTACCCCCTGTAACTGTTTCCCTGCGAGCTTGCTGCTGGCTCACCCTGGCAGCTCGCTCTGGTTTCAACATGTCTAAACGCATTCGCAACTTGCGTCCTAAGAGTATTTTAGCTGGACTCTCCCCGGTCGTATAGTGTTCTGTGTTTCTATAATTTAATAAGAATCTACATAAGGCTGTATCAACGTCTACGTTCTGTTTCATGGCTTTTCGAATTGCGCGTTTACAAATCTTAACAGCGTTTTCCGCAGCACCATTGGAAGCCGGGTGGTAGGGAGCGGAGAAAATTTGATTGATACCATTCCGTTCTAGAAAATCTTTAAACTGTTCGCTAGAAAAGGGTGGTCCGTTATCACTGACAACTTGCTTTGGTAATCCAAACCTTGACCACATTTCTCGTAAAACCGAGATTACCGCTTGAGCCGTAGTTCGACTCATTTTAGTGATTTCGATCCATTTTGAACATGCATCGACTACTACTAAATATGTGCTACCTGCTATTGGTCCTAAAAAATCTAGGTGTAGCCTCGACCACGGCCTGTCTGGCCAGGGCCATGGACGCGACGCGCTGGCCGGCGGCGCGTCCGCCACTGCGGCGCACACGACGCATGCGCGGCATACCGCCTCTATAGCCTCATCCACCCCCGGCCACCACACGTAGCTGCGGGCCAGAGCTTTTGTTTTTACAACACCCATGTGTGCTTCATGTAACTCTTTTATTACCTTATCCCTACACGACTCGGGTACGACCACTCGATGCCCCCACATAATGCAACCTAACTCACAATACAGTTCTCTTTTCCGATTTGCATATGGTTTCAGTTCTTGCATTTCTATCTCGTGTGGCCACCCGTCGTTGATATAACTTGTTACTCTGCTCAAGACTGGATCACCTAATGTTTCCCTTTTTAATACCTTATAATCAAGTAACATTGCCTCTGTAGCAAAATGCAAGTACGTCTGTTCCGGTAAAATTTCCTCTCCGGAGCGAAATTCACCTTTATGTTCTTCAATTAAGCGTGATAAGGCATCTGCTGTGTTCTTTTCTGTGTTTACGTATTCTATTTTGAAGTCATATGCTGAGAGTTTAATCGCCCACCGTTGTAAACGGCTAGCCGCCGTCGAGGGAATACCGGTGTTAGGCCCAAAAATGCTAACTAACGGTTTATGATCTGTACGTAAAGTGAAATTTCTTCCGTACAAGTATTGGTGGAATTTGTCAACTGCGAAAATGATAGCTAAAGCCTCTTTATGTATTTGACTATAGTGCCGTTCTGCCGCGGTGAGTGCGCGTGATGCATATGCTACCGCGCGTTCCGAGCCGTCGGGCGTTCCCTGTGCTAGGACCGCGCCTACTCCGCGCGAGCTCGCGTCGCACGTCACTATCACTGGCCGAGAGCTATCGTAGTGAGCTAATACACTCGCACTACATAGCATCTTTTTTACTCGTTCAAACGCACTGTTCTGCCTGCTTGTCCAGCGATATTGCATGCCTTTCTTTAGTAATTCATATAATGGCGTTAGACAAGTTGACAGATTTTTTATAAATTTACCATAAAAGTTTATCATGCCTAGAAAAGATTTAAGTTCACTTATATTTGTCGGCGGAGGCATCTTTATGATCGGTTTAATTTTTTCAGGGTTAACTTTCAGTCCCTCTTGTCCTATTATGAATCCTAAATATTCCACTTGCTTTACTAAAAAGTAACATTTACTTTTCTTAATTTTTAACCCATTTTTTTCTAAGATTTCAAATACGCGTTCTATAGTTTCTAAGTGACTCTTTAAATCTCTGCTTTTAATTAGAATATCATCATAGAAAATTGAAACATCTACCCCTTCGAATAGGTTCATCATGAATTTTTGGAATATACCTGGGCTAGAGGCAAGGCCATAAACTAAACGGTTATATCTAAACAATCCGCGGTGTGTATTTATAACTGTATATGCTCTAGATGTGTCATCTAATTCTAGCTGATTATACGCCTGCGAGAGGTCCAGCTTTGTAAAATAAACATACCCACTGAGATCACTGAAAAGGTCATCTATTTTAGGAACCGGGTACCTATCTACTTCTAAAACACGGTTCAGCGTTACCTTATAGTCCGCACAAAGTCTCAGACCTCCGTCCGCCTTACGTGCAATCACCAGCGGAGTGGCCCAGTCAGAGCGGTCAACGGGCTCGATTACACCGGCGCTCAGCATCGCATCCAGCTCGGAGTCGACGCGCTCGCGCAGTGCATAGGGCACAGGACGAGCGCGACAGAACACCGGCTTCGCTCCATTGCGAATATGCAGCTTCACAGTTCCTCCTGAGAACCGTCCCAAGGTGCCATCGAATAACGATTTATGCCTGGAAATAACAGCATTAACTTTATTTTCACATTCCTTATCTTCAGCATTACTCATATTATGTATACTTAATCTAGGCACTTGAATTCCCATTTCTGATAACCACTGCCGACCCAATAACATTGTTGTGCCATTATCAATTACATACAAATCTAATATTTTTTTAATATTATTATACTGAACAGACACTTTGATATATCCTAATGGCTTAATAATGGAGCCATCATAAAATTTTAATTTTAAATTACAGGATTCCAATTCTATTTCATTAAAATGTGTACAATATGTATCTTTGCTTATGCACGATAGGGCCGAACCTGTATCTATTTCCATCTTCAACAAAGTATTATGTACTTTAAGTGATATACAAACCGGTTTGTAATTAGCTAAACCCATTTGAAAAATAGGTTGTTCATCCTCCTCTGGGTCACTGTCAGTGGTCGAGACGCTGTTGCCCTTTGCTTCCGCTGCCTCGTCCCTTGGTTCCTGTACGTAGTATGTACCTCCAGTCCAGTGCTGCCCGCGCCCTCGTCCAGTAGCGCTCTTACTACGGTGTGTGTGACTGCCAGAGTCTGGACCCCTCACACGGCCGCTGTCTTTGGTCTGTTGGTCCTGTTTTTGCTGATATCCGATTTCTATGTTTCTCTTTTTCACCCGACACATCCGTCGTAGGTGGCCAGGTCGGTGACAATAACTGCATACGAAGCTTTTATATCTGCAATTCTCTCTGATATGACCGCCACCGCCACAAACCGTGCACTCTGATGTCGTATACACTTTGTGTACGGTTGTTGTTTCGCTGCTCACTGCGCTCGCATGTTTTTCTGCCGCTTCGAGTGTAATAGCCAGCCTTACCGCTTTAACATATGTGATGCTATCCTCCGCAAATAATCTTTGTCTTGTACTCTCATTAGAGATACCACACACTAATTGATCTCTTAAGTTTTCTTCAAGCGTTTGACCAAACTCGCAATATCTTGCTAGTTTTTTAAGCTCCGCTACATAGTCCGCAATAGACTCCTCTGTCATTTGTCGACGTAATCTGAATTTATACCTCTCCGCTAACATTGACGGCTTGGGTTGCAAGTGTTTCTGAAGTAATTCCACAGCTTCACCATATTGTAAAGTGGATGGTTTCTTGGGACTTGCCAAGTTTGCTAGGAGCTCATAAGCTTCCTCTCCCATCACAGAGATCAGGGTCGGTAATTTAACATCTTCTTTCACACCATTTGCAAGGAAATACATTTCCAGTCGGTCACAATAAGTAGACCAGTTGCCATTTTTAACCTCAAACGTGGATATTTTTCCGATCGACATCGTATTTTTTTTTGAGATAACTTCTGTGTTTGTTGTATGGTCTGGTATATTTTGGTCTTCATTAGCCATTAATCCTCGTCGCCAGTACTAAATATGAACTATTTTCTTTGCAATCACGTTTATTTCCAACCAAAAATCACATTTTATGCCGACATCAAAAAGGGAACAGGATATACCACAGATCATATTATCAGCTTTGAAAAACAGATTAGACAGAGCTCTATGGCACAGATTAATATATAACAATGGCGACTGCTGGGTTGCGTTCCAAACCTACGCTCCGAGTGCAACCTAACCACAACCGAACGCTCTAACGGCGTTCCAAACATTTGAGCGTGACGTTCGGTTGACACAACCGTGTCGTTCCAAACGTCAGAGCGTTGCAACTTTTTAACCATCAAAATGGATGGTTGTAAAACGCTCTGACGTTTGTCTATAGAAAAAATGTCAATGTCAATTGACATTATTTTGTATTTTGATGTTTTTGAGTCTAATTCTTAAAATAATCATGGTAGATCCTCAAAAAACGGATTTTATTTGATTTAGAATAAAGAAAAGTTTAAATTATTCGTATTCCAGGGGTGGAAACTGTTTCCATGGACAAAATTACTGATTTTACTGACTAAAACCTTCTAAAATACTGACCATTTACTGACCAAATCCAGTGCCCGATTAAGCCAGCGCGGAGCCTGTGGCAAATTCTATCAAGGGGCCCTAGGTTTGCTATAAGTTATCATGGTTATGGTATTACTACTAGGGTTACAATTTTCGAAGGGATGGAAGTTGCCTGCCTAGGTTGCTCAAAATGTGAAAAAAGGTCGCGCAGCGCGAATTTTAGTCAGTTTCATCCAATATTTTTGTAATTTTGTCTATCTTTAGTACAAAAATCGGTCGCACTACGCGGTCAGTTCCATCCACTACTGTTGTAATTTTGCCTGTTCATAGCAAAAAAAACGGCCGCGCAGCGCGATTTTTGTCTGTTTCATCCAAAAATCTTACAATTTTGCTTATCATTAGCAAAGAAATTGGCCGCGCAGCGCGATTTTTAGTTAGTCAGTACCATCCACTATCTACCTACTTTTATAATTTTGCCTGTCGTTGTAGTCTTAAACAAACTGCCGCGCAGCGCGTTTTTGATCAGTTTTTTCACCTCAATCTACAGAAACCAGACCGTAAACCCGTATAGCTCGTGAAAATACTGACTTTACTGACCATTTTTCGAAAAAACTGACTTTTACTGACCTTAGCCAAAAAAACTGACTTTTACTGACTTTACTGACCATTTTCCACCCCTGGTATTCCAAATGGAAAACGAAGACTTTGTATTGACATTGACATTTAAAGTTCTTGGTCGTTCCAAACCTTAGAGTGAGTTAAAAAACAACCAAACAACCGGCGCTCTAACGTTCTGAACGCAACCCTGTGTAGGTACTTACGTGAAAGCAGTAGCGACATCTACCCCGTGCCTGCTCATGAGAGTTTCGCAAGCGTATCGCATGCGCAGTACGCAGTATTCCAGCTGATCGGCCGCGGGGCGCAGAGTGGGGTGCAGATGTTCTATTAGGAAGAGGGTTAATTTCGGGTCGTCTTTTTCCTATAAAAAAGAAAATAATGTTTTCTCACATGTATACATGAAACCCCTTGTGGTCACCCATCCCATGACCGACCTTGGCGAAAGTTGCTTAACCTACGCACGGAAAACCGCATTTGTTTTTAATAAAAAAACATATATAAATAAATAAATAAAAACATTAAAATAAAATCCTTAGTAATATTATATATGCGAAAGTCCATTTGGTTGTTTGTTTGTTACGCCTTCACGCCTTAACTACTGAACCTATAATCATAAAATTTTACATACACGTTGTCAGGGGTATAGAAAAAGACATAAGGTACCTTTCATCCAGAAAAAAGTATTATTCCCGAGGGATCGTGTGTATGTGTGTGTTTTTGTTTTGAGCAGTTCTTCAGTTTTCTGGTATTTTGGGCTAGATAACTAATTTAGTGGAGCTCGGTGGCGCAGTGGTTTAGCGCCTGGCCCAGCGATTGCGGAAGTTAAGCAACGTTCGCAAGGGTCGGTCATTGGATGGGTGACCAAAAATTTATTATCTCGAGCTCCTCCGTGCTTAGCCGTTGGTCCCGGCTGCATTTGCAGTCGTTAACACCCACCAATCCGCATTGGGCCCGCGTGGTGGGTTATGGCCCGTCCTCCTTACCACCCATAAGGAAGGCCTGTGCCCCAGCAGTGGGGACATAAAAAAAATGGCTGTTGGACAACTAATTTAGAACATAAATATTGTCCTCACCTGATGTCTGTTCTGTATGACTTTCCTGATTATAAACCCAGGATGGAACAAAGGGTTCCTCATTTGTTTTATTTCTTGCGCCATGTTTTTTCCAGCGTGGTGGATACCGTTCAAAGCTAAAACGTGAATAATTCATGATAAAATAAGTTATATGGGGCAATAATGTGGTTCCCATAGATTGGATTACCTAGTTTGGGAACTACTAGTAATAAAAAGATATTTTCACTCCTCTTGCTCAAAAAGTGTGTCATTGTAACGTACAAGAGTCGAGATAAAATAGCATAATAAGCCCTAGGGGATAAAGTTTTTTCTTTTTTAATGTTTGTCTATTACCAATGAGCCTACTAAAACGAAAAAGTATTTATTCATAATCACGAATAAAAACTCGCTCGACTTAATACTGGGGGTCTATTACAAAAAGTTTAATGCGATACACGCAGCTGCGTCCGTGCTTCGTTCTGATTGATTCCTATTACAAAGCACTTGCGTTTGCGATATTGCAAAGTGATTGCGTAAATTTGACAGTTTCTCTCTAGTGGATCCGTCATTATTCGTTCAATAGACTATGGACTACGATAGCTACATTGAAAATATTTGTAATAACTACAACCGACGAACTGCGGACGACTATCGTGACCGTGTTTCGTAATAGGCCCCCAATTTTTCATTCTTATTTTTGAAAATGGAACTAAAAGCATCTCTTCGGTGAAATCATAGACTTATTTATACTCTGTGTACAGAGTGAATCGTAGAATGCGTGTTTGTGTTGCTTAGCTGCTACAGCAGAAATTAAAAAAAGGTACCATTGCGCGAAATCTTTAGATTTTTTCTATAATTACAAACTGATTGAATTGTGTGACTGTAATAGGAAAGAAATAATTTTAATCTTTTGCTGTCAAGCACAAATCATTGACTTAAATATTGTACAAAAAGTTTATGAAGTGGAGGATAGAAAAACGAGTGGATTCGTTTACGGAAGTAGGTATAAACTATTTAATATTGTATTTTATTTTCTCGCAATCGTAGTGAAAAGTATAGTGTAACACACGACGCTAAACCCCATTGTAACTCGGTTTCTATTTATTCCCTCGCTAAAGCTCGGGAATAAAACTACCTCGTATGCAATGGGTAATTTTAGCGTCTTGTATAACAATCTACTATTAATGATATTCAGGGGTCGAAACTGATTGCAGTTGATTGCAGTGTCAAAAATACTGATTTTACTGACTGTAAGACTCGATGAGTACCTCCCTCCTTTTGAAGTCGGTAAAAAAATACTGACCTATTACTGACCTAATTTTTTTTGAAAAAAAAAAGTTGTTTTTTTATGATAATACAATGAATATTGGCAACCCTAGACCAAAACTTTTAGTCAGTTTCATCCATTAATCTTGTAATCTTTCCTGCCTCTTGTAAAGAAACGGCCACGCAGCGCGATTTTTAGTCAATTTCATCCACTAATCTTGTTCTCTTGCCTGTCTATAGTAAAAAACGACCGCGCAGCGCGATTTTTAGTCAGTATCATTCACTAATAATATTGTACTTTTGCCTATCTATAGTAAAGTAAACAGCCGCGTAGCGCGATTTTTAGTTAATTTCATCCAATTATCTTGTACTCTTGCCTGTTTACAGTAAAAACAAACGGTAATAATAAAAAAGTGTATAAAAATTAACGTATGTAGCTAAAAAACTGACTTTACTGACCATTTTTTGAAAAAACTGACTTTTACTGACCATTTTTTGGAAAAACTGACTTTTACTGACCATTTTTTGGAAAAACTGACTTTTACTGACCGAAGCCAAAAAACTGACTTTTACTGACTTTACCTACTGACCAGTTTCGACCCCTGGATATTTAGGGCTGATTTTTCAATGCCTAGATAGAGCTTTATCCGTTTGATAGCGTATTACACTGTTAAATTGAAAATGCTTGTCATTCATTTGTCTGTCACATTTTGAATGACTTTTTTTTTATTAGAGGATTGAAAAATCAGCCCTTAGTAAAATAAAGAATTTTACTTCTTTGTTTTTCGAGGTTTTTTTTATTTAATAAATGGCGTCACTCACCTATGAACATATTAATGGACCCCAAGCTTTCCCCGCGCGCCGCTAGATGTCGCATCTCGTTCAGGAGTTGTGTGCATTCCTCCTCCTGCTCTAACGCCGGTATTGATATTAACTTCAACATGGTGGTGAGGCCGTGGTTTGCTATGAAGTTCCTAAAAAGTGCAGGCGATTTTGTATTTTATGTTACGGGGCATAAAAATATTTTTTTCTCGTGGCATAATTTATTACTAAAAGTCCAGGCGACTTTGTCTCTTATTGTAAGGGAAAAGGGTATAAAATCTAAATCTTGAACGTATATTACAAAATTTCTTATGAAACTAACAGTAGTTTTAGAACAGCAAGACTTGGATAGCCAATTTTTAAAAAAGTTTATCTTAAGAGGATTGTCAACCACGCGGTCTCCATACAAACGGCGATAACGTTTCCCACCCTCTAAACCTTAACCTACAGTAATTAATTTTTGGTATTTTTTTGAAATGCCTAAATACTAGGGCTGTACGTTTTGATTTTTTAAATATCTATAATAGATTTCGAAATATTTGCATTTTAGTGATTTCATACAAAACACAGAAGTGCCAATATTTTCAAATCTACAATGAATATTTGAAAAATCAAAACGTACAGCCCTAGTTATTAGGCATTTCAAAAACATACCAAAAATTCATTGCTGTAGGTTAAGGTTTAGAGGGTGGGAAACGTTATCGCCGCTTGTATGGAGACCACGTGGTTGACAATCCTCTTAAAGGAATAAGTCTTATGGCATTAAAATTTAGTAATAGTTAAGTGGAACGACTATTATTATAGAATCAAACTCAAACCTCTGCTTGAGTACAGTTAGAAAGGGACGGTGCTATTCATCGCATATAGCGCCATCCCTTTCTAACTGTACTGAAGAAGAGATTTGAGTTTAATTCTATAATACGAGCCTAAGGATAGGGTTGTGTTGCGTTAATAAAAAACAATTACCACAAGAGATTTTAAAACACTGTTCAACAAGTTTCATTCATTCATTCATTCATTCATTCATTCATTCATTCATTCATTCATTCATTCATTCATTCAGTGTTTAACTAAAACACTGTTTAAATGTGATGCTGTCACTTTTTTGACAATATTGTTTGTATTGTTGTCACAATATTTAAACAGTGTTTTTTTTAAACAGTGTTTTAGTTACCTGCACATAGCCATCTCCAGCTCGCAGTCAGGGCTCTCATACCCATCTAAGAGTCCGGCAGTGAAATACTCGGCGCTCTCACTAGCGTATATATCCAGGACTGCCTCACCAATTATCGACCTGATGGTAGACATCTCTGAGAGGGGTTTGCCTGGTTTAAACAATAAATAATCCATTATTATCATTATTAGTACAAGGGTGGATTGATAAGTCCATGACTTTGTAATGAAGAAACACCTTTTTACCCGACTGCGGGTTATGTTTTTCGCGCGTATCTTGTAAGTATGTTTGTATGTATGTATGTAATATTCTTTATTACCTCATATCTTTCAAACGGCTGAACGGATTTCTATGATTAAGATATCGTTAGATTTGTCTTTGTCAGCCCAAGTGTTCTTAAGAAGGTGGCGTTATAAAAAACCAACATGGCGGCTGTACGGTGCTATTATACGTAGTGAAAAAAAATTTTTTTTTAGAATACTGCAATATGGGTGTCAAATTAAAGGGCTTATTATAAGGATTTCAAAAAGGTATATCATGACCGTAATATATAATAACTAAAAAGAGATACTTAAATAAAAAATTAAAAAACCCGCCTGCATAAAAAGACAAGTCGACTGAAAAGATGGAAACAAGATTAAATAAATATTAAAGGTAACATGTCATAATAACATGCAGTCGGAGGCATATAATTCAATCATTCATAATGTCACTTTTTTATGCATGCCTCCGACTGCATGTTATTATGACATGTTGCCTTTAATAATTATTTAATCTTGTTTCCATCTTTTCAGTCGACTTGTCTTTTTATGCAGGCGGATTTTTTTATTTTTTTTTCGGAATATTTTGCTTTATTTCAATACATAATCTTATTGTAGCTCGGCGTATTCAGTCCAACGAAGTTTCTACCTCTTTAACCCATATTTTTTTTCTTTCATCGCCTGAAAACTAGTAACTGAAATGAGGGCCCATTTCAGACACCACCTTTTGGCTTGATGAAAATCTTTGCCGGCCAAGACATTTATTCATGTTAGGTAGGAGAAAAAATCACAGTGGGTTGAATCTAGTGAATAGGAAGGATTCGCATCTTCATTCGATGAGTTTGGATGTTAAGAGTGCCGCCGAGAAGGTCGACATGGTCATTAAGAAAAGTAAGAAGTCGCTTGAGCTCTTTGTTTATAAAAGTAATAATCTTTTGCCGAATTTGAAAAAAATGTAGTCTAAAGATTCCTTAAAGAGTTTCTTAAGATAAAAAAAAAAAGTATTTCTTCTTTTCAAAGTCATGGACTTATCAAACCGCCTTCGTAAGTACATACAAGTTTAGCATTTTGTCAATGGGATGTGACGGGTCTCCTTTAATTATTATACTTACCAGAAAACACTCTCGGTCTGATATATTCCACACAGCTCTTGACTGCGCGACTTAATGCAATCCTGCATAGCGCTGCAGCGTGCAGTCGCGCAGTACCTAGCGTATGCGCTAAGTCCTCCTCAGAGATAGCTGTCAGCGGTGTTGCTATAAAGAAAAAAATAAGTAAAATATACATTATACTACCCACACAGATAAAATGAAAGCGAAAATATATTTATTCTAATAAGCTCACATAATAAGCATTTTTATTCGTCAATTCCTTTACCCTAAGGGATTGGTATCGTTATTTTTAAATGTAACGTTATTTCTTACTTTTTGTTACCGTTACTTTAAAATTAACGTTATTACAATTAATAACGTTACTTTTTTACCGATAATTTTACCGGTACTATTGCACCGGTAAAGTTAACCGCTATATTTAACGGTAATTTTAGCGGTACTATTGTACCGGTAACGTTTAACGCTATATTTAACGGTAATTTTAGCGGTACTATTGTACCGGTAACGTTTAACGCTATATTTAACGGTAATTTTAGCGGTACTATTGTACCGGTAACGTTTAACGCTATATTTAACGGTAATTTTACCGGTACTATTGCACCGGTAAAGTTAACCGCTATATTTAACGGTAATTTTAGCGGTACTATTGTACCGGTAACGTTTAACGCTATATTTAATGGTAATTTTACCGGTCCAATAATTTACACGTTATTTTTACCGGTCAATTTACCGATAAAATGTTTTAACGGTATTTTTAACGTTATTTTTTTTGTATCGTAATTTTTTTAACGGTATTTCAATCCCTGACCCTAACCATTATGACGACTTTTAGCTGACAAGAAAAATGGGCGCAAAAAAAAAGCTGATAAGTTTATCAGCTTTATCAAATGGGACGATATTTACAAATATGTATATTGTTTCCAGACATTACATTAAGGTGGTACTTGAGCGAAAGTGGCGCCGCGGTGAATTATATTTAATATTATAATTCTAATACACAATTTTAATAATGTTTATCGTGGAGATTTTAGGGCCCACAGTCTAGTATTGTTAGACGGTATCGTTACATTCCCTCGTAGTCACTGCTAGAAGTAGATAGCAAAACTGCTAAAATTGGCCGTTTTTGACACATTTGCTATCTACTTCTACGAATGACTACGAGGGCTTGTAGTGATACCTTCTAAAAATACTAGACCATGTGCTCTAAAATCTCCACTATAAACATTATTAAAATCTTTTTCTATTAATAACTTAATAAATAAAAACCTCTGAGGGCGCCACTTTCGGTCATACAGCCGCCTTAATAAATAAATGACATTATTTAATTAGCTCATTTCTTGATGAATCAATTTACTGGGTTCAAGCTAATCATCAAAAGTCATTATTCAGTCTAGGCTCTTAAAAGAAAAAAACAATTCAATATGCGTTAAGATAGGCAGTCAGAAGCAGCCCCATTCCCACCGGCGCAGCACGTTCCCAGTTCACGAGCATGACGCATGAACCGGCCATCGCTTCGCTCAACCATAATTGAGGGAACGTAACGACCCGACTCACACGATAAAGAATGGGACTGGTCAGTTAAGGCTGTATGACCGGAAGTGGCGCCCTCAGAGGTTTTTATTTAATAAGTTATTAATAGAAAAAGATTTTAATAATGTTTATCGTGGAGATTTTAGGGCCAATGGTTAAGTATTTTTAGAAGGTATCACTACATGCCCTCGTCGTCATTCGTAGAAGTAGATAGCAAATGTGTCAAAAACGGCCACTTTTAGCAGTTTTGCTATCTACTTCTAGAAGTGACTACGAGGGAATGTAACGATACCGTCTAAAAACACTAGACCTTGGGCCCTAAAATCTTCGCGATAAACATTTTTAAATTGTGTATTAGAATTATAATATTAAATATAATTCACCGCGGCGCCACTTTCGCTCAGGGTACAACCTTCACCACGCTTACTACCCGCGCCGTTGAATGGGATTGAAAATGGCATTGTACTATGGACAACAGCTTCGCTTAAACAGTTAGCAACAGAATAAGTGTGCGCGCTTATCGCCCCTGCACGAAGTAAACCAGCTAGGTGATTGCGTAAAGTCAATCGTATTCATTTGACAGTTCATATTGTATCATACTATAATATGTCATCCCATACAAATTGCAGCCGATGGAATACAAAATACAATACAAAATACAAAATGCTTTATTTCGGTAACAAACCAAGTGATTACAAAATTGAGATGACATTCCTAGTAAGTATAAAAAAATACCTGTATCAGGAAGCCATCGCTCTTCCATTTTCATTATCTGTCAGGTAAGTTTAATTTAAAACAAAGCAATGGAGAAAAGTAAATAAAAAGGTAAGTACATAGCAATATAAAAGAAAAAATAATTATTTAATTTTAATTTTTGCATGCGCGTGTGTGTGTGTGTGTGTGTGTGTGTGTGTGGGTGCGTGTGTGTGTGTGGGTGCGTGTGTAGGTGTGTATGTGTGTTTGTTAAATGGTCTGTATCTCATATTTATTCATGCCAATCATTATTAAAGTGAGCTACTAAAATTAACTTACATATTTCTTTCATTTATTAATAATTTTTCAGTATTTATGTAATCGAGTGATTTAAGCCAAGCTGTTATAGTTTTTTTACATTTAAAATAGTTTAGGGAAAAAATATTAAGTTTCTTATTAACGTTGTTATAAAGATAGTTTACCTGTTTATCAAAGTGTCTAGCTGCAAAGGCTGTGTTAACTGATTTTATGGGAATAACTGTGTCTTTTCGTCTTCTATTGTTTATGTTTCGATCAAAATTTATCGATTTATGTAGTCTAAGTATGGAGTTTAGGACATATAGTTTTCTAACTGTCAGGAGTTCGGCAAGAGTGTATAATTGAACTGTTGGAAACTTGTAAGGAAGAGAGTACATCACTTTGAGTAAGGCCCTTTGAGTTCTTTCTATTTCCAGGAATTTCGTCTTACATACGATATGAACTGTCAAATGAATACGATTACCTTACGCAATTCCACATCTGGGTTGCGTTCAGAGCCTTAGAGCGCGGTTGTTTGATTGTTTTTTAACTCACTTTAAGGTTCGGAACGACCAAGAACTTTAAATGTCAATGTCAATACAAAGTCTTCTTTTTCCATTTGGAATACGAATAATTTAAACTTTTCTTTATTCTGAATCAAATAAAATCCGTTTTTTGAGGATCTACCATGATTATTTTAAGAATTAGACTCAAAAACATCAAAATACAAAATAATGTCAATTGACATTGACATTTTTTCTATAGACAAACGTCAGAGCGTTTAACAACCATCCATTTTGATGGTTAAAAAGTTGCAACGCTCTGACGTTTGGAACGGGACGGTTGTGTCAACCGAACGTCACGCTCTAATGTTTGGAACGCCGTTAGAGCGTTTGGTTGTAGTTAGGTTGCACTCGGAGCGTAGGTTTGGAACGCAACCCTGCTGTGACGGCGCGGCGTGCGAGCGACTTTATCCTTAGGAGTGATTAAGCGATGTTGTTGCTCATGGTACATATTCACTTCTTGGTCGCACACCAAACCTATCGGTCTCTTACTCATATTTATTGTGGCAAGCGCGATTAACCGGAATTTCCAAACCCATATGGTTGAGCGAAGCGATGGCTGGTCCACGCGTCATGCTCGTGAACGGGTGCTGCCAGTGGGAATGGGTCTGCTTCTGAGTACCTATCTTAACGCATATTGAATTGTAAGAATTGCGTTTTTTATTGTTATTTTTTATGTCTTGTCTCAAGTATTTTTTGGTAAATTTTGCCTACTTAGGTGCACTTTCGAGTAGCAGACATAGTGATTACTGATTTCTCAACTAGTTGAAAGTTATTTACTCTCACAATTACCTATCCGATATGTAGTAGGTATTTAATTTCAACCTACCTACCCATTGTGTACAAACTTTTGTTAATTATTGTGATGGAAAATGACCTCACTTTAAATGTGGAGCTCATTTTTCAATGTTGACGACTCTGTATGAAATATACAGGGAGAAAAAAGCAGCCCTTGACGAGTTTCTTGCCGGTTCTTCTCGTTACAAGGTCTCCCGCTCAGGGTTTGCGAACCGATGGCGTAGCTTCTTTGACATTCACAAGTGCTTGTAACAGCCTAGACTGAATAAATGATTTTTTGATTTTGATTTTGAAAAACAAACATACAGTGGTATTACTATAAATAAAATTAAGAAAAGGTTGTCACTCCAAAATACATTTGCTGTTTGAAACATTCAGTGGTGTTGTTATTAAGAATATTGAGAAAGGGTTCCCAATAAAAACATACAAACTATAAATAAAATTGGAAGATGTTGCCACTGTAACATACATCTATCCAAGTCATTTAAGTAAGAATGACAACAAAATTTGCTTTCAAAAGATTTTGACGTTTTAAAATTTAATTCTAAGCAATAATTTAAGTCAATCTCATAGATCTTACACTAGAGAATATTTGCAATTGTGAATTAATCAATAAAAAAAATCTATTTATTACCTGCAGTTTGCCTGAACTGAATAAAAGTTCCGTTGCCCTCAACACCACTAGCATTCGGATGTACAAGGAAGGCTTTCACACGAAGTGCTTCTAAAGAGCATAGCACGAGAAAGTAGCTGTTTTTGTCGCTCGTGTCGCAGTATTTTTCCCCAGTTATCCTCCAAACTCCTGCATAAAGAATAAAGAAATATGATGTATATTGATTAATGTAATATGCAAATAACAACCCATGTAAAAACTTTATCAGCAACAGAGTCGTCAAAGGGTGGAAGACTAGACAGATATTTAACAATAAATAGTGAACAAAACAGAAATTCACTGGTATGGTAATGGCACAGTGGCTTAGTTCACGTACCTACAACAAACTGGAAAATTTACTAAGAGTTACTATGTAAGGAAATCACTTTCGAGTAGGTTAACACCTAGCACTCACACACATAATACTAACACACTCACACTTTTACTCACACAATCACACCCGCACATTCACATACACACAAGACGTTTATTTTATTTTTATTTCCATTAAAAACCATTAAAATAAATATAAGCAAACTCCATTATTGATGTTAGTTTTAAAATAATATTTTTGATATGTTTAACATGCTATAAGTCGCATTTATAATTTTTATTCTGATAACCAAAGTGTAAAAGATTATTTACGATACAGGCCTAGCCTAGTGTAGAAATCATTTAATTTCTAGCTACTATGCGTTTCACGATACAATGTTAACATCTGATAATTAATAATAATGTATAATGTATTCTAAGATACAATCATTTTAAGATAGAGTAGATTTGTTTGATTTCTTCATTCACTATACATTTATACTAGTGTAGCGGCACCTACCTATACGTAGCACATTACCTACACACGGTTGCAACAAGATTCATCACCGTGTGACCAGATGGAGCTAGTGTTGAATAAACCCAAAGATTAGTAATGAATAGCATCTAGTAGTATGGAGAATATATGGAGAAACCTACATCTCGCTAACGAAGTTTAGTTAGCGACACAACATATTATTATATACAACTGCCAACCATCATCGGTTGGACCACGGTCCCCGGGCTAATATCATCCAGCCCGGAGGAAGATCTTCCATTTGGCATTCCTACTAGTGGCTACCTACTCTCTCCATACCATTCCATACTACCATACATCATTCCTACACTAGCAAGTTATGTGTTACATCATTTCCAGTTTTAGTTACGCATTGATTGTTAATCTACTGACCTTGGCCATCTATCTCTGCATGAGATCTGAAGTCAGCCTGAGTTACTCGTTCTGCTACTTTCTCTTTAATACACAGCTTTAAAAGGTGATCACCAGTAATGAGATCATCCACAATTTGTTGGTACTGTTCTGCTTCCAAACCTCTTCTCAAAGCTTCTAGGCACACCCAATGGTCGCTCACCTCTTGACCAAGCTGAATATCATGTGCTATCACTTCCAAGTACCTTATACTTTCAGTATAATTCATTGCTAAGCCATTGTTTGTTAAACTAACAGGTGCAGCATACATCCTTAACCTTTTTAACGCGTTTTTGCGGTCTTCTTTAGTCTTATTCGCATCGTAAAACACATTTTCAAGTGCAGCTACTCTAGCATTTAAGTTTTCAGACTCCTCTTTGTTTAAAACTTCGGAATAAGCCAGTAATTCCTTGTTGAATACGGACACGAAAACGTCTTTCATAAATGGCGGAATTTTCGGCTTTCGGCGCTCTGTTCGCTCTAAAACGTTTAGGTCTTCGAAATCGAACTTCTCCTCTTGAACTTGAGGCTGAGACGCTTGTGAGGATTCCAAGTTTTTAGCTGAAAATCGAAACTGGCGACTGAAAGTTGTACTCAGTGATTTGTTTCTGAAAACGCATATTTTTCGAGCGAAATTCATACTGAAATACGTTTAAAAACTCTTTTTTCACATACGAAATTAAAATAATTATTATTTTTGTTGTATGTAAATCAAAAAGTATTATATTTTATTTATTTATTCAAGATCGTAAATCGCTTTGAGGTTATTTTGCGTAACTTTGACATTTTGTTCGTTGACATTGACAATTGATTGACATACCATACCACAGAATAACTAAGGCGCGTTCTAAACCTAGGTTGCGTTCCAAACCTACGCTCCGAGTGCAACCTAACCACAACCAAACGCTCTAACGGCGTTCCAAACATTAGAGCGTGACGTTCGGTTAACACAACCATCCCGTTCCAAACGTCAGAGCGTTGCAACTTTTTAACCATCAAAATGGATGGTTGTAAAACGCTCTGACGTTTGTCTATAGAAAAAATGTCAATGTCAATTGACATTATTTTGTATTTTGATGTTTTTGAGTCTAATTCTTAAAATAATCATGGTAGACCTTCAAAAAATGGATTTTATTCGATTTAGAATAAAGAAATGTTTAAATCATTCGTATTCCAAATGGAAAATGAAGACTTTGTGTTGACATTGACATTTAAAGTTCTTGGTCGTTCCGAACCTTAGAGCGAGAGAAAAACCAACAAAACAACCGCGCTCTAAGGCTCTGAACGCTACCCTATATACTTCCTCTTCTTCTTATTTTTGTTATGGCATTCTACTCCTCTTCAGGGAGTAATTTTTGCCAGTGTCAAGTGTTAAATAATTCAGTTGTATATTGTATTGTTTCAGTTTACATTCTCTACATTAGACATAATACGATTTTAAGACATAATGGTGTCGATTCGGTTGGTAAACTAAATTTAGTTTTCCATCCTTTTCTTTCTGTATCGAAAAGACAAGAACGGAATGCTAAAAGTAAGTATAGTCCTGTCAGTTTAGTTAAGTCGTGCTAACCGAATCGACACCAATATCTATTTTTCTATGGTAGGTAGGTACTTATGTTTTTTTTTACCCCAAAAAGAAGTAGCTGACGTATCGAGCCAAAATCACTGAAAAATGTTTCGGTTCTAATGTGTCAGGAGAACGATATAAAGAAATCTAAAAATCGTTGATAGTTACAATAATTATTATAGAAGCTGGACAGTAAATTAATTAAAGATCCTTTAAAGATCGAATTGAAGCAAAAGAAAACCAAAATGTGTTGCAAGAAATTGACATTTACGAAAATCGCTTCCGATCCGACATCCAAAAATTAGTACAAAACAACAAAATGACAGGTCTACATTTACACTAGCGCCATGTTAGTGGTAGTGCACCGACTGGTGGACGTTTAGTGAATCAACACAATTATCCTGCCATTATATTTTTTTATTTTATTTATCTTTTTCTATATCTTTTTTTTATTTATTTAAGTATAACTTTTTTATTATCACTGTCTTAATTAACTCTTTTAAATCTCGTTTACATTAGGTTTTAATCATTAAAAGAACACACTAATACACAGTAAAAAATAAGAGAACTTTAAAAAAAGGACTTTTATGAAATTCAATGAGGGCTTTTCACAATGACAAAAAACTGTAGGCTCGATAGATGGCGTTGATAAAATAGAGGTAACAATGTGATTTTTTTACTAAGCTTTGAAGAGTATCAACACCATTTAGTGAGGCAAATAGTTACTATTTTTAGGCTTCGAAGAGAATCAACACCATCTAGTGAGGCAAATAGTTACTATTTTTTTTTAAATGTCACTTTGAAAACCCCCTATCAAAACCAAATTGAACAAGAAACAATAATTCTAATGTTTGAAAAGCCTTCCTAAACATTGCAACCCCAACTCAGTCACTTTGCCGCTTAATTTATGCGGTCAATCAGACCCCATGTAGCCCTAATTATGGACTCTAATTAAGCTTGTAACACCTACAAATATAAACACAAACAATTAAAGGAAAGCCACAATTTGTTAGAATATGAATTTTGTAATTTGGTAACCCTGATGAACTAGGGATGGGGCTGTAATAAGTTAATAACGTTATTTCTGAATAACAGTTACATGATTGAATAAAAGTAAAAAATATATTATGTTTTGTTTTATTATTTATATTGTTTTATTTTGGTTTCCAGTATCTAAGTAGTTTTATTTTATAGTAGATTATTTTCTTTAGTTACCTACTGAGTTAGTTGTCCTTGCATTTACTTTTTAAGAACTGACTGTTTTTGCTTACTGTGAGTGAGGTAGGTATGCTTTTATTTCAGTTTCCATTTTTGGATTTTAAATGTTAGAAAAGTTAAGTTTTATAACTTTTAAGTCGAATTCCTCATATTTTTTTAACACATAATTATTAACGTAATAATTTTGATAGTACTAAATATTTACAAAAATGATTTTCTGAGATTAGGCTGAAAAAGAAAAATGCTAAAGTTAAATAAAGTAAAACTAAAAATTAGAGTTTAACTTAAATTAACTAATAATAAATGCGTTTGTGTAAAAAGTTTTTTTTATTAATGAATAGTGCGCGCAGTATGGTGCAGTCGATGCAACAAATAGATTTCGAATGTTCCATTGCATAAACAAGTTATCCTAATCGTTACCAGTTATAACTGGTTATAACGCAAAACGTTGAAATTCAGACACGAGTACAACACTAACAAGAAAATAGGGGTTGGGGTAGCCGAGACACTACCCTCCCTCAGCGATCAATGGAAAACCTACCCTCTTCCTTCGTATGAAAATGCAATTTTCCCATATTTTCACTGAAAATGAGTTGTTTTACATAACTATACGTAGCGTAGCACCGCCATGAAATAATCAGTAGGAATCGCTGAATGCAAGACAGTATATCGTTCGCGGAAAAACGTATATTTTGCATTACAAAAGCGATCGTGTCTCCCTATAACGAGTTTCCAGTCATTAGTGGTGTGATGATGTCGTAGATATGTTACCTGTTATTTTGTGAAGTGATTTAGTATGAAGTGTCTTCGGATGAAAAGTAAAACATTGGTTGTGTGAAGGAAAAACGCAATGATTTCATAGTTGGTGAGATATAAGGCGCTTTCATGGTAAGCACAAACGTGCATTAGATAGACAATGTATGCAAATGGATCCTATTAATTTATAGTTGACGTGCTTAATTAATTTATAGCAAACGAGGTTCTTACTTAAATATGTAAGTACGTTTGCCTGAAACAAAAGTGTTTTACTGATTTTTTTCTTTAGAAAACAAAAAATTATAAGTTTTATAATTTTTGTTGATAAAATATATTAATAGCACAATTTCGCCTCTACCGGAAGTAATAAATTCCTCAAAAATTCGCCCTTTATCAGCATGATGCTTTTGCGTTGTTTTAAATAATAAAAAAAAGATTTTTTATAAGTATTTTGTATTTGATGTAGGTTTGCTTCGTTTTTTACGTAAAATAAAAAAGAATTTATTTATAATAATTAAAAGAAAATTTAGTAGATAATTTACCTTTATATTTTCACAAATATTTAATTGATGATGGGTGAAGAAAATTAAGATCAAGTGATGTTATCGTGAGGTGATTACTGATTACCTACAGCAAAAACGGGGAATGTCAAAAAAATGACAAATTGGCTGAATTTTTTATAGGTAGATGAATACGCTCCCTTATTAAGGCGGTTGTATGACCGAAAGTGGCGCCCTCAGAGGTTTTTATTTAATAAGTTATTAATGGAAAAGATTATAATGTTAATCGTGGAGATTTTAGGGCCCATGGTCTAGTATTTTTAGAAGGTATCACTACATGCCCTCGTAGTCATTCGTAGAAGTAGATAGCAAATGTGTCAAAAACGGCCACTTTTAGCAGTTTTGCTATCTACTTCTAGCAGTGACTACGAGGGAATGTAACGATACCGTCTAAAAATACTAGACTGTGGGCCCTAAAATCTCCACGATAAACATTTTTAAAATTGTGTATTGGAAATATAATATTAAATATAATTCACCGCGGCGCAACTTTCGCTCAGGGTACCACCTTAATAGGAAAAAGAAAAGAGCCACCTCTTGCCACAACGCCACAACCTCAACATTAAAAAACACAAGGTTTTTGACACAATTTTGACATTTCTGCATAGCCATAGACTAAATTGTTTTGACACTTTTTTAATAGTCATGTTGTCGTAAAATATTAGCCAATATAATTTTCTTCAAAGCCAACCAAAAAATTTATAAAATAAAAAAAATGCTTGACCGTTTTTTAGGGTTCCGTCACAGAATATATAATAGTACTAACGTACAGAAGTCCGACCCCGCAAGGACCATCAAATAATAAGCTACTCTCGCTGCACGGCAATAAAGTACAATTTCAAACTGCACAACGCTGCGTGGATAAAATTATATGCACCTACGAAGAAGAAAGAGAGGCGTCTCTTTCTGTCGCATAGCTCTGTCTCAACCGACACATTTCGGGGTTGCTACTCGCTAGTTACTCATATCATAGAAAACATTCGTTATGCCCATGAATAAACAATGAAATTACTATAATAGGTACCTACTTATAAAATAAAATAAATCTACCTAATAGGTGAGCTGAGCATATTTAAAGAGCATAAATAATAAGTATTTCTTAGTAGTTAGAGAAGCTCGATGGCGCAGTGGTATAGCGCCTGGCCCAACGATTGCGGAGGTTAAGCAACTTTTGCAAGGGTCAGTTATGGGATGGGTGAAAAAAATAGTATTTTTTAGCTTTTTTCTTTACTGGTGCCATATTTCGAACTTCGATACAACTAAGTATGTAAATATGTATACAAAAAATACAATAAACTTTGGTAGGTAGGTAGGTACGTTAGTAATTAAGTATCAAAAACGAAGTGCATGCAGTTTCGCATTCGGCGCTTGACTGACTCGTTTCGTTCGTGACGTTCACGCGCTGCGCTCTCGTCGCTTGCACACGCCGCGCGTTTCGGTCGGCGCGGTGATATCCCTCGACAATGGCCCTCTTGGAGTGGGCCGCGAGCAGTAGGCTAATATAAAAGTTTAAGCGCGGAGTTATACCCCCCTGGTTCCGTAGCCAAAATGGCAAAAAACGGAACCCTTATAGATTCGTCATGTCTGTCTGTCTGTCCGTCCGTCCGTATGTCACAGCCATTTTATGCCGAAATTATTAAGATTACACAGTTAAAACTTAGTAGGTAGATGTATTCTGTTAACCGCTTAAAAAAATAAAGATTAAGGAGGGGCTCCCCACACATGGAACTGAAACTGAAAAAAAATCATACCAATACGTGCGGGGTGTCTGTCTATAGATAGGTCTTCAAAAATGACATTGAGGTTCACAATTTTTTTTTAAAGTCAACCGTTTGAAAGATAAACACTGCCAAAGTGGTAAAATGTGTGTGTGTGTGTGTGTGTGTGTGAGTAGAGGGGGGGCTCTAACTTTTGAAATAGGTCAGTGAAAAATCTAAAAAAAAAATATGTTATAGATCTTAATAAAAACTTTCACTGAAAATTGGTTTGAACGAGATATAGTAATTAGTTTTTGAGATGTATCATATTTTCCAAAACCGCAAATATAACTTTGTCATTCATACCAACACTGTGAAAAACAAAGTTATTTTTACAGACGAAAAATGATAGTGGTATTAAATATGGTATGGTATATAAGGTAACTACGGAACCCTACGGCGCGTGGCCCGACATGCACTTGGCCGGTTTTTTTTACTTATCGACGTAGACAAAACGCTCTCGAGCAACAACAACTAATCTTGAAGACTTGAAGCGTGTCTGGCCCTGTCTCATCAAAAGCGAAGAGCTTACCAACAAAAAGTTTACAAAGATGGTATCATTAGCTAAGTTTTTTGAACCGCTCTGAAGGGAAGGGAGAAGGGAAGTTGTTTTATCTCTGTTTTAATTATCTTGACAGAAATACTTACGGGAAAACTCGTACCTATCTAAAAGTCCGTGAAAAATTAAAGTTGACTGGTAGAGAATGCTACTAGCATTAAGTCCGCCTCTTGTACCATTCTGTATTGTACAATAAAGATAGTTAAAAAAAATCTCAGAAAATATTTATTGCATTTCTGAGATTTTCATTCTATAACGGGTGTAACAAGACCTTCGACGAAGCCGAAGTCCACGCATTCCGTCCATCATCAGGATCATTTTTGTCTTTTAGATCATACCTGGGAAACCAATAAGTATTTCGTAACAAATAATGGCTTCAAAACTTTGTCACTAGATGTATCTCATGAGCACGCACATAAACGCTGCCATTTAACTTGGCCGCACGCAGCTGTGTAGCATTCACTCGCAGGCGCGGTCTGTTGTACGCGTCACATTGCGTGGTAATGCATGCAATGTTTTTTTAACACCAAAAATCAAAATGGTTTCCCAGTAATAATTTTGAACAGAAATGGTCCTGATGATGGGCAGAATACGTAGACCTCGGCTTCGTTGAAGGTCTTGTTACACCCTGTATTTTCTAATTATCTTATGTTTTGAGCTTAGAGCATTTAAAGGTTTTGAGTCTCACATACCTACGAGTTTTATTTTAAAGAAATTACACCTCTGTTTTTTAAATTCTGTATCGTTTATTAGCGTAGACTGATAGGTACTGCTACTTACCGCTCGTATGTGTGTCATTTTTCGAAATGACAGATTTTTTTTAAACACTGAATAAAAATAAAAATTCCACAATGAACCCGCTCACAAAATTTCACGAAAATCTGTTGAGAAATGCGATCTGTAGAGGAGAACATCCAGACAGACAGACATACAAAAGCATTTTTGCCCAAGCTAAAACCATCTAAAACGGAGACGCTTCGCTCCTGCTCCGCTCACTCGGCCAATTATCTTCATAAAATATCAATTAACTCATAAAACCAAATTACAAATACTTACACGTCAATGTAGAAAAAAAAAATTGCCAGATATGAAACGAAGACCCTTCGCTCGTACTCCGCGCTCACTCAGCCAATTATCTTCATAAAATATCAATTAAGGCGAGGCCAGTTCACGATTTGATGAAAAGATCGATTTTTGAACTTCCAATGTGAAGAACGGATGTAGAATTCTACTTCACAAAAATTACTGTAGACTGAACATTATGTCATGAAACACAATAACCGAACAGAATATTAAAAAATGGCATGGTTACTCTGTAAAAAAATCCTGAATAACACCATAAAATTAAACTTCAAATCGTCAGATTTCGTTATTTTCAACGACAGTGATATGATCTTTTATGCAAAAAGGATAGCTTTTTTATCGATCTAACACAATAACCGAGTACATTTTAAAAAAAATATCAAGTATTTCAGAAATCAATAAAAATGTACCTACTAAATTTCGTCAAATTTCTGGCGAAGCGTTAATTAAAGCTACGCAATATTCAACCTTATTCTAAAGACCTAGTGAAAGAGTAAATTTCGGGAACTGCCTCGCCTTAAGGGGCCATAATAGGAAAACATGGTTTGCGCGGGCCATATTTTTATATAGTAAACGTAAAGTTGTAGCCACAAAAAAGCATACGACAAGCTAAAGAGATTATCTAGTACCTACAAGTATTAAATTGCGTATAAACCTCACAGATGATTGTAAAAAAAAATCAGAATATCATCAAAAGCGCTTGTCGCGGGCCATATTTTTGGCGTAAATAATAGCGGAAACGTATTGAATTCTACATCAAAATACACTTTAACGTACTGTGCAGTTGCTCCAATAACTTTTTTTAAGAAAGATGATTCTGCTAAAGTTTATGATGAAAAAACAACGAAAAACATCGAAAAAGTGCAGAAGTGAGGTTATTTTCCATATTTCGCGTCACGGAGCCTTAACTTATAAAACCAGACTACAAATATACGTCAATGTAGATAAAAATCCATCGAGCAGCGACGGCTCCGACAGAAGCCCGTCTTACTCTAAGCTAAAATCAGTGTTTGAAGGAAACAATGTTTTCACCAGATTTTCCCAAACACCTCCATCAGAATAACATCATAGTTGCCAAGCTAAATTAATCTTTACGAGTTCGTCTTAAGTGCGAAGTATAGACACGTCGCATTGGTTTTAACGCCAAAGCGAACTTCTGAGGACCACTTAAAAAGGATCTTGCAGGAGAACTAATGAGGAAACTATTGGTAAAAGAACTTGCGTAGAATGGGACACTTCTCTGTCGAGTCCTATAATACTTATAGAAACACGCGGTGGTGTGGTATCAAATTGAAATTGATTTATCAAAATATAGGTACCAAAGTGTAAGGGTTTTTATGCACAACAGGATAGTGCTTGGCTTTCACCTCACCTGATGTTAAGTGACGATAAGGCCGAAGGTGTAAGCGCACTACATCCGGAATCCTCACCATCTAGCCGGAACACAAACAATTTTTAAATTGTTGTTTTGTTAATAGGTAAGATCGTGGTAGCTAGGCAGGCGGACTTGAAATAAGCCCTACCACCAACCAAAACGAGTACAAATTGTACCCACCATGGGAATCGAACCCGGGAACCCCTGCGCCTTACATGGGTGGGCAAACCACTAGACCACAGAGGCAGTTGAATGAAAAACCTTATGCAACATTTCACTTCACCACACACCCACTGTCGGCATTGGCAACGCAATTAGCACTATCCCATTTTCTCAAGTAGGTATTTAAAATCACTTTTCACTCCTCTTGCTCAAAAAGTCAGTCATTGTAACGTACAAGAGCCGAGATATAATAGCATAATAACCCCGAGGGGATAAAGTTTTTTCTTTTTTAATGTTTGTCTATTACCAATGACCCTACTAAAACGAAAAAGTCTTTATTCATAATCACGAATAAAAACTCGCTCGACTTAATACTGTTTCTCATTCTTATTTTTGAAAATGGAACTAAAAGCATCTCTTCGGTGAAATCATAGACTTATTTATACTCTGTGCAAAGAGTGAATCGTAGAATGCTTGTTTGTGTTGCTTAGCTGCTACAGCAGAAATTAAAAAAAGGTACCATGGCGCGAAATCTTTAGAATTTTTCTATAATTACAAACTGATTGAATTGTGTGACTGTAATAGGAAAGAAATGATTTTAATCTTTTGCCGTCAAGCACAAATCATTTATTTAAATATTGTACAAAAAGTTTATGAAGTGGAGGATAGAAAAACGAGTGGATTCGTTTACGGTGGAAGTAGGTATAAACTATTTAATATTGTATTTTATTTTCTCGCAATCGTAGTGAAAAGTATAGTGTAACACTCGACGCTAAAACCCATTGTAACTCGGTTTCAATTAATTTCGGGAATAAAACTACCTCGTATGCAATGGGTCATTTTAGCGTCTTGTATAGCAATCTACTATTAGTGTAGAGTTTATAAAGGAGAATTTATTATTGCAGTCACCAAAACAATACGCTCGTTATGCTTACGCTGAAAATAATATCGTCTCGACTACTGCAATAATATTCCTTTAAAAGTTAATGCTATGCAAAAACTATTGTGATATAGGTATAGATTTATCAAGGCATTATTACCATGGCAAGCTTGAATCACTTCTTTGTCACACAACAAAGGGGTGAAAAAGATTCTTGCCTACCCCACGTATTCACCCTTATTCGACGTGTAGACTGGAGATTTTTAAATGAGGTGTTGAAACTCCTTACAATCGTTCATGACAGGGTGAGGTTGGTGTAGTGTAAGACCTTTACAGCTGCATGCTGTTTGGTTATCACTTTCACTTAACATTTAACCCTAATTAAATAAAAGCCACTCTTATTTGAGGAGCTCGGTGGCGCAGTGGTTTAGCGCCTGGCCCAGCGATCGCGGAGGTTAAGAAACCTTCGCAAGGGTCAGTCATGGGATGGGTGACCAAAAATTTATTATCTCGAGCTGCTCCGTGCTTCGGAAGGCACGTTAAGCCGTTGGTCCCGGCTGCATTTGCGGTTTTAGACTACAAAAATCACGTGTATTTTTTGGTACTTACTAAGTATAATTTAAGAATTCAGAATATTATCATTTTTCGTTATTATTTTTCGTTTTTCGGTTTAAAAATAAATACACGTGATATCTCACTATACCCCCCCTCCCTCTAGTGATATTTGGTGATTTTTTCCAAATATATAAATTCCAATATATATAAAAATAAACATTTCGTTTAACAGTTCCGGTAGCAAACATTTCCAATTTCTTTTGCGGTAAAATTTTTTGAGATTTAATTTTCTCAAATTTAATAGTCTTGAATTTGAGACAATTTTATGACAATGACAATGTTCATCCACTTTAAGTAGGTAAGTACTTATACTTACATTGTTTCAAACGACTACTTTAAATATCACCAACATACGAGTATCTAATTCTAGATTTATTTTCCTACGAAATATTTACTTAGCTAAATTGAACACGGTTTTAGATGCCTCCCACAACATCTCTGTTTATCTGTCCTTAATTAATGGCCTTCCTGTAATACCATCTTAATATCATCTTACGCAAACAATGTCTGAAATAACAGTCACTGGTGTTGGACATCGATTATCTTTTTTATTGATGAGGTAATTTACCGTGTCTGTTCGTGAGGTTTTTTTTATTCACAACGGGATAGTGCTTAGCCTTCACCTCACTTGATGTTAAGTGACGATAAGGCCGAAGGTGGAAGCGCACTACACCCGGAATCCTCATCACTGAGGAACTGGATATCTTACCTCTAACTGCCGGAACACAACCATTTTTAAATTGTTGTTATGGCGTCAGACTTAGGCAAGATGGTAGTAGCTAGCCAGGCGGACTTGAAATAAGCCCTACCACCAACCAAACCGAGTACTAAGTGTACCCCCCTTGGGAATCGAACCCCTGAGTCTTACACGGGTGGGCGAACAACTAGACCACTAAAGGTGGTTATAGTAGTTTATGATACAAGGTTGGTAAGGAGTTTTAAAAAACCTTAACAACCGTGTGCCATACTACGTTTTTCAATAAAACATTATAGGTACTGCTGAAATTGTAATTTATTCATATAATAAAACTGTAAATTCTAAATATTTGTGCGCGAATTACGCAAAAACCGCAAAACGAATTTTGATGGATTTTTCACAATTTAGTAGATTGAGGTCCAACTTAAAATCTAAGCTATGTTTCATCAAATTCAGGTGGGTGGAACCTGGGAAACAGCTTGAACTCTCCGTAGTACTAGCTTTCATACACTAAAGGGGTCATTTTAAACTGGTTGCAATATTTTTCTACTGTCCACGCGGATGAAGTCGCGGGCGGAAGCTAGTAGAAATTAAAAAAAAGTTCGTAAACAAAAACGCACGGCGCCGGCGTGCGGTAAAATCAACTTTCCGCACGCTGTACTACTCCGTAAACAAAAACGCACGGCGTGCGGTAAAATCAACTTTCCGCACGCTCGACTGTCATCGTAAACTTACATTTTCGAGCAACTGTATTGAAAAATAATTTTGTCAATATCTACTTCTAAACATGAAAATGTCTTCTCAAAATCGATAGTTCAGCGGTAAATCACATAAGAGTTTTTTTTATGTATTGAGTAGAAATCTAGTTATTTTAAAACTGGTAGGTATCTGGTATACGATTATTTTTGTCGCAAAATTGTCGCAAAACCTACATTATCTAATCTGAGGTGTAACATCTATATATTTGTGAGTAAGTATAATTATGTAAGTATCTCTTTTCTGTATCATTACAATTTTTATTTCTAATTTTCCAGTCACTTATTGCCACACCATGACTCTATCCTCATTTTTTTTGCCTTTTTAGGGTTCCGTAGCCAAAATGGCAAATAACGGAACCCTTATAGATTCGTCATGTCTGTCTGTCTGTCTTTCCGTCCGTATGTCACAGCCAGTTTTTCCGAAAGTATTAAGATTACACAGTTGAAACTTAGTAGGTAGATGTATTCTGTTAACCGCTTAACGATTTTGACACAAAAAAAATAAAGATTAAGGGTGGGCTCTCCATACATGATACTGAATTTTTTTCTTCTTCAATAAAAATTACATTAAGGTTCCTAAGACAACTTTTCTCGAAGTCAACCGTTTAAAAGATAAACACTGCCAAAGTGGTAAAATGTGTGTCCCTCCCCCTCTAACTTTTGAAATAAGAGAGTGAAAAATCTAAAAAAAATATATACTATAGATCTTAATAAAAACTTACGAAAATTAGTTTGAACTAGATATAGTTATTAGTTTTTGAGATATATCATATTTTCCAAAACCGCAAATATAACTTTGTCATTCATACCAACACTGTGAAAATCAAAGTTCTTTTTACAGGTGAAAAAAAGTGGTATTAAATATGGTAGGTATAAGGTAACTACGGAACCCTACGGCGCGTGGCCCGACACGCACTTGGCCGGTTTTTCCCTCGCATCGCGCATTTCCCCTCACATTTTCCTGCACTTTTTTCCTACCAAAAGAGCATTATAAGCAATTTTTATCGTCACTAAATTTCTGTTACATCACATCGTTTGTCCGTCCGAAACTGCTGCTAATACTTTCGATTGGCCCCGGTTTTGTCCGAAGCCGTACATGTACGCTATCAAATTACCCACGAACTTGGTTAAAATGTTCCTCCACGAATGGTGTCAAGTGTCAAATGTTGTGTCCAAAAGACAGTTTCGAAGCTTGACTTTTGTTACTTTACCAGTCTAGGAATTATGCTTAACTACTTAAACATCCGAGCAGCTTAAATTAACACCAATAAAAATATGGCAATGATCTTTTACATCATACTGCTCGGAAACTACGATTTACTAGTATGGTATGAGGCTGTGTAAGTTGGCATGTGCAACACAGTGCATTGTTTTTTTTTCAGTAAAAAGTTTCGTCATTTTAATTAGAAAAGAAATTGGTTCACTAAGGAGTTTTGCATAGCTTGAATGGTAAAGTGTACTTTACAATTAAAGCATTCTTGAAAGCTTGAATTGTAAAGTGATTTGAAAATGGAACGTTCTATCTAAACAGTGCACATGCCTGGCCAACCAGTATCACTGCCTTTTAATAATTTGTATCTATTAATTTTAATAAATATTTTTTTATAAATATATACTCTAATGAAAAATTCATTTTGTCATACCAATATAAATGTTTTATTTACCTCGCATGAATGATGTAAAGTAGTATGCTTACCTCGGTTGTAAGTAGCTATTACGTCCCTTGTGTAACAAACTACTATTAATGATGTTTTAGGGGTATCTTACACTATAGTTGCAGTTTTATTATCTTGTCCATCAGCCATTTTTGATGTCCCCACTGCTGGGGCACAGGCCTTCCTTAAGGGTGGTAAGGAGGATCGGCCTAACCCACCACGCGGGCCCAATGCGGATTGGTGGGTGTTGACGACTGCAAAAGCAGTCAGAAGCACGGAGGAGCTTGAGATAATAAGTTTTTGGTCACCCATCCCATGAGCGACCCATGCGAACGTTGCTTAACTTCCGCAATCGCTGGGCCAGGCGCTAAACCACTGCGCCACCGAGCTCCTCTATCCTTTATTATCTTACTACCTATAAATTCTGAATGGTTAGTTTTTTAAGCTCACTTCGTTTTATAATGAGATTAAACCTAAAGTGACATCTTCAGTTAGTTATAAACTTAAAGAAATCATAAAATATCAAAATTAATTTAAAACATTATTAGACACATTTTGAAGACACCTTAATTATTTTTTTAATTGGCTTATTTTATGAAATTACCCTCGACATAAAAAAACAAAATGATTCACAAACATAGGTAGGTAGTTATACTTTATTTTATTTAATGTACCTACCAACAACTACAAGTTTGAAATAAAAGTTATACGACTTCGGTGCTTATTGCCACTTTGATAAAGCTCCAACTCCGACAGAGAAAAAGATAAATGAACCGAATAGTACACAGCTGAGACAAAAGCAATTTAATTAAAAAAATAAACCGCGAAAAACTGTTTGCGAACGTATTTAGTAGCAGTGATAAAATACGCGTCATGTCATTCTGTTTGAGGGCCACACTATTTTATTACTTTTTTATTTAACGTTTATGATCGAAGGAATAAAATTATTATTCCTAACTTGAATAGTAAAAAGTTTGTATGCGTCGCATTTTCGTACTACAAATTACAAATGAGAAGATTCTATTCCAAATTATAAGAATTTTAATCAAAGTCGCCAGCATAACGCCAAAATCGAGTTTTTGGCGCCATTTTGTCGGTTTCAGTTCGGTGGCTATTTTAATTATTTGCAAATTGTTTTATAGTGGATATTGTGTCTTAAAATTGGTGCAGTTTTGTGGTACAAGTGTCTACGCATCTGAACAATGTGGAATAATTGAAATAGGTGCGATCTTGGTTGTGTAAAGCTGAGACTATTATTGTAGTGGTGGCTACCTCGGCAGAACTTACCGAGTAAACTGTTTGATGCCTGTCGTTGATGTGAAATAATGAAGATATTTTGCTTTCTGACTCCGTATATTGAATAAAAAATGGATTTACAAAATTCGTTGGTAAGCGTCTCATGTAGGTTCAAAAGTGAATGTCATTCACGCCCCCCCCGCGCCCTCCGTCGCCGCTCGCGCCGCTGTCCGTTCGGAAACATACTCCCCCCCCTCGAAGACCTTGGGATTTCGAGGAGGTAACAGGCATAGATTGCGGGTTGCACGTCGAATGATCCCTCTTGAAGTTCTCACGTCTGCTACTCTGGCGACTCCATCAGGACCAGGGTACAGCTTGTGAATTCTGCCCATTCTCCATTTTAGTGGTGGTAAGTTGGGCTCCTTGATGACAACTAGCTCTCCGTCTTCTAATTGTCCTTGAGAAGTGCGCCATTTTGATCTCTCTTGCAGCTCACACAGGAACTCGGTGCGCCATCTCTCCCAAAACTGTTGACGCATTAGCTCAATCTTGTTGTAAGTGTTGAGTGAGGCGGGTGACACGTTGGAATTCAGCAGGTCTGGTGAAGGAAGTGACGTCAACGGCCTGCCGATCAAGAAGTGCCCGGGAGTCAAAGGATAGAGGTCTGTGGGATCGGATGAAAGAGGAGTAAGAGGACGGGAGTTCAATATAGCCTCAATTTGAATGAAAAGAGTAGACAACTCTTCAAACGTTAAATGATTATTGCCTACTGTTCTGAGGACGTGAAATTTGGCTGACTTTATACCAGCCTCCCAAAGCCCACCGAAGTGGGGGGAATAAGCCGGCGAAAAGTGGAACTTAATACCTTCGGTGGCGGCGAAAGATGATATTGATTGTTTACCCGACTTTAGCAATGCTACTAATTCATTGCTTGCGCCCACAAAGTTTCTGCCGTTATCACAAAAGATATCGCTTGGTTTGCCTCTGCGTGATATGAATCGTTTTAAACACAAGAGAAAATTGTCGGCACTAAGGTCTGAGGCTGCTTCGAGATGCAAGGCTCTGGTGGAAAAACAGACAAATAAGCACAGATAGGCCTTGATTATTCGACAACCACGACCTTTGCGATCTCTAATAAAGAATGGCCCGGCAAAATCGACCCCTGAAATTTGATAGGGAAAATTGGAAGTTACTCTACTGGCTGGCAAGTTTCCCATCATAGGTTTGACGGATTGCGTTTTTAAAATGTAACACATTTTACAACTATTTATTGTTTTTTGCGCTAGTCGCCGCCCTCCAAGAGGCCAATAAGTTTGCCGTATATTTGTCAACAATAGTTGTGGACCGCAATGAAAAAGTCTCTCATGCTCACGAGTGAATAAGAGTTTAGTAAAAGCATGATTTGAATCTAAAATTATAGGATGTTTCTTACTGTAAATTTCTGGAGCATTGTCTAACCGTCCACCGACTCGCAAGAATCCCTCGTCGTCTATAAAAGGCGACAAAGACAACATGCGTGATTTTCGAGGTAAGTCTTTTTTATTTTTTATTAAATTTAGTTCTAATTCGAAACATTGTGATTGATGAATTTTTATCATGTAATTCAAGGCTAACTTTAATTCTGATGTGGTTAAAAAATCTGTAGACTTTGATTTTGGATGTTTAAGATTATGAATAAATCTCATAGCATAAGCTAAACCTCTATGTAATGTATTGACATTAGAATTTGTATTAAATCTTACGATGGTTTCAGGTAAATTTGAATTTGTGTTTGTTATAGCAGTGCATGTGATTGGAGAAGGAAGTGTAGATGCGGTAGAATCGAGGTGAGTGCAAGTAAGGACCTTTTGTTCAGGTACGTTCGACATCCTTACCGTATCAAGAGGCCAGCTCGTGTCATCTTCGCAGAGAAACGAAGGTCCTGTCCACCATAGGTGAGATTCAGGTATGTGCTTTGGATTCACTCCTCTTGACGCAAGATCCGCCGGATTGTGAGACCCCGGCACATGCCTCCAAGAACTAAAAGATGTTAATTGCTGAATTTCAGCGACTCGATTGGAGACAAAGGTTTTCAAGTCATGTGCCTGAGATCCTAACCAGCTTAGGACTACCGTGGAGTCGCTCCAATACAGCACTCTATTAAAGGTGAGCCGCACAGCTTCTATCACCTTCGAAGCCAAGCGAGCCCCTAACAATGCTGCGCACAGCTCAAGTCGTGGTATGGTTTGACATTTTAATGGTGCTACTCTAGTTTTGGCACATAGTAATCTTGATGTAATGTTGCCAGACTCGTCCATTGTACGTACATAACAACATGCTGCGTATGCATTCTGCGATGCATCGCAGAACACGTGTAATTCTACACTGACTGGATTATTGGTAAGTACAAATCTGGGTATTTGAAGTGAAGACAAATTCGATAGACTCTTTACAAAATCATACCACATTTTTTCCAACTCTTCAGGAATTGGGTCGTCCCAATCTAGTTTTGAGAGCCACAACTTCTGAAGGATAATCTTTGGTGTAATGGTGCATAAACTTAACAAACCAAGTGGATCAAATAGTTTAGAGGAGGCTGATAATATTGTCCGTTTGGTAGCTTCCGCTGGACAATCGAACTGAGAAGAAAACTCAATGTGTCCAGACGAGGATCCCAACGAAGCCCTAATAGACTTGATTGTGAAGTAGAATCCAAATTTTTTGGAATAATCAAGCTAGGATTTTCCTCAAGTATAGAAGGAGTGTTGGTGCGGAATTTGCGCAGTGGGAATCCTGCTGAATGCAAAATACTGGACACTGAATGTGTTATTTGGCGAAGTTCAGATTCGCAGGAAGAGCCTGTCAAAATGTCATCAACGAAAAAATCTTTGGCTATTATTTGTGCAACAGTTTTATCAGGGCATTCGTTAGCCAATTCAATGAGGCACCTTGTGCTAAGGAAAGGAGCCGAAGCTGTTCCATATGTCACGCTATTTAACTCAAATGATTTCACGGGACTGTTATCATTGTCACGCCACAAAATCATTTGAAGATGTCGTTGATCCGGTTGTACAAGAATCTGACGATACATTTTTTCTACGTCGGCTGTTACTACGTATCGATGTTGCCTGAAGCGTAGAAGGATAGAAAACAGGTCGTCCTGCACAACCGGGCCGACGTGTTGGATATCGTTGAATGATACTCCTGATGCTGTTTTCGCCGATGCATCAAAAACGACCCTCAGCTTGGTGGTTTCACTGTGTTCCCTGATCACTGCATGATGCGGTAAGTAACACCCATTTTTATTAAGAGGCACTTCACTCATGTGTCCCAGGCTTTCGTATTCTTTCATAAATTCTGTGTATTGTTCCCTTAAAGACTCATTACGTTTTAGTTTTCTTTCCATATGAAAAAAGCGTTTTTCGGCAATGTGATACGATTCACCTAATGCTTCAGGACTATCACGAAGAGGAATGCGCACGCAAAACCGACCATCACTATTACGATAAGTTGTATCCTTAAATAAAATTTGACAGGGATTAGTATCTTGAAGTGCATTGTCTGAACTAGGAATTTCTTCTAGTTCCCAAAATTTAGAAAGTTGCTGTTGGATTTCTTGACTGAAGTGGCAAAATGAACGTTTAGTTGGAGGACAAGAAGTGCTCCCCCCCATGGAGCCAGCCACTATCCAACCGAAATGGGTTTCCTGAAGAATAGGCTTATTTGGGCCTAGTTTTAATTGAGATGAACCAATCAGATCCCAAAAAACATCTACACCTAACAACATGTCTATTTCAGAAGGACAATTGAATTTTGGGTCAGCCAATTTAATGTAGCTGGGAATGTCTAATTGTTGCAGGTTTATTTTAATTTGAGGGATTTTATCTGTTATGTGAGGTAAGATGTAACATTTAACTGACATGTTAAATGAGCTATGTACCGAATTGACTACTACATTGCAATGTTCTGTTATGTTGATTGTCATATTATTAATGCCAGAAATGCATTGCACTTGGCCTTTTATTTTTGGAAGGCCAATTTGAGAACGAGCAGTTTCGGTTATAAAAGAAGACTGACTTCCACTATCTAGCAGAGCCTTAAGTGTGTATACTTTGTCATTGTTTGTCACCTCCACCAAGACCGTAGACAGAAGAGTCTGATTGGAAGCGACAGCAGACATGCTTACAATATTGTTACTGATTTCATCATTACTTGTTTCAGGACATGAAGAAGGGTTAATGGATGTACTTACAAGAGAAGTAGTACCCTCTTCCTGACTATTATTTGTTTGTGAGTGTTGAAAATATGATGGTTTGTGTAGTAATGTGTTATGTTTTCTTTTACAGATGCGGCAGCCACCGAGTTTACATTGATAAGACAAGTGACCACTGCGAAGACAATTGGAGCAAAGCTTCCACTGAGAGACCTTCATATTGCGTTCCTCGACGGACATAGACTTAAATTTAACACATTCGTATAACTTATGAGGTTGTTTACATGCTAAGCAGCAATCAGCAGAGCCATCAAATGAGCCACGAGACCCTTGTGCTGACGCAATAAAAGATTTTGATTTGGCAAAGATGTTACGTTTTTCTACTTTAGTGTTTTTATTTACTTGCACCGTTTCCAATACGGTTGCACGATGACGCAAGAATTCAAAAAAATCGTTCAATGTTGGAGATTCCAAGTTGCTACGAAACTCCTCCCAAGTCCTACTAGTTACAGGGTCTAACCTTGACGAAGCTAAATAAATAATTAATGTATCCCATTTGTCCGTTGGCTCACCGAGAGAATTTAATGCACTTAAGTTCTTTGAAATGATATCTATTAAGTTACGCAAACCTTGGTGCGACTCCTTTACTAATGTATCAATGGAAAATAGACCCTTAAGATGTTCATTAATTAATAGACGTTTGTTATCATATCTGTCACACAAAAGCTTCCAAGCAACTGGATAATTTAACGTTGAAACTGTCACAGAATTAATAACGGACTTAGCAGAACCTTCTAAGTATGTTTTTAAATATTGAAACTTGCTAATATCATCGATTGATTCGTTGTTATGTATGAGCGACAAAAACATGTCCCTAAACTCTAACCATTTGCTTGAGTTACCATCAAACGTTAGTAACTTAATTGATGGAAGTTTTAAATTGGAATGTTTACAACTGCCACTCTGAGATAATTCATCTAAATTTTTTGCCTTATTTTCGTTAAAAAATTCATTTAATTCTTGTGCTGTAGCTATAAGATTATAAAACCTATTTTCAATTTCCTCTCTTTCCTTTATTTGCTTTTCACTATCCTCATCTAACAAATCTATCTTTCCTTGAGTTTCCTCAAATTGGTACAAAAGATCTTGTAATTTATTTAAACGAACTGTTAGTTCGGATGATTGTACTTTAGTTATTTCCTTTGTAGTTAATAAAGGCGTTAAAAACTTCTCAAATAACGTAACACGGGTCTTAATTTGACCTCTTATTTTAATAAGTTCTTTTAAGTCCGCCATTTTGTGTGCGGAAACAATGAATTGCAGATTATAAAGAAATTGAACAAATAGTCAAGTAAAGCGCACAATACCTTATTTCGCACGGCTGGGTTGTTAGCAAACCGGTTTGGCGGCCGGCCGATGCAGTTTCGTTGAGATCGTAGCTTCGTAGCACAACACAATGACACAGTGCGTGTAGTTGGAATGACACTGTGTTAACTTATTTACTTCCACTTTTCGTCAATTTGTTCCCAGAAAATGCTGAAATATTCGGCAAATATCGTTGATTACGTGTTTTACACGGCAAATAATTAGTTTAGGGTGAATTTTAGATGGATTTATGACAAAAATGATTTGACTGTTGAGTAGGTACGTAATTTGAATTTTTGATTGAAATTTCACTTCTAAAAGGCACTTTGAACACTGATTTACGAACTACTATTTTCACTTTTGTTGAGACTACACTGAAAATGTGGGATTGGAAATGTATTGGGATAGGAATGGGCTTACTTCCTTCGGGGAGCGGCTTCTTCGTATAATCCGTAGACTTCCTTAGGGAAATTCACCTTCCTTTTTTGCAAATATAACGTCGGGTTCACCAACTTATGTCGTTGATGTGAAATAATGAAGATATTTTGCTTTCTGACTCCGTATATTGAATAAAAAATGGATTTACAAAATTCGTTGGTAAGCGTCTCATGTAGGTTCAAAAGTGAATGTCATTCACGCCCCCCCCGCGCCCTCCGTCGTCGCTCGCGCCGCTGTCCGTTCGGAAACAATGCCAAATGCTCCAAGCAGCATTGGAATGCGATGCACCCGCATTCTAATGTAAACTGAAACAATACCACTGAATTATTTATCACTTGACACTGGCAAAAATTACTCCCTGAAGAGGAGTAGATTGCCATGACAAAAACAAGAAGAAGAAGAACGCCAAAATCTTGGCGGGTTTTTTTTTATTTTTTTCCCGCCTTTTCGGTAACAAACACAGATTATAATGAAACTCATTGAGTGGGAGCGGCGAACTGTCTGAAACTGGCAAAGTTTTTCTTTTTAAAAATGACGATGTTTCTGTTTACGAGAGGGGCGACTTTGCGATTCGTTTGTGGTTTTGTTATTAGCATTATATACTTACTTACACCAAAATCTTATAAAATTCGAATGATTATTTTAAACAATGCGAATAAATTAACAATAGAGTATTCAGCTTCAATTTTACTCGAGTATATGTATAGGTAATATGTCGTAGGATAATCGTATAAACCGGATCTTTACAAAAATCCTAGGTCGTTTGTAAAAAACCGGATAATTGGAAACTAAGAGAAATTTTCGCATTCGTCCGAGCAATTTTTAGGTTCTTTGTAAAAATCCTAGTATGTTTCGGACAATCGTAAACTTGAATGTTGATTGGATAATCTAAGAGACGATTTATAACATCGTCAGTCTGATTGGTCAGAACATATTGCTGAAGGGTTTTGGGGTTATTTCGTAATTTTGCCGAATTAAATTCTTCAATTGAAGTTTTAACAACATTAATTCGTTCGAAAGTCCATACGGGTTTAGTACAACCATATTGACAAGCGCTCTGTAGAACTTTCTTAGCTCTGTATAGAAGTTATTTTTCGGATATAACCATAACTTGTCTGAACTGATTGACCCCGGCAATTGTGACATTAATGTCACTTAATTGATGATTGTGACATTAATGTCACTTAATTGATGTCAGCACTCATTTTTTTTAATAAAAACGTAAAATTCAAACAAAACACTAGATAATTTTTTGACAATAATCACAACAAAAACAATGGACGCAGATATGTCAGTTACCGTTAGCCAATCAGAACATCCGTCAGTTCATAACGTTGACGTCAGCCAATCAGCGCGCGCAAAAATATGGTTATTCGTGATTTACCTAAGATACGCTGGATTTTTGTAAAAATCCTAAACATTACTCGGACGATTGCAAAAATCTGTCTTAGATTCTAATCATCCGGTATTTTACAATCATACTAGGATTTTTGTAAAAATCCTGTTTGTACAATTATCCTACGACATATACATGGCAAAGAGAAAATTTACCGCAAGCGCTCTAAAGTTGTCGTAGATCAATGTCTATTCATTAGTATCGCATTGTACTACCATAAACTTAACTACTTAGGTACATTTGTTCCGGCAGGCTGATTATCTAAATAGAAACTATTTAGCGACCGGTTTCATTTGACATACATTGCTACTTTTCTTTGGTATGTTTTTTTTACCCCAAAAGGAAGAAGCAATGTATCACATTCATCTGTCAAATGAGACCGGTCGCTAGGTGGTTTCTAATTAGATATACAGCCCGCGGGTCTCCGCCCGCACGATATAACCCACAGATATTTGCTATTGCTTAAAATACGATGCACCTACGCTTAGGAATTATTTCGATTATTTTATTTTGATAGCTGTAACTTTTTTTTGTGAAAAATGTGTATACATGTGCCCGACAATTTTTTTGAGAAATAAATGTGAGAGAAATTGTCGGTTAGGTATCGGTGCCCCTAAGGACGGGGCCCTGGGCACGGGCCCTTATGGTAAAGACGCTATTGCGGCCGGAAAGTTAGACAAGACTCATTACAAGATAAATTACAAAAAAAACGGCCAAGTGCGAGTCGGACTCGCACACGAAGAGTTCCGCACCAAAAACGGCAAAAAAAAACACGGTTGTTGTATGGGAGCCCCACTCAAATATTTATTATTTGTTGTTATAGCGGCAACAGAAATACATAATCTATGAAAATTTCAACTGTCTAGCTATCACGGTTCATGAGATACAGCCTGGTGACAGACAGACGGACAGCGGAGTCTTAGTAATAGGGTCCCGTTTTTACCCTTTGGGTACGGAACCCTAAAAAGACAGCAATAGACGTTTGCTCAGAGTTCGATCAACCAAATAATGAGATACTCGCAAACCGGATTTTGGCCATTTCTTCCAATTTGTTCCAATATTCCAATATTTGTACTTTACTTACCTACTTTATGAAAATTTTACAAGTCAATGATTGATATTGTTAAAGGAAAATTCATTTCCTGCTCCGTTGGTTTTAGCTACTCTGCTGGGAAGTAGATTGAGCTGAACATGTTTGTATTTTAGCTTTTATGTGTTTTGTATGTGACCCCATGAAGTATAAGATTTATACTTCATGGGGTCACATACAAAACACATAAACTTGTTATAAAAAATATATTTTTCACTCCTCTTGCTCAAAAAGTCCGTCATTGTACGTTACATACAATGAGCTGAGATAAAATAGCATAATAACCCCTAGGGGAAAAAGTTTTTTCTTTTTTAATGTTTGTCTATTACCAATGAGCCTAAACGAAAAAGTCTATATTCATAATCACGAATAAAGACTCGCTCGACTTAATACTGTTTCTCATTCTTATTTTTGAAAATGGAACTAAAAGCATCTCTTCGGTAAAATCATAGACTTATTTATACTCTGTAAACAGATTGAATCGTTGAATGCGTGTTTGTGTTGCTTAGCTGCTACAGCAGAAATTAAAAAAAGTAGGTACCATGGCGCGAAATCTTTAGAATTTTTCTATAATTACAAAATTTGATTGAATTGTGTGACTGTAATAGAAAAGAAATAATTTTAATCTTTTGCAATCAAGCACAAATCATTTATATAAACTGTACTAAAAGTTTATGAAGTGGAGGATAGAAAAACGAGTGGATTGGTTTACGGAAGTAGGTTTAAACTATTTATTATATTGTATTTTATTTTCTCGCAATCGTAGTGAAAAGTATAGTGTAACACACGACGCTAAAACCCAATGTAACTCGGTTTCTATTTATTCCCTCGCTAAAGCTCGGGAATAAAACTACCTCGTATGCAATGGGTCATTTTAGCGTCTTGTATAACAATCTACTATTCTCTATGACAAACTGTTGATTTTACAGTTTTGCGATAGCTTCACGTAATCTTAGCTTTATTTTTTTTCAATACAGTTGCTCGAAAATGTAAGTTTACGATGACAGTCGAGCGTGCGGAAAGTTGATTTTACCGCACGCCGTGCGTTTTTGTTTACGGAGTAGTACAGCGTGCGGAAAGTTGATTTTACCGCACGCCGGCGCCGTGCGTTTTTGTTTACGAACGTATTTTTTAATTTCTACTAGCTTCCGCCCGCGACTTCATCCGCGTGGACAGTAGAAAAATATTGCAACCAGTTTAAAATGACCCCTTTAGTGTATGAAAGCTAGTACTACGGAGAGTTCAAGCTGTTTCCCTGCTTCCACCCACCAGAATTTGATGAAACATAGCTTAGATTTTAAGTTGGACCTCAATCTACTAAATTGGGAAAAATCGATCAAAATTCGTTTAGCGGTTTTTGCGTAATTCGCGCACAAATATTTAGAATTTACAGTTTTATTATATGTATAGATTACAATTTCAGCAGTACCTATAATGTTTTCTCGCAAATGTATTGAAAAACGTAGTATGGCACACGGTTGTTAAGGTTTTTTAAAACTCGTGACGATTATAAACCCTCGCCTACGGCTCGGGCTCATAAAACGTCAACTCGTTTTAAAAACCTCCTTACCAACCTTGTATCATAAACTACTATTTCACAACGGTATTGCGCTTGCTTGGCCTTCACCTTATGTTAAGTGACGATAAGGCCGAAGTTGGAAGCGCACTACACCCGGAATCCTCACAACTGAGGAACTGGCTATCTTACTCTAACTGCCGGAACACAACAATTTTTAAATTGTTGTTATGGCGTCAGACTTAGGTAAGATGGTAGTAGGTAGCTAGCCAGGCGGACTTGAATTCACATTTTCTGATTTGATATTTTTTCGTTAGCTCCCCGCTTTTTGGCAGGCTTTTTTTTGTCAATTTTCTTTTTTACTTCTTTATTTTCTTTCTTTTTTCGAAAGTGCCTGTCTAACTTTTTTGACTTCTTTAGGTATCTACCTACCTTCTTTAGGTATCTTCTTTCTCAAACAAATATTCTGATAAACTCGATCTCTGACGGACGACTTTGGAAGAGGAAAGCTAAATATATGGCAAAGAGAATTTTTTTGCAGATTAAAATACTTACGCCGTTTTGTATCACAAGCGCTCTGAAGTTAGTCACTTCAGGGGGCCTATTACAAAAATAACGTACGCAATTGCGTTACGTAGTCACTTGGCCACGAAAATCGTGCGCAGTTCGTCGGTTGTCGATATAACAAACATTTTGAATTTGGCTATCGTTGTCCATAGACTATTAAGCGAATGATGTCGGATACCCTAGAGAAAAACTGCCAAACTTACGCAATCACTTCGCGATATCGCATACGCAAGTGCTTTGTAATAGGAAACAATCAAAACGAAGCACGGACGCAGCTGCGTGTATCGCATTAAACTTTTCGTAATAGACCCCCTGAACTTCAGATACATTGTTAAATTAATCGCACTGCTCTAAAAAAACAACCAACATTGATTATATTCTTAAAAGTAAAAACAAGTGTAAGGCATCGTGGAATGTAGTAAAAAATGAGCTATATGACACGCAAAGTAAAAGTAACTGCATAGAAAAAATTATTATCAATCAAGAAGCAATAAATGATGCCTACCAAATAGCTACGGCATTTAATGATTACTTTGTCAATTTATCTAACAAAGAAGGAAATAATGATACGCATAGTATTATTTCCAAAAAACACGTAGTAAATTCATTATTCCTCATGCCACTCACTGAAGCAGAAGTAATGAAGGAAGTTATGTCGTTAAAAAATACGAAATCCGAGGGTCACGATGAAGTATGTACTCTTGTTGTAAAAGAATGCATTATGGAAATAATTTCAGTATTAACATATTTAATAAACCTGTCCTTCTCCTCAGGCACTTTTCCAGATTTGCTAAAGCTGACTACAATAAAGCCGTTGTTTAAAAAAGGAAATATATTCGATGTTGGTAGTTATCGACCTATAGCAATCCTGTCTGTTTTTTCGAAGATAGTGGAGAAATGCATGTATAAGCAATTAATCAACTTTTGCAATAAATATAAATTGTTAAATGTCGACCAATATGGTTTCCAAAAAAAAAAATCGACACTTCTAGCATCACACAGACTAGTCGAAAGCATTCTCATTGGTATTAATAAAAAGGAATTAACTACTGCTGTCTTTATTGATCTAACTAAGGCGTTCGATCATGTTGTGCACAATTTACTTCTACGGAAATTAGAAATACTCGGGGTAAGAGGCCTGGCACTTGAGTGGATAAAATCTTATCTTAGTGATAGGAAGCAATGCGTAATAATAGATAAGCATAATGACAAAAATGAATATGTAGCACATTCATCGGGTTACAGTAAGAATGTTCACGGTGTACCACAGGGTAGCGTACTGGGTCCTATTTTGTTTTGTATTTTGTATTTTGTATTTATTTAGCACACAAGACAGATTACAATCCTTAAAATACACAATTTAAACATACATTCAAAACAGACCTAGATTATAATCCAAAATTATGTATGCCTAATAGCTCATTATAATATATAAAAGAAACAAACAACCTATGCTAGAGGTAATTAAACAAAGTTAATAAGTAATTAATTATAGAAGATATAAATTGTATTGAATAAAAAAAAATATATATATACTGGAAAACAATAAAAGAAATCATTAAATTAAAAATATATACTTAAAACTAAAGACTAACAATTATTAATTTATAATTTATTCGTGCTGGGATGAGTAGTGTATTTGTAACTGTCGGCGGAACTGAGGCAGTGTTGAATGGAAGATGTCAATGTCTCTATTAGTGACAAGAATCTCATTATATTGGCGACACATCCTGACTATGGGATTGTAATATGAGGTGTTATTAAGAAAAACTTGAAGACTGAAAATATTATAGTTGCGATTGCGGGATCTAAATCGCGTATTGAAGCTTAAAAGAGAAAGAAGGGCTGGGGAATCTAATTGGCAATTAATTATTTTATAAAGCAGGACAAGATTGTTTTTATCACGTCTTAAGTATAAGGGCTCTAAGTGATAATACTCCAAGCGCTCATTGTAGGAAGATAGTTTGCGGCCCAAACCACTTCTGTAACACAGAATTTTTAAAAATCGTTTCTGAACACTTTCAATTCGATTGCTGTGTACACTATAAAAGGGAGACCAGACAGCAGAGTTATATTCAAGAATGCTACGAATCAGCGAGTAATAAAGTAAGATGAGGCTCTTGCTATGTCGGAATCGCTTAGTGGATCTAGTTATGAATCCAAGAAGACGATAACTGCGGTTGACTATGTCATCGTAGTGATCTCGAAAGTTCAACTTCTCATCAAATGTCACTCCCAAGTCTCTTGCAGTATGTTTACGAGCCAAAACCTCACCCTTAAGTGTGTAGTTAAACATGATTTTTTGCGTTTTCGTGGTGAAAGTCATGACAAAACACTTACCAACATTGAGCTGCATTAGGTTATGCTCACACCAGTCGTTTAGTGAGTTCAGGTCTGATTGTAGTCTCAAAGCATCTGCTTCGCTATCCACCGTTTTGAATACCTTGAGGTCATCCGCGTAAAGGAGACAGGGACAGGATAGGACATCAATTAAGTCATTTATGAATATGACAAAGAGCAATGGGCCTAAATGACTACCCTGCGGTACCCCAGACATGACTAGGACAGGCTCTGAAAGATAGCCCTTCACTGCTACCAGTTGACTCCTACGACTCAGATAGGACTGAAACCAACGGAGAAGATTGCCATGAACACCGAAGTCTGATAATTTTTTTATAAGTATAGTGTGATTAACCTTGTCAAAAGCTTTAGCGAAATCGGTGTAAATGGAATCAACTTGCGCTCTCTTGGCAAAAGCACTACACAGGTAATTCTTATACTCGAGAAGATTGGAAGCAGTGGACCTATTCGCTATGAACCCATGCTGTTCCTCGTGCAGAAGAGGCCTGACATGACTGTAGAGAATACCATATACTACACCCTCAAATAGTTTAGCAAGACAAGACAATATACTAATGGGTCTATAGTTCTTGCAATCAGCCCTGTCACCCGACTTATACACAGGGATGATATGAGCTACTTTCCAGACAGTCGGAAAGGAACCAGTCTCAATAGATCCATTGAACAAAATTCGCAAAGGCTCACAGAGTTCCTTAGCACATTTTTTTATAAATAAGGATGGTATCCCGTCAGGACCAGTTGCCTTTTTCGTGTCTAGTATTTTTATTTTATTCAATATAGATTCATTCGAAATATTAATGTTGCTCAAAACGTTAGTGTTAAGTTGAGAATGAGAAGTAAACCTGGTATCAGAGACAAAATCAGCATTTTCAAAAACAGAACTAAAATATTTGGAAAACAGCTCACACACCTCAGAAGGGTCAGTGGAGGTAACACCATCATACTTCATTGTCAAAGGTATTGAGTTCTTACCCTTCTTACCATTGACAAATTTCCAGAATAACTTTGAGTCGTCATCAAGGGAGCTCTCCACCGATGCCAAGAAGTCCTTATAGCATGAGTCGATCAAGTCCTTACTTTCGGATCTATAATACGTAAATTCATCATAGTCACGAGGATTACCATACTTCTTAAAACGCTTATGGTATTTGAGCTTCATTTCAATACTATGTATCAGTGCATGGCTAAACCATACTGGATACTCATCTTTATGAGCTTTAAAGGCAGGCGTGTTTCTGCTTATTACCTCATCCAACGTGCTATAGAAGTTGCTGACATTGATGTCAATATCAGGGGAAGATAGTAAGGAATTCCAATCAACTTTGGAAAGCTCAGACTTGACTGCCTCAAAGTTGCATTTATAGAAGTTATAACGCTTTTGCATCTTACTCTTAAGATATTTGATTTTCGTTCCAGGATCGACATCAATGTCAACAGCTAAAGCAGGGTGATGTTTATCCAGCCGACTGAGAGGATCAACGCCATACACCTGAACATCAATAGTAGCTAGAACTAGGTCAAGAAGACGGCCATTGCCATTCAGTATGCTATTAAACTGTTTAAGGCGACAGAGAGATATAGTTTCAGTCAGAAGGCGAGATTTGTTATCATAGGGTGGGCCGGCATTCAAGGCCAACGAATCAAGTTCCCTTTGCCAAGTCAAATCAGGATTATTGTAATCTCCAATACAAATAAATTCATCAGTATCACCAATACATAATGATATTCTTGCCAAATTTTCATAAAAAGATTCAAGTAATTTAATAGGTAAATCAGGAGGAAGATAACACAAACAAATGTTAATATTTTTTCCTTTACCGGTACGAATAGTTATCCATAAATCCTCGACATCACTATCCCATGATATTTGCCTGACAACCTCAATGTCCTTTTTTATAGCAATAGCAATGCCTCCTCCATCAGTCTTAGTAACAGCGGTATCACAGCGATCGCGACGGTATATATTGTATCGGTTATCAAATAACTCAGCATCAAATACACTACTGTTGAGATTAGTCTCAGTGAGACAGATAATATCGTAATTGCATGTTAATGCATTTAAATATACATCAGTTATCTTTGAACGGATACGGTTAACATTCTGATAGAAAACTAACATAAATAAATGTAGGGGAATCAAAACATAAACATTAAAAACATAATAGATTTTAAATTATTATAATAAATTAATACAGTTAAAAATAAATTTTCAATTATTAAGTCTATCTAAAGATTCAATGTTCTTAACATAAATACTGCCACTCTTATCATCCTTCCGTAGGTACACTCTGCCATATTTGGCCCATACATATTTGTACTGCTTCTCCCGAGCAAATTTTCTCGTCGCAGCATACAATTGCTTGCATTCCGGTGATAAATGTTCGACGACGTATATTCTTTGAGTCTCGCCTGAGATTCCCAAATGTCGTGAGCTCAGCATGTCATTGGGGTTCGCCTTGTTGTATCGATGAACTGCCGACAGTAAGGTATCTTTCATTCGAGGCGAAGCCAATGTTACTAGGATATTTCTAGCCCGCTTAGTGGTGTTATCCATTTTAGCGACCCTGCGACAAGCTTGAATGTTGCTGTCTTCAATGGGAAACTTTACTATGTCACACAGTTTTTTTATTAACAACGTAACATTTTCATTGCGGGACTCAGGCACTGCTTGTATCTCAACATTGTAGCTTCGAGTTGTTCTCTCAATAGAAGTCAAACGGCCAGTTAAGTTGCGAACGTCCCCATGCAAGCGTTCGCAGTCAGCTTCCAGTATCTTGATAGTGGCATCCTTTTGCAATATCTGAGATTTTAAATTGTCCTGTTCAGAGTGGAAAAAGTCAGTAGCATTGTTGAGGTCATCCTTAATTTCTTGCACCACACAACCCATCTCCGCCCGAACCATCTCTTTGACATCTTCCCTCAGAGCCGCTCGAAAGTTAACCATAAATGCTGAAAGTGACGCATTCATTTTTTGATCAAAAAGGGCACTAATTTTCTCCATCGTCACTCCATTTCCAGAGTGACACGGGGTATTGTCAACAATATTATCGTTAGGAACATCGAATGACATATTCATTGAGTCATCTGCCACGGGTAGTTGACGTTGTGTAGTATCAGCGTTGTTTTTTCGTCTTTGTGATACGTTACTACATGCAGTGCATATCCAACTGTCCTTAAACGATTGATTTAATGTCTTATAGTGATCATCCGTTATATTTAGGCATTTAATATGGAAGCAACCTTGACAAGCTTTGCAGAGAAGAGACTTGCCGCCTGAAGAAATGGACGCCAAACACCCTTTGCATTTAGCCATCGTAGGTTGTAGGATCGAATCTCGAGTTTTTTTTTTTTTTTTTTATTAAATAGTTTCAACAACAAAACTATTATTAATTCCAAAATGTTAAAATATAATTATTCATTTAATTATTATCATGCTATATTTTTATTTTTCTGGTAAAAATAAACAAAGCAATAGTGTGTATCCGGTAATGAGCGCCCTCTGTCACGTAGTTCAGACACTGACACAGTTCAAAGCAAGCAAGAGCAGTGCCACCGCTACTGGCACGGCGGCGGTCGGCAGCGCAGGCGCAAGCCACAAAGCAATGGGCAGTTGGTAGATGTCGCTATCGTGTTAACTTGAGGAACACAATACAGTACAGAAACACTGATTCACCAAGTTCGTTTATTAAGTTTTTATTAATTAAATCAAATAAAGTTTATCACTGAGATCGTGTCCCCACTATGTCCACACTAAATGACACGAGATGCAAATTATTGGAGATTGGTATTTGATTGATTTGATTGAAGAGATTTTTGCCCTGTTAAAGCAGTTCGAGTTCAGGTCACTAGATGTCACTAGAGTCACGTTGTTAATGACTTGCAGAAAATCGATGATTTACTTTTATAAATTTATAATTACTGATTTTACTGGTGATGAGAAATATGCAAAAATAAGTCACTTAATGGCACTCTGCACTCACTGAATTTGTTGAATGATAGTTTATAACGAATCAAATACTGTATCCTTGTTGTATTCACTGCAACTTAGTCACCGCAGCGTTAATGTTATTTATTAATGTCACTGCACTATTTAACACTAAACTATTATGGTATAACATACGCCAGCACCCATTGATTACTTTACTGCAGCCCTGGTGGCTAGGTTTTGTTTATTTACTGTTTAATTTTAAAATAAATGTAGGAGCTATATCAATACGATCTACTTCGAACAGCGCCCTCTAGCGGAATGTTTCTACTGTATATTAATGACATTGTTGACATTACAAATCAAAGTTGTGTTGCTTTTGCGGATGACATATCCATTGTGGTAAGATCTAATAATAATATAAATGACCATGAATATGACATAAATAATAATATTGAAAAATTAATTAGATGGCTTGACATACATAATCTAAAAGTGAACTTGACTAAAACTAATTTTATACAATTTAATAAACGCAAAAATTTTAATCTTGACATTCACTACGGAGACATTAAAATCGCCGAAGTTAAGCAAACAAAATTCCTAGGACTTACAATTGATCAGGAGCTGAGTTGGAAAGCACACATCGATAATCTATGTGGTAGAGTTAATAGGTTTGTTTATGCATTAAAACAAGTCAGATCTGTGACAGATGTAAAAACTGCGTTAACCACTTATCATGCATATGTAGGTTCCATATTGCGTTACGGGTTATTGATATGGGGAAATAGTACACATGCTAACAGAGCGAAAATTGCTCAAAAAAAATGCATTAGAGCTATATGCGGAGTTCCTCCACGAACATCATGTCGTCCTCTGTTTCCACGACTTCAGTTATTAACGTTGACATCGCTTTATATCTTTGAAATATGTTCATTTGTTAAACAAAATATGTTACTTTTCACAAGAGCATGCGATATTTATCCTAGAAACACTAGAAACGGCAATAGATTGGTACCGCAAGAAATGTCGAGTACGGACCAGTTTAGAAAAAGCTGTTTATGTATGTGCATAAAAATATACAATAATATACCGAACGATATAAAGGAACTGAACATAAGTCGATTCAAAACGCACCTGCATAAATGGCTTCTAACGCACACTTTTTATGACATAAAAGAATTTTTAAATACTAAGCACTAATTTGTTACTATATTATCAATAAATATTCAAATATAATTTTTCCTATAAAATGTCGTAATTATAATTTATTATTGTCCATTTAATAGTTTATAAGAAATATTTTTGCATGCCTTTTATTGGCTAAACATGTTTGGCTACTTACTATTGTTTAAATTACCACAATTGTATACCATGTTTACAAGCAAATAAAGATTTTGTATTGTATTGTATTGCAAACTGTAAGTAGATCTTACTAAAGATTAGGTTGATATATACCATCGCCCGCCCCGTCGTCACCTCCTACGAAATTCCCAAGAGGCATGCAAATTAATCTCCAAAATGCGATGTAATTTGACCAAACTTTCTTATTGAGTTTGGGGGAAATGTTCAAATGAATTTTTGTGCTGAATCCTAACGAACGTTTGAATGCGTTTCGGAACGGTTTTGAATTTTATTACTTTTTTACTTCTTTTTAGGGTTCCGTACCAAATTGGCAAAAAACGGAACCCTTATAGATTCGTCATGTCTGTCTGTCTGTCCGTCCGTATGTCACAGCCATTTTATTCTACACTCCTAAACGTCGACGGGTATACAGTGGTGAAGTGAGAGCCCGGAGACGCAGTCGACGCAGTTACAGACAGCGAGCGAGCAGCGCGCGCGAGTTTTGCGTTTAAGGGATTTCATATCCTACTTTTGTAGGCGCTTGTGACTAGTAGTACCGACTTTCCTCAAAATACCATTTACCATCAATATGACCATTTATTTTTTACCGGACAGGCCTCGAAAATACCGGACTGTACGCTTTAATACCGGACATCTGGCAACCCTTGTAACTATAGATGGTTAAATCATCTCCCTGTTTAATTTAATTCTATTCGTATTATAGAATAGTGAATAGACTAGGCTGTGTTCAGACGATAACACACGACACGACCCAACCTCAACCCGAACTCGACTTAAACTCAACTCAACTGCAGCCCACTCCTTGAAATATATAGCTTACAATTTTGAGCTTTATGACATGGAAACGAATACATATTTGTAAATATCGTTCCATCTGATAACGTAGACAAGTTTTTTGCGCCCATTTTTCTTGTCAGCTAAAAGACGTCATGGGCGGTAGGGTATAAGATTTGACGATTTAAAAGACGCTTAATATGTGAGCTCATTTAAATAAAGATATTTTCATTTCATTTCATTTTACACATTAATAAGCTCCGAAATATTTTGATATCGACAAAATACTAATACTAATAATAACTGTTTATACTCACTAACTGTAAATACATTTAATTACACGGAAACTCAGATTCAAAACGATTATAATTTAGTTGCAAAAAGAAACCTGCCTGTTGGGCTGACCGCCATTAGAGAAGAGATAGTGTGAGGAAGACAGAAAATTCAAATTAAAAAACCCGCCTGCATAAAAAGACAAGTCGACTGAAAAGATGGAAACAAGATTAAATAAATATTAAAGGCAACATGTCATAATAACATGCAGTCGGAGGCATGCATAAAGAAAGTGACATTATGAATAATTGAATTATATGCCTCCGACTGCATGTTATTATGACATGTTGCCTTTAATATTTATTTAATCTTGTTTCCATCTTTTCAGTCGACTTGTCTTTTTATGCAGGCGGGTTTTTTAATTTGTTTAATTTATTTTTTTATTTATCTCTTTTTAGTTATTATATTTTACGGTCATGATATACCTTTTTGAAATCCTTATAATAAGCCCTTTAATTTGACATCCATATTGCAGTATTCTAAAAAAAAAATTTTTTTTTCACTACGTATAATAGCACCGTACAGCCGCCATGTTGGTTTTTTTATAACGCCACCTTCTTAAGAACACTTGGGCTGAAAAGATCAATCTAACGATATCTTAATCATAGAAATCCGTTCAGCCGTTTGAGAGATATGAGGTAATAAAGAATATTACATACAAACAAACATACTTACAAGATACGCGCGAAATACATAACCCGCAGTCGGGTAAAAAGTATGAAATTTTATGGCATTAGCACCTAGGCTTTTTGCCTCTCCAACAAAGTTCGGGTTGAGGTCGGATCGTGTATTATCATCTGAACGCAGCCTAACGTCAACGCAAAAAGCTGTGCTAAAGCTTAGAATAATTCAACAGGGTTATCTTTGGTCGGGGAAAAATTAATTTCCTCCCAATCTTGACTTCACCTAATTCCTTTCCCTCGATATCTGAGGACATCTAAGGTCAAAGTGGGATTAGGACCCCTTTAATGATTTCTTGAGATAAGGATCAATGCCTGTCTAGGACAGTTGGTCAATATTAATAGGAAAGGGATTGAAATCTTTGTTTGTAGTTTGCTTTCTTTATTAATAGCACTGTACTTTTTTTTTAGTTTTATGATCGGTACCCTTAGCACGAACAGCTGTCGAGAAAAAAAATGTGCGTAAAATTACTCGATAGAGAATTATCTATGGAAATTTTAATTTCGTTATTCGGCGGTAGTTGGCGTTGTACGAATTTCCAATACAAAATTGCACTATCGAATGATTTTACGTGCGTTATTTTTTTCGCGTGCTACGGGTACGGATAGGTACTTAATAATTATTAAAAGTACCTACATAATTATTTTCTCTAGGCTAGGTTAGGTCTATAATCATGTACCTACCTACCATAGTTAGTATTTTTAATCAATTTGTTTTTGAATAAGTGAAAACCTAATTATTTCGTGAAAACACATAAATTCCGGAAGTATTTTCTCGTGAAAATTTGTGAGCAGGTTCAACCTGCTTTTTTGTAGATTCTGTTTTACGAAAAAACAAAAAAACCGACTTCAAAAAACCTGCCTCTAAAAAGCAAGAAATAATACACAAATCATTAGATACGCATTATCATTGTGATAATAAAACACGTCTATTAAAGTCGGGTGGGGCTGGAGTACATCTTCCTTTTTTTATTCTAAAAGCCCCACCCGACTTCAATAGACGTGTTTTATTATAACAATGATAATGCGTATCTAATGATTTGTGTATTATTTCTTGCTTTTTAGAGGCAGGTTTTTTGAAGTCGGTTTTTTTGTTTTTTAAACAATTTTTTTATTTTTAGTGTAAGTACCTTCTGTGTTAGGTAGTGTAGGTATATTATTTAGGTAGAAAAATCGGCTCAGCCAAACGTGAGATAATCGCGGAGAAACATACATACCTACAAACTGAATACCTCCTTTTTTGAAGTCGGTTAAAAAGACTACACAAAGGTATCCCTTCCCCAACAAAAAAATCATCTAATTCGGTTCATAAATAACAAAATTGTCAAGTTAGTTGATTTAATATCATAGTATTTCAGGATTACTTGTAAACTACTGAACCGATTTGAAAAAAAATTAAATGGGACCATTTTGCAAGAAAACTCAATCGAACAAATAAAGAATTATCTAAATCGGTCCATAAATGTCGAAGATACGCGCGAACAACGATAAAAAAAAAAAAAAACATACAATCGAATTGAGAACCTCCTCCTTTTGATGAAGTCGGTTAAAAAAAAAAAACATACAATTGAATTGAGAACCTCCTCCTTTTGATGAAGTCGGTTAAAAAAAAAAAACATACAATCGAATTGAGAACCTCCTCCTTTTGATGAAGTCGGTTAAAAATTGTTTTTTTCAATAGTGTCAACCTCTTTCCCTGGCCCGGCTAAAGGCAGGGAATAGAGTGAGCAGATTTAATGATTATAAATAAAAGAAGGAGTTTTCAAGTGTATAAGTAAGTATAATAAGAAAAACAAACAATGTACATGTATCTAAGCATTAAAAAAAAATATTAAACAGTAATCAAATCTAAAATAGGTAGACCTAGTTTGTCTTATTAATTTTAAAACAAATGAATGGGGTGGGTACCAAATCTTTTGCTCTCTTAAAATAAATACGGAAGATTATTTAATTAAAAAGAATTTAAAGTTATTTACTAGAGAATCGTGGTCATAAAGGGTACGATTTAATACCGTCGTCGTCGCACCGAAGTTGCAGTATTTCTTGCCAAATAAAAGTCATAAAAATTAGAACGCCCTTACTTGATGCAGACAAAAAGCTCGGATAAACTTCAGGATCAGGACTGGAGCTGCAGAACTTCGCAGATCGTTAACAGTCGCAGATCAAATTCATAAAAACAATCAATGAATTATAGGGAACCAGTCAAATGAAAATTATCATATCATATAGCATCTCTATATCATATTATATCATATATATATCCCTCCTCTTCCCTCCTGGAATCGAGAGAAAAAAAAAGAGTTAGTAAAAGGAAAAAATAAAAGTAGATAAATAAATACAAAGAATAGTTTAAAATGAAATTATATAAGTACGTACCCTTTAGTTATTAATCCAATTATAATGAAAGTGGTATAATGCAGCGTCTTTGATTAGCCAACAAAACTTTCCAAAAACAAACAGTAGTATGAAAAGCCTAAAAACAAACGATTTTATCAATGGTGTGTAAAATTTATAAAAATCAACATTTTATTCTCTTTATAAACACTTACCCAACAATAATTTATGTGATTCTTACAAGGAATCAACAAAATTTTAACATTTGTTTTAAAATTATATCAGTGCGGAGCAAAAATAAGCTTCGCGCCGTGGAAAGTGAAAATTTTCTCAAGAAAGCGCGGGAAACGCGACGAAAACGGTCAACACCAGAAAAAAAGTAAAAGAGTGAAAAGGACGAACGATGTAAAATGGCTGTGTAAGAAAAGAACAAGAATACTTGAATATTTTTAAATGTTGTCGAGCATGAATTAAAAAGTTATAAAAAATAAAATACATAGATACCAAAGAGTTTTTGACAAGAAGGTTGATAATTTGAATTTGGAGTATGGACGAAATGAGGTCGCATGTATGAAATAAATACAGACAAAGGAATATTATTGAAATATTTTAATAAATAGTGTTTTATACTTGTAAATAAATAAATAAGATGGAATATTAATAAATATGATAATGAGACGTTGTTTTTTCTTTATAGAGAAAACACAACGTTACAATACCCCCCTTCCCATTAAAGTTTCGAACGTGAGGGTGAAACGAAAAGCTGCCCTCAGCGTTGTACTAAAACACCAAAAAAATATCGAGTAATGCGAGAGGCGCTAAACAATAACCAAAATACCAGGACTGAAGAAAAAAAACAAGTCCAAGAACAAGAAACACAACGATGCAAACCAAAGGAATTGGTTTAAATATGATTCACATATGCTTCCGATGTCTAAGCCCTAGAGTCACTAGCCGCTCTAAAAAATTAAAATAGTGTTGGCTTATTTTACGAGTCACCGTCCGCTCGAGTGTAAAGGCTTATTTAAAAGCCGACACGGTTGCGATGGTGAAACAAATTTAAACTTAAACCTAAAATTAACACAAAATTAGAGTTAAAAAAGAAACCTAAAAATATATTTACAAAACAAAACCAGTAACTTAATTTACATTTGTATCACAAGTTCCCGTGTCTAAGCCATAGAGTCACTACCCGCTCCTAAAAAAACATACATAGTAAATGGCTTATTTAAAGCCGACACGGTTACATTCATGAAACAAATGTAGGTAATGTATTTACAACAACAAAAAAACAAATAAGCTCCGGTCATCTTGTGATGGGAAGGTCTCATAGAAAACGACCCCCACACTCTGAGACTGGATACAAACTACGCCTGTGTATGGCCCTAAACACGAGTCGTACACTAGCCTAAACTAACCAAAATTACATAATAACAAATAAACATAAATACAAACATACATATTTACATACGCTGGGCAAACAGCACACCTACCCTACTACATGAAATAAAACACACTATTTACAAAACCCTATAGGACACAGGCGGAGCACTAGCCCTTCGAACCTGCACCTAGGTCAGACCCACATGACCTTTAACCCCACAGCTGCCAAGGTGTTGGTTGCGCTGGAACAAAAAGACATTGATCGCCTCTTACGATGCCCGTGTAGGGATGACACTATTCTTTATCCGGTATCACACGGAATCGGCACTACGATGTTATTGTGTGCAGGGAAGACATTCGTCGCCTCTTACGACTCCCGTGTAGGGGTGACATTATTCTGCTTCCGACATCACACGGAATCGGTTAAAATATTTACAACTTTATATCTTTTACGTGCCAAATGCCCAGCGATCTACTACTATCTACAGTTTCTAATTCAAGTACCAGAGGAGAGATTACTCTGCGTACTTTACATTTCTCATACTTGGGTGCGAGCTTTCCTGCCTTATACTGGGCAGCATCGCTCTGAGTATAAGATTTTTTATATACAATTTGACCTACAGAAAATGATGAAGCTGGACGCCTCCGGAGGTTATAATATTTCGAGTTCTGCTGGTGAGCTTTTACTAAGTGACCGCGAACTTTCGCAAAAATGTCGCTTAGAACACCAAGTTCACCCGCATACTCCTCCCTTGGCATATAAATGTCATATTCACTCCCGTCGGCCTGTTTATAAAATGAGCCGTTCACTACAGGTTCTCGACCATGTACTAAAAAGAACGGCGAGAAGCCTGTAGTCTCGTTGATTGCGCTATTTATTGCAAATTGTATTTGTGAAAGATTTGAATCCCACGAGCGATGGTCACTTTTTACGTATGACGCTACCGCAGTCATAACCGTTTTGTTATACCTCTCAACTAAATTCACTTGAGGCGTGTAGCGAGGGCCTAGATGGAAATTTGGCACACCGTATTTATTTAGAATCGCACGAAATTCAGATCCCGTGAATTGCACTCCATTGTCTGCAATTACGGTCTCTGGTATTCCATGGATTAAAAATAGGTGGTTTTCAATTTTTTCGGCAACGGCCGCGCTCGTGGCTCGCCTCAAGGGAAACAACAATGTATATTTTGAAAAACAACACGTTATGACCAATAAATGCATGAAACCTTTTCGTGACTTTGGTAATGGTCCCACTAAATCGGTTGACACCACCTGAAAGGGACGGTAGCACCGCTTTGGCTCTCCCATTTGTCCTGGTGTAAGCTTCGTGGAATGTTTATAAGAAGCGCAAACATCACACTTGCTCACAAACTCAGACACATCTCTAAACATCCCGGGCCAATAATATTGCAAACCCAGTCGCCGATGAGTTTTAAATACTCCAAAGTGACCAGACGTGGGAGGACAATGATTTTCAGAAATAATTTGTTCACGAACACCCGTTGGAACAACTTTTTTCCAATCAAACTCTTCAGTTAAATTATATTTTGATTTAGTATAACGGAACAAAACGTTATTTTCGATACGAAAATTTGGAAAATTTTGTGGCGTTGTTTGACACCCGTTAAAAACACGATCATACCAGTCATCGCCCGTAACATTTATCGCATCGCATTTAAGCAAACGAGATAATGTGTCGGGTATGATATTATCCTTCCCTTTCCTATGCTCGATCTCGAAAACAAACTGAGACAAGCGACAACCCCAACGCGCAAGCCTACCACTTGGATTTTCTAATTTCATAAACCATTTCAGTGAAGCATGATCTGTAACAACTTTAAATGGTCTCGTACCTAAGTACGGTTCAAACTTCTCTACAGAGTAAACAACAGCCAAAGCCTCTCTTTCTGTGGCGCCATAGTTGCGCTCACTCTTGCCTAATGAACGGCTAACATATGCAATCGGATGATCGATGCCATCAAAATTTTGAGTTAACATACCACCTATCCCATAACTAGATGCGTCACAGTGTACCACAAAGGGCAAGGAAAAATCAGGACAGGCGAGTATTGGAGCTGATACCAAAGCATTTTTCAAGAAATTAAACGCTTGTTCAGCCTCTGTGGACCAAGAAAACTTTATTTTATTGCTAGTTAAAGCATTAAGAGGCGCAGCTATGGTCGAAAAATTTCGAATAAATCGGCGATACCATGAGCATGTACCGAGAAACATTTTTACTTCTTTTGAAGAAGTCGGAGTTGGAAAATCCAAAATGGCTTGGATTTTCCCAGGGTCTGTTCTTAAACCGTGTTCATCAATAACGTATCCTAAGTACTTTAAGGATTTACGGAAGAAATTACACTTATCCATATTAATCGTTAAGTTGGCGCCTTTAAGCTTTTCAAAAACACGATTTAAAATTTTTATATGTGTCTCATAACTTGAGCTCGCTATGACTATGTCGTCAACATATACAAAACATATACCATCAGTCAAGTCACTGTTAAATTGACTTCCAAATAGGGAATCCATTAATCTTTGCTGTCGAGCCGGTGCCCCACAAAGACCAAACGGCATGACAGTAAATTTGAACAACCCTCTCCCAGGAACAGTAAAACTCGTCTTCTCTTGTGAAGCTGAATCAAGGGGTATTTGCCAAAAACTAGATTTAAGGTCAATAGAACTCAGGTATTTAGCCTGTTTTAAACTGTCTAAGATCTGTGGAATATAAGGTATGGCATAAGCATCGCCCTTCGTCACTGCATTCAATTTCCGACAGTCTAAACAAAACCTTAATTGACCATCGGGCTTTTGAACCATGAGTGTAGGGTTATTCCATGGGCTTTCGCTCGGCGCGACTACTCCTAACTCTAACATGTGATCCAACTCTTTGTTAAGATCCCTAAGTTTTTCTGGGGACATAGGGTACGGTTTGCACTTGATAGGGACTGCATTTCCTGTATCAATTGTGTGGGACATTAAATGCGTCCTACCTAAGCCAGCTTTATCGAAAGAAATATTTACAAATTTATTTACAACTTCGTCAGCCATAAGTTGTTGGTCTGTCGACATATGTTCATAAGGCTGAATAGAATGAATAGGTTCATTAAGACCAGCTGAACATTGTAAAAAATCGGTTGGCGTTTCAGAATAAAAAACATCCTTAAAAATGTGTGGAGCGATTTGAAACGCCTTCCAAAAATCAACTCCAAATATCACATCAGAAACAATAGACGGTATGATAAAAAATTTAATCACACGTGTCATTCCGTTATATGTGATTGGTAAAAACATATATCCTATTGTAGGACTCTCCGCTCCATTTGCCACCAAAACGTTACTCTTAAAACTACTATTCACATTATAACCTATATTTACAAATTTCTCGTGAGCCCCGTTTCCTAAAATGGAAACAGCGGCACCAGAATCTAGCATGCCACATAAAGTAACATCACACACAGAAACCTTTAAATAAGGCCTAATATCACCCTTCTCTGGTTTAAACAGAACCGAAGAGATTGACTTGTATTTAAAAAAATTAGAAACAGTTACAAGCCATTCTTTCCACTCGTCAGATTTCGAAGCTTCCACTCCGCGGTTCTGCTTTACTAGTTTTTTGTATTTTCAGTTGTTTTCTGGGTGCAGTGAGGACAAGATTTAACTGTGTAGCCTATCTTACCACACTCAAAACATTTAATTACCTTTTCAGCGGTACAATTTTTAAAAGAATGATTGTCGGTTTTGCAACGACCACAGTAAATTTTGGCATTATTATTTACAGTAAATACAGGTTTAAAAGCAGATTTATATGAATGTTCGGGGTTCATGCGCAAATTAGCGGGTTCTTTAAACAACAAAGATCTTTGTAGACTCTCCTCAATTTGTCGCAAAACCGATTTCAATTCTATAACCGACTGTACTTTTACCAACGCTAACTGTTGAGAAAAGTGCGGTCGAATGTTGTGGAGTAAAATGTCTAATTTCTCACTCTCACATAAAGGCTTCTTTAAACGGGAAAATAGACAATTCATGACGGAAAAATAAATATGTACAGGTTCGTCTTTACCCTGAGAACGCGAACGAATTTCCTCCATTAACCGATAATCGTAATCAATAGGTTCGAATTCATCAAGCAATAACTGTCGCAGCTCTGGCCAACTAGATACCTGATCTTTTACACCCCTATACCAAGTCAAACCTTCTTCGGCAAACAAACATACCGCCGCGGAAAAAAGTTTTGCTTGTGGAATGCCATGCGCAATGGCCAACTCCTCCGCCTTCTCTAAAAATGCATGTGGATTTCCTCGGCCATTGAACCTAACACTCCACTTCGAAAAATCATAACATGACGCTGAACTATGAGGCGCCGAACGGTTACAGTCAATCGTGACTGGTGTAGGGTCAGCAGAATGTTCATTACGAATTAAATTATTTTTCAAAGCCATCAACTTTTTCATACAAATAGCCTTACCTTGCACCTCCGTCTCCGCCTCCGTTGGAACTCGGTCTAACCTAAAATATAAATGACAGAAAAGAGAGCGAGCACGGGACAAAACATTTTTATTACCTGACAAAAGATACTCTTCGAGTTTCAAGTTTAGTTCATCCAATTTACTTTGAATAACTGGAAATTCCGTTACATATGTTACGTCAACATTAATAATTTCAACAGGTAAAAAATCATTTTGCAATTTTTTTATCTGACATTTTAATTTAGCAACTGTATCTTCAGGCGTCTCAGCTCTGATCGATACTTCGTAAATAAGTTCGTCTTTCAAAAGCCCGTGAAAATAAACTTTCGACAAATCCATTTTAAAAGAGCAAATTCATATAAAGACAATATTAAAGTAGGTACTAAAATGCAGCTATAAAAGTCAAAAAATATAGCAATACATACAGAAAACACAAATTATTTACAAACACACAAAGAAAAGAAATTTAGATTATTTTTTCATTACAAAATCATGGCCACACTTTAACTAACAGCCATGTACAAAAACATTTACACAAAAAAATAACAAGTGATGTAGGTAAATCTTCAAATTGTTTTTTTTTTTACATTTACACAAGAGAGAGCAAAAGAAAAGGCCACTAAGTTGGGCGCCAACTGTCAACCTCTTTCCCTGGCCCGGCTAAAGGCAGGGAATAGAGTGAGCAGATTTAATGATTATAAATAAAAGAAGGAGTTTTCAAGTGTATAAGTAAGTATAATAAGAAAAACAAACAATGTACATGTATCTAAGCATTAAAAAAAAATATTAAACAGTAATCAAATCTAAAATAGGTAGACCTAGTTTGTCTTATTAATTTTAAAACAAATGAATGGGGTGGGTACCAAATCTTTTGCTCTCTTAAAATAAATACGGAAGATTATTTAATTAAAAAGAATTTAAAGTTATTTACTAGAGAATCGTGGTCATAAAGGGTACGATTTAATACCGTCGTCGTCGCACCGAAGTTGCAGTATTTCTTGCCAAATAAAAGTCATAAAAATTAGAACGCCCTTACTTGATGCAGACAAAAAGCTCGGATAAACTTCAGGATCAGGACTGGAGCTGCAGAACTTCGCAGATCGTTAACAGTCGCAGATCAAATTCATAAAAACAATCAATGAATTATAGGGAACCAGTCAAATGAAAATTATCATATCATATAGCATCTCTATATCATATTATATCATATATATATCCCTCCTCTTCCCTCCTGGAATCGAGAGAAAAAAAAAGAGTTAGTAAAAGGAAAAAATAAAAGTAGATAAATAAATACAAAGAATAGTTTAAAATGAAATTATATAAGTACGTACCCTTTAGTTATTAATCCAATTATAATGAAAGTGGTATAATGCAGCGTCTTTGATTAGCCAACAAAACTTTCCAAAAACAAACAGTAGTATGAAAAGCCTAAAAACAAACGATTTTATCAATGGTGTGTAAAATTTATAAAAATCAACATTTTATTCTCTTTATAAACACTTACCCAACAATAATTTATGTGATTCTTACAAGGAATCAACAAAATTTTAACATTTGTTTTAAAATTATATCAGTGCGGAGCAAAAATAAGCTTCGCGCCGTGGAAAGTGAAAATTTTCTCAAGAAAGCGCGGGAAACGCGACGAAAACGGTCAACACCAGAAAAAAAGTAAAAGAGTGAAAAGGACGAACGATGTAAAATGGCTGTGTAAGAAAAGAACAAGAATACTTGAATATTTTTAAATGTTGTCGAGCATGAATTAAAAAGTTATAAAAAATAAAATACATAGATACCAAAGAGTTTTTGACAAGAAGGTTGATAATTTGAATTTGGAGTATGGACGAAATGAGGTCGCATGTATGAAATAAATACAGACAAAGGAATATTATTGAAATATTTTAATAAATAGTGTTTTATACTTGTAAATAAATAAATAAGATGGAATATTAATAAATATGATAATGAGACGTTGTTTTTTCTTTATAGAGAAAACACAACGTTACAATAGGTGTTTGAAAAATGCAAAGATTGAAATGTACTGAGAGTAGGTAGTTAGGTAGGTTGAATTTTTTGTCGATTCATTTTTCCAAAATTTTCTAAATGGTAGAGATTTTTAGGGTTCCGTATGGCAAAAAGGATCCTTTATGGTGTGACTCAGTCTGTCTGTCTGTCTGTCTGTCACAGCTGGATATCTCGAGAACTACTAATGATATCAACTTGAAATTTGGAATAGTTAAAGATGACGTTTGTCCAACTATTTTGCAAATAAGAAAGAAATAAAAAAATAAATATTTTTTTACAACAGGGACTGAAAAGGGGTCTTAAAAATTTTAAGTGGGGCGACTAGGGCATGTGGGGTATCATATGAAAGAGCGCTTTTTTTTAGGCCGCATAGTTTTCGACTTATGATGAAAAATGTAAAAAAATAGCGTTCCCCCCCTTATCTCCGAAGTTTGCAAAGAGAAAAATCTGAAATAATTCTATGTGATAGTAGTTTATGTAAAGATTACAGGAAAAATAAAACGATGTCTCAATATAACACACTTTTTTAGAAATTCAAAAAACAAACAAAAAAAATATTTGTTCTTCTACCAGTCAACAGATGGCCCTGACCCAAAAAAAAATAATTTAGTTCCACCACTAACGGTCAAGAGATGGCGCAGGACTAAGAAAAAATAATTGTCTTACTATCGGCCAAGAGATGGTGCTGACCTAATACTGCAATCTTAAATATAGTATCTGCAATAATAATTTTATTATTCTACAGCAGGCTCTGCAATTTATTATGATGGTACGGAATTCGGAAACCCTCGGTGCGCGAGTCCGACTCGCTCTTGCTTGACCGGTTTTTTTTTATCTTAATAGGGGTTTGAAGACGTAAAAAAACTATTTCAGCTATTTCTAAAAATTACTTGCAAGGTCTACAGCTCACAGAGCCACTAGTTTATATAAAAGTTAACTTTTTATACCTTCAAAATGTTCCATAAACTGACTGCAGCTGACAGGCCGGCCGTATGTCGCGCTATCTAGCGCCACCACGCGAAATAAACTAACAAAAAACCGACTTCAAAAAACCTGCCTCTGAAAAAAGGAAGAAATAATATACAAATCATTAGATACGCATTATCATTGTTATAATAAAACACGTCTATTAAAGTCGGGTGGGGCTGGAGAACATCTTCCTTTTTTATTCTAAAAGCCCCACCCGACTTCAATTGACGTGTTTTATTATAACAATGATAATGCGTATCTAATGATTTGTATATTATTTCTTCCTTTTTTCAGAGGCAGGTTTTTTGAAGTCGGTTTTTTGTTTTTTAAACAATTTTTTTATTTTTTTATTTTTAGTGTAAGTACCTTCTGCATTAGGTAGTGTAGGTATATTATTTAGGTAGAAAAATCGGCTCAGCCAAACGTGAGATAATCGCGGAGAAACATACATACATACAAACTGAAACTTACCTCCTTTATTTGAAGTCGGTTAAAAAGACTACACAACGGTATCCCTTCCCCAACAAAAAAAATCATCTAATTCGGTTCATAAATAACAAAGTTGTCAAGTTAGTTGATTTAATATCATAGTATTTTCAGGATTACTTGTAAACTACTGAACCGATTTGAAAAAAAATTAAATGGGACCATCTCGCAAGAAAACTCAATCGAACAAAAAAAAAATTATCGAAATCGGTCCATAAATGTCGAAGATACGCGCGAACAACGATAAAAAAAAAAAAAAAAAAAAAAAAAAAAAAAAAAAAAAAAAAAAAAAAAAAAAAAAAAAACATACAATCGAATTGAGAACCTCCTCCTTTTGATGAAGTCGGTTAAAAATGGGAGGTGACGGAAAAAAATTGTGCCTGTGGTCTATCTTAAAAAGCAGTTTGTTTAGGCATTAATAGTAGATTATACAACAAGTGAAAAAAGAGGAAATTTAGTTCGAGGGACTAAGTTGGATCCCGAGAGCAGCGAAGGATTCTAGAGTTGAATCCCGAGCGTAGCGAGGGATTCAAAAGTAGAATCCTGAGCGAAGCGAGGGATACAAAGGACCGAGATGAAATTTTTTTTTCACGAGTTGTGTACTCTACTTTTTACCATTGACTGCGAGAAAAAAAAATAGCAGTACCTATAGTATTTATAGTTGTCCATCAGCCATTTTTGATGTCCCCACTGTGGGGCACAGGGCTTCCTTATGGGTGGTAAGGAGGACGGGCCATAACCCACCACGCGGGCCCAATGCGGATTGGTGGGTGTTAACGACTGCAAATGCAGCCGGGACCAACGGCTTAACGTGCCTTCTGAAGCACGGAGGAGCTCGAGATAATACATTTTTGGTCACCCATCCCATGACCGACCCTTGCGAACGTTGCTTAACTTCCGCAATCGCTGGGCCAGGCGCTAAACCACTATGCCACCGAGCTAACTAAGAGGGAAACTACATGATCAGTCTTTCATCAGTCCACTTCATCAGTTTGTATATATATATATAGACTTTGAATTTTTACAGACTGAAGATCGTACCAGACTGATATAATGGACTGATGCAAGACTGAACAACTAATCTCCCTCAAATATATAAAAAAGAACCCAAATATAAGACACTAAAAAGGACCTAATTGATTTAGCGGGATATTTTTTAGAAAATAACCCAAAGATAAGAAACTAAAAAGAACCTAAATAAAATTGGCGGGATTATTTTTGTCATTTAATTGTAGAACTATATCTGTATCTATGGAATAGCTCCATACTTTCAGCACCTTTTATTTTTTTTGTACCTAATTCATACGATGCGCGCTTGTTCCAAATTCAAAATATTTTTATTCACTCGGTGAATAAAAACGCGTATTATTCACTGTTATCAATGAATAAGACGCACTTTTTTGAGTGGCGATGGTAAAATAGTAGATTATACAACAAGTGAAAAAAGAGGGAATTTAGTTCGAGGGACTAAGTTGGATCCCGAGAGCAGCGAAGGATTCTAGAGTTGAATCCCGAGCGTAGCGAGGGATTCAAAAGTAGAATCCTGAGCGAAGCGAGGGATACAAAGGACCAAGATGAAATTTTTTTTTCACGAGTTGTGTACTCTACTTTTTACCATTGACTGCGAGAAAACAAATAGCAGTAGGTATTTATACCTATACAATTAAATAGTTATCACATTTTTATTATTTAGGTAGGTAATCAGTAACAAGTATTTAAACATTAGAAAATAGTGAAACTAGAAGTTTTCCAATGACATAAAACAACTACCTACGCTAAGAGGGAAATTACATGATCAGTTTGAAATAAGAATCTTATATTAATATTCTATTATATTAATATAAGATGCTTGGTCTGGCATCAGTCCATTTCATCAGTTTGTATTTTTATTTTGAATTTTTACAGACTGAAGATAGTACCAGACTGATGCAAGACTGAACATCTAATCTTCCTTTAATATCGATGGCTTAGAGCACACATGTTTTAATTACAAAAAGTTGATTTTTCAGGAGAGCATTTTAAAGTTGAAGCATCATAAAATACAAAAACTGTATATGATATGGAATTCAAATTACGTTTATTCATAAGACTTATTCTTTAGTTCTACAAATAAGTAAAATTCATAATTTACGTTACGAAATTACGTCAAATTGATAACAAAATCAGCTGAAAACCTAGCTAACCCCCCTCATTTAGTACATTTGAACCCTCATATTTAGTAATTTGAATGCACGAATGTACTAAGTGGGGCGGGGTTAGTATTGTAATAGAGTAACAGGTACTTATTAAAACAAAAATGTTACATATATTTAAGTATTAAATTAATAATTTAAATTTAAAAAATATAGATAAATTTAATAATAAATTATTAAATTATTTATTAATTTTTAGTATTAAATACCGACTCAAGATATTTTGTGCAGGTTAGAACATAAAATAATAATAATATTAAATAATGATAATAATATTAGAAATCAATAAAACATTCTACAACATTTTTATATTATTAAAAATAGTAGATACTCATTAAATCAGTCTTTCTTAAACACTAACAAAATAAGAGAAAGTATTTATTCAAGTTTCTTTAAATCAGTCATCAGTCTTACAATACGGTAGGTTATTGACCGAGCGAGCGCGAAGCGTCTCTGCTTCAGCTTGGGTAAAATTCTTTTCCTTTCCTTCCTTCTGGTTGTCATTCCAGCTGTCCGTTTGTTCTCATCTACAGGTCGCATTTCTCAACCGATTCTCGTGAAATTCACTGTCGGTGGTTAAATACATCGTGAAATTTTTATCATTTGGTTCCCGCAGTGGGGTGGTTCCACTCATGATTACAAGCAACTTTTACTATGGGGCCAACTCTGTGGGTGCGAGAAAAAAATCAGCTGTTCCATACAAAAGCTCAATACCTACTCGACCTAAATGTATGGAACAGCTGTTTTTTTTCGTATTAACTGCACATTTGGATTTAATGTAAGATAACATGTCGTAAAAGTACCTACTTAATATTTTTGTGCGTTAAGTAGTACCGCAGGAGGGAATCTTAAAATCACTTATGGACTTTTCGTAGCAGATTAGTAAAAATAAAGGATTTTAATACTTTTGGACATAACCGAAGCTTACTTAATACAACAGTGACACTGGGTTTTTGATAGAAAGAGATGGAATATCGACACGTGCGTAAGTGCAAACGGTAGTGCACGTCAATTAATACAGTTGTCACTCAAAAAGTAAAAATCGCATTTTTTGTAATTAGTACATGTGTCAAGGGTCTGACATGCTTTGATAGAGCGAGATCGTCTTATTAAGATTCCTATAGGAGGAAATAGAGAAGAGTGTCATGTTTTTTCTCTATCACCGACCGGACTTTTTTTCATGGTCGGGTTATAGGCAGAGATCAACTAAGCAAAACAAACAAGTGGGGTTATACCAAAAGTGCCAGAGAAATTAAAGTTTTTGTGGATAACTCCCTAATTAATATTGAAGATTTATTATAAATCGAATGTGTAGTGTTTGTGTCTAGCATTCAAAATGGTGGGATGTTCGATATTTGGCTGCAAAAGCAACAATCAAAGGAAAGAAGCGGGCGTTACATTTCATGCGTGAGTACACTGTTTTCTATATTTTGATCACGTATTTCTTTCTCAAATCTCACAGGAACCAAGTTTCTGAGCTAAATCATTAGTTATATCATGAAAAACCTGATAAATAGGAAAAATCTAAAAATTATTTCTAAAAATAACCTCGTAAACATTTGACATGCAAACCGGTAAAATTGCGTACATCTACGTAATAGTAGAAGTCAGCTTAGCTTTGACGTCCACTAAAATCAGTAGGTTTATAATTCGATTTCCGGATGCCTACTATATAGAAAATTTTCCCCAAAAATTACCCCATATTTCAGGGAATTTCTAGCGATTTCATTTTTCCAGATTTCCGACGGAAGATAAAACTCGTGAAAAATGGATAGAAGCAAATGGAAAAAAGAATTGGGTGCCACACACGAATTTGTTCAAAACATTTTGAAAAAAATTGTTTCCGAAAAACAGAAAAACTAACGTTAATAAAAAAAGTTCTGTATTCCAACGTTTAATAAAGACTTTACCTGTTTTAATTTAAAGTTTATTTTTTTATTCCATTAACCACACAATCTCAATATCAACTACCTGAGCGAACCCCAGCTAGTTTACTATATCTCTCTTTTTTTAGCAGAGCAGTTGTGTGTACTCCCGTCCCGACTGCAATGACGATTGTTATTTAACTTTAGTTCGATTTTAGCAGGGAAGACGTGTTTTTATTTTTCTTAATACCATTTATAATTATACTGAGTTTTTGCATGCTGGAAATGGCGAATTGTCTAAACATTTTATTAATATCTCTGCTGTACCACAATTACTGCGAATAAAGTTTATTTCCATTTCTATTCTATGTATACGTATGTTACCGTTAAAGTACGGAATCCGTTAATCTGCAGATTAACTGGTCGAGTCAGTTAAGAGGATTGTCAACCACGTGGTCTCCATACAAACGGCGATAACGTTTACCACCCTCTAAACCTTAACCTACAGTAATTAATTTTTGGTATTTTTTTGAAATGCCTAAATACTAGGGCTGTACGTTTTGATTTTTTAAACATTTATAATAGATTTCGAAATATTTGCATTTTAGTGATTTCATACAAAACACAGAAGTGCCAATATTTTCAAATCTACAATGAATATTTTAAAAATCAAAACGTACAGCCCTAGTTTTTAGGCATTTCAAAAACATACCAAAAATTCATTGCTGTAGGTTAAGCTTTAGAGGGTGGGAAACGTTATCGCCGTTTGTATGGAGACCACGTGGTTGACAATCCTCTTAAAGCACAGAATACATAATAGTACCGAAATTTTTCTTAAAGTAGACGATTTCCGTGCTTTAACTAGTAATCTGCACATTAACGGATGCTACCCCGTTAAGGGTACTTTTTCTGATCATGGCAACCCCATATTTTGACGTCATAATATATCTATCCCTTACACCCGGTCGCTCGGTAGCGCATCTACCCCTTTTAATATACTATATCTATGACATGTGTGCTCTAAGCCATCGATATATAGAAAAGAATCAAAAAGATGAGACACTAAAAAGAACCTAAATAAAATTGGAGGGATATTTTTTTTATTTATTTGTATCTATGGCTTTATCTATGAAATATCTCCATATAAATATTTCCCGTTACCTGTGGGGTGAAACAGGGGTGTGTGCTGGCACCTACACTATTCGCATTGTATTTTGCAGTCGTAGTCCGGGAGGTTTTACAGATTGTCTCTGCAGGTATCCGCATTCGTTTTCGCACTGACGGCAACGTCTTTAACTTGGCGAGATTGAGGGCTCGCACAAAAGTATCACATGCACTGATCTCTGAAATTATGTATGCGGATGACTTGTGCTTCGTAGCAGAGTCCCCTGATGACCTGCAACAGCAGATGTCCGTTTTTCACGAGGTCTGCCGTAAGTTCGGGTTAAAGATCAGCGTCAAGAAGACGGAGGTAATGTGTCTAGACACTCATGGCCAACAGATGCTGAATTTCAAACTCGATGAGGACGCTCTAAAGCAGGTTGACAAATTTCGATATTTGGGGAGCACAATAACATCTAAATGTGATCTTGATGCTGAAATTAACAGCAGAATCTGTGCGGCTGCCGCTGCTTTTGGCAGACTAAATTCAAAAGTCTTTAGCTCACATAACTTGAAGCTGGCTACAAAGATATCAGTTTATATGGCGATAGTATTGCCGAATATTTTATATTCTGCTGAGACGTGGACTGTGTACCGCCGGCACATACTTATGTTGGACAGATTCCACCTAAAGTGTCTAAGGAAAATCTTGAGGATCAGATGGTCCGATCGTGTTCGTAACACTGACGTACTGAGAAGGGCCAACGTAGATGGAATCGAAGCTTATCTTATGCGGCGACAGCTTCGGTGGTGCGGTCACGTGTCCCGAATGGCGGAGAAGCGAATGGCAAAACGCATCTTTTATTCCGAGCTTGAGGAGGGTAAGCGTAAGCATGGCGGGCAACTTCTCCGATATAAAGATGTGCTGAAACGCCACATGAAACGGTGTGATATCCATCCCGCGCGGTGGGAAGAGCAGGCATCCAAACGCCAAACGTGGAGACTACTTGTCAGAGACAAGGTTTCAGATTTTGAGACACTCCGACGTTCCGAGCTTGACGCCAAGCGCGAGGAATTGAAGGCCCGACCACCAGCGGTCTTCAATTACAACTATGAGAATGGTGTTTTGACGTGTCCTAATTGCTCGCGCACGTTCTCAAGAAAAATTGGCTATATAAGCCATATCAAAGCGCACGAACGCCAAGAACGGCGGAATCGTTTGCAGTCGCCGTAGCCGAAATCGGCTAGGAGTACACACACAAAAATCTCCATACTTTCAGCACGTTTTATTTTTTTTTCTACATAATTCATACGATGCGCGCTTGTTCCAAATTCAAAATATTTTTATTCACTCGGTGAATAAAACAGCGTATTATTCACTCTTATCGTTGAATTAAACGCACTTTTTCGAGTGGCGATGGTAAAAAAGAATGTACCTACCTACTTGCTGTAGTAAAACCCGTATGTCCATCAGCCATTTTTGATGCCCCCACTGCTGGGGCACAGGCCTTCCTTATGGATGGTAAGGAGGACGGGCCATAACCCACCACGCGGGCCCAATGCGGATTGGTGGGTGTTAACGACTGCAAATGCAGCCGGGACCAACGGCTTAACGTGCCTTCGTGCACGGAAAACCCGTATAATAAACCCAAATATGGAGACAGGGTACCTACCATGCATATTATTAAGTGGCTCTATGATGATCTATATATTTTTGATTTTTTTTGAAATGGCAGAATTTTTTTTTACAAAAAAATTCTAATAAGGAAGAGCGGGGCTATTCGAGAGTCGAAAGTTTAAAACTCTGTAATCTCGTCTAGTATAGAGCTACTGTAAATTTCGCATCTCTCACATAAAAAATGGCTTTGAAATTATGCATCAATGGAACAGATTACACAATATAAAAAGAAATTCACTATCTGAACATAGATGTCACTAGTAGTTAGGTACGTACGAGTTCAATTACGACGACCTCCGTGGTCGAGTGGTTTGCACGCCGGTTTTCAAGGCGTCACCATCTCTTGAGGTCCCGGGTTCGATCCCCGGCTGGGTCAATGTAGAAAATGAACTTTTCAATATTGTGTCAGGTCTGGGTGTTTGTGATACCACCGTTGTCTCTGATTTCCATAAACACAAGTGCTTTAGCTACTTACCTTGGAGTCGGAGCAATGTATGTGATGTTGTCAAATATTTATTTATTTAAATATTTATTATTTATTTATTAAAGACTAAAAAGCCATTTGACGGAATTGCCCACTGACGGAATAGCCCACTGACGGAATAGCCCCGATCTTCCTTACCTAACTTATAAGACAAAAAATCTTTCCAACAACGTATCTATGGGAACTGAACAACTTACATACTATGGAACCAACTCTGAAATTGCTAAAAAAATTGGTGTTTCATACATTTTCATATTTTCGTTGTTAACAGCTGATTTTGTTTCGCGCTTTCAGAGTCAAAGTCAAAGTCAAAAATAGCTTTAGTCAAATAAAACTTAATTATTAAGTACTTTTGAATCGTCTATATTTTCCTACCACCCGTTCCAGACTTTTTTGTTGTTAGTCCCATACCCATAGTAAAAGTTGTTCAGTTTGATGGTCCTTATCGAACATATTCGGCATTGCGCGTTGTTTTGTTACGCGTTGTTTTGTAACACCCTGTAAGGTACAAAAGCACCGGTTCCACCAAAACTGGAGGTACCTATTTATAACAACACTTGTCCATCAGCCATTTTTTATGTCCCCACTGCTGGGGCACAGGCCTTCCTTATGGGTGGTAAGGAGGACGGGCCATAACCCACCACGCGGGCCCAATGCGGATTGGTGGGTGTTAACGACTGCAAATACAGCCGGGACCAACGGCTTAACGTGCCTTCCGAAGCACGGAGGAGCTCGAGATAATACATTTTTGGTCACCCATCCCATGACCGACCCTTGCGAACATTGCTTAACTTCCGCAATCGCTGGGCCAGGCGCTAAACCACTGCGCCACCGAGTTCCTAACAACTAACAACACTTACCTACAATTAATTAGCTTGCTACATGTTTTTTTAAAGGTGCTATTTATGTGACGTTGAGTGTACCTACCTATTTTAACAGTTGTTTTGTCGCGAGGCGTTTGCTTTTATCGCCAAAACTGGCCAACATTCACCAACATGCATGGGTCAACCTTGGCCAACATTGGCCAACATTGACGATCAATTTCGTACCAACAATATTTTTGTCTTGTCGCCAGGTTGTGCGGCGCCAACATTGTCGGTGATGTTGCGGCAACATGTTGCGAGGGTGGCGCTGGCTCGTGGTTATGTTCAACGCTGTCGCCGCTCTGTCACCTGTGGTTAAAATCGGTGAGCGAAAATTCATCTAGAGGTTTATTTTTTTAATATCGAGAAAATTATGCTCTTTACGCATCCTTCGAGCAGGCGGATCGTATTGATGATTATCGTGATCCTGCTTCACACACTCGATCTCGTTTTGGGATTGGTCTGATATTCCGTTTTGGTGAGAGGGTGTCTATGTGTGCGTTGCTTGAGCGCACATAAACTGTCTTCTCTCTATTTTGTGACATTAGTGACCTCACATTTTATGCTGATGACAATTTTCTATAATCGACTGTGTACGAAATAAATCAGGAAGAGAAAAGCATTTCTTATTAAGGCCTTAACATGCGTCAATCCGAGCGGGTCGATCCGTGATGGAGTGAAATCGAACGTAACTCTACTCATTTTGGGTTCAAATCTGTGCGCATTCCAACGCGGCGGTTGCGTTGAGAACTAGCACCGAAATCTCAATAATTACATGTTTTTATTACTTTTCTTCGCTTTCAAGTTAGTTAAAAAAATTTGTTCAATTAAGATTGAAAGTATTTACATCGCCGATTTTTATGGTCAGTTTTAACATAAACGAATGTTCTGTTTCCGAGAAATTTTGCAAATAAGACCAGAAACAGGGTCCACGGAATATTTTTTTACATCAAAGCTGGTAACATTTTTAGAAATGCTTTCAATTAAATCTATTGTGTATTATTTCAAGTACATTATAAATATTTTTTCCATGATAGCTTCACGCGCGTAATCTTTCGATTTGAATTGAATATTGGGATTTGACCCACCTTAAGGCCTTAAGCTTCTTGGCGGTTTTTCTCGTTACAAAGTCACGGTAATGGTATCTATCAGTATTCCAACTTCATACAAACAGTCGAAATGCGAGCTATACGCGCCTCGAATTCGGTCTGCACACTTCGGTACTCAAACAGATGTGAATGCGCCGCACTAGTGACGAACGAATGATTTACGTACGATTGATCCTCTTGTGTTAATGTTAACCGCAGGTGCCTGTTCTAGGTGCAATATTCACTGAAGACACACGTGGAGGCAGCGCAGAACTAGCGTTCAAGTACGCGGTATACAGGGTCAACAAGGAACGAAGCCTTCTGCCGAACAGCACTCTTGTGTATGACATACAATACACTCCCGCGCAGGACTCCTTTAGGATTTATAAAAAAGGTAAAACAATGAAAAAATAATAATAGAGTGTTTTCAGTGCTCGACCGGCGGGTCTACCGCCTATTAGAATAGAATAGAATAGAATAGAAAAACGTTTATTAACAACACACAATAGGATTAAGAAGAGAAAACAATATATAGGTAGGTACACATTTACACAGAACAGAAGAGGGATAAAAAGGATAACAAAGTGTGGTGCTAAAAGGCCCCGTCTCAGTAAAAAAACTTCTGAGTCATTCGTAGATGGTCAGAATGACCCAGAAGCACTGTTATTCTGCCAGGGCCTGGAAACAGTTAGTGGTCGGACACAACACAACACATATACCACAAATTGACCACTATTGACTCTGGCTTTGGTTTATGACGTCAGTGCACTGTCCGTCCTTGTCATCGTGTTATGATATGACAAGGACGGATAGAGCATTGCTTGCCGCCTTGGCTATCGCTTTGAGATAGGCGGTCTAGCTAGCAAAGGGCTGCTGGTAGGCCGTCGTCGGTTGTGTGTGACGGATAACGAAGCGTAGCTGTACCACGGTAATGATAGATAGATATCATTACCGTGGCTGTACGCGTTTAGCAATTCATCAATTTAAGGCCAGTATATTCCAAAAACTCTGTCTTTGTCTTTTTCTTTACGTGTGTGAAGAGTAATGAAAATAACCTCACTATTTAATTTTTTCAACGTTTTTGTTGTTATTTTGAGTATAAAGTCACTTTTTGAAAATGTAAACGTTGAATATTCTTCTATATGTCATTACCTATTTTTCTATATTATTCATGAATTAATAAACTTAAGTATTATCCAAAAAATTACAAAATTAATGAAAATTTTCTTGTCTTTGCATATTTTTATAACAACAAATAGTCGAGTAGAGATACGTGTTTGCGCCTGTGTATTTCATACCAGCAACGTCGTCGATTGTGACTTTATCAAATAGCCTGTCAACTGCGGCAGGAGTACAATATTTTTTATACATACTACCTTCCACTTTTTTATCTCAAAAAACCTCATACGAAACTGTCGACATTGATCGCATTCAAATCATTGTATTTGCTTAATTTTATTATAAACCAAGTATATTTCCACAATTTGGAGTTTCATTTATGTCCAAGAAGAGACATAAAATTGGCGACCGTGACAGGACAAATTACAAGGAATTTTCAAGCCCGATAGTGGCCGACTGACGCCACGCCGCTAGGCTACAATTCCTGTTCAATTTTCAAGAAGTTTCATCTAGATTTCGAAAAACTAACTACGTACTGAAGGACGACAAGCCATTGCAGCCACGCCGGTGTGCCAGCTATATTGGATATCAATTTATATTCTTCACATCGCAGCCAGGCCAATGCAGCTAAGTGACCTTCCCTATTGTTTCTAAAATCCATTTTCCAAACTTCCTAATGCATATTTCCTTTCAAACTCCATCAAATTGTGGACAAAATAATCTATTTAAACAAAGGATAATCAAATTAATTCAGGTGATTTACTATATTTAAACACTATTTTTTCCTTGCAAAATATGCAACTCATTCTCAATACTTAATAGCATTTCTAGTTTCAATGTAATTTTATATTTTCATGTTTTACTAAGACAAATAGCATATTAGTTGAGATTCCTACCTATTAAAAATAAATTTAAAGTTGTTTAATAAAAGTAAATTTCAATTTTCACAATAGTTAATTTCATAATTTTCTAAGTAAATTTCATTAACTTTGCATTCATTCCCTTGTTATTATTTTCAATTGTTTTATGCAATTAAGTCAAATAGGCTTGCCGATTATTTCAGGGAAAGAAAATATCTATCTACAGTGGATATTGGACAACTTCTCAAAACCAGCAAAATTAACAAAACAAGGGTGATAAGGAAGCGATTTCATACCGGCTTTAAGAAGGAACGTAAGCTATTTTCAATTATTTTTATCACTTGCATTGTTTTCACAGTCTTTTTCTACCTTATTAAACATAATTTTGATTGTAGCTATATATAAATTCTAACAGTAAAATGAGTAAAGAAACTAGTGAAGGCAGTGCAAAGAAGTGTCAAGAATTACAAGACCTTCTTACTAAGCGCAGTTCCATTAAAGGTCGCATTACAAAATTTAAAAATTTCTTGTCAAATATTAAATCAAAAGACGAATTAACTTCTTTAGAGTTATCCGAGTTAAAACTAAAACTAAGCAGATTTGAAATACTTTACAATAAATTTGATGATTTGCAGGGTCAAATAGAAATTTTAAACGCAAGTGCATTATCTATAGAAATTGATGAAAGGGATGATATCGAACAGGTTTTTACAAGTACCATTGCCTTAGCACAAAACATAATTCAAGGTCACCAGTCAAAGGGTGAGAATAATTTAATTCATGACAATCTTAATTCTAGCATGAAATCAACTGTTCGTCAGAATCCTGATCATGATGATATTTCATTTAAATTGCCACAGATACAAATTGCTAAGTTTGACGGCGCATACTTTCGCTGGCTCGAATTTCGCGATTCGTTTTTGTCTATTATACACAACAATGAGCGCATTGCACCCATACACAAGTTTCATTACCTTATTTCCTATTTGGAGGGAGATGCTTCCCGAATTATTTCTAACTTGGAAGTATCCAGTGTCAACTATTCCACTGCCTGGAACTTATTATGTGAAAGGTACGACAACAAGAGGCAACTAATTAGCCATCATTTAAATTCATTATTGAATATACAACAAACACGTGAATCCGACAGATCACTTCGTTTTATAGTAGATCACATCACCAAAAACCTACGGGCTTTGTCCAGCTTAGGCCTTCCTACAGACGGGTGGGATGTGTTAATTATTCATATTATGTGTTCAAAGTTGGATAGTCGGACACTCACGAAGTGGGAGGAATGGCGTGGCACGTTGGATGACACACCCAATTTACAACAATTTAACAAGTTTCTTATCGATCGTGCGGATGTTCTTGGATCTCTTATTCGTTGTCCTTCGAATAATTTTGCTAAAAATTCAATGACCCCCACAAAGAGTTCCAATACAAAATTCGAACACCCCCAAACAAAATCGTTTGTTTGCAATCAAGCTTCGGTTTCTCCGGTATGTGTGGTTTGCCAAGGGGACCATAGGATATACGATTGCCCTTCATTCAAGGCCAAGAGCGTTCACGAGCGAATTACAAATGCGAATAAACTCAAACTTTGTTTAAACTGTTTAAGATCCGGTCACTCAGTTCGTGATTGTCGTTTTGGATCTTGTCGTGAATGCAAGAGGAGACACAACACTCTTTTGCACATACCAGAGAAGTCTCAATCATCTGACACTCCTCCCCAAGCTACTAATGATCAGATTGTAATTTTTTCACAAAACTATTCTAAAACAATATTATTATCTACAGCGCTCATCCAAGTTATTAATCCGGCTACCGGACACGGAGAAACAGTCCGAGCACTATTGGACTGTGGCAGCCAGTCATCTTTTATTAACCAGTCTCTCAAAGACAAACTTTCTCTTTCCAGTCAATCAAACAATATCATCAATATCATTGGTATTGGCAACAACGTCACAAATAAGGTTTCAGATGTTTGTGTTGCACAACTAAAATCATCAAACAATTCATTCTCAATTACAACAAGTTTTCTAGTTCTTCCAGAATTGACAGGTAATTTGCCAAAATTCAACATCGACATCAGTCAACTTCAAATACCAGACAATATACAACTAGCTGACCCCAAATTTCATCAATCCGCCGCTATTGAGGTTCTCATCGGTGCAGACTTGTTTTGGGATATACTAGGTTGTGAGCAACGGTCATTGGGTCCAAACAAGCCTGTGTTGCGAAGCTCTCAACTAGGTTGGCTTATTTCTGGTGCTATAAACACATCTACGAATAAATCAATAAATGTTCAATGTAATCATGCTTTGATTCAAGACGAGATTCATCATCAATTAACCAAGTTTTGGGAACTTGAGGAAGTTCCGCTAAAATGTCCTATGAGTGAAGAAGAAAAGGCGTGCGAGAAGCATTTTCTATCCAATACAGTTCGTTTAGCTTCTGGCAGGTTTTCAGTAAGTTTGCCACTAAAAGACTCACCAGATTGTCTCGGCAATTCCTATTCCGTAGCCAAGAAGCGTTTTCTAAATTAAGAACGTCGATTTCGTAAACATCCAAACATTAAGCAACAATATATTCAATTTATGAAGGAATATTCTGACTTAGGTCATCTTTCCATTTCTCTTGATCCAAAACCACATACATCTTATTTCTTAAGCCATCATGCTGTTTTTAAAGCCAATAGCGAATCTACCAAATTAAGGGTCGTTTTTGACGGCTCTGCCCCTACTACCTCCGGTTTTTCCATTAATGACCTTCTTATGATAGGGCCAAACAAGCAAGATTCTCTTTTCTCTATTTTAGTTAGAGCTCGACAGTACAAGTTTCTTCTAACTGGCGACTTGGAGAAAATGTATCGCCAGGTTCAAGTCAACGAACAAGATCGGGATCTCCAACTCATATTATGGAGGGAAGATGAGTCTCTGCCCATCAAGACGTGCAAATTAAATACTGTAACTTACGGTATGGCAAGTTCCAGCTATTTAAGCACACGTTGTCTTTGGCAACTGGGGGAAGAGTGTTTAGATCCAACGCTAAAAACTATAATACAAAATGATTTTTACGTAGATGATCTCATCACCGGGTGTGATGAAGAGGCACTCTTGAGCCACATACTTCATGGCGTATCTAACACTCTCAAACAAGGTTGCTTTAATCTAAGAAAACTTAAAACTAACTTACCTTCAATTTTTAGTTCGTCCACCATCGATTTGGACTCAGAGTTAACCCTAAGCGAATCCTCAAGTACATTAGGTTTAGGATGGGTACCAGGTACCGATACATTACATTTCCCCATTCAACTTCAAGAATTTGACCAATCAAATGAGCAAAAGAATCAAATAAGTTTGATAATATAGAACGTTTAGTACGTTCTATATTATCAAACTTATTCAAAATTTTCGACCCATTGGGGTTGTTGAGCCCATGTGTAGTTTCAACTAAAATATTACTTCAGAAACTTTGGATTGAGAAACTAACTTGGGACGAGCCAGTTCCTAAAAATATTGCAAAAGATTGGAGTGATTTTAACAATAGTTTACCTATTTTATTATCTATTACAGTTCCGAGACAAGTTTTATGTGACAAACCCATTTCAATACAACTTCATTCATTTTGCGATGCATCCCAACGTGCATTTGGAGCATGTGTCTATTTGAAATCTGTAAATTCAGCTAACCATGTTACCGTTCATCTACTATGCTCGAAATCAAAGGTTGCTCCCATCAAACCTACTACCATACCTCGTTTAGAGCTCTGCGCTGCGGTCTTAGCAGCTCGATTATGCCAATCTGTCAGACAATCTTTACGATATGAAGTTACTAGCGAGATCCATTGGAGCGATTCAAGCGTAGTGTTAAGTTGGCTCCAAAGCAGCACTAGCAACTTAAAATGTTTTGTTGCTAATAGAATATCAGAGATATGCGATTTGACTAACCAGCATTCATGGCGTCATGTGCCAACATCCCTTAATCCAGCCGATCTTATTTCTAGGGGTCTAAGTCCTGCTCAAATCAAAGAAAATGCACTTTGGTGGTCAGGTCCACAATATTTAAGGCAGGCTCCAGATACATGGCCTAATTTAAAAACAAATTTAAAAATTCAAGACTTGCCTGAGCTCAAGGCAACATCTATTTCTGCCAATGTGTCCGTGCCTAAGGATCCAATATTACATTTCGAGAACTTTTCAAGCTTCAATAAATTAAAACGATGCTTTGCCTATATTTTAAGGTTTATACACAACGTTAGAAATCCAAACAATCGTCATTCAGGTTCACTTACCGTAGATGAATTACATAAATCTTTTACCTATTTATGCCGAATAGCACAACAGCAATCTTTCCCACAAGAGTATGACCTACTAGTAAGAAAACAGTTTTTAAATTCTAAGTCCAAGATATTGTGCCTCTCTCCTTTTATAGGTGACGATACTTTAATCCGCGTTGGTGGCAGAATTGAAGCGTCAGATGTAGGGTATGACAAAAAACACCCAATCCTGCTACATGCTTCACATAATTTTACTAAGTTAATTTTTGATTACGAACATAAACGGAATTTACATGCCGGTCCTCAACTATTGTTATGTGTCATACGCGAATATGTTTGGCCAATCAATGGTAGGCATCTTGCTAGAAGGACAGTTCACAACTGTGTAAAATGTAGACGGTTGAGTAAACAAACACTACAACCTATGATGGGCAATTTGCCATCACAACGGGTCACGCTAGATTTTCCATTTCGGTCTGTGGGAATCGACTTTGCTGGACCATTCCTCACTCTAAATAGGAAAGGTAGAGGTGCAAAACTAGTCAAGAGCTATTTATGCCTTTTTGTGTGTCTCAGATACAAATGCTTACATCTTGAAGCAGTGAGCGATCTCACAAAAGATGCTTTTATACTAACTTTCCGGCGATTTGTTTCGCGACGAGGAAAGCCAGTTGAGGTTTTCTCCGATAACGGGCGCAATTTCGTATCTGCAGCAAAGGAATTAAGTCAATTTTTAAAATCTAATGCATCTTCTTTATCTGACTTTGCAACTGAAGAAAATATTAAATTTATATTTTCGCCATCGTATGCCCCTCACTTTGGAGGGATTTGGGAAGCCGGTGTGAAATCGGCTAAGCATCATCTTAAACGAGTTATGGGTTGACATTTGAGGAGTTGTCCACCCTATTCGCCCAGGTAGAAGCCGTTTTAAATAGTCGCCCAATATGTCCACTTTCCGCTTCTCCTGACGATTTTTCCTGTCTAACCCCTGGTCACTTCCTCGTTGGTCGGGCACTCACCGCCCTTCCGTCACCAGCATTTGAAGACTGCAACGCCAATAGCTTGCAACGTTATGCCCGTCTTCAACAAATCAATCAACATTTCTGGAGACGGTGGCAGCAAGAATACCTCGCAGAGCTACAGCAGCGAAGTAAATGGAGAACTGATAAAAGATCTGCCAAGGTGGGAGACCTGGTACTACTGAAAGATGACAACCTGCCTCCACTTAGTTGGAGACTTGGACGCATCCATAAACTATTTCCTGGCCCTGACAACATATCAAGAGTTGCTGACGTAAATACTCAGAGGGGAATCACAAGAAGACCTTTAGTTCGCCTCTGTCCATTACCATCACTAGAAGACATGCAAGGTTGAAAGCTGAGCTTTCCACGGGCGGGAGGATGTTTGCGCCTGTGTATTTCATACCAGCAACGTCGTCGATTGTGACTTTATCAAATAGCCTGTCAACTGCGGCAGGAGTACAATATTTTTTATACATACTACCTTCCACTTTTTTATCTCAAAAAACCTCATACGAAACTGTCGACATTGATCGCATTCAAATCATTGTATTTGCTTAATTTTATTATAAACCAAGTATATTTCCACAATTTGGAGTTTCATTTATGTCCAAGAAGAGACAATACGAAAATCGCATTTTTAATCGTAAAATAATCAAGATCGTTTATGAAACTTCAACATAATATTTTTATCTGCTCAAAATAAAGAATATATGTTCACCGTTGAATCAAAAATAGGCAAATTTCGATAATTTCGAATATACTGGCCTTAAGTACAATACAGGGTGGTCCAAATAATGACAACCAAATTATTTTTTAGATTACTTACGTCACATTTTTTTTAAGCTTAGAAAATGCATTATCCCCCCGCAGGTGAGCAGGGGTTCGTTTTTATGCTGAAGAAAATGCATTTATACTACACCTGCTCGGAAAGTAGGTACCTTGATACTTTATCAAATTTACGGTAGAAAGTACGTCATTGCATATCGAACAAATATGCGGGGAGAAAACGCATCTGAGCGGGAGAGAAAAGTGTATGAAAATCCATTTCTTACGTGGTTTTTCTTTTTTAATTTTGGGTAAGACTATGCGCCGGTAACCTAAATATCAAAAGCCAAAAAGTTTTTACAGTGAGTTTTTATCTCCAAGTTCGCAAAATGACACTGGCCACTAGATGTGTGTCGGATGGTGTCGGGCTTGCAGTGCGACCCTGCGGCGGCAGGATAAACAATTTGAAAAAAGAACATGTGAAAATTGCAGACGCCATTGGCGCCATTTTCAATTTGTGTGTTGTTTGAGGATTCAGTTTTCGTAGAAAGTAAAATAAAACTATCAAAATGATAAGTAGTGATGATGAAGATTTTTTAACTCTGCCGCAGTTGAAGGAAACAGCAAAAATGCTGATTGATAACCTTTTACCACAGAAATCAATTAAAAAACATAATAAAACTTATGACGATTTTTTGCGATGGAAAAGTGAACAAACATTAATGGAAAAAGTGTTACATTAAGCTTCACTAACTGTACCAATTTCAATATAAGTTTCAATTAGTAAAGATTTAGTTTTTTATTTTCCTCGTAGGTGTAGTATAAAGCACTATGTATCACTCGAGAGAAAGTGCGATTCCCGGTCTCTTTCTCCTCTCGGTGAACAATGTACTATTACGTACGGCTCCCCCCCCGCGGTTGAGCGGGTGCATCCGAAAATACCCCATGTACCTACGAGTACTCAATGTTGCGGGATTTATCATAGTTTAGAAGTCACAATTTGGACAACCCTGTATAGTTTAACTAAGTATGACGTCTAAGTACTACTGAAATATCCTTTTTAATCCAATTTGACATACTATACCCTGCGGTACATCTAATCGCCTAAGTAATTGAATTTGAAACAAAACACTGAAAAACGATAAATAAAACATAGTTGTGAATAATCTTGGAAAACTAAAATAGAAAGGAGCGCATAAACTTCTGTAGGGTCTCATAATAACTGCGGCGGAGTCAAGAGCCCTCAGACATGCCACTTCCGGTCGCCATATTGCACCGCCCGCCAGGCGGCCATATTGTGTTTCCGCCACTTCCTATCCGCTTGACCCTGTTTTATTTTTATTACGAATTCGTAATGGGGTTTTTTACATTGTCAAAGTTGGAAATTTTAAAAATCATTGCAATATGTTGAGGCTACAAAAGGGGTCTGCAACTTTATATCGAAAGACGCAAGCTCGATGAACGATTGCTCGAATGAATTATTGACTAACTATTGGTCGAGGAGTCACTGTTTCGAATAACTTATTCTCGAAACACGCAAGCTCGAATTAAATAATAAAATGCTTGAATTAATTAAATAAATTATTCTTTTTTTATTGTAAATTATTTACAATAAGAAAGTAAAAAATAAAAGATTAAAATAAAAAAAATAAAATAAAAAAAATAAAAGACAATTAAAAAAAGTTTTTTTTCTATTAATAGTTCATTCTAATTATCGCCATTCGAAACTATGACAGCTCGAGTAACAAATTTTAGGTAAATAGTTAATTCGAGCAATCGTTCATCGAGCTTTCGTGTTTCGAAAGTAAGTTATTCGAAACAGTGACTCCTCGACCAATAGTTTGTCGGTCAATAGTTCATTCGAGCAATCGTTCATCGAGCTTGCGTGTTTCGAAAGTATAAGTTATTCGAAACAGTGACTCCTCGACCAATAGTTTGTCGGTCAATAGTTCATTCGAGCAATCGTTCATCGAGCTTGCGTCTTTCGAAATAAAGTTATTCGAAACAGTGACTCCTCGACCAATAGTTTGTCGGTCAATAATTCATTCGAGCAATCATCGAGCTTGCGTCTTTCGAAATAAAGTTATTCGAAACAGTGACTCCTCGACCAATAGTTTGTCGGTCAATAATTCATTCGAGCAATCATCGAGCTTGCGTCTTTCGAAATAAAGTTATCCGAAACAGTGACTCCTCGACCAATAGTTTGTCAGTCAATAATTCATTCGAGTAATCATCGAGCTTGCGTCTTTCGAAATAAAGTTGCAGATCCCTACAAAAGTTAAGAAATGCTATTTGAATTTGAATTCTAAATGTTGAACCAAGTAACTATAGAAGCGATTTGACCATGATGACGCCAATCTGTACTAAGACGCTAAACACAGGTTGCGTGGGTGATGTCGTGGCCGAGCGGTGACAATTACCGTTAAAAATTAATGTTTATTCTGTGAAGAACCTGCCTTTTTATTGTCTAATTTCAAAATCTATCGCAATCGCTTTCAAGGATGTAACACATTGAAGCTTGTTTTTGGCACAAATAAAAACTTAAGTACTTAAGAAATGCAGCAATGTGTCACATCCATCTGTCAAACGAAAGCGATTGCGATAGATTTTTAAATTAGATAATTAGCCCCCTGATTTCAATGAAATAATGCATTTCCTTCCAGCTTGCACACAGATTAAGTCCGGGGCAGTAGCACTGTTCAGCGGTGCGGGGCCACTGCTGGGCGCAACACTAGGTGCTATGTGCCGGACGCTGCACACTCCGCATTTTATAGTGGCACCACACGTCTATGATATGGGTAAGTAAGTGTCTCTAAGTGCTTCCGCCAGTGTTAAGCGGGACCCCGGCACGGTGCAACATAGATTAGAGCTTGCTTACTCATGCACTGCAAGCATTCCGTTAGAAAACCAGCAGTCTATATTCCCACGCCGTGTGCCCGCGGCGAGCCGAGACCAGACAAGCGGGACTCACCGAATGCCGATAGCAAATTATTCGCTGAGTCACGAGTAATGGAGGGCACTCGTAGATCACCAAGCAACGATTGTTAGTATCCGCTTTGCTCAGCTTATTGTCAGTTAAGTCTCTGCTTCAAATCAGCCGAATATTTGACCCTATGCGAGTAAATGATTATGGTTAAAATGATTATGATTATGTCTTTTTATATTGCCAAACCAGCCGCCAGAGTCCATTAGTAAGCTTTTCGAAAGACTAAAATGTAGAGTGCTTTTTCTAATATGTTTCTTCATTTGCATTATAAGTTTATTAGTGTGTTTAAGTAAAAGCAGGGCTCTGTCACTCCGCGCCCGAGTCTGAACCGCTCGGCGTCCTCTGAGAGGACAAATTTCATACACCAGAAAAGATAAGACCTACGCGATAGAAAGAGAGGCAACTACTAAGTGCATGTTTTGGAGCGAAGGGAGCGCTGTGCGACCTGAATTGCAACTTATTGTGTCGGAGCAAGAGTCGCAATTTATTTAAACGATTTAGCGGAGTGCAACTTCTGTACGCTAGTACTATTATCTATTCTGTGGTAAAAGCCTTAAATTTGTAATTTTATTGTTTTTACGAAAACTCGAAATGTACGGACGAGGCCTGTGTGGTATAGTCAAGGCATAGACCAATGGTCAAGGTCACTATTTGGCGAATACGAGCACATGGCACTATTTTTAGTAGGCGATTAATCGTCAATCGGCGCTCGGCGAGTCCCGCATGTCTGGTCCCGGGATCATGGCACATTGTACCGGCACCACAACGGCACAGCTATACATATTTCCGATAGATCACGCACAGGACTTGCATGCTGGCGGAATTCATTTGTTTATGAGGCTGTGGGTCTTCTGACTTCACCTTCAGACTTCAAATCAGATTGGCGTCATTCTGGCGCAACATATAGAGAAACCATCGTTCGTTCGACTTAAAAATCTCCTCCTTTTTGGTGCCAGTTAAGATGCTTTTGGGTTAGAGGCTCGAATCAAGCCCCCCTGGAATCTAGATCCTATCGCCTAGCTCCCCTGGTTCCACCAGTTCCACCACTGATTCCGAGGAAGTTTGTCGAGCTATTTATTTCATTTTGGACCTTATTCCCGTATTGGAGCTGATATTATGCCATGAAGCGAATATCGTAATTAAATTTTCTAATAAATACTAAAACTTAGTGGAATACCGGAATTCATTTGTATAAGTGGCCTTAGGTCTACTGACGTCATCTTCAAACTTTTTTAAATCAGATTTGCGAAATTCTAGCGCATCATACAGAGAAACCATCGTTTGAATTGAAAACCCTCTTCCATGCTTTCGGGTTAGGAGCTCAATTCCTATAGATCCTAACTCCTAGCCCCCCTCTGGATCCACTAATTCGAAGATTTTCGACAAATTTATGCCATTTTGGACCTTTTTTCAGAGCTGATTAATGTCACAAAACGAGTATTGTAGTTCAATTTTCGAAGCAAACTTCGTGGAATACAGTGATATTTTGGGAAATAACTAAAACCTTTTTATGTAATTCCAGCGGCCAACGACACTAACTCTTTCACGGTAAACCTCCACCCACCAATAGAAGTGATGGACAAAGCCTTCTTGGACCTCACGTCGTACCTAAACTGGACCAGAATGGGGATCATCTATGAAGATTATGGCTATGGTAAGGAATTTACTATCATCTGAACAGCCCTTCGTAATCCACTGCAAGACGCGGAGTCCTTGTTGAGGCAGGATCTCTTAGCCATATATATATTTAGCGAAAAGAGAAGTGCTTCCAACGAGCTAGGTGTATGTGCTCGGGGACCGCACGAATCGCGAAGAAAACTTCGATGTTGTGAGTCCATAGGTCTTCATACATTTTGTCTCAATGTTAGGGTATTCTTTCGTTTATCATAATTTTATTTGTAATAATTTCATTTGCCATAATGATCCTCGGTCATAATATTCATTTGTAATAATGTCTTTTATACTAACAACGTATGACATAACAATCCATTAGCCATACTTTTCATTTGCCATAAAATTAGGTGCCATAATAACAAGTGTCATAATGATTAGTTCCTATAAATATTATTTGACATAATCAATAATTGACATAATATACATAACTTATAACGTATCTCTTCACCTAAACGTACCTAGGGGTTATAAATAAAAACTTTTAATGCGACCATCACTACTGGTAGGTAAGGTTAGTGTATTGACCACTCGCAGCGGAGCTCCGTAATGCTTGCATGCATGTTGCATGCGGAATGCCTGCTTGCATGCTGCATGCTTGCTTGCATGCTGTATGCTGCTTGCCTGCTTGTATGCTCCATGCCTGCTTGCATGTAGAATGCTTGCCGGGGGGCGCAGGGGGGCGGGCCCCCCTGCTCGGGGGGGTCGGGGGGCTTGCATGCTGCATGCCAGCTTGCATGCTGCATGCCTGCTTGCATGCTGCATGCCTGCTTGCATGCTGCATGCCTGGCTTGCATGCTGCGTGCCTGCTGCATGCCTGCTTGCATGCTGCACGCTAGCTTGCATGCTGAATGCCTGCTTGCACAATTGCATGCTTACCTACATTATATTAAAAAATAAAACCTAAATCGTATAATCATAAAGCTTATTATAATTTTATAAATCAAATATATAAATAAATATATTTTAAATCAAAATAATTAAATTATAAAGAAATATATCCACACATAAGGAAAGCCTGTGCCCCAGCAGTGGGGACATTAAATATGGCTGATGGACAAATCAAATTTGAGTAAACAATTTTATTTTAGTTCCACAATTTTGTCGTTTTAAATTGAGATTCAATGCCAAAGCTCCCAAAAATTATTTATTAGTATAATAAATAAATTATCTTGGTTGGTCACAATCTTATTAATTCTTTGATAAATATGAATTATGCTGGCTTCTTTCATTATTTTTTTGCTGAAATAAAAGATAACAAGGTTTGTTTTGGCAAATATATTAATAATATTTTTAAAAAATAAATTTCGTAAAATGAAACCTTTAGTCACGTGACAGTGAACACCAATCAGAAAGCGTTACGTCACGCCGTGCGAAACTCCAATCTTGTCTTTGACGTTTCGGGTATCACTACCGGAGGCGCGTTCCAAACCTACACTCCGAGTGCAACCTAACCTCAACCGAACGCAAGTTTTAGCCACTTTTTCCGTATTTCTCCATTGTTTGGAACATATATAAATAACTGGTTTGGCGTTTTTATAGTCGTGCTATCACACTGGGGCACTATACAGTACTTATAATATGAGAAATTCATTTTTAAACGATAAAAACTAGCTATAACGTACGAAGACACGATCGCTCTTTGGTTTGTTTCGCACGGCGTGACGTCATTCAAGACGCAATGACAGTCTTGTGCGTTTTGGAACCAAATTAAAATTGGTTTTTTAAAACGCGAAATTTATAATGTAAACGCTCGATTAAAAATAAATAAACCTTTTTTTTCGATAAAATGCCTAATAAGCTAAAATATTAAGCAGTTATTGAAATTTTGTCAACTAGCCTATTATGGCAAATGAAATTATTGCATTTAAAATTAGGGAAAACATTAGTGAACCCAATGTTAGTTTAACCTAGTGTGACGTCACGTCTGCCTAAAGTTTTACACATTGTACTTTTCGCTGATCCTGCAATAGGGATGTTGACTAATGAATAAAATAACGAAATACTAATAAAAATCGTAAACATATTAAACTTTTAGAGTAGCTTGTATACCTCTTGGTTTTATATATTGCATATTATTTGTTTTATGACCCTTCAAAGTTGGGTGGACAGGTCCATTTAAAAAGTATACAATTTATTAAAATAAATGATACCTTTAATTAGTCCGTAAAATGTATAGCAAATTTGTCGAAGAAACCATTTTGATAAACACAATATCTAATATAGCTGCTGAACAAATTTCCTATGCGTTGCATACAAACTAGCACGGCGTGACGTCATAACGTGCAAGCCATTAGTATGGAGCGTTTTTGATCGAGTCCATTTGTGTGCATTTCACACTGTGATATCTCGGGCAGTTTTCATGCTAGCGAATTAATTCTTTTACCAATGTTTCTTTTTTTGAGAGGTAATTTATGTAACATAAAATAAAAAAAATATTTTGAAAAAAGAAATATATGTAGCTTACTTCCGCAAACAAAATATGCAAGATGCACCGCCCGCCCGCCCGCAAAAATATGCAGCACACCACAAAATATAAGTGCACAATACCTGCATTTAGCAAGACAGCAACACACCTTGCACCTTCACCAATTAGGCTACTCTACACGTGTTTCGCCCCAACCCGGAGCATCCTCAGGAGTTAGATCGTGCGTAAACCAACACCAAAACCATCGGTGTTGGTTTACGCACGATCTAACTCCTGAGGATGCTCCGGGTTGGGGCGAAACACGTGTAGAGTAGCCTAATTGGTGAAGGTGCAAGGTGTGTTGCTGTCTTGCTAAATGCAGGTATTGTGCACTTATATTTTGTGGTGTGCTGCATATTTTTGCGGGCGGGCGGGCGGTGCATCTTGCATATTTTGTTTGCGGAAGTAAGCTACATATATTTCTTTTTTCAAAATGGTTTGGGACTTCCGCCAAGTGACGCCTGATTCAATCAAATACATAAAAAAAATAGTCAACATCCCTATTCTTCGTCATTCGTCGATTGCTTATGTAGCGGTTCATATCGCTTCGCTACATCCTCACCTGATGGTAGGTTGCCAGGATCTCCACGCTCAGTAGGTGGATTGTAGATCTCAATATCATAAATTAACGAATTACATGTTCGTTTTTTAAAACCAATTTTAAAATTCGGACTTTGGAGAAGTAAAAAGACTACCTATTGTTTCCGAAATTCCCATGGGAAACGAAATTTCACGTATTGTCTAGTTGCAGATTTATGTTTTCTGTGGCAGTAGTGTGAATCACTTGAGAATTCTTAGCAATTTTTTTTGTCTCAATGTCATTTATAACAGTTTTACATGTGCAACGAGTTATAAAAACCGTAATGCTGAATATGGTAGATAGGGACCATCAAACTGAACAACTTTTGCTTTGGAACTCTGAAATCGCGAAAAAAGATCAGCTTTTTCATTCAAAAATTAAAAACGAAAATATTAAAAATGATGAAACAGCAAATTTTTTGCAATTTCAGAGTTGATCCCATAGTAAAAGTTACTTAGTTTGATGGTCCCTATGTACACTTTGTATAGAACTTGAATTCCTCAGATATTTTTTCAAATTACAATTTTATAATTTTTCAGGAGAGCTAAACATCCTAAATATAGCTAAGGACGGCCGCGATATGTACGCGGTGCGATGCGACGACTCGCACGAGTACAGACGCGGGCTAGCTCAGTTGAAAGCGCAGAAAATTCAACACATCATAGTGGACACTGACCCTAAGAAAATAAGAAATTTTACGAGAGCGGTGAGTAAACCTTATTAGGAGGTGGTTGAGTTGAAAATTGTGTGTTTTTAAATTATTTTTTTTGTTTCAGATTCTGCAGTTGCAAATGAATAATGAACATTATCATTATATTTTTACTTCTTTTGTAAGTATCCTCTTTTAAAATAGTTTAATATTTTAATAGTGAAAAAAAAGATTTATATACAGGGTGTAACAAAACAACCCGCAATTCCGAATATGGTAGATATAGGCAGCCTGGCGCAACTAGGAACAAAAAAAACATTGTATGGAGTTTAGTCCAAAAATAATGGCGGATATTGCCGTCTCATTCTCTCCATGTTCCGTCCTACTTCAACTCATAGTTATCAAAGTTGACATATTTCAAGATTATTTCTGTTTGTTTTGGAATTAAATTAATTAATTTTAAGTGGTTTAATTCGTGTAAAATTGAATTTATTGAAATGTACTTGTATTTTTAATCATGTCACCAAGAATACATTATAAAACTTGTGTTATTTGAGGTGTTCGTGCCTACCGTAACAAAAATGAAAAAAGGAAGTTTTTGGCTAGATTTCTTTTTGGATCCTGACCGGTAAGCAATAAATTATAAATTATTTAGTCCCGTGTACCACAGCAGGTTACATGCAAGCACAATTTTATGCTTAATTTGTAATAAATGTTTTGTTCATAATAACACTAGTGCTGCTCCTGCAGGCTTACGCAACAGCACCATCGCGATCGTTTCGTGATCGTCAATTTGACATTACAACGTTAACGACGACCACGGCTTTACAATACATGAGTGTCGTTATTTCTTTATTTCTATCGTTATTTCACATGCTAGTGCCCGTGTGCGTGGTTCTAAAAAATATCATAGTTTCGTTTATGGTTCATGTAGGGTAACCACGTAAGTGGCACTCAGAGTACCTATATTTATTAGTCTTTGAAAATAGGTCCTCGGCTATTTTTCTTTTCGAATAATTTGCATAAAGATCAAAAATGTTCTCCTCTTTGCGTTCAAATATTTATTTCTCACTAAGTATATCGCAATACCTATAAATTGTTTTTGAGCTAACAAATTACGAAATACTCTATATAATCTGAAAAAATAAGTGTTATAGGTATATAAGTCGTTTTACACATTTTAATTAAAATGTGTAGGAAAACTTTCCATTCGATACTTCTTAATTCTTAAAAGATATTATTAAAGCTTTCAATTCTCTAAAAATGAAAAGCTCCACTGATTTATGGGGCATATCAGTTAAGGTTATTAAAAATATTGTGTATACTATTGCCCCTTATCTTGCTGACGTTTTTAATCAGTGTATTGATCAAGGAATATTTCCTGATCTTATGAAGTTTAGCAAGGTAGTACCATTGTTTAAATCAGGAGATAAAGAAGACCCTAGTAATTACAGACCAATATCGATATTACCTGCCCTAAGCAAGATTTTTGAAAAAATAATACTTGAGCAATTATTATGTCATTTTAATGTAAATAAACTTTTGCACAACAAACAATTTGGTTTTACGAAAGGTCGTTCCACAACTGATGCTGGGGTTGCGCTTTTGAAGCATGTCTTTGAGGCTTGGGAGGGGTCTCAGAATGCCCTTGGCATTTTCTGCGACCTGTCCAAGGCTTTTGATTGCGTGGACCATTGCACGCTGCTGTTGAAGCTGAATCATTACGGTGTAAAAAATAATGCTCAAAAATTAATACTGTCGTATCTCAGTTCCAGGACTCAAACAGTTAATATCAATGGAATAAGTTCGTCAGGTTCTCATGTAAAAATGGGCGTTCCGCAAGGCTCCATTTTGGGCCCTTTCTTATTTTTAATATATATAAATGATTTACCCTTTTTTGCAGAAAAATTCTGTGATATTGTTTTGTTCGCAGATGATACTTCTTTAATATTCAAAGTTGACAGGAATAAAACTGATTTTGACGATGTGAACAGGGCACTCTCGCAGGTTCTTGCTTGGTTTAATGTTAATAATCTCCAGCTTAATGCTAAGAAAACAAAATGTGTTAAATTCGCTTTACCTAATGTACAGGCGAATCCCACTGAAATTGTTATCAATAATGAGAAATTAGATTTGCTCGATTCAACAGTTTTCTTGGGTGTTACTCTTGACAGTAAACTTCAATGGAATATGCATATCGCAGCTCTGGCTGGCAAGCTTAGCTCTGCTGCCTATGCCATTAGAAAAGTTAGACAGTTAACAGATGAAGAAACTGCCAGATTAGTGTATTTCAGTTATTTTCATAGCATTATGTCATACTGTATTCTTTTATGGGGGATAGCAGCCGATATAAATACTATTTTTGTTTTACAAAAACGAGCAATAAGAGCTATTTATCAACTAAGTTCTAGAACATCTCTTAGGGATAGATTCAAAGAGATTGGTATATTGACAGCAGCATCTCAATTTATATTAAACTGCATACTTTTCGTGCGTCGCAATATTAACTTATATACAAAACATAGTGATTGGCACAATCGGAATACCAGAAATAAAGACAAACTTGTAATGCCTCAGTATAGATTAGAAAAAGTCCGTGGTTCTTTCATAGGTCTTGGTATAAAGTTTTATAATAAAATTCCAAGTAATATTTTAGATTTACCATTTGAAAACTTTAAGTCTCATGTAAAAAATTGTCTTCTTAAAAAAGGATACTATACCGTTAAAGATTATTTAATTGATAAAACAGCCTGGTCGTAGATTTTTCTATTCTATGTGAAAATTGAGGGAATTGTCCTACCTACTTAAAACTTATTGTAAGCTTTTTGACTCGACGACGCCTTAATGCGAGTAGCTTTAGTATGTCATGCTCACTTTAAACATTTCTGCGGTGGTGTCGTGTGGGGCGGGTCGTTACGTTCCCTCAAATATGGTTGAGCGAAGCGATGGCTGGTCCATGCGTCATGCTCGTGAACGGGTGCTGCCAGTGGGAATGGGTCTGCTTCTGTCTGCTTGTACTAAGGGCGTCGTATATTTATATTTTTTTTTTCTCTGTTTGATGTTATCAATATGTATGGCACTTCTTACTCAAAACATAAAACTAATAGGCAAGTAAACCTTGTTTTGATTTCTCTTTTTTTTTTTATTGCAATCATTTTGCTTTCTATAGTCAGTAGTTTTTGTAAGTAAAGGCCTATGAAAAGCTTTTGGATATTAGTTTTCAATTCAGTGCCTTAGGGTGGGTAGCCTAAGTATGTCATGCTCTCTTTAATCATTTCTGCGGTGGTGTCGTGTGGGGCGGGTCGTTACGTTCCCTCAAATATGGTTGAGCGAAGCGATGGCTGGTCCACGCGTCATGCTCGTGAACGGGTGCTGCCAGTGGGAATGGGTCTGCTTCTGAGTACCTATCTTAACGCATATTGAATTGTAAGAATTGCGTTTTTTATTGTTATTTTTTATGTCTTGTCTCAAGTATTTTTTGGTAAATTTTGCCTACTTAGGTGCACTTTCGAGTAGCAGACATAGTGATTACTGATTTCTCAACTAGTTGAAAGTTATTTACTCTCACAATTACCTATCCGATATGTAGTAGGTATTTAATTTTAACCTACCTACCCATTGTGTACAAACTTTTGTTAATTATTGTGATGGAAAATGACCTCACTTTAAATGTGGAGCTCATTTTTCAATGTTGACGACTCTGTATGAAATATACAGGGAGAAAAAAGCAGCCCTTGACGAGTTTCTTGCCGGTTCTTCTCGTTACAAGGTCTCCCGCTCAGGGTTTGCGAACCGATGGCGTAGCTTCTTTGACATTCACAAGTGCTTGTAACAGCCTAGACTGAATAAATGATTTTTTGATTTTTGATTTTGATTTTGATCTTATAAAAAATTAATACTCGCTTAAAATTTAAAGTATCGTATTTTTCATAGTCACCCTATATTTTTGACTTACAAGATTACTATAACTCTATGGTAATGACATAGCCAAGACAAAACACACCATTCACGCAACGACATAAAGAGCTACAACCAAATGGATTGTCGTAAACTTTAATCTTTAAGCCGAAATAATGCAAATATTGTTTTAAATCAAAGGAACCATATTACATTAAATATAGAGACATTCATAAGATTCTGAAAAATGTCGTAGCGTGTATGTCTACTTAAATCTTCGTGGCCTCCTCCGTCATAGACAACATGTGGGAGTGGTCAGTCGCAAGTGCTTACGCAAATCATACGCAAATGCACAATTTTGACAACGATTTCGTAAAAGATCACGAATTCCACAGATAATAAATACCACTATCCAAAACCTTGTAGTTATCGTCAAAATGTTACCCTTGTTGCGTATTTTTCCCTCAATGTATGGTATTCATTCGTGACTTGGGGGTTTTTATTAATTAATTAGGGAATTTTGCAGTTCATTTCGTACTTTTCCCTTAAGGTGGCTACCCCACCGAAAATGGCGCCCTCAGAAGTTTTTATTTATTAAGTTATTAGTAGAAAAAGATTTAAATAATGTTTAACGTGGAAGCTTTAGGGCCCATGTTCTAGTATTTTTAGAAGGTATCACTACATTCCCTCATAGTCATTCGCAGAAATAGATAGCAGATATGTAAAAAAGCGAGGAGCTCGGTGGCGCAGTGGTTTAGCGCCTGGCCCAGCGATTGCGGAAGTTAAGCAACGTTCGCAAGGGTCGGTCATGGGATGGGTGACCAAAAATTTATTATCTCGAGCTCCTCCGTGCTTCGGAAGGCACGTTAAGCCGTTGGTCCCGGCTGCATTTGCAGTCGTTAACACCCACCAATCCGCATTGGGCCCGCGTGGGGGGTTATGGCCCATCCTCCTTACCACCCATAAGGAAGGCCTGTGCCCCAGCAGTGGGGACATCAAAAAATGGCTGATGGACATGTAAAAAAGGCCACTTTTAGCAGTTTAAGCAGTTAATTATACCCTCTAAAATTACTAGACTGTGGGCCCTAAAAATTCCACGTAAAACATTATTAAAATCGTGTATTAGAATTATAATATGAAATAAAATTCACCACGGCGGCGCCACTTTCGCTCAGGGTGCCACCTTAATGTATGGTATTCATTAATAACTTGGGGGTTTTTATACAATAGGGAATTTCGAATTTTGACAAACAGGAATATCAACATTATAGGTACCTACATAATAGATACCTAGAGAACTTTATTAGGTACCTCTATAAAAGCACAGATAATATTATAATACTAATAATAGGCATATTTTGTCACCGTTCGCCCTTTTACCAATGATATCAATTATTTTAACATTTTAGTGTTCAGAATATCTCAAGCTCTCCTGTAAAATATGTCTGGAATAAGATACAAGTATCTAAGGCTTGGTTTAGGGCAGCCGAGCTGTCATATCTTTTTCATTCTTAAATTTGAGATTTAGGATTCTCAATGTTTTTATACAATACTAAATAACATACCTAAGTACTATCCCAGCAAATTATACCACACAGATTTGTAATGAAACGTTTTATTCATGTAATACAAAATTTAATTGATATAAAGTACTTTCTTTCAAAAAATTTCACAATGTACCTCTTCAATACCTTGTATTGTACTTATACAAGATTTTTGGTATACATTTTTCAAGAGTTTCTTCTTCGGCGCTATTAAACTCACTTTTTCGTAGGATTATGCGATTTAATTGATAAATTATACGTAGGTATGCCGCTTTGAAGCATAAATCTTTTGTATCTATATTAATTGATACTTTTTTTAATTAATAAATTGTTTTTTCCTGTCTCTGCATTTGTAAGCGCTTTAATCACAAATCATTCTCATAAATTTTCGAGCTGAAACAACCAACATATAATTAAAACTTTACTTAAATAATAATTTTCAAAACTTGTTTGAAGCTGACATTTGCACCTGGTTGACACCAAATTGTCACTTTTGCGATGCAAAGACAAAAAGTCTGTGTGGTCGTTCGTCGTTATCTTTACTTTGCGAATGTGCCTTTGCGTACCAATTTGACAGGCGGTGTCAGTTATTCATAGTGAAATAAAAATTCGCGGTATAAGATCTTAGTTGCTAGATAGAGCAACGAAAAACGCCGATAGAAAGCTTGACTCGCTGACTATATCTTACACTGTTTTACGATCACGATCACGACGGTCGTCAAATTGTGCTGTTGCGTAAGCCTGCTGACTCCTGATAGCTATCGATAACTAGGTACTTACAATATTTTTCAGTTGCAGACAATGGGTTGAAATAATAAAGAACGAGGACCTGGCCATGTTCCTATTGAGAAATTATGCAAAATAAAGGACGGAGGACAATGAGTTTCGGCGCGCGCGGCCGAAAGATTCGGTCGATATTTGGCCGAAACCAAAACTATGGCCGAAACTAGATTTAAGTAACAGAAACCGAAACTTAGCTCGGACACTAGCTAAATGTACTAATCTTAGCATTTCCTAATAATATTTTTTTTTCTGCAATGAGCGGTTTTCTGACAGCTGAGAATTTAAGTTTTTTTTATGTTGATAGATGGCGCTATTCAACTAGATACATTTTTCCTAGCAGCTGAGTATACCACTTAATTATTCAACACTTGACACTGGCAGAAATTACTCTCTGAAGAGAGTAGTTATACATAACAACGTCAAAAATTGGCATTGACTCCTTTCATTCTTTGCTTTTTTCTTAAAAAGTTACGTACTTAGTTGAACAACGTCATCTAGCCGTCTTTTAGGTACTAGTTTTTTTTAAACTGCCTGTTAAAAACCGCTCATTGATAATTCGTTTTTCATTAAAATATATATTTTTGAATTTTTATGTCAATAAATGTATTATTGTGATGAAAATGTTTATTTTTTATTTTTATCGATAAATCATCCGATCCACAATGCCACACATAATTATCGATAAACGCTGGGAACGCGTGTGTGCAGCACTATTCGGTTCGCCATGTTGGCACTTCTGTTATTTGACGCAATTTTGACTTTTGTGCTGAAAAGGTGGCACTAGATTTAGACTAAATTGATTCCATTTTGCCATTACCTAGTCCCGTCTCTTAAAACGTAGTGATTATTTCCTCTGTGGATATAGGGACCATCAAACTGAACAACTTTTACTATAGGACCAACTCTGAAATAGCGATAAAAATCAGCTGTTTGTTACATTTTGATATTTTCGTTTTAAATTTTGTATGAAACAACTATTCTTTTTTGCAATTTCGGAGTTGGTTCTATAATAAAAGTTGTTCAGTTGGATGGTCCCTTCTACCATATTCAACAATGCAGGTTGTCAAAGTAAAAATGGCTATATTCTTTAAGCTTAACTTTTGAATCGTATATATTTTCCTACCACCCGTTCCAGACTTTTTTAACTGACAAAGGAACGGGCGCAAGAAACTTATCAGCTTTAACAGAAATAAATATATTATTACAAATTTAAAGTAAAAAATAAGTTTAAGGTTTGTTTTGTAACACCCTGTCTAGCTACCACCATCTTACCTTTTTTTGTTGTATCAAGAGGAGAATGCAATTTTTACGCATACCAACCAAACGGCATGTTTGACGACTCGGTCGCCACCATCTTACCAAATAGTCCGTAAGCCCGCGACAAATATTGGCCGGAAGCTTGAGAAAATCCTTCACTTCCGGTCAAAATTTTAAGGTCAAGTACTTTCAGGCCATTTCAGAAGTGACAGACTTATGTTAACTCTCTTTACTATTGAAGGCTAAATGATGCCACGGGTCTCGTACTGATGTCATATTTAACCTTAAAATTTTGACCGGAAGTGAAGGCTTTTCTCAAGCTTCCGGCAAATTTTATTTGCGATAACCTTCTGATCCTCGCTCTGCACAACTTTTCCGACCGTGTGCCATGCATTTCATCGTAATGTCATTATGACGTAGCCACGTAGGCAATATTGTCGCAGGCTTACGGATTATAGGTCTGACGCCATAACAACAATTTCAAAATTGTATTCCGGCAGTTAGAGGTTAGATAGCCAGTTCCTCAGTGGTGAGGATTCCGAATGTAGTGCGCTACCTTCGGCCTTATCGTCATTTAACAAGTGAGTAAGGCCGAATGTGAAGTGAGGTGAGGTGAAGGCCAAGCACTATCTCGCTGTGGATAAAAACCCTGTCCCATAAAAAACTTATGTCTTTCAGGATATGGAACTCTTCGATTTAGAAGACTTCTACTACAATCGCGTGAACATCAGTGGCTGGAGATTGGTGGACCGAGCCTCTGATAAGGTCAAGGAAGCGTTGCTAGTCATGGAGAAGTTCCATCCTATTGGGGCTTCCATACTGAGTGGAGGGCATATCAAGGTACTAGCTACTGCTCGCGACTTCTTCCCTAGAAAAGCCCTAGGGAACCTTTGATCGGGATAAAAAGTATCCAATGTTTTAAACCAGGCTATAAACCATCTGTGTGTCAAAATTCATTCAAATCTGTTTAGCCGTTTTTGCATGATTAAGGAACAAACATCCAAACATCCAAATCCACAAACTTTTACATTTATAATACCTATTAGCAGGAAGTAGGATATCAGCTGTCTAGCACCCATACCATATTACAAGCTTTGCTTAGTTTGGGGCTAGATGGCGCTGTGTGTAATGGGGGGACACAAAATTTATCCCGCTTGGTGGCGCTACTGGAGACCTTTGTACGGGCATTCACCCCCAATTTTCCAATTTATTTTAAATTATATCAATAATGGTTGATACTAATAAATAATTATTATGGACGTCCAATAATACCTAAATGAATTAAAGTTTAAAGAAAACCATAATAATGTTGGAAGAAAAATTGATATAAGTAATTACAAAAATTCGCTTCCAACATCCAAAAATTGATAGCAAACACATAAAACAACAAAATGACAGGGGGCTTACCATCAGCAAATAAGAAACCATCCTTAAGCCGTTCAGTTCAAAAGCAGGCCTTAAACAGGACTGCTAATGAACTAAACTCGAGCTAAAATCGAGGTCATGGTACGAAAAAGTAAGGCAGTTTCATATAAGTCCTGCTTTATGAGCTCATAGTAAGGCCCCAGGACTACATCTATACACTAGCGCCAAGTTGGCGGTAGTGCGTCGACTGGTGGATGACTTTGTGAATCAGCAAAATGATCTTGCCATTGTCCAAGCATTATACTATTATTTTTATTTGTTTCAGACTGAACCAGCTCTCCTGTACGACGCTGTACAAGTGCTGGCGCTAGCGTTGTCCAGCACTGAGAACATTCATGCTGATAATGTGTCATGTGATAAGGAAACTCCTTGGAGCCACGGGCAAGCGTTACTGGATAACGTCAATACGGTGAGCTATGAGCAGTAGCGGATCCTAATTCTATGGCTAAGGGATTTGAAAATCCCTTAGCTGAAACCCCTTGAGTTGAAACTCTGGTGCCCATCCACCAATGAAAAGTTGCCAACTTTTGTGTTGTTAACACGTGTTGGTGACAAAAGTTTCTGTAATTACCATTTGTATAACGGGTGTAATAAGACACTCAACGAAGCCGAAGTCCACGCATTCCGCCCATCATCAGGACCATTTTTGTCTTTTAGACTATACCTGGGAAACCAATAGCTGCAAAGTAATTGAATGTCAAAGTCAATTTTTTTTTTTAAATCTTATTTTATTCGTTATTTCCCAATTTTTGTCTACAGAAACATTTTCAAAATTTTATGTATTTCGTATGGCTTCCAAACGTCATCACTCAATGTATTTCATGAGCACGCACATAAACGTTGCCTTTCAACTCGGCCGCACGCAGCTGTGTAGCATTCACTCGCATGCGCGGTCTGTTGTACGCGTTACATTGCGTGGTAATGTATGCAATGCTTTTTTAACACCAAAAATTAAAATCGTTTCCCAGCAATAATTTTGAACAGAAATGGTCCTGATGATGGGCAGAATACGTAGACCTCGGCTTCGTTGAAGGTCTTGTTACACCCGGTATGTAACTATAAAAATAAATACTAATACTATATTAGTAAATCTTAGGTTTTACTGGAAATTCTTAGGATTTACATAAGTTCGGGGTTTTACAGAACATATACAAGGTAATTACAGAAACTTTTGTCGTTGAGATATTCTTTTCAAACTATAGGTACTGGTTTAATTTTTCCAGATAAAAGCTCACGGTCTAACAGGACCCATAGAGTTCAAGAATGGTTCTAGAAGCAAATTCAATCTCCAACTGATGAGGTTATCCGGCGGGGAGAATGGTGGAACTGTGTTAGCTGGGCATTGGGAACCTGAAGAGGGCCTTACTATTACGGACCCCGCGGCTTATAAGAGGGACCCTCCACCGAATGTCACCTTGACAATAGTCACTGTTGAGGTAAGGAATAGGTATTTCTATTCATTGAGACCATTTCATATTGTATAGAACTATTTAACTTTTAGATTTTAGGCATTCACAATGCTATTTTTTATCAAGGCAAATAATTTAATAGAAAAATTAATACTAACTGCCGTACTCAGAGACGTCAATTAAGTTTAATGCTTCATTAGGTATCGTGTCGTCTTATACTATCACTATGGAAAAGAACGAGATGGCAACAATTTTAATGAAACATTGAACTTAATTGACTTCTCTGAGTACGGCCGTAAGTATTTCATCTTAATCGATTGTCTGGCATCTGTATTCGAATGTCGAAGGTAATTCTTCACATTGATGAAATAACGCTGGCTTACAGCAAAAAACGTAAAAAGTAATTGTAATAAAAAATTTCGCCACTCCCACTAGCGACTCGGTAGCATAATTGGTCAGTGAATTCGGCCGGAATCCCAAGGGTGCGGGTTCGAATCCCGTCTTAGCTGCTACGGGTGAGTCTGAGTAGATTTATTCTAGTACTTTTTCTTTAAATTAATTATTTTGTGTATAGAACTTTTATGTGCTAATCTGCATGCAGGTCACAAATGTCTCAATTTGTCATTTTCGTCAGGGACATAGATATGTAATTATGAGTGTAATCCCTTCTGTATGCCCATCCCGTGAGAGGATGTTGCTGTAATCTTCACGCTTGAAGCTGGTTGAAGGTTGCAGTTTTGATTTGTACTATTATGTATTCTGTGGTTTTGGACCTATCAAAAGACTCTGCTGTCCATTTTTCGCACTAACTCTATGCCCTTAAGAGGATTGTCAACCACGTGGTCTCCATACAAACGGCGATAACGTTTCCCACCCTCTAAACCTTAACCTACAGTAATTAATTTTTGGTATTTTTTTGAAATGCCTAAATACTAGGGCTGTACGTTTTGATTTTTTAAATATCTATAAAAGATTTCGAAATATTTGCATTTTAGTGATTTCATACAAAACACAGATGTGCCAATATTTTCAAATCTACAATGAATATTTTAAAAATCGAAACGTACAGCCCTAGTTTTTAGGCATTTCAAAAACATACCAAAAATCCATTGCTGTAGGTTAAGGTTTAGAGGGTGGGAAACGTTATCGCCGTTTGTATGGAGACCACGTGGTTGACAATCCTCTTAAACTGCCGTTGATATGGATTTTCATTAGAGATTCAGGATTACTACACTTACAGGTTGTGGATAAATTCCTATCTAAAACTGGACAGACAATGTCAGAAATTCTGTTCCATTTTTAATGAAACCAATAATTGGAATCTCTGAAACATCTTACCTACTTTTGGAATCAATGCAATGTTATCCATTTTTCAGGAAAAGCCTTACGTTATGGTGAAAGAAGGCTGGAACCTCCAAGGCAACGCCAGGTTCGAGGGATTCTGTATAGATCTCCTCGCAAAAGTGGCAGCAAGAGCTGGTTTCCACTACAAACTACGATTGGTGCCTGACAATATGTATGGGGCGAGAGATCCTGATACTGGACAATGGAATGGGATCGTTAAAGAGCTGATGGAAAGGGTAAGAGTTAGTCTGTTAAGAGTATTAAAAGTAACATTACATCTTGAGTACTAGATACAGATACCGGCACAGAACTTGGCAATACAAAGATGAGACAAAAGATGCGCTGAGTTTAGTGTTTGTAGCTGCTGCGCATCTTTTGTCTCACCTTTCTCTTGCCAATGGAGTTGTCCGTGAATTAAATGATAGAGTGAGCCGTTTACTAAAGCTTTCAGGGTTTTACATTGAGAGGTAAGGTCCTTTTAGGCTGAGTTGCACCATCTAACTTTAACGATAACAAGCTTGTTAAAGTACCTGTTAAGCACAAGTTAGCCAAAAAAAGAGGTTGCCAGCCAGCATAATGGCCTTTGACAAGTTTGACGTGACAAATATGAAGCATTATCATTTGACGATGACTATAACTTAGACAGCGTTTTGGTGCAACTCACACTTAGGGTTTTAGGTTTTTGCGTCTCAACCATAAGATAAGAGTGTGATGGGTTATCTATAACTTTCGAAAACATACTTTTTTCAGAAGTAAGAGTCTTTTAGGGATTTTAGGACTTTGCCTCCCAACAAAATGGTAACCTATAAATTCAGGATCGATCTGAAGGTTCTAATGGATTTGGTAAGTTTAGTTTAGTTTCAAGGATTCTGGGACTATGCTCTCTACTTATTTTAACGAAATCCGTATAGAATTTTTTTTTAGCTGTAAAGGTGCTTGGCCCGGATTATTGGTGTATTTTTTTAAATCTGTCTATTATAAGTCTTTACCTATTTTTTTCATCATTTTATCATATTTTGGAAAAAAATATAAAATACAGCTTTTAGCAATCCGACCCAGGCATCTTTGACCGCTGAGGATATGCTATGGATTTCGTTAAAAAAGTGGTAAACTAAACTTATCAAATACATCAGAATCTTTTTTTTTTTCGCTCTCAACCTTAGGGGTTCAGAGCTACCCTTCCCCAGCGGGGGGAGAGGAAGCGGAAAATCCTCATTGGATACCACCTAGCCGGTTGCTACCGAGCTAATCTGGTTATGTCAGACTCGTACTGACTAAAAACCGCCTCGTACCCGGACAGGCAACGAACCTTCAACAAAGCGACTGCCCTCCCTCGGGGGAGAGGACAGCGCAGGTCAGAATCTTCTAGGTAATTATGTTTTATTTGTTTGCAGAAGGCTGACATAGCAGTAGCTTCCATGACTATCAACTACGCGAGAGAAACAGTAATAGATTTCACCAAACCTTTTATGAATTTGGGAATTGGCATATTGTTCAAGGTACTTAAGGCGCGGTGGTAGTGAAACCAGCGCCGGCGCCGCCACTACATTTATTATTAGATAGATAGATAGATATATTCTTTATTGTTCACCATAATAGAAAACATTACAAGGAAAAAAAATACATACCTATTAAGAACAATTTAGCGGCCTTATCGCTAAAAAGCAATTTCTTCCAGGCAACCATTTGTATGACTGGAAAAGAAAGAATAAGAAGTGGGCAGTTTATGGTGCTTTTACACTAAGATTTTTCATATTACAATATGATAATATATACCTAAAAAATTATATACAATACATAAACTACATAATTACATAAATATTATAAAAGTACGGACAAGTTAATGACTTAAACTAAAAGGAATAAAGTGTGGTAGATATCGTAGTCACCATAGGGGTAGTGTTCCTTTACAAGTATTAATTACTCGTTTTATTACTCGTAAACCAAGTCAATAATTTAAAAAAGCTCATGTAATAATCTCTTACATGATATTTATTTATTTTAGCTCAAAGTGGCCACTTATGACAATTATGGATTTTAAAACTTACAGAATGAATGATAACTGTTGAAGAGCTATTCAAAAAATATTATAGACAATTTAAGAAATTATTACATGAGCTTTTTTTAAATATTGACTTGGTTTACGAGTAATAAAAATAAATGTAGTGGCGGCGCTAGTTTCACTACCTACAGCGCCTTAACCTTTTTTTTTAATTTAGGATAGTAAGATTAAATCGCAAATAAATTGCATGCTGGAAGTAATTTAACTAAATCGGTTGAAAATATCTTCCGATTAACACGATTCTTTTACTTAGTATCTACCTAAGCCCGCGTTTTCAATGAACAACTGTAAATAAACAAGATTGGTCACCCATCCTAAGCCAAGCCTTTAAGAACATTGCTACACTTTCACGATCGTTTCTTGTTTCAGGTCCCGACTTCCCAACCAACCAGATTGTTCAGTTTTTTGAACCCACTGGCGATAGAAATTTGGTTGTATGTGTTAGCCGCCTATGTGTTGGTTTCTTTCACTCTCTTTGTTATGGCAAGATTTTCACCGTACGAATGGTAAGTACCTACTTATAATATGGCCATTTTTGATGTCCCCACTGCTCGGGCACAGGCCTTCCTTATGGGTGGTAAGGAGGATGGGCCATAACCCACCACGCGAGCCCAATCCGGATTGGTGGGTGTTAACGACTGGAAATGCAGCCGGGACCAACGGCTTAACGTGCCTTCCGAAGCAGGGAGGAGCTCGAGATAATAAGGTTTTGGTCACCCATCCCATGACCGACCATTGCGAACGTTGCTTATCTTCCGCAATCGCTGGGCCAGGCGCTAACCCATTGCGCCACCGAGCTTCTCCTAATAATATGATTTAGATGCATTTATTATAATATTATGTAATAAAAATTAAGGCCAGTAGTCATGTATGTATCAGAATGTTGGGCTATGAAGAAGATGGATGAAAGGCAATTACATGTAGCAGAGATGAAAATGTTAAGGTGGATGTGTGGTGTGACGCGAATGGATAAAATAAGGAATGAGTAGATATGTCAGAGGAAGTCTGAAAGTAGCACCAGTTACAGAGAAGTTGAAAGGGAATCGTCTGGCTTGGTTTGGGCATGTTATGACAAGAGATAGGCATGTTACTAGAAGATTAATGGATATGCATGTTGAGGGCTGGAAAGTAAGAGGAAGACCGCAGAAAAGTTTGATGGATTGTATGCGGAATGATATGAATGTGAAGTGAGTGGATGAGGAGATGACGAGTGATAGGAAGGAATGAAAGAGATGGACGCACTGCACCGACACCAAATAAATTGGGATAAGGGCAGGGGGATGGTGATATGTAATTAAAATATAGTCCTAAACAAAGCTTAAAGACTATGGGACGTTAATTCCAAGGCGTACAATTCGAAAACATAGTGAGTGGTAAATTAGATGGCGCATCTTATTTAGATAATTTTTCGAAATGCGTGAATTTTTTTTTTGATAAATTTCTAAAAACTGGCTCGACTAAAAAAATTCTATATAATTATCGAACCAGCTCAGAATCGGTTGAGAAATGCGACCTGTAGACTAGAACAAACGGAAAGCCAACAAAACAACTCCTACTATGAGACCAACTCTGAAATCGAGAAAAAAATAAGCTGTTTCATACATTTTGATACCTTCGTTATTAACTTTTGTATAAAACAGCAGATTTGGTGCTATAGTAAAAGTTGTTCAGTTTGATGGTTCAAAGAAATAGTTTTCACACACGTTCATTCACTCTTATCTTCTCCTCTGTTGCCAGGTCTGCAGGCACCCACATGTGCGGGCATGAGAGCAGGCTGCTAACCAATCAGTTTAGTGTGTGTAACTCTTTTTGGTTCATCACCGGGACCTTCTTGAGGCAAGGATCAGGGTTAAATCCGAAGGTAAGAAGGACTAGAGAAATAGGCGTTGAAAATAAATTTCGGGGAAAGACTTCTAAATAGTCAAACAGCCTTACACATTTCACCAGCCCTATGTAGGTTAGTAGAGAATGCATTGTTTATGCACAACGGGATAGTGCTTGCGGCCTTCACCTCATCTGATGTTAAGTGATGATAAGGCCGAAAGTGTAAGCGCACTACATAGTGTAAACTACAGTCATAGTGTGTTTGAGAATAAATAAGTCTGCCAAGCCATATCTGGCCGGAAGTCCTTCAAAAGTGATTTTTAACCGGAAGTGAAGGATTTTCTTAAGCTTCCGGCCAATTTTATTTGCGAATTATATCTTTTGATCCTCGCTCAGCACAACTTTCCCGACCGTGTGCCATGCATTTCATCGTGATGTCATAAAATGACGTAGGCAAAATTGTCGCGGGCTTACGGACTATACCTATTGAAGCTGGTTTACATTATTTGTTGGTTTTATACTCCTCAATTTATCAAGGTGTCTGTTTCAGGCAACTTCAACCCGTATAGTCGGTGGGATATGGTGGTTTTTTACACTCATCATTCTTTCCTCTTACACCGCCAACCTCGCCGCGTTTCTTACTGTGGAACGCACTGTGTTGCCTATACAAAGCGCGGCAGATTTGGCGGCGCAAAACGCTGTGCAGTATGGAACGCTCAATGGAGGGTCTACTATGACGTTTTTTCGGGTAAGTCGTTATTATGCAATCCAAAAATAGCTTAGACACGACTTCGATTTCATATTGTTGATTTTTAAATTGTTATTTTCTTAAAGGAACTATTATTAGAGAAGTTCTATCTCGGCCTGTCTCTTCAAATTCAGTATTCGATCGTCTTTTGTCTCTTAGAGCTATAAAAAAATCTGTAGGTAGTTTATTTTGTATGTTGAGGGATATGAAAGAAACCACATTGTTTTATAAATTTTTGTTTTAATAATTGCACTTTTAGTAATATTTTGCCACAGTATTTCCAATAATCACCATAATAATCATAAAAATTAGAGAGACAATTAATAAAAAAAAAAAATGATTGAAAATCTACGACATTCAAGCGCAGTGCCAGCCTAAAAACGTGTCGCCAAGCGCAGAGCCATAGAGTACATGCGCAGAGCCAGACGCGTACTGACTCCTATAATTTGCACGGTGCTACTCCGCAGATTAGCGGAGGGGGCACCCCGCGCTCGCTCCGCACCGCGCAGATCTGCAGGGTTGGCAGCAAACCTGTTAAAATAAAAAAAATACATCTTTCTTCCAGGACTCCAAAATAGATATATACCAGAAGATGTGGCAGCACATGTCTACGGCATCCCCTCCCGCGTTAGTCTCCTCATACGAAGAGGGCGTGAGGAGGGTGCTGGGAGGGAACTACGCTTTTCTAATGGAGTCTACCATGCTAGACCATAGAGTACAGAGGGATTGTAACTTGACACAGATTGGAGGACTATTGGATTCTAAGGTAAGAACATGGATAATTTTTCGCTGGTAGGTATAAAATTAGCTTGGGATGAACGTGTTTAGAAAAGGTGAGGAAGGCATGTTGCAAGAGTGAAAAGCATCAACGTTGATGGAAGATTGATGCTTGAAAAGTTGTATTGTGCGCGGAATGTGGTGAATATGAAGAGAGTGCATGAGGAGATAACGGGTGACAGGAAACAATAGAATCGCGCTATCTCCTCGATCATGCTAGACCATAGAGTGCAGAGGGATTGTAACTTGACGCAAATTGGAGGCCTATTGGATTCTAAGGTAAGAGTATGGATAATTGTTCGCTGGTATAAAATTAGCTTGGGATGAACGTTAAGAAAAGGGGTGAAAGGTATGTCGCAAGAAGAGTCATCGACGTTGATGGAAGATTGTTGCTGGAAAAGATAGATGAATTGTGAGAGGAATTTGATGAATATGAAGAGAGTATTGAGGAGATAACAGGTGATAGGATACAATAATTGAATGGAATGGATCGAGGAGATTAGCATTAATCTCCTCGAACGAGGAGGGCGTGAGAAAGGTGCTGGGGGGAATTATGCGTTCCTCATGGATTTTACCATGCTGGACCATAGAGTACTGTTAGAAAGAAGAAACGACTGTGTGGTTTTATTTAATGTGGTAGTACCTAAACTTAGAACTTAAAAAGATAAAGTAAAAAAAAATGGTTAGACAAGACAAATGACAATACTCGGCGGATACAGTCGATAGGTTTTAACATCGTCTTTAACATCGTTAAGATATCATATTTAATTCTTATTCTTATTGGACAGATAATTTGGTATCTAAATATTTCTTCCAGGGTTACGGTATAGCAACCTGGAAAGGCAGTCCATGGAGAGACAAGATATCCCTCGCCATCTTGGAGCTACAAGAGAAGGGGGTCATACAGATATTGTATGACAAATGGTGGAAGAACACTGGGGATGTGTGCAACAGGGACGGGAAGGACAGCAAAGCTAACCCGTTGGGGGTTCAAAATATAGGTGAGGAGAGGAGTATTGATCAAGAATCCTAGATAACGCTTCATGAACTAAAAGCACGCAAATGTGGCGAACCTACTGACAAAGCAAAAAGCGATTCCAAATTTCGAAATTCGAGTAAATATTTATTTTTATCTGGGTAAAAATGAGTATTCTTTTCCACATTCAACTTTAAATGGTAGGAAATAAGAAATGTATTTAAAGTTTTTGCGACTCTGCCCGGACATCTAGGGTAATTATTTTAGATCGAAGGTGAAGACCCAATAACTATATACTTATTCACGGATTCTCCAGCTATCACTTAGCGGGCAATTTGTGTGTAGAACAGAATTTCCTTGAATTTTCTCTGTCAGTTATCTGATTCTGATACTGGGGTGGAATTGCGTAAGGTAATCGTATTCATTTGACAGTTCATATCGTATTCCATCGGCTGCAATTTGTAAGGGATGACATTATATTATGATACAATATGAACTGTCAAATGAATTGACTTTACGCAATCACCTAGCAGATCTTATAAAGTTTGAGGGTGATTTTGAAAGGAGACTGTTAGAATCAAGTGAATATGAAATAAAAATATTTAAATTCAAACAAAGTTACTAGTACATAAAATTACTAAAATCTACATGACCGAAAGTAGCGCCCTCAGAGGTTTTTTTTAATACGTTTTTAATACAAAATGATTTATTAAAGCTTTTCGTCGAATTTTTAGGGCTCATAGTCTAATATTTTTAGAAGGTATCACTACATTCCCTCGCAGTCATTCCTAGAAGTAGATAGCAAATGTGTCAAAAACGGCCACTTTTATATCAGATTTGCTATCTACTTCTATCAGTGACTAACTAAAAATTCCAATAAAATTCACCGCGACGCCACTTTAGGTCAGGAAAGCACCTAAATCTTTTATCGCCTTGAGTTTGAAATGCATGGGACAAATCAATTATATTTTGTAATCTTTACTTAAATTGACTGGTATTCAAAAGTGATTACTTGGAAGGGCTCATCTTTGAGTAAATAAAAAAAATGAGATTTAATTTTTTTTATGGTATTACTGTTGTATTTTTAGGGGGTGTCTTCGTGACGCTGCTGTGTGGTTTGGCGCTGGCCATCATGGTGGCAATCCTGGAGTTCTGCTGGAACACTAGGAAGCACGCCTCTCAGGGTCGCCAGTCGCTGTGCAGCGAGATGGGACAGGTAAGGCTGTGGCCCACGGTGCTTGACAACACAGTCCCGAAAGTCTTGTGTGTTACGGCGGGGCATTAGGAGGTTTCTAACCGATATGGCCATTGGGTTTGGCTTTAGCGACTCTGCTCGTCGGAGTGACACGCAATGGAGAGCTCAGAACTCGACACTTTGACTTCGCCACATCGACTTCGCCACTTCGACTTCGCCACTTCAACTTCGCCACTTCGACTTCGACACTTCAACTTCGACACTTTGGCTTCGACACATCGATTTCGACACTTCAAATTCATCGCATAGACTTTGACACTTCGATTTCGAAACTTTGGATTCGACACGACATGTCGACTCCGACAAATAAGTTTATTTTGAAGTTTCGACACATCGACTTCAACACATCAACTTCGACACTTCGACACATCTACTTCGACTTCAACACATCAACTTCGAAACTTCGACTTCGACACTTCAATTTTGACTTTGACACTTCGACTTCAACACTGACTTCAAACACATTGAATTCGACACTTCGACTTCGACGCATGAACACACTGACTTCAACTTCGACACTTCGACTTCGACATTTGGACTTCGACACTTCGAATTCGACACTTTGACTTCAACACATTGAATTCGACACTTCGATTTAGACACTTCGAATTCAATACCGACTTCTATTTTGTCACATCGACTTCGACTATAACATATCGAAATCGACACTTCGACTTCGACACATCGATTTTGACACCTCGACTTCACGACACTTCGATTTCCGACACTTCGACTTCAACTTCGCCACTTCAACTTTGACGCATCGACTTCGACATATCGGATTCGGCACTATGACTTCGACTTCGACTTCAACACATTGTCTTCGAAACTTCGACTTCGAAACTTCGACATCGAAACTTCGACTTTGACAGCTCGACTTTGACACATCGACTTCGAAACTTCGACTCTAACACTTTGACTTCGGCACTTCGACTTCGACATGTCAACTTTTACACATAAACTTCGACACATCGACTTTGACACCACGAGTTCGACACATCAACTTCAACACCACGAGTTCGACACTACGACATCAACACTTCGACTAACTTCGACACTTCGACTTTGACTTCGTCACTTCGACGTCGTTACTTTGACTTCTGCACTTCGACTTTAACACATGAACTCGGACACATCAACACGTTGACATCGACACAACGACTTCGACACATTGAATTCGACACTTCGACTTCGACACTTCGACTTCGTCACATCGACTTTGACTTCGTCACATCGACTTCGACTTTGTCACATCGCCTTCGTCTCATTGACTTCGACACTTCGACTTCGACACATCGACTTCAACACTTCGACTTCGGCACTTTGACTTCGACTTTTCACTTCGACTTCGACACTTCGACTTCGCCACTTCGACTTCGACACTTCAACTTCGACACTTTGGCTTCGACACATCGATTTCGACACTTCAAATTCATCGCATAGACTTTGACACTTCGATTTCGAAACTTTGGATTCGACACGACATGTCGACTCCGACAAATAAGTTTATTTCGAAGTTTCGACACATCGACTTCAACACATCAACTTCGACACTTCGACACATCTACTTCGACTTCAACACATCAACTTCGAAACTTCGACTTCGACACTTCAATTTTGACTTTGACACTTCGACTTTGACACTGACTTCAAACACATTGAATTCGACACTTCGACTTCGTCGCATGAACACACTGACTTCAACTTCGACACTTCGACTTCGACACTTGGACTTCGACACTTCGAATTCGACACTTTGACTTCAACACATTGAATTCGACACTTCGATTTAGACACTTCGAATTCAACACCGACTTCTATTTTGTCACATCGACTTCGACTATAACATATCGAAATCGACACTTCGACTTCGACACATCGATTTTGACACCTCGACTTCACGACACTTCGATTTCCGACACTTCGACTTCAACTTCGCCACTTCAACTTCGACGCATCGACTTCGACATATCGGATTCGGCACTATGACTTCGACTTCGACTTCAACACATTGTCTTCGAAACTTCGACTTCGAAACTTCGACATCGAAACTTCGACTTTGACAGCTCGACTTTGACACATCGACTTCGAAACTTCGACTCTAACACTTTGACTTCGGCACTTCGACTTCGACATGTCAACTTTTACACATAAACTTCGACACATCGACTTTGACACCACGAGTTCGACACATCAACTTCAACACCACGAGTTCGACACTACGACATCGACACTTCGACTAACTTCGACACTTCGACTTTGACTTCGTCACTTCGACGTCGTTACTTTGACTTCGGCACTTCGACTTTAACACATGAACTCGGACACATCAACACGTTGACATCGACACAACGACTTCGACACATTGAATTCGACACTTCGACTTCGACACTTCGACTTCGTCACATCGACTTTGACTTCGTCACATCGACTTCGACTTTGTCACATCGCCTTCGTCTCATTGACTTCGACACTTCGACTTCGACACATCGACTTCAACACTTCGACTTCGGCACTTTGACTTCGACTTTTCACTTCGACTTCGACACTTCGACTTCGCCACTTCGACTTCGACACTTCAACTTCGACACTTTGGCTTCGACACATCGATTTCGACACTTCAAATTCATCGCATAGACTTTGACACTTCGATTTCGAAACTTTGGATTCGACACGACATGTCGACTCCGACAAATAAGTTTATTTCGAAATTTCGACACATCGACTTCAACACATCAACTTCGACACTTCGACACATCTACTTCGACTTCAACACATCAACTTCGAAACTTCGACTTCGACACTTCAATTTTGACTTTGACACTTCGACTTCAACACTGACTTCAAACACATTGAATTCGACACTTCGACTTCGACGCATGAACACACTGACTTCAATTTCGACACTTCGACTTCGACACTTGGACTTCGACACTTCGAATTCGACACTTTGACTTCAACACATTGAATTCGACACTTCGATTTAGACACTTCGAATTCAACACCGACTTCTATTTTGTCACATCGACTTCGACTATAACATATCGAAATCGACACTTCGACTTCGACACATCGATTTTGACACCTCGACTTCACGACACTTCGATTTCCGACACTTCGACTTCAACTTCGCCACTTCAACTTCGACGCATCGACTTCGACATATCGGATTCGGCACTATGACTTCGACTTCGACTTCAACACATTGTCTTCGAAACTTCGACTTCGAAACTTCGACATCGAAACTTCGACTTTGACAGCTCGACTTTGACACATCGACTTCGAAACTTCGACTCTAACACTTTGACTTCGGCACTTCGACTTCGACATATCAACTTTTACACATAAACTTCGACACATCGACTTTGACACCACGAGTTCGACACATCAACTTCAACACCACGAGTTCGACACTACGACATCGACACTTCGAATAACTTCGACACTTCGACTTTGACTTCGTCACTTCGACGTCGTTACTTTGACTTCGGCACTTCGACTTTAACACATGAACTCGGACACATCAACACGTTGACATCGACACAACGACTTCGACACATTGAATTCGACACTTCGACTTCGACACTTCGACTTCGTCACATCGACTTTGACTTCGTCACATCGACTTCGACTTTGTCACATCGCCTTCGTCTCATTGACTTCGACACTTCGACTTCGACACATCGACTTCAACACTTCGACTTCGGCACTTTGACTTCGACTTTTCACTTCGACTTCGACACTTCGACTTCGCCACTTCGACTTCGACACTTCAACTTCGACACTTTGGCTTCGACACATCGATTTTGACACCTCGACTTCACGACACTTCGATTTCCGACACTTCGACTTCAACTTCGCCACTTCAACTTCGACGCATCGACTTCGACATATCGGATTCGGCACTATGACTTCGACTTCAACACATTGTCTTCGAAACTTCGACTTCGAAACTTCGACATCGAAACTTCGACTTTGACAGCTCGACTTTGACACATCGACTTCGAAACTTCGACTCTAACACTTTGACTTCGGCACTTCGACTTCGACATGTCAACTTTTACACATAAACTTCGACACATCGACTTTGACACCACGGGTTCGACACATCAACTTAAACACCACGAGTTCGACACTACGACATCGACACTTCGACTAACTTCGACACTTCGACTTTGACTTCGTCACTTCGACGTCGTTACTTTGACTTCGGCACTTCGACTTTAACACATGAACTCGGACACATCAACACGTTGACATCGACACAACGACTTCGACACATTGAATTCGACACTTCGACTTCGACACTTCGACTTCGTCACATCGACTTTGACTTCGTCACATCGACTTCGACTTTGTCACATCGCCTTCGTCTCATTGACTTCGACACTTCGACTTCGACACATCGACTTCAACACTTCGACTTCGGCACTTTGACTTCGACTTTTCACTTCGACTTCGACACTTCGACTTCGCCACTTCGACTTCGACACTTCAACTTCGACACTTTGGCTTCGACACATCGATTTCGACACTTCAAATTCATCGCATAGACTTTGACACTTCGATTTCGAAACTTTGGATTCGACACGACATGTCGACTCCGACAAATAAGTTTATTTCGAAGTTTCGACACATCGACTTCAACACATCAACTTCGACACTTCGACACATCTACTTCGACTTCAACACATCAACTTCGAAACTTCGACTTCGACACTTCAATTTTGACTTTGACACTTCGACTTCAACACTGACTTCAAACACATTGAATTCGACACTTCGACTTCGACGCATGAACACACTGACTTCAACTTCGACACTTGGACTTCGACACTTCGAATTCGACACTTTGACTTCAACACATTGAATTCGACACTTCGATTTAGACACTTCGAATTCAACACCGACTTCTATTTTGTCACATCGACTTCGACTATAACATATCGAAATCGATACTTCGACTTCGACACATCGATTTTGACACCTCGACTTCACGACACTTCGATTTCCGACACTTCGACTTCAACTTCGCCACTTCAACTTCGACGCATCGACTTCGACATATCGGATTCGGCACTATGACTTCGACTTCGACTTCAACACATTGTCTTCGAAACTTCGACTTCGAAACTTCGACATCGAAACTTCGACTTTGACAGCTCGACTTTGACACATCGACTTCGAAACTTCGACTCTAACACTTTGACTTCGGCACTTCGACTTCGACATATCAACTTTTACACATAAACTTCGACACATCGACTTTGACACCACGAGTTCGACACATCAACTTCAACACCACGAGTTCGACACTACGACATCGACACTTCGACTAACTTCGACACTTCGACTTTGACTTCGTCACTTCGACGTCGTTACTTTGACTTCGGCACTTCGACTTTAACACATGAACTCGGACACATCAACACGTTGACATCGACACAACGACTTCGACACATTGAATTCGACACTTCGACTTCGACACTTCGACTTCGTCACATCGACTTTGACTTCGTCACATCGACTTCGACTTTGTCACATCGCCTTCGTCTCATTGACTTCGACACTTCGACTTCGACACATCGACTTCAACACTTCGACTTCGGCACTTTGACTTCGACTTTTCACTTCGACTTCGACACTTCGACTTCGACACTTCAACTTCGACACTTTGGCTTCGACACATCGATTTCGACACTTCAAATTCATCGCATAGACTTTGACACTTCGATTTCGAAACTTTGGATTCGACACGACATGTCGACTCCGACAAATAAGTTTATTTCGAAGTTTCGACACATCGACTTCAACACATCAACTTCGACACTTCGACACATCTACTTCGACTTCAACACATCAACTTCGAAACTTCGACTTCGACACTTCAATTTTGACTTTGACACTTCGACTTCAACACTGACTTCAAACACATTGAATTCGACACTTCGACTTCGACGCATGAACACACTGACTTCAACTTCGACACTTGGACTTCGACACTTCGAATTCGACACTTTGACTTCAACACATTGAATTCTACACTTCGATTTAGACACTTCGAATTCAACACCGACTTCTATTTTGTTACATCGACTTCGACTATAACATATCGAAATCGACACTTCGACTTCGACACATCGATTTTGACACCTCGACTTCACGACACTTCGATTTCCGACACTTCGACTTCAACTTCGCCACTTCAACTTCGACGCATCGACTTCGACATATCGGATTCGGCACTATGACTTCGACTTCGACTTCAACACATTGTCTTCGAAACTTCGACTTCGAAACTTCGACATCGAAACTTCGACTTTGACAGCTCGACTTTGACACATCGACTTCGAAACTTCGACTCTAACACTTTGACTTCGGCACTTCGACTTCGACATATCAACTTTTACACATAAACTTCGACACATCGACTTTGACACCACGAGTTCGACACATCAACTTCAACACCACGAGTTCGACACTACGACATCGACACTTCGAATAACTTCGACACTTCGACTTTGACTTCGTCACTTCGACGTCGTTACTTTGACTTCGGCACTTCGACTTTAACACATGAACTCGGACACATCAACACGTTGACATCGACACAACGACTTCGACACATTGAATTCGACACTTCGACTTCAACTTCGCCACTTCAACTTCGACGCATCGACTTCGACATATCGGATTCGGCACTATGACTTCGACTTCGACTTCAACACATTGTCTTCGAAACTTCGACTTCGAAACTTCGACATCGAAACTTCGACTTTGACAGCTCGACTTTGACACATCGACTTCGAAACTTCGACTCTAACACTTTGACTTCGGCACTTCGACTTCGACATATCAACTTTTACACATAAACTTCGACACATCGACTTTGACACCACGAGTTCGACACATCAACTTCAACACCACGAGTTCGACACTACGACATCGACACTTCGACTAACTTCGACACTTCGACTTTGACTTCGTCACTTCGACGTCGTTACTTTGACTTCGGCACTTCGACTTTAACACATGAACTCGGACACATCAACACGTTGACATCGACACAACGACTTCGACACATTGAATTCGACACTTCGACTTCGACACTTCGACTTCATCACATCGACTTTGACTTCGTCACATCGACTTCGACTTTGTCACATCGCCTTCGTCTCATTGACTTCGACACTTCGACTTCGACACATCGACTTCAACACTTCGACTTCGGCACTTTGACTTCGACTTTTCACTTCGACTTCGACACTTCGACTTCGCCACTTCGACTTCGACACTTTGGCTTCGACACATCGATTTCGACACTTCAAATTCATCGCATAGACTTTGACACTTCGATTTCGAAACTTTGGATTCGACACGACATGTCGACTCCGACAAATAAGTTTATTTCGAAGTTTCGACACATCGACTTCAACACATCAACTTCGACACTTCGACACATCTACTTCGACTTCAACACATCAACTTCGAAACTTCGACTTCGACACTTCAATTTTGACTTTGACACTTCGACTTCAACACTGACTTCAAACACATTGAATTCGACACTTCGACTTCGACGCATGAACACACTGACTTCAACTTCGACACTTGGACTTCGACACTTCGAATTCGACACTTTGACTTCAACACATTGAATTCTACACTTCGATTTAGACACTTCGAATTCAACACCGACTTCTATTTTGTTACATCGACTTCGACTATAACATATCGAAATCGACACTTCGACTTCGACACATCGATTTTGACACCTCGACTTCACGACACTTCGATTTCCGACACTTCGACTTCAACTTCGCCACTTCAACTTCGACGCATCGACTTCGACATATCGGATTCGGCACTATGACTTCGACTTCGACTTCAACACATTGTCTTCGAAACTTCGACTTCGAAACTTCGACATCGAAACTTCGACTTTGACAGCTCGACTTTGACACATCGACTTCGAAACTTCGACTCTAACACTTTGACTTCGGCACTTCGACTTCGACATATCAACTTTTACACATAAACTTCGACACATCGACTTTGACACCACGAGTTCGACACATCAACTTCAACACCACGAGTTCGACACTACGACATCGACACTTCGAATAACTTCGACACTTCGACTTTGACTTCGTCACTTCGACGTCGTTACTTTGACTTCGGCACTTCGACTTTAACACATGAACTCGGACACATCAACACGTTGACATCGACACAACGACTTCGACACATTGAATTCGACACTTCGACTTCAACTTCGCCACTTCAACTTCGACGCATCGACTTCGACATATCGGATTCGGCACTATGACTTCGACTTCGACTTCAACACATTGTCTTCGAAACTTCGACTTCGAAACTTCGACATCGAAACTTCGACTTTGACAGCTCGACTTTGACACATCGACTTCGAAACTTCGACTCTAACACTTTGACTTCGGCACTTCGACTTCGACATATCAACTTTTACACATAAACTTCGACACATCGACTTTGACACCACGAGTTCGACACATCAACTTCAACACCACGAGTTCGACACTACGACATCGACACTTCGACTAACTTCGACACTTCGACTTTGACTTCGTCACTTCGACGTCGTTACTTTGACTTCGGCACTTCGACTTTAACACATGAACTCGGACACATCAACACGTTGACATCGACACAACGACTTCGACACATTGAATTCGACACTTCGACTTCGACACTTCGACTTCGTCACATCGACTTTGACTTCGTCACATCGACTTCGACTTTGTCACATCGCCTTCGTCTCATTGACTTCGACACTTCGACTTCGACACATCGACTTCAACACTTCGACTTCGGCACTTTGACTTCGACTTTTCACTTCGACTTCGACACTTCGACTTCGCCACTTCGACTTCGACACTTCAACTTCGACACTTTGGCTTCGACACATCGATTTCGACACTTCAAATTCATCGCATAGACTTTGACACTTCGATTTCGAAACTTTGGATTCGACACGACATGTCGACTCCGACAAATAAGTTTATTTCGAAGTTTCGACACATCGACTTCAACACATCAACTTCGACACTTCGACACATCTACTTCGACTTCAACACATCAACTTCGAAACTTCGACTTCGACACTTCAATTTTGACTTTGACACTTCGACTTCAACACTGACTTCAAACACATTGAATTCGACACTTCGACTTCGACGCATGAACACACTGACTTCAACTTCGACACTTGGACTTCGACACTTCGAATTCGACACTTTGACTTCAACACATTGAATTCTACACTTCGATTTAGACACTTCGAATTCAACACCGACTTCTATTTTGTTACATCGACTTCGACTATAACATATCGAAATCGACACTTCGACTTCGACACATCGATTTTGACACCTCGACTTCACGACACTTCGATTTCCGACACTTCGACTTCAACTTCGCCACTTCAACTTCGACGCATCGACTTCGACATATCGGATTCGGCACTATGACTTCGACTTCGACTTCAACACATTGTCTTCGAAACTTCGACTTCGAAACTTCGACATCGAAACTTCGACTTTGACAGCTCGACTTTGACACATCGACTTCGAAACTTCGACTCTAACACTTTGACTTCGGCACTTCGACTTCGACATATCAACTTTTACACATAAACTTCGACACATCGACTTTGACACCACGAGTTCGACACATCAACTTCAACACCACGAGTTCGACACTACGACATCGACACTTCGACTAACTTCGACACTTCGACTTTGACTTCGTCACTTCGACGTCGTTACTTTGACTTCGGCACTTCGACTTTAACACATGAACTCGGACACATCAACACGTTGACATCGACACAACGACTTCAACACATTGAATTCGACACTTCGACTTCGACACTTCGACTTCGTCACATCGACTTTGACTTCGTCACATCGACTTCGATTTTGTCACATCGCCTTCGTCTCATTGACTTCGACACTTCGACTTCGACACATCGACTTCAACACTTCGACTTCGGCACTTTGACTTCGACTTTTCACTTCGACTTCGACACTTCGACTTCGCCACTTCGACTTCGACACTTCAACTTCGACACTTTGGCTTCGACACATCGATTTCGACACTTCAAATTCATCGCATAGACTTTGACACTTCGATTTCGAAACTTTGGATTCGACACGACATGTCGACTCCGACAAATAAGTTTATTTCGAAGTTTCGACACATCGACTTCAACACATCAACTTCGACACTTCGACACATCTACTTCGACTTCAACACATCAACTTCGAAACTTCGACTTCGACACTTCAATTTTGACTTTGACACTTCGACTTCAACACTGACTTCAAACACATTGAATTCGACACTTCGACTTCGACGCATGAACACACTGACTTCAACTTCGACACTTCGACTTCGACACTTGGACTTCGACACTTCGAATTCGACACTTTGACTTCAACACATTGAATTCGACACTTCGATTTAGACACTTCGAATTCAACACCGACTTCTATTTTGTCACATCGACTTCGACTATAACATATCGAAATCGACACTTCGACTTCGACACATCGATTTTGACACCTCGGCTTCACGACACTTCGATTTCCGACACTTCGACTTCAACTTCGCCACTTCAACGCATCGACTTCGACATATCGGATTCGGCACTATGACTTCGACTTCGACTTCAACACATTGTCTTCGAAACTTCGACTTCGAAACTTCGACATCGAAACTTCGACTTTGACAGCTCGACTTTGACACATCGACTTCGAAACTTCGACTCTAACACTTTGACTTCGGCACTTCGACTTCGACATATCAACTTTTACACATAAACTTCGACACATCGACTTTGAAACCACGAGTTCGACACATCAACTTCAACACCACGAGTTCGACACTACGACATCGACACTTCGACTAACTTCGACACTTCGACTTTGACTTCGTCACTTCGACGTCGTTACTTTGACTTCGGCACTTCGACTTTAACACATGAACTCGGACACATCAACACGTTGACATCGACACAACGACTTCGACACATTGAATTCGACACTTCGACTTCGACACTTCGACTTCGTCACATCGACTTTGACTTCGTCACATCGACTTCGATTTTGTCACATCGCCTTCGTCTCATTGACTTCGACACTTCGACTTCGACACATCGACTTCAACACTTCGACTTCGGCACTTTGACTTCGACTTTTCACTTCGACTTTTCACTTCGACTTCGACACTTCGACTTCGCCACTTCGACTTCGACACTTCAACTTCGACACTTTGGCTTCGACACATCGATTTCGACACTTCAAATTCATCGCATAGACTTTGACACTTCGATTTCGAAACTTTGGATTCGACACGACATGTCGACTCCGACAAATAAGTTTATTTCGAAGTTTCGACACATCGACTTCAACACATCAACTTCGACACTTCGACACATCTACTTCGACTTCAACACATCAACTTCGAAACTTCGACTTCGACACTTCAATTTTGACTTTGACACTTCGACTTCAACACTGACTTCAAACACATTGAATTCGACACTTCGACTTCGACGCATGAACACACTGACTTCAACTTCGACACTTGGACTTCGACACTTCGAATTCGACACTTTGACTTCAACACATTGAATTCGACACTTCGACTTCGACGCATGAACACACTGACTTCAACTTCGACACTTGGACTTCGACACTTCGAATTCGACACTTTGACTTCAACACATTGAATTCGACACTTCGATTTAGACACTTCGAATTCAACACCGACTTCTATTTTGTCACATCGACTTCGACTATAACATATCGAAATCGACACTTCGACTTCGACACATCGATTTTGACACCTCGACTTCACGACACTTCGATTTCCGACACTTCGACTTCAACTTCGCCACTTCAACTTCGACGCATCGACTTCGACATATCGGATTCGGCACTATGACTTCGACTTCGACTTCAACACATTGTCTTCGAAACTTCGACTTCGAAACTTCGACATCGAAACTTCGACTTTGACAGCTCGACTTTGACACATCGACTTCGAAACTTCGACTCTAACACTTTGACTTCGGCACTTCGACTTCGACATGTCAACTTTTACACATAAACTTCGACACATCGACTTTGACACCACGAGTTCGACACATCAACTTCAACACCACGAGTTCGACACTACGACATCGACACTTCGACTAACTTCGACACTTCGACTTTGACTTCGTCACTTCGACGTCGTTACTTTGACTTCGGCACTTCGACTTTAACACATGAACTCGTACACATCATCAACACGTTGACATCGACACAACGACTTCGACACATTGAATTCGACACTTCGACTTCGACACTTCGACTTCGTCACATCGACTTTGACTTCGTCACATCGACTTCGATTTTGTCACATCGCCTTCGTCTCATTGACTTCGACACTTCGACTTCGACACATCGACTTCAACACTTCGACTTCGGCACTTTGACTTCGACTTTTCACTTCGACTTCGACACTTTGGCTTCGACACATCGATTTCGACACTTCAAATTCATCGCATAGACTTTGACACTTCGATTTCGAAACTTTGGATTCGACACGACATGTCGACTCCGACAAATAAGTTTATTTCGAAGTTTCGACACATCGACTTCAACACATCAACTTCGACACTTCGACACATCTACTTCGACTTCAACACATCAACTTCGAAACTTCGACTTCGACACTTCAATTTTGACTTTGACACTTCGACTTCAACACTGACTTCAAACACATTGAATTCGACACTTCGACTTCGACGCATGAACACACTGACTTCAACTTCGACACTTCGACTTCGACACTTGGACTTCGACACTTCGAATTCGACACTTTGACTTCAACACATTGAATTCGACACTTCGATTTAGACACTTCGAATTCAACACCGACTTCTATTTTGTCACATCGACTTCGACTATAACATATCGAAATCGACACTTCGACTTCGACACATCGATTTTGACACCTCGACTTCACGACACTTCGATTTCCGACACTTCGACTTCAACTTCGCCACTTCAACTTCGACGCATCGACTTCGACATATCGGATTCGGCACTATGACTTCGACTTCGACTTCAACACATTGTCTTCGAAACTTCGACTTCGAAACTTCGACATCGAAACTTCGACTTTGACAGCTCGACTTTGACACATCGACTTCGAAACTTCGACTCTAACACTTTGACTTCGGCACTTCGACTTCGACATATCAACTTTTACACATAAACTTCGACACATCGACTTTGACACCACGAGTTCGACACATCAACTTCAACACCACGAGTTCGACACTACGACATCGACACTTCGACTAACTTCGACACTTCGACTTTGACTTCGTCACTTCGACGTCGTTACTTTGACTTCGGCACTTCGACTTTAACACATGAACTCGGACACATCAACACGTTGACATCGACACAACGACTTCGACACATTGAATTCGACACTTCGACTTCGACACTTCGACTTCGTCACATCGACTTTGACTTCGTCACATCGACTTCGACTTTGTCACATCGCCTTCGTCTCATTGACTTCGACACTTCGACTTCGACACATCGACTTCAACACTTCGACTTCGGCACTTTGACTTCGACTTTTCACTTCGACTTCGACACTTCGACTTCGCCACTTCGACACTTCAACTTCGACACTTTGGCTTCGACACTTCAATTTTGACTTTGACACTTCGACTTTGACACTGACTTCAAACACATTGAATTCGACACTTCGACTTCGTCGCATGAACACACTGACTTCAACTTCGACACTTGGACTTCGACACTTCGAATTCGACACTTTGACTTCAACACATTGAATTCGACACTTCGATTTAGACACTTCGAATTCAACACCGACTTCTATTTTGTCACATCGACTTCGACTATAACATATCGAAATCGACACTTCGACTTCGACACATCGATTTTGACACCTCGACTTCACGACACTTCGATTTCCGACACTTCGACTTCAACTTCGCCACTTCAACTTCGACGCATCGACTTCGACATATCGGATTCGGCACTATGACTTCGACTTCGACTACAACACATTGTCTTCGAAACTTCGACTTCGAAACTACGACAGCGACACTTCGACTAACTTCGACACTTCGACTTTGACTTCGTCACTTCGACGTCGTTACTTTGACTTCGGCACTTCGACTTTAACACATGAACTCGGACACATCAACACGTTGACATCGACACAACGACTTCGACACATTGAATTCGACACTTCGACTTCGACACTTCGACTTCGTCACATCGACTTTGACTTCGTCACATCGACTTCGATTTTGTCACATCGCCTTCGTCTCATTGACTTCGACACTTCGACTTCGACACATCGACTTCAACACTTCGACTTCGGCACTTTGACTTCGACTTTTCACTTCGACTTTTCACTTCGACTTCGACACTTCGACTTCGCCACTTCGACTTCGACACTTCAACTTCGACACTTTGGCTTCGACACATCGATTTCGACACTTCAAATTCATCGCATAGACTTTGACACTTCGATTTCGAAACTTTGGATTCGACACGACATGTCGACTCCGACAAATAAGTTTATTTCGAAGTTTCGACACATCGACTTCAACACATCAACTTTGACACTTCGACACATCTACTTCGACTTCAACACATCAACTTCGAAACTTCGACTTCGACACTTCAATTTTGACTTTGACACTTCGACTTCAACACTGACTTCAAACACATTGAATTCGACACTTCGACTTCGACGCATGAACACACTGACTTCAACTTCGACACTTGGACTTCGACACTTCGAATTCGACACTTTGACTTCAACACATTGAATTCGACACTTCGATTTAGACACTTCGAATTCAACACCGACTTCTATTTTGTCACATCGACTTCGACTATAACATATCGAAATCGACACTTCGACTTCGACACATCGATTTTGACACCTCGACTTCACGACACTTCGATTTCCGACACTTCGACTTCAACTTCGCCACTTCAACTTCGACGCATCGACTTCGACATATCGGATTCGGCACTATGACTTCGACTTCGACTACAACACATTGTCTTCGAAACTTCGACTTCGAAACTTCGACATCGAAACTTCGACTTTGACAGCTCGACTTTGACACATCGACTTCGAAACTTCGACTCTAACACTTTGACTTCGGCACTTCGACTTCGACATGTCAACTTTTACACATAAACTTCGCCACTTCGACTTCGACACTACAACTTCGACACTTTGGCTCCGACACATCGATTTCGACACTTCAAATTCATCGCATAGACTTTGACACTTCGATTTCGAAACTTTGGATTCGACACGACATGTCGACTCCGACAAATAAGTTTATTTCGAAGTTTCGACACATCGACTTCAACACATCAACTTCGACACTTCGACACATCTACTTCGACTTCAACACATCAACTTCGAAACTTCGACTTCGACACTTCAATTTTGACTTTGACACTTCGACTTCAACACTGACTTCAAACACATTGAATTCGACACTTCGACTTCGACGCATGAACACACTGACTTCAACTTCGACACTTCGACTTCGACACTTGGACTTCGACACTTCGAATTCGACACTTTGACTTCAACACATTGAATTCGACACTTCGATTTAGACACTTCGAATTCAACACCGACTTCTATTTTGTCACATCGACTTCGACTATAACATATCGAAATCGACACTTCGACTTCGACACATCGATTTTGACACCTCGACTTCACGACACTTCGATTTCCGACACTTCGACTTCAACTTCGCCACTTCAACTTCGACGCATCGACTTCGACATATCGGATTCGGCACTATGACTTCGACTTCGACTTCAACACATTGTCTTCGAAACTTCGACTTCGAAACTTCGACATCGAAACTTCGACTTTGACAGCTCGACTTTGACACATCGACTTCGAAACTTCGACTCTAACACTTTGACTTCGGCACTTCGACTTCGACATATCAACTTTTACACATAAACTTCGACACATCGACTTTGACACCACGAGTTCGACACATCAACTTCAACACCACGAGTTCGACACTACGACATCGACACTTCGACTAACTTCGACACTTCGACTTTGACTTCGTCACTTCGACGTCGTTACTTTGACTTCGGCACTTCGACTTTAACACATGAACTCGGACACATCAACACGTTGACATCGACACAACGACTTCGACACATTGAATTCGACACTTCGACTTCGACACTTCGACTTCGTCACATCGACTTTGACTTCGTCACATCGACTTCGACTTTGTCACATCGCCTTCGTCTCATTGACTTCGACACTTCGACTTCGACACATCGACTTCAACACTTCGACTTCGGCACTTTGACTTCGACTTTTCACTTCGACTTCGACACTTCGACTTCGCCACTTCGACTTCGACACTTCAACTTCGACACTTTGGCTTCGACACATCGATTTTGACACCTCGACTTCACGACACTTCGATTTCCGACACTTCGACTTCAACTTCGCCACTTCAACTTCGACGCATCGACTTCGACATATCGGATTCGGCACTATGACTTCGACTTCGACTTCAACACATTGTCTTCGAAACTTCGACTTCGAAACTTCGACATCGAAACTTCGAGTTTGACAGCTCGACTTTGACACATCGACTTCGAAACTTCGACTCTAACACTTTGACTTCGGCACTTCGACTTCGACATGTCAACTTTTACACATAAACTTCGACACATCGACTTTGACACCACGGGTTCGACACATCAACTTCAACACCACGAGTTCGACACTACGACATCGACACTTCGACTAACTTCGACTTCGACACATCGACTTCAACACTTCGACTTCGGCACTTTGACTTCGACTTTTCACTTCGACTTCGACACTTCGACTTCGCCACTTCGACTTCGACACTTCAACTTCGACACTTTGGCTTCGACACATCGATTTTGACACCTCGACTTCACGACACTTCGATTTCCGACACTTCGACTTCAACTTCGCCACTTCAACTTCGACGCATCGACTTCGACATATCGGATTCGGCACTATGACTTCGACTTCAACACATTGTCTTCGAAACTTCGACTTCGAAACTTCGACATCAAAACTTCGACTTTGTCGCATCGCCTTCGTCTCATTGACTTCGACACTTCGACTTCGACACATCGACTTCAACACTTCGACTTCGGCACTTTGACTTCGACTTTTCACTTCGACTTCGACACTTCGACTTCGCCACTTCGACTTCGACACTTCAACTTCGACACTTTGGCTTCGACATATCGATTTCGACACTTCAAATTCATCGCATAGACTTTGACACTTCGATTTCGAAACTTTGGATTCGACACGACATGTCGACTCCGACAAATAAGTTTATTTCGAAGTTTCGACACATCGACTTCAACACATCAACTTCGACACTTCGACACATCTACTTCGACTTCAACACATCAACTTCGAAACTTCGACTTCGACACTTCAATTTTGACTTTGACACTTCGACTTCAACACTGACTTCAAACACATTGAATTCGACACTTCGACTTCGACGCATGAACACACTGACTTCAACTTCGACACTTGGACTTCGACACTTCGAATTCGACACTTTGACTTCAACACATTGAATTCGACACTTCGATTTAGACACTTCTAATTCAACACCGACTTCTATTTTGTCACATCGACTTCGACTATAACATATCGAAATCGACACTTCGACTTCGACACATCGATTTTGACACCTCGACTTCACGACACTTCGATTTCCGACACTTCGACTTCAACTTCGCCACTTCAACTTCGACGCATCGACTTCGACATATCGGATTCGGCACTATGACTTCGACTTCGACTTCAACACATTGTCTTCGAAACTTCGACTTCGAAACTTCGACATCGAAACTTCGACTTTGACAGCTCGACTTTGACACATCGACTTCGAAACTTCGACTCTAACACTTTGACTTCGGCACTTCGACTTCGACATGTCAACTTTTACACATAAACTTCGACACATCGACTTTGACACCACGGGTTCGACACATCAACTTCAACACCACGAGTTCGACACTACGACATCGACACTTCGACTAACTTCGACACTTCGACTTTGACTTCGTCACTTCGACGTCGTTACTTTGACTTCGGCACTTCGACTTTAACACATGAACTCGGACACATCAACACGTTGACATCGACACAACGACTTCGACACATTGAATTCGACACTTCGACTTCGACACTTCGACTTCGTCACATCGACTTTGACTTCGTCACATCGACTTCGACTTTGTCACATCGCCTTCGTCTCATTGACTTCGACACTTCGACTTCGACACATCGACTTCAACACTTCGACTTCGGCACTTTGACTTCGACTTTTCACTTCGACTTCGACACTTCGACTTCGCCACTTCGACTTCGCCACTTCGACTTCGACACTTCAACTTCGACACTTTGGCTTCGACACATCGATTTCGACACTTCAAATTCATCGCATAGACTTTGACACTTCGATTTCGAAACTTTGGATTCGACACGACATGTCGACTCCGACAAATAAGTTTATTTCGAAGTTTCGACACATCGACTTCAACACATCAACTTCGACACTTCGACACATCTACTTCGACTTCAACACATCAACTTCGAAACTTCGACTTCGACACTTCAATTTTGACTTTGACACTTCGACTTCAACACTGACTTCAAACACATTGAATTCGACACTTCGACTTCGACGCATGAACACACTGACTTCAACTTCGACACTTGGACTTCGACACTTCGAATTCGACACTTTGACTTCAACACATTGAATTCGACACTTCGATTTAGACACTTCGAATTCAACACCGACTTCTATTTTGTCACATCGACTTCGACTATAACATATCGAAATCGACACTTCGACTTCGACACATCGATTTTGACACCTCGACTTCACGACACTTCGATTTCCGACACTTCGACTTCAACTTCGCCACTTCAACTTCGACGCATCGACTTCGACATATCGGATTCGGCACTATGACTTCGATTTCGACTTCAACACATTGTCTTCGAAACTTCGACATCGAAACTTCGACTTTGACAGCTCGACTTTGACACATCGACTTCGAAACTTCGACTCTAACACTTTGACTTCGGCACTTCGACTTCGACATGTCAACTTTTACACATAAACTTCGCCACTTCGACTTCGACACTTCAACTTCGACACTTTGGCTCCGACACATCGATTTCGACACTTCAAATTCATCGCATAGACTTTGACACTTCGATTTCGAAACTTTGGATTCGACACGACATGTCGACTCCGACAAATAAGTTTATTTCGAAGTTTCGACACATCGACTTCAACACATCAACTTCGACACTTCGACACATCTACTTCGACTTCAACACATCAACTTCGAAACTTCGACTTCGACACTTCAATTTTGACTTTGACACTTCGACTTCAACACTGACTTCAAACACATTGAATTCGACACTTCGACTTCGACGCATGAACACACTGACTTCAACTTCGACACTTCGACTTCGACACTTGGACTTCGACACTTCGAATTCGACACTTTGACTTCAACACATTGAATTCGACACTTCGATTTAGACACTTCGAATTCAACACCGACTTCTATTTTGTCACATCGACTTCGACTATAACATATCGAAATCGACACTTCGACTTCGACACATCGATTTTGACACCTCGACTTCACGACACTTCGATTTCCGACACTTCGACTTCAACTTCGCCACTTCAACTTCGACGCATCGACTTCGACATATCGGATTCGGCACTATGACTTCGACTTCGACTTCAACACATTGTCTTCGAAACTTCGACTTCGAAACTTCGACATCGAAACTTCGACTTTGACAGCTCGACTTTGACACATCGACTTCGAAACTTCGACTCTAACACTTTGACTTCGGCACTTCGACTTCGACATATCAACTTTTACACATAAACTTCGACACATCGACTTTGACACCACGAGTTCGACACATCAACTTCAACACCACGAGTTCGACACTACGACATCGACACTTCGACTAACTTCGACACTTCGACTTTGACTTCGTCACTTCGACGTCGTTACTTTGACTTCGGCACTTCGACTTTAACACATGAACTCGGACACATCAACACATTGACATCGACACAACGACTTCGACACATTGAATTCGACACTTCGACTTCGACACTTCGACTTCGTCACATCGACTTTGACTTCGTCACATCGACTTCGACTTTGTCACATCGCCTTCGTCTCATTGACTTCGACACTTCGACTTCGACACATCGACTTCAACACTTCGACTTCGCCACTTCGACTTCGACACTTCAACTTCGACACTTTGGCTTCGACACATCGATTTCGACACTTCAAATTCATCGCATAGACTTTGACACTTCGATTTCGAAACTTTGGATTCGACACGACATGTCGACTCCGACAAATAAGTTTATTTCGAAGTTTCGACACATCGACTTCAACACATCAACTTCGACACTTCGACACATCTACTTCGACTTCAACACATCAACTTCGAAACTTCGACTTCGACACTTCAATTTTGACTTTGACACTATGACTTCAACACTGACTTCAAACACATTGAATTCGACACTTCGACTTCGACGCATGAACACACTGACTTCAACTTCGACACTTGGACTTCGACACTTCGAATTCGACACTTTGACTTCAACACATTGAATTCGACACTTCGATTTAGACACTTCGAATTCAACACCGACTTCTATTTTGTCACATCGACTTCGACTATAACATATCGAAATCGACACTTCGACTTCGACACATCGATTTTGACACCTCGACTTCACGACACTTCGATTTCCGACACTTCGACTTCAACTTCGCCACTTCAACTTCGACGCATCGACTTCGACATATCGGATTCGGCACTATGACTTCGATTTCGACTTCAACACATTGTCTTCGAAACTTCGACATCGAAACTTCGACTTTGACAGCTCGACTTTGACACATCGACTTCGAAACTTCGACTCTAACACTTTGACTTCGGCACTTCGACTTCGACATGTCAACTTTTACACATAAACTTCGCCACTTCGACTTCGACACTTCAACTTCGACACTTTGGCTCCGACACATCGATTTCGACACTTCAAATTCATCGCATAGACTTTGACACTTCGATTTCGAAACTTTGGATTCGACACGACATGTCGACTCCGACAAATAAGTTTATTTCGAAGTTTCGACACATCGACTTCAACACATCAACTTCGACACTTCGACACATCTACTTCGACTTCAACACATCAACTTCGAAACTTCGACTTCGACACTTCAATTTTGACTTTGACACTTCGACTTCAACTCTGACTTCAAACACATTGAATTCGACACTTCGACTTCGACGCATGAACACACTGACTTCAACTTCGACACTTCGACTTCGACACTTGGACTTCGACACTTCGAATTCGACACTTTGACTTCAACACATTGAATTCGACACTTCGATTTAGACACTTCGAATTCAACACCGACTTCTATTTTGTCACATCGACTTCGACTATAACATATCGAAATCGACACTTCGACTTCGACACATCGATTTTGACACCTCGACTTCACGACACTTCGATTTCCGACACTTCGACTTCAACTTCGCCACTTCAACGCATCGACTTCGACATATCGGATTCGGCACTATGACTTCGACTTCGACTTCAACACATTGTCTTCGAAACTTCGACTTCGAAACTTCGACATCGAAACTTCGACTTTGACAGCTCGACTTTGACACATCGACTTCGAAACTTCGACTCTAACACTTTGACTTCGGCACTTCCACTTCGACATATCAACTTTTACACATAAACTTCGACACATCGACTTTGACACCACGAGTTCGACACATCAACTTCAACACCACGAGTTCGACACTACGACATCGACACTTCGACTAACTTCGACACTTCGACTTTGACTTCGTCACTTCGACGTCGTTACTTTGACTTCGGCACTTCGACTTTAACACATGAACTCGGACACATCAACACGTTGACATCGACACAACGACTTCGACACATTGAATTCGACACTTCGACTTCGACACTTCGACTTCGTCACATCGACTTTGACTTCGTCACATCGACTTCGACTTTGTCACATCGCCTTCGTCTCATTGACTTCGACACTTCGACTTCGACACATCGACTTCAACACTTCGACTTCGGCACTTTGACTTCGACTTTTCACTTCGACTTCGACACTTCGACTTCGCCACTTCGACTTCGACACTTCAACTTCGACACTTTGGCTTCGACACATCGATTTCGACACTTCAAATTCATCGCATAGACTTTGACACTTCGATTTCGAAACTTTGGATTCGACACGACATGTCGACTCCGACAAATAAGTTTATTTCGAAGTTTCGACACATCGACTTCAACACATCAACTTCGACACTTCGACACATCTACTTCGACTTCAACACATCAACTTCGAAACTTCGACTTCGACACTTCAATTTTGACTTTGACACTTCGACTTCAACACTGACTTCAAACACATTGAATTCGACACTTCGACTTCGACGCATGAACACACTGACTTCAACTTCGACACTTCGACTTCGACACTTGGACTTCGACACTTCGAATTCGACACTTTGACTTCAACACATTGAATTCGACACTTCGATTTAGACACTTCGAATTCAACACCGACTTCTATTTTGTCACATCGACTTCGACTATTACATATCGAAATCGACACTTCGACTTCGACACATCGATTTTGACACCTCGACTTCACGACACTTCGATTTCCGACACTTCGACTTCAACTTCGCCACTTCAACTTCGACGCATCGACTTCGACATATCGGATTCGGCACTATGACTTCGACTTCGACTTCAACACATTGTCTTCGAAACTTCGACTTCGAAACTTCGACATCGAAACTTCGACTTTGACAGCTCGACTTTGACACATCGACTTCGAAACTTCGACTCTAACACTTTGACTTCGGCACTTCGACTTCGACATGTCAACTTTTACACATAAACTTCGACACATCGACTTTGACACCACGAGTTCGACACATCAACTTCAACACCACGAGTTCGACACTACGACATCGACACTTCGACTAACTTCGACACTTCGACTTTGACTTCGTCACTTCGACGTCGTTACTTTGACTTCGGCACTTCGACTTTAACACATGAACTCGGACACATCAACACGTTGACATCGACACAACGACTTCGACACATTGAATTCGACACTTCGACTTCGACACTTCGACTTCGTCACATCGACTTTGACTTCGTCACATCGACTTCGACTTTGTCACATCGCCTTCGTCTCATTGACTTCGACACTTCGACTTCGACACATCGACTTCAACACTTCGACTTCGGCACTTTGACTTCGACTTTTCACTTCGACTTCGACACTTCGACTTCGCCACTTCGACTTCGACACTTCAACTTCGACACTTTGGCTTCGACACATCGATTTCGACACTTCAAATTCATCGCATAGACTTTGACACTTCGATTTCGAAACTTTGGATTCGACACGACATGTCGACTCCGACAAATAAGTTTATTTCGAAGTTTCGACACATCGACTTCAACACATCAACTTCGACACTTCGACACATCTACTTCGACTTCAACACATCAACTTCGAAACTTCGACTTCGACACTTCAATTTTGACTTTGACACTTCGACTTCAACACTGACTTCAAACACATTGAATTCGACACTTCGACTTCGACGCATGTACACACTGACTTCAACTTCGACACTTCGACTTCGACACTTGGACTTCGACACTTCGAATTCGACACTTTGACTTCAACACATTGAATTCGACACTTCGATTTAGACACTTCGAATTCAACACCGACTTCTATTTTGTCACATCGACTTCGACTATAACATATCGAAATCGACACTTCGACTTCGACACATCGATTTTGACACCTCGACTTCACGACACTTCGATTTCCGACACTTCGACTTCAACTTCGCCACTTCAACTTCGACGCATCGACTTCGACATATCGGATTCGGCACTATGACTTCGATTTCGACTTCAACACATTGTCTTCGAAACTTCGACATCGAAACTTCGACTTTGACAGCTCGACTTTGACACATCGACTTCGAAACTTCGACTCTAACACTTTGACTTCGGCACTTCGACTTCGACATGTCAACTTTTACACATAAACTTCGCCACTTCGACTTCGACACTTCAACTTCGACACTTTGGCTCCGACACATCGATTTCGACACTTCAAATTCATCGCATAGACTTTGACACTTCGATTTCGAAACTTTGGATTCGACACGACATGTCGACTCCGACAAATAAGTTTATTTCGAAGTTTCGACACATCGACTTCAACACATCAACTTCGACACTTCGACACATCTACTTCGACTTCAACACATCAACTTCGAAACTTCGACTTCGACACTTCAATTTTGACTTTGACACTTCGACTTCAACACTGACTTCAAACACATTGAATTCGACACTTCGACTTCGACGCATGAACACACTGACTTCAACTTCGACACTTGGACTTCGACACTTCGAATTCGACACTTTGACTTCAACACATTGAATTCGACACTTCGATTTAGACACTTCGAATTCAACACCGACTTCTATTTTGTCACATCGACTTCGACTATAACATATCGAAATCGACACTTCGACTTCGACACATCGATTTTGACACCTCGACTTCACGACACTTCGATTTCCGACACTTCGACTTCAACTTCGCCACTTCAACTTCGACGCATCGACTTCGACATATCGGATTCGGCACTATGACTTCGACTTCGACTTCAACACATTGTCTTCGAAACTTCGACTTCGAAACTTCGACATCGAAACTTCGACTTTGACAGCTCGACTTTGACACATCGACTTCGAAACTTCGACTCTAACACTTTGACTTCGGCACTTCGACTTCGACATATCAACTTTTACACATAAACTTCGACACATCGACTTTGACACCACGAGTTCGACACATCAACTTCAACACCACGAGTTCGACACTACGACATCGACACTTCGACTAACTTCGACACTTCGACTTTGACTTCGTCACTTCGACGTCGTTACTTTGACTTCGGCACTTCGACTTTAACACATGAACTCGGACACATCAACACGTTGACATCGACACAACGACTTCGACACATTGAATTCGACACTTCGACTTCGACACTTCGACTTCGTCACATCGACTTTGACTTCGTCACATCGACTTCGACTTTGTCACATCGCCTTCGTCTCATTGACTTCGACACTTCGACTTCGACACATCGACTTCAACACTTCGACTTCGGCACTTTGACTTCGACTTTTCACTTCGACTTCGACACTTCGACTTCGCCACTTCGACTTCGACACTTCAACTTCGACACTTTGGCTTCGACACATCGATTTTGACACCTCGACTTCACGACACTTCGATTTCCGACACTTCGACTTCAACTTCGCCACTTCAACTTCGACGCATCGACTTCGACATATCGGATTCGGCACTATGACTTCGACTTCGACTTCAACACATTGTCTTCGAAACTTCGACTTCGAAACTTCGACATCGAAACTTCGACTTTGACAGCTCGACTTTGACACATCGACTTCGAAACTTCGACTCTAACACTTTGACTTCGGCACTTCGACTTCGACATGTCAACTTTTACACATAAACTTCGACACATCGACTTTGACACCACGGGTTCGACACATCAACTTCAACACCACGAGTTCGACACTACGACATCGACACTTCGACTAACTTCGACTTCGACACATCGACTTCAACACTTCGACTTCGGCACTTTGACTTCGACTTTTCACTTCGACTTCGACACTTCGACTTCGCCACTTCGACTTCGACACTTCAACTTCGACACTTTGGCTTCGACACATCGATTTTGACACCTCGACTTCACGACACTTCGATTTCCGACACTTCGACTTCAACTTCGCCACTTCAACTTCGACGCATCGACTTCGACATATCGGATTCGGCACTATGACTTCGACTTCAACACATTGTCTTCGAAACTTCGACTTCGAAACTTCGACATCAAAACTTCGACTTTGTCGCATCGCCTTCGTCTCATTGACTTCGACACTTCGACTTCGACACATCGACTTCAACACTTCGACTTCGGCACTTTGACTTCGACTTTTCACTTCGACTTCGACACTTCGACTTCGCCACTTCGACTTCGACACTTCAACTTCGACACTTTGGCTTCGACATATCGATTTCGACACTTCAAATTCATCGCATAGACTTTGACACTTCGATTTCGAAACTTTGGATTCGACACGACATGTCGACTCCGACAAATAAGTTTATTTCGAAGTTTCGACACATCGACTTCAACACATCAACTTCGACACTTCGACACATCTACTTCGACTTCAACACATCAACTTCGAAACTTCGACTTCGACACTTCAATTTTGACTTTGACACTTCGACTTCAACACTGACTTCAAACACATTGAATTCGACACTTCGACTTCGACGCATGAACACACTGACTTCAACTTCGACACTTGGACTTCGACACTTCGAATTCGACACTTTGACTTCAACACATTGAATTCGACACTTCGATTTAGACACTTCTAATTCAACACCGACTTCTATTTTGTCACATCGACTTCGACTATAACATATCGAAATCGACACTTCGACTTCGACACATCGATTTTGACACCTCGACTTCACGACACTTCGATTTCCGACACTTCGACTTCAACTTCGCCACTTCAACTTCGACGCATCGACTTCGACATATCGGATTCGGCACTATGACTTCGACTTCGACTTCAACACATTGTCTTCGAAACTTCGACTTCGAAACTTCGACATCGAAACTTCGACTTTGACAGCTCGACTTTGACACATCGACTTCGAAACTTCGACTCTAACACTTTGACTTCGGCACTTCGACTTCGACATGTCAACTTTTACACATAAACTTCGACACATCGACTTTGACACCACGGGTTCGACACATCAACTTCAACACCACGAGTTCGACACTACGACATCGACACTTCGACTAACTTCGACACTTCGACTTTGACTTCGTCACTTCGACGTCGTTACTTTGACTTCGGCACTTCGACTTTAACACATGAACTCGGACACATCAACACGTTGACATCGACACAACGACTTCGACACATTGAATTCGACACTTCGACTTCGACACTTCGACTTCGTCACATCGACTTTGACTTCGTCACATCGACTTCGACTTTGTCACATCGCCTTCGTCTCATTGACTTCGACACTTCGACTTCGACACATCGACTTCAACACTTCGACTTCGGCACTTTGACTTCGACTTTTCACTTCGACTTCGACACTTCGACTTCGCCACTTCGACTTCGCCACTTCGACTTCGACACTTCAACTTCGACACTTTGGCTTCGACACATCGATTTCGACACTTCAAATTCATCGCATAGACTTTGACACTTCGATTTCGAAACTTTGGATTCGACACGACATGTCGACTCCGACAAATAAGTTTATTTCGAAGTTTCGACACATCGACTTCAACACATCAACTTCGACACTTCGACACATCTACTTCGACTTCAACACATCAACTTCGAAACTTCGACTTCGACACTTCAATTTTGACTTTGACACTTCGACTTCAACACTGACTTCAAACACATTGAATTCGACACTTCGACTTCGACGCATGAACACACTGACTTCAACTTCGACACTTGGACTTCGACACTTCGAATTCGACACTTTGACTTCAACACATTGAATTCGACACTTCGATTTAGACACTTCGAATTCAACACCGACTTCTATTTTGTCACATCGACTTCGACTATAACATATCGAAATCGACACTTCGACTTCGACACATCGATTTTGACACCTCGACTTCACGACACTTCGATTTCCGACACTTCGACTTCAACTTCGCCACTTCAACTTCGACGCATCGACTTCGACATATCGGATTCGGCACTATGACTTCGATTTCGACTTCAACACATTGTCTTCGAAACTTCGACATCGAAACTTCGACTTTGACAGCTCGACTTTGACACATCGACTTCGAAACTTCGACTCTAACACTTTGACTTCGGCACTTCGACTTCGACATGTCAACTTTTACACATAAACTTCGCCACTTCGACTTCGACACTTCAACTTCGACACTTTGGCTCCGACACATCGATTTCGACACTTCAAATTCATCGCATAGACTTTGACACTTCGATTTCGAAACTTTGGATTCGACACGACATGTCGACTCCGACAAATAAGTTTATTTCGAAGTTTCGACACATCGACTTCAACACATCAACTTCGACACTTCGACACATCTACTTCGACTTCAACACATCAACTTCGAAACTTCGACTTCGACACTTCAATTTTGACTTTGACACTTCGACTTCAACACTGACTTCAAACACATTGAATTCGACACTTCGACTTCGACGCATGAACACACTGACTTCAACTTCGACACTTCGACTTCGACACTTGGACTTCGACACTTCGAATTCGACACTTTGACTTCAACACATTGAATTCGACACTTCGATTTAGACACTTCGAATTCAACACCGACTTCTATTTTGTCACATCGACTTCGACTATAACATATCGAAATCGACACTTCGACTTCGACACATCGATTTTGACACCTCGACTTCACGACACTTCGATTTCCGACACTTCGACTTCAACTTCGCCACTTCAACTTCGACGCATCGACTTCGACATATCGGATTCGGCACTATGACTTCGATTTCGACTTCAACACATTGTCTTCGAAACTTCGACATCGAAACTTCGACTTTGACAGCTCGACTTTGACACATCGACTTCGAAACTTCGACTCTAACACTTTGACTTCGGCACTTCGACTTCGACATGTCAACTTTTACACATAAACTTCGCCACTTCGACTTCGACACTTCAACTTCGACACTTTGGCTCCGACACATCGATTTCGACACTTCAAATTCATCGCATAGACTTTGACACTTCGATTTCGAAACTTTGGATTCGACACGACATGTCGACTCCGACAAATAAGTTTATTTCGAAGTTTCGACACATCGACTTCAACACATCAACTTCGACACTTCGACACATCTACTTCGACTTCAACACATCAACTTCGAAACTTCGACTTCGACACTTCAATTTTGACTTTGACACTTCGACTTCAACACTGACTTCAAACACATTGAATTCGACACTTCGACTTCGACGCATGAACACACTGACTTCAACTTCGACACTTCGACTTCGACACTTGGACTTCGACACTTCGAATTCGACACTTTGACTTCAACACATTGAATTCGACACTTCGATTTAGACACTTCGAATTCAACACCGACTTCTATTTTGTCACATCGACTTCGACTATAACATATCGAAATCGACACTTCGACTTCGACACATCGATTTTGACACCTCGACTTCACGACACTTCGATTTCCGACACTTCGACTTCAACTTCGCCACTTCAACTTCGACGCATCGACTTCGACATATCGGATTCGGCACTATGACTTCGACTTCGACTTCAACACATTGTCTTCGAAACTTCGACTTCGAAACTTCGACATCGAAACTTCGACTTTGACAGCTCGACTTTGACACATCGACTTCGAAACTTCGACTCTAACACTTTGACTTCGGCACTTCGACTTCGACATATCAACTTTTACACATAAACTTCGACACATCGAGTTCGACACATCAACTTCAACACCACGAGTTCGACACTACGACATCGACACTTCGACTAACTTCGACACTTCGACTTTGACTTCGTCACTTCGACGTCGTTACTTTGACTTCGGCACTTCGACTTTAACACATGAACTCGGACACATCAACACATTGACATCGACACAACGACTTCGACACATTGAATTCGACACTTCGACTTCGACACTTCGACTTCGTCACATCGACTTTGACTTCGTCACATCGACTTCGACTTTGTCACATCGCCTTCGTCTCATTGACTTCGACACTTCGACTTCGACACATCGACTTCAACACTTCGACTTCGCCACTTCGACTTCGACACTTCAACTTCGACACTTTGGCTTCGACACATCGATTTCGACACTTCAAATTCATCGCATAGACTTTGACACTTCGATTTCGAAACTTTGGATTCGACACGACATGTCGACTCCGACAAATAAGTTTATTTCGAAGTTTCGACACATCGACTTCAACACATCAACTTCGACACTTCGACACATCTACTTCGACTTCAACACATCAACTTCGAAACTTCGACTTCGACACTTCAATTTTGACTTTGACACTATGACTTCAACACTGACTTCAAACACATTGAATTCGACACTTCGACTTCGACGCATGAACACACTGACTTCAACTTCGACACTTGGACTTCGACACTTCGAATTCGACACTTTGACTTCAACACATTGAATTCGACACTTCGATTTAGACACTTCGAATTCAACACCGACTTCTATTTTGTCACATCGACTTCGACTATAACATATCGAAATCGACACTTCGACTTCGACACATCGATTTTGACACCTCGACTTCACGACACTTCGATTTCCGACACTTCGACTTCAACTTCGCCACTTCAACTTCGACGCATCGACTTCGACATATCGGATTCGGCACTATGACTTCGATTTCGACTTCAACACATTGTCTTCGAAACTTCGACATCGAAACTTCGACTTTGACAGCTCGACTTTGACACATCGACTTCGAAACTTCGACTCTAACACTTTGACTTCGGCACTTCGACTTCGACATGTCAACTTTTACACATAAACTTCGCCACTTCGACTTCGACACTTCAACTTCGACACTTTGGCTCCGACACATCGATTTCGACACTTCAAATTCATCGCATAGACTTTGACACTTCGATTTCGAAACTTTGGATTCGACACGACATGTCGACTCCGACAAATAAGTTTATTTCGAAGTTTCGACACATCGACTTCAACACATCAACTTCGACACTTCGACACATCTACTTCGACTTCAACACATCAACTTCGAAACTTCGACTTCGACACTTCAATTTTGACTTTGACACTTCGACTTCAACTCTGACTTCAAACACATTGAATTCGACACTTCGACTTCGACGCATGAACACACTGACTTCAACTTCGACACTTCGACTTCGACACTTGGACTTCGACACTTCGAATTCGACACTTTGACTTCAACACATTGAATTCGACACTTCGATTTAGACACTTCGAATTCAACACCGACTTCTATTTTGTCACATCGACTTCGACTATAACATATCGAAATCGACACTTCGACTTCGACACATCGATTTTGACACCTCGACTTCACGACACTTCGATTTCCGACACTTCGACTTCAACTTCGCCACTTCAACGCATCGACTTCGACATATCGGATTCGGCACTATGACTTCGACTTCGACTTCAACACATTGTCTTCGAAACTTCGACTTCGAAACTTCGACATCGAAACTTCGACTTTGACAGCTCGACTTTGACACATCGACTTCGAAACTTCGACTCTAACACTTTGACTTCGGCACTTCCACTTCGACATATCAACTTTTACACATAAACTTCGACACATCGACTTTGACACCACGAGTTCGACACATCAACTTCAACACCACGAGTTCGACACTACGACATCGACACTTCGACTAACTTCGACACTTCGACTTTGACTTCGTCACTTCGACGTCGTTACTTTGACTTCGGCACTTCGACTTTAACACATGAACTCGGACACATCAACACGTTGACATCGACACAACGACTTCGACACATTGAATTCGACACTTCGACTTCGACACTTCGACTTCGTCACATCGACTTTGACTTCGTCACATCGACTTCGACTTTGTCACATCGCCTTCGTCTCATTGACTTCGACACTTCGACTTCGACACATCGACTTCAACACTTCGACTTCGGCACTTTGACTTCGACTTTTCACTTCGACTTCGACACTTCGACTTCGCCACTTCGACTTCGACACTTCAACTTCGACACTTTGGCTTCGACACATCGATTTCGACACTTCAAATTCATCGCATAGACTTTGACACTTCGATTTCGAAACTTTGGATTCGACACGACATGTCGACTCCGACAAATAAGTTTATTTCGAAGTTTCGACACATCGACTTCAACACATCAACTTCGACACTTCGACACATCTACTTCGACTTCAACACATCAACTTCGAAACTTCGACTTCGACACTTCAATTTTGACTTTGACACTTCGACTTCAACTCTGACTTCAAACACATTGAATTCGACACTTCGACTTCGACGCATGAACACACTGACTTCAACTTCGACACTTCGACTTCGACACTTGGACTTCGACACTTCGAATTCGACACTTTGACTTCAACACATTGAATTCGACACTTCGATTTAGACACTTCGAATTCAACACCGACTTCTATTTTGTCACATCGACTTCGACTATTACATATCGAAATCGACACTTCGACTTCGACACATCGATTTTGACACCTCGACTTCACGACACTTCGATTTCCGACACTTCGACTTCAACTTCGCCACTTCAACTTCGACGCATCGACTTCGACATATCGGATTCGGCACTATGACTTCGACTTCGACTTCAACACATTGTCTTCGAAACTTCGACTTCGAAACTTCGACATCGAAACTTCGACTTTGACAGCTCGACTTTGACACATCGACTTCGAAACTTCGACTCTAACACTTTGACTTCGGCACTTCGACTTCGACATGTCAACTTTTACACATAAACTTCGACACATCGACTTTGACACCACGAGTTCGACACATCAACTTCAACACCACGAGTTCGACACTACGACATCGACACTTCGACTAACTTCGACACTTCGACTTTGACTTCGTCACTTCGACGTCGTTACTTTGACTTCGGCACTTCGACTTTAACACATGAACTCGGACACATCAACACGTTGACATCGACACAACGACTTCGACACATTGAATTCGACACTTCGACTTCGACACTTCGACTTCGTCACATCGACTTTGACTTCGTCACATCGACTTCGACTTTGTCACATCGCCTTCGTCTCATTGACTTCGACACTTCGACTTCGACACATCGACTTCAACACTTCGACTTCGGCACTTTGACTTCGACTTTTCACTTCGACTTCGACACTTCGACTTCGCCACTTCGACTTCGACACTTCAACTTCGACACTTTGGCTTCGACACATCGATTTCGACACTTCAAATTCATCGCATAGACTTTGACACTTCGATTTCGAAACTTTGGATTCGACACGACATGTCGACTCCGACAAATAAGTTTATTTCGAAGTTTCGACACATCGACTTCAACACATCAACTTCGACACTTCGACACATCTACTTCGACTTCAACACATCAACTTCGAAACTTCGACTTCGACACTTCAATTTTGACTTTGACACTTCGACTTCAACACTGACTTCAAACACATTGAATTCGACACTTCGACTTCGACGCATGTACACACTGACTTCAACTTCGACACTTCGACTTCGACACTTGGACTTCGACACTTCGAATTCGACACTTTGACTTCAACACATTGAATTCGACACTTCGATTTAGACACTTCGAATTCAACACCGACTTCTATTTTGTCACATCGACTTCGACTATAACATATCGAAATCGACACTTCGACTTCGACACATCGATTTTGACACCTCGACTTCACGACACTTCGATTTCCGACACTTCGACTTCAACTTCGCCACTTCAACTTCGACGCATCGACTTCGACATATCGGATTCGGCACTATGACTTCGATTTCGACTTCAACACATTGTCTTCGAAACTTCGACATCGAAACTTCGACTTTGACAGCTCGACTTTGACACATCGACTTCGAAACTTCGACTCTAACACTTTGACTTCGGCACTTCGACTTCGACATGTCAACTTTTACACATAAACTTCGCCACTTCGACTTCGACACTTCAACTTCGACACTTTGGCTCCGACACATCGATTTCGACACTTCAAATTCATCGCATAGACTTTGACACTTCGATTTCGAAACTTTGGATTCGACACGACATGTCGACTCCGACAAATAAGTTTATTTCGAAGTTTCGACACATCGACTTCAACACATCAACTTCGACACTTCGACACATCTACTTCGACTTCAACACATCAACTTCGAAACTTCGACTTCGACACTTCAATTTTGACTTTGACACTTCGACTTCAACACTGACTTCAAACACATTGAATTCGACACTTCGACTTCGACGCATGAACACACTGACTTCAACTTCGACACTTCGACTTCGACACTTGGACTTCGACACTTCGAATTCGACACTTTGACTTCAACACATTGAATTCGACACTTCGATTTAGACACTTCGAATTCAACACCGACTTCTATTTTGTCACATCGACTTCGACTATAACATATCGAAATCGACACTTCGACTTCGACACATCGATTTTGACACCTCGACTTCACGACACTTCGATTTCCGACACTTCGACTTCAACTTCGCCACTTCAACTTCGACGCATCGACTTCGACATATCGGATTCGGCACTATGACTTCGACTTCGACTTCAACACATTGTCTTCGAAACTTCGACTTCGAAACTTCGACATCGAAACTTCGACTTTGACAGCTCGACTTTGACACATCGACTTCGAAACTTCGACTCTAACACTTTGACTTCGGCACTTCGACTTCGACATATCAACTTTTACACATAAACTTCGACACATCGACTTTGACACCACGAGTTCGACACATCAACTTCAACACCACGAGTTCGACACTACGACATCGACACTTCGACTAACTTCGACACTTCGACTTTGACTTCGTCACTTCGACGTCGTTACTTTGACTTCGGCACTTCGACTTTAACACATGAACTCGGACACATCAACACGTTGACATCGACACAACGACTTCGACACATTGAATTCGACACTTCGACTTCGACACTTCGACTTCGTCACATCGACTTTGACTTCGTCACATCGACTTCGACTTTGTCACATCGCCTTCGTCTCATTGACTTCGACACTTCGACTTCGACACATCGACTTCAACACTTCGACTTCGCCACTTCGACTTCGACACTTCAACTTCGACACTTTGGCTTCGACACATCGATTTCGACACTTCAAATTCATCGCATAGACTTTGACACTTCGATTTCGAAACTTTGGATTCGACACGACATGTCGACTCCGACAAATAAGTTTATTTCGAAGTTTCGACACATCGACTTCAACACATCAACTTCGACACTTCGACACATCTACTTCGACTTCAACACATCAACTTCGAAACTTCGACTTCGACACTTCAATTTTGACTTTGACACTATGACTTCAACACTGACTTCAAACACATTGAATTCGACACTTCGACTTCGACGCATGAACACACTGACTTCAACTTCGACACTTGGACTTCGACACTTCGAATTCGACACTTTGACTTCAACACATTGAATTCGACACTTCGATTTAGACACTTCGAATTCAACACCGACTTCTATTTTGTCACATCGACTTCGACTATAACATATCGAAATCGACACTTCGACTTCGACACATCGATTTTGACACCTCGACTTCACGACACTTCGATTTCCGACACTTCGACTTCAACTTCGCCACTTCAACTTCGACGCATCGACTTCGACATATCGGATTCGGCACTATGACTTCGATTTCGACTTCAACACATTGTCTTCGAAACTTCGACATCGAAACTTCGACTTTGACAGCTCGACTTTGACACATCGACTTCGAAACTTCGACTCTAACACTTTGACTTCGGCACTTCGACTTCGACATGTCAACTTTTACACATAAACTTCGCCACTTCGACTTCGACACTTCAACTTCGACACTTTGGCTCCGACACATCGATTTCGACACTTCAAATTCATCGCATAGACTTTGACACTTCGATTTCGAAACTTTGGATTCGACACGACATGTCGACTCCGACAAATAAGTTTATTTCGAAGTTTCGACACATCGACTTCAACACATCAACTTCGACACTTCGACACATCTACTTCGACTTCAACACATCAACTTCGAAACTTCGACTTCGACACTTCAATTTTGACTTTGACACTTCGACTTCAACTCTGACTTCAAACACATTGAATTCGACACTTCGACTTCGACGCATGAACACACTGACTTCAACTTCGACACTTCGACTTCGACACTTGGACTTCGACACTTCGAATTCGACACATTGACTTCAACACATTGAATTCGACACTTCGATTTAGACACTTCGAATTCAACACCGACTTCTATTTTGTCACATCGACTTCGACTATAACATATCGAAATCGACACTTCGACTTCGACACATCGATTTTGACACCTCGACTTCACGACACTTCGATTTCCGACACTTCGACTTCAACTTCGCCACTTCAACGCATCGACTTCGACATATCGGATTCGGCACTATGACTTCGACTTCGACTTCAACACATTGTCTTCGAAACTTCGACTTCGAAACTTCGACATCGAAACTTCGACTTTGACAGCTCGACTTTGACACATCGACTTCGAAACTTCGACTCTAACACTTTGACTTCGGCACTTCCACTTCGACATATCAACTTTTACACATAAACTTCGACACATCGACTTTGACACCACGAGTTCGACACATCAACTTCAACACCACGAGTTCGACACTACGACATCGACACTTCGACTAACTTCGACACTTCGACTTTGACTTCGTCACTTCGACGTCGTTACTTTGACTTCGGCACTTCGACTTTAACACATGAACTCGGACACATCAACACGTTGACATCGACACAACGACTTCGACACATTGAATTCGACACTTCGACTTCGACACTTCGACTTCGTCACATCGACTTTGACTTCGTCACATCGACTTCGACTTTGTCACATCGCCTTCGTCTCATTGACTTCGACACTTCGACTTCGACACATCGACTTCAACACTTCGACTTCGGCACTTTGACTTCGACTTTTCACTTCGACTTCGACACTTCGACTTCGCCACTTCGACTTCGACACTTCAACTTCGACACTTTGGCTTCGACACATCGATTTCGACACTTCAAATTCATCGCATAGACTTTGACACTTCGATTTCGAAACTTTGGATTCGACACGACATGTCGACTCCGACAAATAAGTTTATTTCGAAGTTTCGACACATCGACTTCAACACATCAACTTCGACACTTCGACACATCTACTTCGACTTCAACACATCAACTTCGAAACTTCGACTTCGACACTTCAATTTTGACTTTGACACTTCGACTTCAACACTGACTTCAAACACATTGAATTCGACACTTCGACTTCGACGCATGAACACACTGACTTCAACTTCGACACTTCGACTTCGACACTTGGACTTCGACACTTCGAATTCGACACTTTGACTTCAACACATTGAATTCGACACTTCGATTTAGACACTTCGAATTCAACACCGACTTCTATTTTGTCACATCGACTTCGACTATTACATATCGAAATCGACACTTCGACTTCGACACATCGATTTTGACACCTCGACTTCACGACACTTCGATTTCCGACACTTCGACTTCAACTTCGCCACTTCAACTTCGACGCATCGACTTCGACATATCGGATTCGGCACTATGACTTCGACTTCGACTTCAACACATTGTCTTCGAAACTTCGACTTCGAAACTTCGACATCGAAACTTCGACTTTGACAGCTCGACTTTGACACATCGACTTCGAAACTTCGACTCTAACACTTTGACTTCGGCACTTCGACTTCGACATGTCAACTTTTACACATAAACTTCGCCACTTCGACTTCGACACTTCAACTTCGACACTTTGGCTCCGACACATCGATTTCGACACTTCAAATTCATCGCATAGACTTTGACACTTCGATTTCGAAACTTTGGATTCGACACGACATGTCGACTCCGACAAATAAGTTTATTTCGAAGTTTCGACACATCGACTTCAACACATCAACTTCGACACTTCGACACATCTACTTCGACTTCAACACATCAACTTCGAAACTTCGACTTCGACACTTCAATTTTGACTTTGACACTTCGACTTCAACACTGACTTCAAACACATTGAATTCGACACTTCGACTTCGACGCATGAACACACTGACTTCAACTTCGACACTTCGACTTCGACACTTGGACTTCGACACTTCGAATTCGACACTTTGACTTCAACACATTGAATTCGACACTTCGATTTAGACACTTCGAATTCAACACCGACTTCTATTTTGTCACATCGACTTCGACTATAACATATCGAAATCGACACTTCGACTTCGACACATCGATTTTGACACCTCGACTTCACGACACTTCGATTTCCGACACTTCGACTTCAACTTCGCCACTTCAACTTCGACGCATCGACTTCGACATATCGGATTCGGCACTATGACTTCGATTTCGACTTCAACACATTGTCTTCGAAACTTCGACATCGAAACTTCGACTTTGACAGCTCGACTTTGACACATCGACTTCGAAACTTCGACTCTAACACTTTGACTTCGGCACTTCGACTTCGACATGTCAACTTTTACACATAAACTTCGCCACTTCGACTTCGACACTTCAACTTCGACACTTTGGCTCCGACACATCGATTTCGACACTTCAAATTCATCGCATAGACTTTGACACTTCGATTTCGAAACTTTGGATTCGACACGACATGTCGACTCCGACAAATAAGTTTATTTCGAAGTTTCGACACATCGACTTCAACACATCAACTTCGACACTTCGACACATCTACTTCGACTTCAACACATCAACTTCGAAACTTCGACTTCGACACTTCAATTTTGACTTTGACACTTCGACTTCAACACTGACTTCAAACACATTGAATTCGACACTTCGACTTCGACGCATGAACACACTGACTTCAACTTCGACACTTCGACTTCGACACTTGGACTTCGACACTTCGAATTCGACACTTTGACTTCAACACATTGAATTCGACACTTCGATTTAGACACTTCGAATTCAACACCGACTTCTATTTTGTCACATCGACTTCGACTATAACATATCGAAATCGACACTTCGACTTCGACACATCGATTTTGACACCTCGACTTCACGACACTTCGATTTCCGACACTTCGACTTCAACTTCGCCACTTCAACTTCGACGCATCGACTTCGACATATCGGATTCGGCACTATGACTTCGACTTCGACTTCAACACATTGTCTTCGAAACTTCGACTTCGAAACTTCGACATCGAAACTTCGACTTTGACAGCTCGACTTTGACACATCGACTTCGAAACTTCGACTCTAACACTTTGACTTCGGCACTTCGACTTCGACATATCAACTTTTACACATAAACTTCGACACATCGACTTTGACACCACGAGTTCGACACATCAACTTCAACACCACGAGTTCGACACTACGACATCGACACTTCGACTAACTTCGACACTTCGACTTTGACTTCGTCACTTCGACGTCGTTACTTTGACTTCGGCACTTCGACTTTAACACATGAACTCGGACACATCAACACATTGACATCGACACAACGACTTCGACACATTGAATTCGACACTTCGACTTCGACACTTCGACTTCGTCACATCGACTTTGACTTCGTCACATCGACTTCGACTTTGTCACATCGCCTTCGTCTCATTGACTTCGACACTTCGACTTCGACACATCGACTTCAACACTTCGACTTCGCCACTTCGACTTCGACACTTCAACTTCGACACTTTGGCTTCGACACATCGATTTCGACACTTCAAATTCATCGCATAGACTTTGACACTTCGATTTCGAAACTTTGGATTCGACACGACATGTCGACTCCGACAAATAAGTTTATTTCGAAGTTTCGACACATCGACTTCAACACATCAACTTCGACACTTCGACACATCTACTTCGACTTCAACACATCAACTTCGAAACTTCGACTTCGACACTTCAATTTTGACTTTGACACTATGACTTCAACACTGACTTCAAACACATTGAATTCGACACTTCGACTTCGACGCATGAACACACTGACTTCAACTTCGACACTTGGACTTCGACACTTCGAATTCGACACTTTGACTTCAACACATTGAATTCGACACTTCGATTTAGACACTTCGAATTCAACACCGACTTCTATTTTGTCACATCGACTTCGACTATAACATATCGAAATCGACACTTCGACTTCGACACATCGATTTTGACACCTCGACTTCACGACACTTCGATTTCCGACACTTCGACTTCAACTTCGCCACTTCAACTTCGACGCATCGACTTCGACATATCGGATTCGGCACTATGACTTCGATTTCGACTTCAACACATTGTCTTCGAAACTTCGACATCGAAACTTCGACTTTGACAGCTCGACTTTGACACATCGACTTCGAAACTTCGACTCTAACACTTTGACTTCGGCACTTCGACTTCGACATGTCAACTTTTACACATAAACTTCGCCACTTCGACTTCGACACTTCAACTTCGACACTTTGGCTCCGACACATCGATTTCGACACTTCAAATTCATCGCATAGACTTTGACACTTCGATTTCGAAACTTTGGATTCGACACGACATGTCGACTCCGACAAATAAGTTTATTTCGAAGTTTCGACACATCGACTTCAACACATCAACTTCGACACTTCGACACATCTACTTCGACTTCAACACATCAACTTCGAAACTTCGACTTCGACACTTCAATTTTGACTTTGACACTTCGACTTCAACTCTGACTTCAAACACATTGAATTCGACACTTCGACTTCGACGCATGAACACACTGACTTCAACTTCGACACTTCGACTTCGACACTTGGACTTCGACACTTCGAATTCGACACTTTGACTTCAACACATTGAATTCGACACTTCGATTTAGACACTTCGAATTCAACACCGACTTCTATTTTGTCACATCGACTTCGACTATAACATATCGAAATCGACACTTCGACTTCGACACATCGATTTTGACACCTCGACTTCACGACACTTCGATTTCCGACACTTCGACTTCAACTTCGCCACTTCAACGCATCGACTTCGACATATCGGATTCGGCACTATGACTTCGACTTCGACTTCAACACATTGTCTTCGAAACTTCGACTTCGAAACTTCGACATCGAAACTTCGACTTTGACAGCTCGACTTTGACACATCGACTTCGAAACTTCGACTCTAACACTTTGACTTCGGCACTTCCACTTCGACATATCAACTTTTACACATAAACTTCGACACATCGACTTTGACACCACGAGTTCGACACATCAACTTCAACACCACGAGTTCGACACTACGACATCGACACTTCGACTAACTTCGACACTTCGACTTTGACTTCGTCACTTCGACGTCGTTACTTTGACTTCGGCACTTCGACTTTAACACATGAACTCGGACACATCAACACGTTGACATCGACACAACGACTTCGACACATTGAATTCGACACTTCGACTTCGACACTTCGACTTCGTCACATCGACTTTGACTTCGTCACATCGACTTCGACTTTGTCACATCGCCTTCGTCTCATTGACTTCGACACTTCGACTTCGACACATCGACTTCAACACTTCGACTTCGGCACTTTGACTTCGACTTTTCACTTCGACTTCGACACTTCGACTTCGCCACTTCGACTTCGACACTTCAACTTCGACACTTTGGCTTCGACACATCGATTTCGACACTTCAAATTCATCGCATAGACTTTGACACTTCGATTTCGAAACTTTGGATTCGACACGACATGTCGACTCCGACAAATAAGTTTATTTCGAAGTTTCGACACATCGACTTCAACACATCAACTTCGACACTTCGACACATCTACTTCGACTTCAACACATCAACTTCGAAACTTCGACTTCGACACTTCAATTTTGACTTTGACACTTCGACTTCAACACTGACTTCAAACACATTGAATTCGACACTTCGACTTCGACGCATGAACACACTGACTTCAACTTCGACACTTCGACTTCGACACTTGGACTTCGACACTTCGAATTCGACACTTTGACTTCAACACATTGAATTCGACACTTCGATTTAGACACTTCGAATTCAACACCGACTTCTATTTTGTCACATCGACTTCGACTATTACATATCGAAATCGACACTTCGACTTCGACACATCGATTTTGACACCTCGACTTCACGACACTTCGATTTCCGACACTTCGACTTCAACTTCGCCACTTCAACTTCGACGCATCGACTTCGACATATCGGATTCGGCACTATGACTTCGACTTCGACTTCAACACATTGTCTTCGAAACTTCGACTTCGAAACTTCGACATCGAAACTTCGACTTTGACAGCTCGACTTTGACACATCGACTTCGAAACTTCGACTCTAACACTTTGACTTCGGCACTTCGACTTCGACATGTCAACTTTTACACATAAACTTCGACACATCGACTTTGACACCACGAGTTCGACACATCAACTTCAACACCACGAGTTCGACACTACGACATCGACACTTCGACTAACTTCGACACTTCGACTTTGACTTCGTCACTTCGACGTCGTTACTTTGACTTCGGCACTTCGACTTTAACACATGAACTCGGACACATCAACACGTTGACATCGACACAACGACTTCGACACATTGAATTCGACACTTCGACTTCGACACTTCGACTTCGTCACATCGACTTTGACTTCGTCACATCGACTTCGACTTTGTCACATCGCCTTCGTCTCATTGACTTCGACACTTCGACTTCGACACATCGACTTCAACACTTCGACTTCGGCACTTTGACTTCGACTTTTCACTTCGACTTCGACACTTCGACTTCGCCACTTCGACTTCGACACTTCAACTTCGACACTTTGGCTTCGACACATCGATTTCGACACTTCAAATTCATCGCATAGACTTTGACACTTCGATTTCGAAACTTTGGATTCGACACGACATGTCGACTCCGACAAATAAGTTTATTTCGAAGTTTCGACACATCGACTTCAACACATCAACTTCGACACTTCGACACATCTACTTCGACTTCAACACATCAACTTCGAAACTTCGACTTCGACACTTCAATTTTGACTTTGACACTTCGACTTCAACACTGACTTCAAACACATTGAATTCGACACTTCGACTTCGACGCATGTACACACTGACTTCAACTTCGACACTTCGACTTCGACACTTGGACTTCGACACTTCGAATTCGACACTTTGACTTCAACACATTGAATTCGACACTTCGATTTAGACACTTCGAATTCAACACCGACTTCTATTTTGTCACATCGACTTCGACTATAACATATCGAAATCGACACTTCGACTTCGACACATCGATTTTGACACCTCGACTTCACGACACTTCGATTTCCGACACTTCGACTTCAACTTCGCCACTTCAACTTCGACGCATCGACTTCGACATATCGGATTCGGCACTATGACTTCGATTTCGACTTCAACACATTGTCTTCGAAACTTCGACATCGAAACTTCGACTTTGACAGCTCGACTTTGACACATCGACTTCGAAACTTCGACTCTAACACTTTGACTTCGGCACTTCGACTTCGACATGTCAACTTTTACACATAAACTTCGCCACTTCGACTTCGACACTTCAACTTCGACACTTTGGCTCCGACACATCGATTTCGACACTTCAAATTCATCGCATAGACTTTGACACTTCGATTTCGAAACTTTGGATTCGACACGACATGTCGACTCCGACAAATAAGTTTATTTCGAAGTTTCGACACATCGACTTCAACACATCAACTTCGACACTTCGACACATCTACTTCGACTTCAACACATCAACTTCGAAACTTCGACTTCGACACTTCAATTTTGACTTTGACACTTCGACTTCAACACTGACTTCAAACACATTGAATTCGACACTTCGACTTCGACGCATGAACACACTGACTTCAACTTCGACACTTCGACTTCGACACTTGGACTTCGACACTTCGAATTCGACACTTTGACTTCAACACATTGAATTCGACACTTCGATTTAGACACTTCGAATTCAACACCGACTTCTATTTTGTCACATCGACTTCGACTATAACATATCGAAATCGACACTTCGACTTCGACACATCGATTTTGACACCTCGACTTCACGACACTTCGATTTCCGACACTTCGACTTCAACTTCGCCACTTCAACTTCGACGCATCGACTTCGACATATCGGATTCGGCACTATGACTTCGACTTCGACTTCAACACATTGTCTTCGAAACTTCGACTTCGAAACTTCGACATCGAAACTTCGACTTTGACAGCTCGACTTTGACACATCGACTTCGAAACTTCGACTCTAACACTTTGACTTCGGCACTTCGACTTCGACATATCAACTTTTACACATAAACTTCGACACATCGACTTTGACACCACGAGTTCGACACATCAACTTCAACACCACGAGTTCGACACTACGACATCGACACTTCGACTAACTTCGACACTTCGACTTTGACTTCGTCACTTCGACGTCGTTACTTTGACTTCGGCACTTCGACTTTAACACATGAACTCGGACACATCAACACGTTGACATCGACACAACGACTTCGACACATTGAATTCGACACTTCGACTTCGACACTTCGACTTCGTCACATCGACTTTGACTTCGTCACATCGACTTCGACTTTGTCACATCGCCTTCGTCTCATTGACTTCGACACTTCGACTTCGACACATCGACTTCAACACTTCGACTTCGCCACTTCGACTTCGACACTTCAACTTCGACACTTTGGCTTCGACACATCGATTTCGACACTTCAAATTCATCGCATAGACTTTGACACTTCGATTTCGAAACTTTGGATTCGACACGACATGTCGACTCCGACAAATAAGTTTATTTCGAAGTTTCGACACATCGACTTCAACACATCAACTTCGACACTTCGACACATCTACTTCGACTTCAACACATCAACTTCGAAACTTCGACTTCGACACTTCAATTTTGACTTTGACACTATGACTTCAACACTGACTTCAAACACATTGAATTCGACACTTCGACTTCGACGCATGAACACACTGACTTCAACTTCGACACTTGGACTTCGACACTTCGAATTCGACACTTTGACTTCAACACATTGAATTCGACACTTCGATTTAGACACTTCGAATTCAACACCGACTTCTATTTTGTCACATCGACTTCGACTATAACATATCGAAATCGACACTTCGACTTCGACACATCGATTTTGACACCTCGACTTCACGACACTTCGATTTCCGACACTTCGACTTCAACTTCGCCACTTCAACTTCGACGCATCGACTTCGACATATCGGATTCGGCACTATGACTTCGATTTCGACTTCAACACATTGTCTTCGAAACTTCGACATCGAAACTTCGACTTTGACAGCTCGACTTTGACACATCGACTTCGAAACTTCGACTCTAACACTTTGACTTCGGCACTTCGACTTCGACATGTCAACTTTTACACATAAACTTCGCCACTTCGACTTCGACACTTCAACTTCGACACTTTGGCTCCGACACATCGATTTCGACACTTCAAATTCATCGCATAGACTTTGACACTTCGATTTCGAAACTTTGGATTCGACACGACATGTCGACTCCGACAAATAAGTTTATTTCGAAGTTTCGACACATCGACTTCAACACATCAACTTCGACACTTCGACACATCTACTTCGACTTCAACACATCAACTTCGAAACTTCGACTTCGACACTTCAATTTTGACTTTGACACTTCGACTTCAACTCTGACTTCAAACACATTGAATTCGACACTTCGACTTCGACGCATGAACACACTGACTTCAACTTCGACACTTCGACTTCGACACTTGGACTTCGACACTTCGAATTCGACACATTGACTTCAACACATTGAATTCGACACTTCGATTTAGACACTTCGAATTCAACACCGACTTCTATTTTGTCACATCGACTTCGACTATAACATATCGAAATCGACACTTCGACTTCGACACATCGATTTTGACACCTCGACTTCACGACACTTCGATTTCCGACACTTCGACTTCAACTTCGCCACTTCAACGCATCGACTTCGACATATCGGATTCGGCACTATGACTTCGACTTCGACTTCAACACATTGTCTTCGAAACTTCGACTTCGAAACTTCGACATCGAAACTTCGACTTTGACAGCTCGACTTTGACACATCGACTTCGAAACTTCGACTCTAACACTTTGACTTCGGCACTTCCACTTCGACATATCAACTTTTACACATAAACTTCGACACATCGACTTTGACACCACGAGTTCGACACATCAACTTCAACACCACGAGTTCGACACTACGACATCGACACTTCGACTAACTTCGACACTTCGACTTTGACTTCGTCACTTCGACGTCGTTACTTTGACTTCGGCACTTCGACTTTAACACATGAACTCGGACACATCAACACGTTGACATCGACACAACGACTTCGACACATTGAATTCGACACTTCGACTTCGACACTTCGACTTCGTCACATCGACTTTGACTTCGTCACATCGACTTCGACTTTGTCACATCGCCTTCGTCTCATTGACTTCGACACTTCGACTTCGACACATCGACTTCAACACTTCGACTTCGGCACTTTGACTTCGACTTTTCACTTCGACTTCGACACTTCGACTTCGCCACTTCGACTTCGACACTTCAACTTCGACACTTTGGCTTCGACACATCGATTTCGACACTTCAAATTCATCGCATAGACTTTGACACTTCGATTTCGAAACTTTGGATTCGACACGACATGTCGACTCCGACAAATAAGTTTATTTCGAAGTTTCGACACATCGACTTCAACACATCAACTTCGACACTTCGACACATCTACTTCGACTTCAACACATCAACTTCGAAACTTCGACTTCGACACTTCAATTTTGACTTTGACACTTCGACTTCAACACTGACTTCAAACACATTGAATTCGACACTTCGACTTCGACGCATGAACACACTGACTTCAACTTCGACACTTCGACTTCGACACTTGGACTTCGACACTTCGAATTCGACACTTTGACTTCAACACATTGAATTCGACACTTCGATTTAGACACTTCGAATTCAACACCGACTTCTATTTTGTCACATCGACTTCGACTATTACATATCGAAATCGACACTTCGACTTCGACACATCGATTTTGACACCTCGACTTCACGACACTTCGATTTCCGACACTTCGACTTCAACTTCGCCACTTCAACTTCGACGCATCGACTTCGACATATCGGATTCGGCACTATGACTTCGACTTCGACTTCAACACATTGTCTTCGAAACTTCGACTTCGAAACTTCGACATCGAAACTTCGACTTTGACAGCTCGACTTTGACACATCGACTTCGAAACTTCGACTCTAACACTTTGACTTCGGCACTTCGACTTCGACATGTCAACTTTTACACATAAACTTCGACACATCGACTTTGACACCACGAGTTCGACACATCAACTTCAACACCACGAGTTCGACACTACGACATCGACACTTCGACTAACTTCGACACTTCGACTTTGACTTCGTCACTTCGACGTCGTTACTTTGACTTCGGCACTTCGACTTTAACACATGAACTCGGACACATCAACACGTTGACATCGACACAACGACTTCGACACATTGAATTCGACACTTCGACTTCGACACTTCGACTTCGTCACATCGACTTTGACTTCGTCACATCGACTTCGACTTTGTCACATCGCCTTCGTCTCATTGACTTCGACACTTCGACTTCGACACATCGACTTCAACACTTCGACTTCGGCACTTTGACTTCGACTTTTCACTTCGACTTCGACACTTCGACTTCGCCACTTCGACTTCGACACTTCAACTTCGACACTTTGGCTTCGACACATCGATTTCGACACTTCAAATTCATCGCATAGACTTTGACACTTCGATTTCGAAACTTTGGATTCGACACGACATGTCGACTCCGACAAATAAGTTTATTTCGAAGTTTCGACACATCGACTTCAACACATCAACTTCGACACTTCGACACATCTACTTCGACTTCAACACATCAACTTCGAAACTTCGACTTCGACACTTCAATTTTGACTTTGACACTTCGACTTCAACACTGACTTCAAACACATTGAATTCGACACTTCGACTTCGACGCATGAACACACTGACTTCAACTTCGACACTTCGACTTCGACACTTGGACTTCGACACTTCGAATTCGACACTTTGACTTCAACACATTGAATTCGACACTTCGATTTACTTCTATTTTGTCACATCGACTTCGACTATAACATATCGAAATCGACACTTCGACTTCGACACATCGATTTTGACACCTCGACTTCACGACACTTCGATTTCCGACACTTCGACTTCAACTTCGCCACTTCAACTTCGACGCATCGACTTCGACATATCGGATTCGGCACTATGACTTCGACTTCGACTTCAACACATTGTCTTCGAAACTTCGACTTCGAAACTTCGACATCGAAACTTCGACTTTGACAGCTCGACTTTGACACATCGACTTCGAAACTTCGACTCTAACACTTTGACTTCGACATGTCAACTTTTACACATAAACTTCGACACATCGACTTTGACACCACGAGTTCGACACATAAACTTCAACACCACGAGTTCGACACTACGACATCGACACTTCGACTAACTTCGACACTTCGACTTTGACTTCGTCACTTCGACGTCGTTACTTTGACTTCGGCACTTCGACTTTAACACATGAACTCGGACACATCAACACGTTGACATCGACACAACGACTTCGACACATTGAATTCGACACTTCGACTTCGACACTTCGACTTCGTCACATCGACTTTGACTTCGTCACATCGACTTCGACTTTGTCACATCGCCTTCGTCTCATTGACTTCGACACTTCGACTTCGACACATCGACTTCAACACTTCGACTTCGGCACTTTGACTTCGACTTTTCACTTCGACTTCGCCACTTCGACTTAGACACTTCGACTTCGACACATCAACTTCCACAGCTGATATTTATGATGACGATGATGATGATAATGAATGTAACTCTTGTAGGAGTTGCGAACAGCGATGCGCGGGGGCACGTCCACACGCGCGGTGTTGCGCGCGGGGTGCTCGCGGTGCTCGCCCGCCACGCACGTGCCGCCGGCGCCATCTAGATACGAGGTGAGGACTACTAGCACTGTAACTGCAAGATGTCCCAGAAACTTATGGTGTAGAACAAATGGAGTAGCAGTACCTATCTACCCATCATTATGAACAGTTTTTAAGACCCATGTCAAAATGAGCTGTTTCATAAAAAGTAGTAATATTACTTACTTAATGAAGCAAAATGTATGGGAGAGATGATAGTAAAAGTGGTTCGTTTTGATGTATTATACAGAACGAGGCAAATATCTTGAAATAAAGTGGGGATTGTAACTACAGGATGTCCCAGAAAATATGGTGAAGAAGAAGTAGAGTCTGCAGTACCCTTTTACCCAATACGATGTCAAAATGAGCTGTGTCATAAAAAGTAGTTATCAAAATGTATGGGAGAGTTGATAGTAAAAGTTGTTCGGTTTGATGTAAGTAATAAACCTTCACTTCGACCGGCCATATTTTTAAGGACACCATGTATAACCACTTGTAGTGTATTATGTACCCTTTGTCACGACGGTAAATGCAGTTGCAGACATATGACAACTACAAGTTCAAATCGAAGTCATTGACAATCTTCTGAACTAAGAATCTAACTGCAACCTTTTTTTATGCTGAGGGAAAACACATTTACGCGCTTCCCCCCCGCAGGTGATCGGGGAGGGGTATGTGGGACTCGCCAGGAGGAGACCGCAACATTCAGCTTTGCGGCTCCCTCCACCTCAATAGGATCTCAGATCTCCACTAAAACCCCAGCACTTACTCTCTCGCCGCTATAAGTGTGTTCGCCGCTGAAGCTAATGGAGAAAAATCAACTCGTGGTGGCATTTACACGTGTCGATTATACGGGTGACTTTAGTTAACTAGGGCTTTTGAGGCGAGGCCAGTTCACGATCTGATGAAAAGATTGATTTTTGAGCTTCCAATGTGAAGAACTGATGTAGAATTCTACTTCACAAAATATACTGTAGTTCTGAAAATATTTTTTTTTTTTACTTTTTGGTTTTATGTTTTTCAATTGAAGGCAACCTGGAGCCCTGATAGCTGTTGCGTGATAGACACACGAATCGACCAAGATTTTGGAGTGTTAGAAGAGGTACTTAACAGTTTGGTAGTCAAAATGCTAGATTTCGCTAGAAGTAAATCGGTTTTGTTTCACGTAGAAGATAACAATTTTCACGGATTCTGATAAAAAACTAGAGAATTTAGGGTAGTGCTGTATTTAATTTCTCACTCTTGACACGGGACACCACCTCTAGTATAGTGTTTTGTTGGCCTCTTCTCGTTGTCCCCCTTGTCCCACACGGGGGATATCGGATCGGGAAAAATATTATGGAAAAACAAACCTTTTTCCCAATATCCCCTACTGTGGGACAAAAGTGGAGGAGAATAAGGCCGTTATCACACTTGCCGGAATTTACACCGTCTCTGTCTCCCCTTATTCTGACGATCTCCGAAAAACGATATGATACAGCGATTTATCACGTTTAACTGTCAAAAAACAATGGATTTTGACAGTTGGGTGTCGATAAAACGCTATATCATATCGTGTGCTAGGGGGGCAGTACGGATGATGTCCCAACATTACAGACTTATTTCATGAAATAAACAAGCCTACGACACGTAATTTTAGAGTTTATGGCTCAAACACATATGAATTTTTTAGAAAATAGGCTATTTAAATCAAAATTCCGGGAGTGTATTACAAGCTTTTAAAACTTAACAGCTTTTTGAATCGCTATTAATATTATCAACAAGAAAGAGAAGCTCTTTCTCACACGTTTATGGTTTCTCATAAACGGTGTTTTTACATTAATGTTTAAGCAAGACGGCCCTGGTGACCTGTGGCACAGGTTCTTTTAGATACCTATATCGGGCACCAGTCTCTCACAATGCAGGTCATATTATCATATTGCTGTTATCAACATCCTAGTTAACTAAGGGTACCTATTGTGATGAGAAAATAAACTGATTTAATCTTTCTCGTTATAGGTAGCAAAATAATAAATAAATGAGACGCATTGATTCAGAAAACTGTTAAGAGGTTTGTAATATGGGGGTAGGTCAGAGGGCCTATTACAAAAAAGATTACAATAGACAGACGAAAGGCATGTTACTAGAAGTGTAGGATATGGATTTGAGGGCTGGAAAGTAAGAGGAAGACCGCAGATAAAATGGGTGGATTGTGTGCGGAATGATATGTGAATGGAATGGATGGGGAGATGACGAGTGACAGGAAGGAATGGAAGAGAAGGACGCACTGCACCGACCCCAAATAAATTGGGATAAGGGTAGGGGGATGATAATAGTCGGACGATGTTCTTTAATCGATTAATCCACTTGATTTTGAACTAGAGACATGTTAAATATTGTCACGGAGTAGGATGAACTGCATCCTACGCTTATCGCGAAGCTTTTTTGTAATAGGCCCTCAGGATTGGTAATAATAATCTGTAAAGTTGATCTCTACTATAGGACCTAATTTCACAGGTACAAGACGTGCCCAACAGCACAGTCGAGTTGAAGGAGCTGCGGTGGTCGTAGCGGGGCGCGCGGCGGGGCCCGGCCTCTGCGCCCGCCTCGCCCGCGCGCTGCAACCACCACTCGTTTGGACGATGTCCTCATTACAGTAAGTGTTCTACTCCTACTAACTTCTGGTAGCCTAGTACCTCACGCAGCTGCTGTTTTTTTTGCTGAAGTAGATGTCAGCGTATCATACGCCAGCTCCTTCTACGCTATGATAGCTTGGATTATATGATAGCTTGGTTAGGTACCTACTCCACACAGCTTGGTATTTTGATGATGGTAAGAATTTTCAGCCTAGGAAGACTCGATCAATCAGAAAGATAGGTAAGTACTGATAGACTTGGGTTGCTAGGCTAGTACTACCTCGCCTGCGGCTCGGGCTTATAAAACGTCAACTCGTTTTAAAAACCTCCTTACCAACCTTGTATCATAAACTACTATTTACGTTTAGTACCTACCTACTATGACAATTATATTTTATCTACACTCACAACGTAATGTTCCAAATATGAATTCAAAAAAGGTAATATAAAGACGTACTTTATTTTCGTGAATAGGTAAAATTAAAAAAAAACTCATTACGATGTAGTCAGCTGCATCATAAAATAACCTTTTTTCTCATTACGATGCAGGGCGAATCCAAGAAGAAGGTAGTGCCGTGATATAAAAAAAAAAAGATATTTTCCCACATAATTTCCATGATTAAAATGCACTCTATGGTGATCGATGACTTATATATTGCGATTAGTTTGCAAGAATGCACTCATCTCAATTTTTTTCTAATGGAATGCGCGCCATTTTTAGAGCATTACAAAAAAAGTTTTGAATTTTGATTTTAATTTTTACATTTTGTTATACTGAATTTCGTAGGTGTTTTTATTCTTGCTTAAAAATGTGAAAAAGATTGACTCTGCAAAATTATTTGAGATGCAGCTAAGGAAATGACTTCTTACAAGGTAGGTACATAGCTAATTCAACCAAAGTCTCTCTCTCTTTTCTAACGTTGATCTTTTATTTAGTAGGTTCAATCCCAAATGTATGAGTGTAGATAAAGAAGTGTATGAAACTGACATAACTAGGTATTAAAACACTCGTGTGATACTATTAAAAACCTCGCCTACGGCTCGGTTTTTAAACACACACTCATGTTTTAATACCCTTCATTATGTATCAGTATCATAAACTACTATTGTGCGTTTATGTTCATTATCAGCTGTTTTAATGTCCCCACTGCTAGCCACCACGCGGGCAATGAGGATTTTTGGGTGATGTTGAATAAAGTAGCTTCATTATTTACATTTTTCTTTCCAGATTCCGTCGGTTCTTTGAGAAGAACGACGTCTTACGTGCTAAAGGAGCCGAGGGAGCATCCACCCAAGAAACATGTACAGATTATAGCGTAGCATACGTTTTGTAAGTACATTAAGTTTCTGTCATTAGCATTAAGGTATTTTGAAATGTACCTACTCTAGACAAAGCACTCTGGGTTTACGAATATCAAAGTTGAACTTGATGTTTAATGACATTTATACCTTAACTAGCTTCCGCCCGCGACTTCGTCCGCGTGGACATTCGATAAAATCCTCATGTTTTAATTTCATTAAATTCTGATCAGCCGTTTTTACGTGATTGATTAGGCGGGTTCCCACCAAGCGCGCTGCCTCGCGAGGCAGGACGTTTGCCGCACGGGCCTCGCACGAGGCTGCTCGCTTGGTGGTGACCCGCCTAATCACGTAAAAACGGCTGATCAGAATTTAATGAAATTAAAACATGAGGATTTTATCGAATGTCCACGCGGACGAAGTCGCGGGCGGAAGCTAGTTTATAATATTCAGAATTGTATCCAGAGATATTAGTATCTCGTTCCCGTTCCCGTTTCCGTTCCCGTGTCCCCGTCCCCTGGATGTGCATGTCCAGGTCCAATCATGTCTACCGTGTTGGACTTTCAAATAAATCTCATTTTCGCAATCACCATCCCATAAAACATCAAGAACGACATCCATATCGATTTTTATGTTTACTCACCCCATTTACCCCTAAGTGGTTGGTTTTCAAAATTACAAAGTATATGTTTGCCTATTTATTTTTAGATGTGCCCCTACGAAGTATAAAGTTGTAATGTCTATTTTATATTATTTTTCCATACAAAATTTGAACCCCATTTTCACCCCTTTGGGGCCAAATCATGTCCACCGTGTTGGACTTCAAAATAAATGTCATTTTTGCAATCGTCATCCCAGAAAACCCGAATAACGACATCCATATCTATTTTTGTTTTTTGTACTCCTTTTCACCCCCATTTCATCCCCATAGGGGTTGAAATACTAACAATAACAATATACGTTGCGTTAGATTTCCATCCATAAGCCTAAATTATAAATTTTGCGATTTTTACTACGAAAATAAAGGATTTTCTTCAATACACAACTTCATCCCTCTTTTGACCACTTCAGGGGTAGAATTTTGAAAAACGCTGAGACCCGTATTTAATAATTTTCAATGGTCAGCCTAAATACAAAATTTGAAGATCCTAGCTTTAAAACTGTGGGACTTTCATACAAACTTTGGACCCCGGTTTCACCCCCTTGGGGGGTGAGTTTTGAAAAATCCTTTCTTAGTGCACCCCTTGACCTCATAAGGAACCTATGTGCAAAATTTCAAGTCTCTAGGTTCAGCGGTTTGGGCTGTGCGTTGATATCTCACTCAGTCAGTCAGTCAGTCAGTCAGTCAGTCAGTCAATCAGTCAGTCAGTCACTCAGGACTTTGAATTTTATATATATAGATAATAAAATAAACGAAAAGTAAGTTTACACTAGTGTCCGACCGAAACCGAACTTTCGGCCGGTTTCGTTTCGGTTTCGGCCGAAACTGGAACCAAAACTTAAACCAGAAACCTATACCGGGTGTAACAAGACACTTAACGAAGCCGAGGTCTAAGTATTCTGCCCATCATCAGGACCATTTCTGTTCAAAATTATTGCTATGAAACAATTTTAATTTCTGGTGTTAAAAAGCATTGCATACATTACCACGCAATGTAACGCGTACACAAAAGACCGCGCCTGCGAGTGAATGCTACACAGCTGCGTGCGGCCGAGTTGAAAGGCAAGGTTTATGTGCGTGCTCATGAAATACATTGAGTATTGACGTTTTGAAGTCATTGTTTGTTACGAAATATATAAAATTTTGAAAATGTTTATGTAGACAAAAATTAGGAAAAAACGAATAAAATAAGATTTCATTTTTTTTTATTTTTTTTTATTTTGACCATCAATAACTTCGTAGCTATTGGTTTCCCAGGTATAGTCTAAAAGACAAAAAATATCCTGATGATGGGCGGAATGCGTGGACTGCGGCTACGTCGAGTGTCTTGTTACACCCGTTATATGAAATTTTGATTTTTTTACACGTATACGATTCGTTGTATGGCTTGTTTCAAGCCCGCCAGTGGTGGACGAATAATAAGAAACACCAGTCGATTTTCATGCAAACGAGATAAAAAAGCCTCAGTTCTTTGGATTGATTGATTGAAAGAATAAACTCGAATTCAAAGTTCACAATCTGTGTTTGATATTCGTATAAAATCCGGTCAAAATCATAACCCTCCTTTTTGTTTAGCCGTAGTTGGGTAACAACTCAGTGAAATCATTGTCATGACGCCGCTGCTCTTGCGAAAGCGGATTCTGAGCGGAAGAAAGACGTAAAACATCCAATATCTTTATAAAGTGGAGATATTTTTTTTACAAAAGCAACTGATAGTACTTTTAAATTAGTTTTATAAGGTAATAAACAAATAAAACTGTGTTCGACTAATGTAAATAAACTTATAATTTAGTAATTAAGTAAGTATGTTTAGCTTGTCCATCAGCCATTTTTGATGTCCCCACTGCTGGGGCACAGGCCTTCCTTATGGGTGGTAAGGAGGATGGGCCATAACCCACCACGCGGGCCCAATGCGGATTGGTGGGTGTTAACGACTGCAAATGCAGCCGAGACCAACGGTTTAACGTGCCTTCCGAAGCACGGAGGAGCTAGAGATAATAAATTTTTGGTTACCCATCCCATGACCGACCCTTGCGAACGTTGCTTAACTTCCGCAATCGCTGGGCCAGGCGCTAAACCACTGCGCCACCGAGCTCCTCAAGCTTAAGTTTAGCTTAATTATGAATATTACATTCTTTCCTATGGGTTTTAATTTTTTGGTGTTGCACCTAATATTTTATTGAAATGCTAGTGATATTTTGATATACGAAATAATGTTGATTTTCACATAATTTGGAACAGTTTTAACTTTAAACCATAAATTAATGTAAATAAAGTATTTTACGCAATATATTGTATTAGATATGAAAACAAATTGATTTAAATTATTGCAAGTGTGTAAATATTAACTGGTGATTTTTGGTAATTTTATAAGTTTGGTAAATTCGGCTGGCAATGGCTATAAACTCAAATATACTATGTTTTGTGAGGAGATAACGAAAACACATAAACATCGATACGAAACCACTTTTCTATAATTCTATCAAAATCTGTTATATTATTTGCTTTTTCATAGTGCATTTATCTAATACGTTAGTAACAAGCTAGATAATTTATACTGTAGTATAATTTTATATTTGTATAAAAAAACATTATAATGTATAAATTTTATACGATATTTAAATCGTGGAGAAAGAGGAAGTTAAAAAAATTGAAATGACAAAAAGTTTTTTTTTCAATTCTTAAATTATATTGATGGAAAAATATAAAAGTGAAACGTCATTCTCAAATGAAAATGGCGCAAGTACAATTTTCTTAATTTTGTAAAAAAAACTTTTTGTTAATTCACGTGTTAGCTTTGCGTAATGTAATTTTATATCGATAAATAATACTATTTATGAGTATACGTGTGACACGGACTGTTTTTGCACTTTAATGTAAATAATATTATAATAGGTACTTAATGTCAGTTAAGATTTTGTTGCTGGGGTGATTTATTTTTCAAATTCATTCAGAATGAATAAGTAAAAACATATTAGTTTAATCTCACTGCCCTTAAACAATTTCAGTTTAGGTCAACCATTCTTTCTTCGTGATAATTACCTACGTTAAAAATATTATTTAAAAGTTAATAATAAAATTATAGAATGTCACAGTTTAAAATGTAATAAATTGAATGATAATTATTTGGAAAGCTTAATCATAGGTATTTTGGTTCAACTGAAGTAGCTAGGAAATTTTAACAAATTGAAAGTATTTTTATCTTTCATAGTTTTTGCAAAAGGTATCAACTATTTTTTTTTGTTAATAAGTTGTGCCAATATTTGAAAATAATAAATTTTTTACAGTTATATGGATTATATGAGGCCTATTGTATTTACAATTTCCTTAAATGGAACTGTGTTCTAAGTATTGTTTTAGGTAATAGGTAAGGTGTGTGTTGTTTTTATTAAAATACTGCCATTTAGTTATATAGCTTAAATAATCATAAATCACTTTAAAAGTTGAGTAAATGCTGATATCTGTTTTTTAATTGTTAAAATTGAAAAAGATGAAATTAATGTAAGTTTTTAATGACTGCTGTTATTGAATTGGAAATCATGATTTTTGACTTACGCGTGTTTATATGTATGGTCCAACGAATAATGAACCCTTGAATGTTTGATTGTAGTTATGTTTTAATTTTATTATGTAATTTTTATATTTTAGAGTTGTGATTGTAAAATGTCAGAATTTATAAAATAAAAATGGAATATTATTATATTTTTATTTATTCCTAAATTTCTTATGTATTCCTACAAGAAAAAACTATTTGTCTCAAATGAGAATCGTACCCGAATCCATCTTTGGCAATCCGAGCTGTTGTTAAAACTATTGAGCTACTGAGAGGTAAAAAATAAGAATGCTAAAAGGATTTTGGTGGCGTATGAGACAAATTTTATCCAAAAATATAAACATTCAATAGTAAGTTAAAAAAATATTTAAAAATAGTTTTTTTTAAGTTTTCGTAAGACTGGACAAGTCTTCAGTTATAAAGTTGGGTTTAAGTAGATACCTAGGTAGTTTATTTCGGAAATAATTTTTTCTCTGTTTCCAACCAGGCTTTGCCATTTTATATACCTACTATACAAGATAATCTAAGTATACAAGTATACACCTACTATATTGTAACGTGGCCATGCCATGCTATTTTATCTTACGTTTTCGCTGCCATTTCTCTCTGCACGTCAGCGTCAGTCCAAGAAAAATAGCCATTGCTCCGAAGATTGAGGTAGTTTTTATAGGACAATGCTGACCGCCTTTATTTATCTTACTCTATGCTGACCGCGCTATGATGGCCTGAACCTGTGCTAAGCTCCGCTTTCGGCCATCATCGTCATCGCTGCCAGCACCAGCAATGCAGTCATTATAGACCGCGACAGTAAAGAACTATTAGTTCGATATTACGAGGATTGTCAAGCAAACGGTCTCCATACAAACGGCGATAACGTATTCCCATCCTCTAAGTTTAGATACTAAAAATTCATGTCGGAGGCATGCATAAAGAAAGTGACATTATGAATGATTGCATTATATGCCTCCGACTGCATGTTATTATGACATGTTGCCTTTAATATTTATTTAATCTTGTTTCCATCTTTTCAGTTGACTTGTCTTTTTATGCAGGCGCGGGTTTTTAATTTTTTTTATTTATTTTTTATTTATCTCTTTTTAGTTATTATATATTACGGTCATGATATACCTTTTTGAAATTCTTATAATAAGCCCTTTAATTTGACACCCATATTGCAGTAATCTAAAAAAAAATTTTTTTTAGAAAACTACGTATAATAGCACCGTACAGCCGCCATGTTGTTTTTTTTATAACGCCACCTTCTTAAGAACACTTGGACTGAAAAGACAAATTTAACGATAACTTAATCATAGAAATCCGTTCAGCCGTTTGAAAGATATGATGTAATAAAGAATATTACATACAAACATACATACATACAAACATACATAGAGAAAAATGTTTCCGCATTCTGAAATATTTGGCCATTTTAAAAGTTTTTTAGATTTTTTATACATTCACAATTGCATTCGGCCGGAATCCTAAGGGTGCAGGTTCGAGTCCCGTCTGAGTCGATTTTTTCTAATATTTTTCAATTAGGTATATTAATAATTTCTATAGTCAGTAGTTTTTGTAAGTAAAGGCCTGTGAAAAGCTTTTGGATACTAGTTTTCAATTCAGTGCCTTAGGATGGGTAGCCTAAGTATGTCATGCTCTCTTTAATCATTTCTGCGGTGGTGTCGTGTGGGGCGGATCGTTACGTTCCCTCAAATATGGTTGAGCGAAGCGATGGCTGGTCCACGCGTCATGCTCGTGAACGGGTGCTGCCAGTGGGAATGGGTCTGCTTCTGAGAACCTATCTTAACGCATATTGAATTGTAAGAATTGCGTTTTTTTATTATTATTTTTTATGTCTTGTATCAAGTGTTTTTTTGGTAAATTTTGCCTACTTAGGTGCACTTTCGAGTAGCAGACATAGTGATTACTGATTTCTCAACTAGTTGAAAGTTATTTACTCTCACAATTACCTATCCGATATGTAGTAGGTATTTAATTTCAACCTACCTACCCATTGTGTACAAACTTTTGTTAATTATTGTGATGAAAAATGACCTCACTTTAAATGTGGAGCTCATTTTTCAATGTTGACGACTCTGTATGAAATATACAGGGAGAAAAAAGCAGCCCTTGACGAGTTTCTTGCCGGTTCTTCTCGTTACAAGGTCTCCCGCTCAGAGTTTGCGAACCGATGGCGTAGCTTCTTTGACATTCACAAGTGCTTGTAACAGCCTAGACTGAATAAATGATTTTTTGATTTTGATTTTGATTGATTTAATATTTGGCCATTTGAAAGATTAAAAGTATTTTGCAGGACTAGAAGGATACAAAGAAATAAAACTCAGTATAATGTTTTTTTTATTCTATAGTTTCCATATTAAACACAGCGGAAATTATAATTTCTTAATATTATAGTTAAATATATAATTTGCTTCACCCATGCTTTTATCAATTTTAAAATACAATAGCTTAAACTTTTCACAAGACGCGATATCTCCAAATTTTAATTCTTTAAAGTCAAACACAATTTGATTATGGGAAGCCTCTTCTTGAACAGTGACAGAACCTTCAATCCCTAAATCATTATTGGGTTCAGCTAATGCGCAGATTGTTAACGGTGTTGCCAAATTAGCAATTTTGCCATCCGGGGACGGTAAGGGTTTAGTATAGATTTGGCCATCAACCCAGTTTCCCCTATTAAGCCGAGATGTGATGACTTTCAAAATTAAATCACCTTGAGGTTTTATAACTAAACAGTACTTGAAGGCTTCAGCGTTAAGATTCTCCGCCGACGTGAGCCCGATGGCGACGATGCTGGGTAGGAGTAAGTTGAACATTTCGCTTGCTCTTGCTTGCTGGACTGATTATGTTGTCTTAGATTCGCAGTATTTAAATGGTATATTATCGTGTTGTTGCTGTGACCTTAGATTATTTATAATGTCTAGATAGAGTCTGACGCTTTTTACGTACTAAACAAAACAGGCCAACTTTTTTAAGTTGGTGTGCGTTTAAGCATCATCGCGTCCAAATAGTATTGTAATAAAAACTATGGCCGGTCACACTACTGACAATGTATGCGTGTTTTGGTCACCCAACTGTTGGGTGATATTTTTTTCGACGTTTTCGTAGCTTCGACTGTCTATCTTGATATTGTGACAATGAGGATCAACACGACATTTTGTAAATCACATCAAATACAATATCAATATCTGAGTAAATCTCTGTTTAAATTTCTTAAATCTATCAAGAAATGACAAAACCATTAAAGATTTAAAAAGTGAGTTTAAAAAACACGGCCGGCCCTTGCGGATCGTGCGATGACGTCACGTGCCACGATCGCCCGAACAAACACCTGCTCGGCGCACGTGGCTGATGACGTCATCAGCCAATCGTGAATTGGGGAGCGTTTTTGAGAATGCGACGCGAAAACCGCTCTATCTTCGTCATTTTTGGTCCAATTTCAATAATTCTTTCACTGAAATAATTTATTTTGATGTTACTGAAACTCTACCGGCCTTACCAAAAAACACTGTTTAACAAGTATTTAGCTAAAACACTGTTTAAATGTGATGCTGTCACTTTTTTGACAATATTATTTGAAAGAGACAGCATCACACTTAAACTTTTACTTCTAATCAAATCAAATCAAATATTTTTGTGATCGGTAATTCTAATATTTCTTATTATATAATTTTAAATAATGTTAATTTTAATTTATAAATTATATTGAATTTAATTTTTAATAATATAATGTTCTTAGGTATTTAAGTTTACATGTTTGCAATATGGACCTTGTCCGAAATTAACAAATTTTTTTTTTTTTTTTTTTTTTTAAACAGTGATTTAGCTAAACAGTGTTTTATAAGATCTTTTGTGGTAAGGCCGATATTTAACTAAAAACCTCGTTGATCCTCATTGCATGTGAATGATAGCAACATTATTTACGGGTTGTCAACACATCCTGGAACGCGGTTTTTCCCGCGGCAGCGGATAGTTTGACCTCAGTGACATAATAATATCCAATGTCAACGAACATGTCTGGCCATAAATACAAATACAATAAAAAAACCATAATAATATTACCTAAATTTGAATTTGGATCAGCGAAAAATTTTGGCGTGGCTCGGTGCGGGTGATAAAGAGAACCGAATTGCTGTGATAGCATTTTACCCAAAGTATGTATGGAGCTCGATGGAGCAGTGGTTAAGCGCCTGGCCCGGCGATTGCGGAAGTTAAGCAACGTTCGCAAGGGTCGGTCATGGGATGGGTGAACAAAAAATTATTATCTCGAGCTCCTCCGTGCTTCGGAAGGCACGTTAAGCCGTTGGTCCCGGCTGCATTTGCAGTCGTTAACACCCACCAATCCGCATTGGGCCCGCGTGGTGGGTTATGGCCCATCCTCATTACCACCCATAAGGAAGGCCTGTGCCCCAGCAGTGGGGACATCAAAAATGGCTGATAGACATATTGTATGGAGCGGAACGCAACGGCATGTTATAGAAAAAAAACTGACGACAATTTTTTTACTGAGCAATGTTTTAACAAGTAGAATGACCAAGTTTATGCTCGAAGGTCTATAAAAGCTTTCCAAATAGTCAGCAGAGAGTACATCAATGACATTACTTGATGCCCGACTCAGTGATGGTATGGTGGGGAGTTAGCTATCAGGGAGTGACAGTCATAATATTTTTGTGAAAAAGGTGTCATAACATCGGCACAAGTAGGCCTCTTGACAATACCATGTTCCATAACCAAGAATGGTCCTTTCAGCAAGACTCAGCACCGGAGGGCCTATTATAAAAAATTAAAAAACCCGCCTGCATAAAAAGACAAGTCGACTGAAAAGATGGAAACAAGATTAAAATAAATATTAAAGACAACATGTCATAATAACAAGCAGTCGGAGGCATGCATAAAGAAAGTGACATTATGAATGATTGAATTATTTTTTTATTTATCTCTTTTTAGTTATTATATATTACGGTCATGATATACCTTTTTGAAATCCTTATAATAAGCCCTTTAATTTGACATCCATATTGCAGTATTAAAAAAAACACTACGTATAATAGCACCGTACAGCCGCCATGTTGGTTTTTTTATAACGCCACCTTCTTAAGAACACTTGGGCTGACAAGACAAATCTAACGATATCTTAATCATAGAAATCCGTTCAGCCGTTTGAAAGATATGAGGTAATAAAGAATATTACATACAAACATACATACAAACTTACAAGATACGCGCGAAAAACATAACCCGCAGTCGGGTAAAAAGAATCACGAACCTTATTCGTGAGTCAATAGTGCTACGGAGTCGGCCGAACATAGTACTCTTATCGCGATGCTTTTTTGTAATAGGGCCCTCTCGGGTCATAAAGCTCGATCCACTTTTTTAGTGATCTACCTAGGTTTTCATCGTCTAAAGACTGGTTTACTTTGTCTTATGCCCATTTGCACTAAACTTAAGAATCGCCTAAGTTCTTGCCTAACTTGTTTAGGCTACTCCTAGCAAAAAATTTGCTTGCACTAACCTTAAGCCATTCCTAAATCCACTTAGGACATTCCTAACTTTATGACCTCGAATAGGAAGCGCCCAACGCGTTAAGCGATACCTAAGTAGTATTTTTATATTCCAGCATGGAGGTTTCCTTAGCTTGTCCAACTTTACTTGACAAACAGCAAAATAAAAAAGTATTTTTGTGTCATTTTCTGTCATTTGTCAAAGACATTCTTCTTCTTATTTTTGGTATGTCAATCTACTCTCCTCTTTAGGGAGTAATTTTTGCCAGTATCAAGTGTTGAATAGTTCAGTGGTTTGACAAATTCAAACAGATTTTGTTTTTTTAAATAATAGATCATAAACAATCTATCATTTCAATCGTTCTTCATTCGTTTATCATTCGCTTTACTAGGCAATTCCTATGTTTTGTCACGGCTGAGACAGAACTGTTAGTGCAAACCAAATTTTTAGATAGGCTGCTCTTAAGCTTAGGTGTATCTTAACTAGGACAAGCCTAACCCAAGTTTAGTGCAAATGGGCATAAGTCTTTAGTAGAGTGCTTTAGTAGCAGAATTGATCATCGAGGTAGTTCACACAAAATCATACTATTTTCGTGCTTTTTTCAAGATTACTTGAAAAGTACTGAACCGATTTTCAAATTTTAAAAAATGGGACCAACTTGGGAGTTTACCTAATGTAATAACGTTTGAGTCATTTCAATCGGTCCAGCCGTCTTCGAGTAATCGGTGGACATACAAAAAAAGCAAATATACGGACGAACAGAGAACCTCCTCCTTTTTGGAAGTAGGTAAAAATAGACAATACGATAAAGAATTTTAAAAGAAATAGGCATACCTACCGACTTACCTATTTCTTTTAAAATTCTTTATCGTGTGAAACTAAACAAACAGAAATAAATAATACCATAAGTACCAAATTTAAAAAAAAACAATACAACCAATTTAACAATATAATGAATTAAAAAGCAAAATTTGATGCACAACAATCAAAAGCTGCATAACCCGCAACAACAACAAAACCAACAATAGGCAAACGCTACTAGACCTAAAATAGTTATATGTATATAAGTAATCATTGTATTAATTTTAATAATTTAATAAACAAACTTAAATTTTTCCAAGAGTTTTATTTTTATAAACCAAAACCTTATTTGCCAACGGCGGTGCCATTGCACTTTTAAAATACTAAATAATAACAAAGATATTATTTTTACATGGTAGATAAAAATTTGAATATTAATTATAAACAAGTTTTCCAATTGACATTTAAGATGAGTTGAGGAAAACCATTTATCATCAATAATAATAACGTCTGAGCTGCTACGGGTAAGACGATTTTTTCTTTTAAGTTTTTTTCTAATATTATTAATAATCTTATTTAAAAAAAATTGCATTGTGCTGGTGTCATTCAGATATTATCAGATGAACGTAAGGTGACCTGCAGGCTGATTATCTAAATAGAAACTATTTAGCGACCGGTTTCATTTGACATAGGTACATTGCAACTTTTCCTTGGTATGTCTTTTTTTACCCCAAAAAGAAGAAGCAATGTATCACATTCATCTGTCAAATGAGACCGGTCGCTAGGTGCCACAACGTACGTCCGGCGGGATCCACGGTGCCCTCCAAATAGCCCCATTTATATCCCATGCAATTTATTAAGAAATTTCTTAAAAATTACACAATAACCAATATTTTCAACTACATTTTTTTAATTTAAGTCACCGTAAATATTAAACTGATGTTCTTATTTGCAAACAAAAAATATGTTAACAAAGCGTATAGAATAAAGATATGAAAAAATATAACTTACGAAAAAACTTCATTGTCGCGTGCCGTCAATTTCTTTTTCAATACAGTTGCTCGAAAATGTAAGTTTACGATGACAGTCGAGCGTGCGGAAAGTTGATTTTACCGCACGCCGTGCGTTTTTGTTTACGGAGTAGTACAGCGTGCGGAAAGTTGATTTTACCGCACGCCGGCGCCGTGCGTTTTTGTTTACGAACGTTTTTTTTAATTTCTACTAGCTTCCGCCCGCGACTTCATCCGCGTGGACAGTAGAAAAATATTGCAACCAGTTTAAAATAACCCCTTTAGTGTATGAAAGTTATACGGAGAGTTCAAGCTGTTTCCCTGGTTCCACCCACCTGAATTTGATGAAACATAGCTTAGATTTTAAGTTGGACCTCAATCTACTAAATTGTGAAAAATCCATCAAAATTCGTTTAGCGGTTTTTGCGTAATTCGCGCACAAATATTTAGAATTTACAGTTATATTATATGAATAAATTACAATTTCAGCAGTACCTATAATGTTTTCTCGCAAATGTATTGAAAAACGTAGTATGGCACACGGTTGTTAAGGTTTTTTAAAACTCGTGACGATTATAAACCCTCGCCTGCGGCTCGGGCTTATAAAGCGTCAACTCGTTTTAAAAACCTCCTTACCAACCTTGTATCATAAACTACTATTACATCATACTGCTCGGAAACTAGGATTTACTAGTATGGTATGAGGCTGTGTAAGTTGGCATGTGCAACACAGTGCATTGTTTTTTTTTCAGTAAAAAGTTTCGTCATTTTAATAAGAAAAGAAATTGGTTCACTAAGGAGTTTTGCATAGCTTGAATGGTAAAGTGTACTTTACAATTAAGCATTCACCCTATGCTTGAATTGTAAAGTGATTTGAAAATGGAACGTTCTATCTAAACAGTGCACATGCCTGGCCAACCAGTATCACTGCCTTTTAATAATTGTAACAATGTAACTATTATTATTTTAATAAATATTTTTTTATAAATATTTTTTCTCTAATGAAAAATTCATTTTGTCATACCAATATAAATGGATGCACTATCACTAACCAATTATGGTTAGTGCTTTGGGCCAGAATCCTAAGGGTGTGGTTTCGAGTCCCGTCTGAGCTGCTATGGGTGAGTCGATTTTTTCTAATATTTTTCAATTATATTAATAATCTAATTATCGATTTCCTACCTAAATATCAAAATCTGATAACCTATAAATACCTACTGTAGGTATAAGTACTGCTATTTGTTTTCTCGCAGTCGATGGTAAAAAGTAGAGTACACAACTCGTGAAAAAAATAAATCATTTCGGTCCTTTGTTAGTCAGTAGTGTCCGTTGTGTGTCAGTAGTTTGATACACAAGAGACGTAAGAGAGCTATTACAGAACAAGATCCAATTTGGCGCCCATGCGCCCTTTGCGAGCGTAGCTCGCAAAGGGCGCTAATGGATCGAGGCTGTAATAGCTACTTACAACCAAAGTAAGCATACTACTTTCATGCGAGGTAAATAAAACATTTAAATTAGTATGACAAAATGAATTTTTCATTAGAGAGAAAATATTTATAAAAAAATATTTATTTAAATTAATAGTTACATCGTTACAATTTATTAAAAGGCAGTGATACTGGTTGGCCAGGCATGTGCACTGTGTTTGGATAGAACGTTCCATTTTCAAATCACTTTACAATTCAAGCATAGGGTGAATGCTTTAATTGTAAAGTACACTTTACCATTCAAGCCTTAGAGCAAGACGCGCTTCGGTACGAAGCCGTCGCTGCTCGAAGATTCAAGCTATGCAAAACTCCTTAGTGAACCAATTTCTTTTCTTATTAAAATGACGAAACTTTTTACTGAAAAAAAAACAATGCACTGTGTTGCACATGCCAACTTACACAGCCTCTTACCATACTAGTAAATCCTAGTTTCCGAGCAGTATGATGTAATAGTAGTTTGTTAGACAAGGGACGTAATAGCTACTTACAACCGAGGTAAGCATACTACTTTACATCATTCATGCGAGGTAAATATAATAAAACCCCGAAATCACGAAAAAAAATCAGCTGTTCCATTCAAAATGAATCTTATCATTTTATGAAAAAAAATATTGTTTGACCAAGGAGTTTTGCATAGCTTGAACTGAAATGAAATACCGCTAATTTCATTGTAGGTTTTTTTTTCAGTAAAAAGTTTTGTCAGTTTATAAATGAGAAAAAAGATTGGTTCACTAAGGAGTTAAATATAATAAAAATAAAAATAAAGATAAAAATAAAGAAAAAAATAAAAAAAAATAAACTGAACAACTTTCATTATAGGACCAACCTCGAAATCACGAAAAAAATCAGCTGTTCCATTCAAAATGAATCTTATCATTTTATGAAAAAAAATATTGTTTGACCAAGGAGTTTTGCATAGCTTGAACTGAAATGAAATACCGCTAATTTCATTGTAGGTTTTTTTTTCAGTAAAAAGTTTCGTCAGTTTATAAATAAGAAAAAAGATTGGTTCACTAAGGAGTTTTAAATGCTTGAATTGTAAAGTGTACTTTACAATTAAAGCATTCACCATCCTTGACTTGTAAAGTGATTTGAAAATGGAACGTTCTATCTAAACAATGCACTGTGTTGCACATGTCAACTTACACAGCCTCATACTATATTAGTAAATGCTAGTTACCGAGCAGTATGATGTAATAGTACATTATGAGACAAGTTAGCTTAGGTTGCTCATTGCACACAAGGCTGTGGGTTGCAGCCCGAGCCGCAGGCGAGGGCGTAACTCAGCCGAGTGTGCAATAAGCAAGAGCTCACGAGTTTCATACGACGTTTTTCAACACATTTGCGAGGAAAAAACTAAGTAATTTACCACACAGTAACAAATACGACAAAAACAAAATATGATAATTATGGGAAAAGGCGCGCATGTTTTTTTTTTTTTTTTTTCACACGCCCAACGCAAGAGTATTTTGCGAACAACGGGGTGATGAGCATACAACCTACTACTAATACTTCAAAATTATAATTTTAAGTGACAAAATGCAAATATTTTAATATTTTATAACAAAATATTGTGAATTATGAATAATTTGATAATAATTTTATATTTATTTGACTTAATTAAGGACGCATTTATTTATTCCAAAAATGTATATGAATTTTTAGCAGCATAAAACCTCTTTGTTGTAAAAAAAAAAATAACTGTATTACCCGGCTAAATTGGGAATGCTCTGTTTACTCGCATGGAACTTGCAATAAGGTACTAATTTAACTTAGTAGGGTTAATTCTATTACGAACTAGTGTTTTATATATTATTGCACGCGTTTGTTATAGCTCGGTTTATGGCCCTAAAAGCGATGTATTAGGGCTCACTTTACGAGCAAGTGTGTTGAAAAATATTGTACAATGCAAGTAGTAGTCGGATCTACTACGGATTGAGTATTGATTTGAGTATAGTCGGATCTACATATTCTCGTAGTTTCGTAGCTTCGTAGCGATAATTCTGTAGCACTCGGCTACGACTGTGTAGTGTAGCATGTGAATGATACACTACACTACCATTGACTGCGAGTGATCGCAGGCGCGGTATTTTGTACGCGTTAGGCGGCCATTACATGCTCATGCAAGCGTCAGTCAAATTCCATCAGTCATGAATTACGTTTGACTGACTGACTGATGGAAAGAAGATATATCTACACTTCATGCAACCATCAGTCACTACATTACACGGTAGGTTAATCGTCAGTCACGGCCGTGACTGTGGTTAAACTGACAGCAAAACCTACAGTGTAATGGCTGATTTACATTGCGTGGAAAAGTATGCAATGCTTTTTAACGCCAAAAATTAAAATCGTTTCGCAGCAATAATTTTGAACAGAAATAGTCCTGGTGATGGGCAGAATACGTAGACCTCGGCTTCGTTGAGGGTCTAGTTACACCCGGTATAATGATATGGTATATTTTTAGAACCGCCACTAAAATCCTTTTCATTTAATAATATAGGTACACTTAATACGTTTAGAACAAAACAAACAAAAAAACTCCTCTCCTAAATAATAATAATAATAAAGTTTTATTTATTCAACCAATACAGTGTCATACAAAATTAATAAAATTATTAAATTAATAAGGGAAGGATTTTAAGGGTCCAAATAGTAGATTATACAACAAGTGCAAAAAGAGGGAATTTAGTTCGAGGGACTAAATTGGATCCCGAGAGCAGCGAAGGATTTTTTAGGGAGGAAATTTTTTTCACGAGTTGTGTACTACTCTACTTTTTACCATTGACTGCGAGAAAACAAATAGCAGTACTTGTACCCTTCGAGCAACGCGGCTTCGTACAGAAGCGCGTCTTACTCTAACCTTGTACCTATACCCCCTTACTAATAAAGATTGTATAGCAGATAGTTACACAATGGTTACTATCTGTCAAACTATTTGAGTTTGACATTGAAAAGAAAGTGACAAAACACTGTGTAACTATAGGTACATCTGCTATACAATCTTTATTAGTAAGGGGGTTAAGCTAGTGTTTCCTAAGATGACGGTGCCGTCATATTACGGCCGTAATTTAGCGGCGTAGAACGTTGTCTATGTAAACAATATGGCAGCGAAAAAATATAATACGGCGGCGCTCCATATTGTTTCCATAGACAACGTACATTAATGACTTGCCCAAAATAATAAAAAATGATATAACCCTTCCAGTATTATTTGCAGATGATATATCCATTCTAATAAAATGTAAAAATTCAGAAAACGCAAACATCATTCTAAAAGAAACAATCCAAACTGTAACAACCTGGTTAAAAAATCACAACTTAGAAATAAATTATTCAAAAACAAAAATATTGCAATTCCGACCTTATTGTAAAGTCCCCTTAAACATAAATACTAAATTCGAAAATAACGAAATAGAATCAGTTGATACATTTAAACTTCTTGGTATAGTAATAGATTCTCACCTAAATTGGAAAAGCCAATACAACATATTAAATCTAAACTATCTAAATTCAGCTACGCTCTTTTTGAATTAGTACATAGCACGAATACAGAAGCAGCACTATCAGCATATTACGCATATGCTTATTCACAATTAAAATACGGAATAATGTTATGGGGAAACAGCACAAACGTAAATGATCTCTTTATTATGCAGAAAAAATGTGTTAGAATAATAGCTCAAATAGATAATACTCAATCGTGTAGACCATACTTTATTAAATTTAATCTACTCACACTCCCATCTCTATATATATATGACATATGTATATTTACTTATAAAAATATAGAAACTTTTACCAAAGTAAAAGATACTCACAACATTAATACGAGATACAAAAATAGATTATACTTACCACAATCCAGAATAAAAATGCTCAATACCAGTCCTTATTACATGTCAGTTAAAGTCTTCAATAAACTACCAACTTTTATTAAAAATGAACCAAACCTCAAATTATTCTCTAAGTCATTGAAATCCTACTTAATACAAAAATGTTACTACTCTGTAAAAGAGTTTATAAATACATAAAATATATTAAAAATATTAGGATCTGTTCGAATTATATAATATTTTTATTTTTAATCTTATTGGTTTAAGTGCCTATTCGTTTTAATGTTAATTAATAGTACTGTCAAAAATTTGCTATACCGAAATGGTCACTAAGTCATGCACTTCATTAATGTATTGTAACACCTCTGTACACTTAGTTGCAAATAAACTTGATTTGATTTGATTTGATTTGAAACTTGATTTGATTTGATTTGATTTCTACGCCGTTAAATTACGGCCGTTATATGACGGCACCGTCATCCTAGGAAACCCTAGCTTTAGTGAATAAAACCGCGTTTTATTCACTCTTATTCGGCTTTTCAAAATGACAAAAAGCTGTAGGCTTGATAGATGGCGTTGAAAAAAATAGGGGATTCAAAGTAATTTTTTTACTACGCTTCGAAGAGTACTCAGGTAGACAGGTAGATGTAACTGACCTCCTTGTATAATAGAGGTCAGTGCAGTACATGCTTACTTTCCTCTTTGGTGAGTTTGGTAGGCCGTTTATTTATAAAAGCCAATTTTGACTCACCTCTTACCATCAACGCCATCTAGTGAGGCAAATAGTTACTTATTCTTTTTTTAAATGTCAATTTGAAAACCCACTTAACCATTAAACGCACTTTTTCGAGTGGCGATGGTAAAAATATTGTTTTGACCTCCAGCACACGTGTACCAATGGCTATCCTGTACAACGATTTGCGGTACCTACTTATTCCTTCAAAATTGAGCTCGTACACGCCAACCACTATAAGTATTTATTTATTTATTTTTTCTTTAGCACAGTTACCTACAAGATACAAACCAAGCAGTAGGTACAAACAAATAAAAAAAAAAACACAAAATAAAAGGTTGCAAAACATGTAAATATAATTTCAATAATAAAAATATGTTCGTTGAGATTTTAAAAGTCACTGAGGTCATAACCTATCGCTGCTGCCGCGGGTAAAACCGGATATGTTCACATCGTGTTGCTATCTTCACATGCAATAGTCACAGCATCCGTAGCATTTATATACTGCGAGCCGATGACCAAATTTATCAGTCCAGCAAGCAAGAGCAAGCGAAATGTTCAACGGCTTACTCCTATCCATCATCGTCGCCATCGGCCTCTCGTCGGCGGAGATGAAAGAGGACCCAAAGGATGAACCCGACACCATTAAGCACTGTTTAGAAATAAATCCTCATGGTAATTTAGAGTTGAAAGTCATTGCGTCCCATCTTAAGGATATCGATTGGATTAAAGGACCTTTTGATAGTTCAGTCGTAGATGCACCGAACGACAAAACCGCTGAAGAGGCAAAGCCATTGAAAATCTGCGCATTTGGCAAATCAGGTGCTGAAGGTTCTGTCACTTTGAAAGATAAAAATTCCGATAATGAGATCAAGATTCGCTTTATTCTTAATCAAGAGTCTTGTGAAAACTATAAACCATCACACTTCGAAGTTAAGAAAACGAAGGGCAATGTAAATTTTATATTTATTTATGACATTAGCAAAGCATAATTTTTGCTACGATTCAAGTCATTTTAAATGGGTTCTATTGAATAAAAAATATCATAATTTAAACTGAGTTTTTTTTCATTAGGTTAATATAGTTCTGAGCGTGCGTTCAGGTTTATAATGCATCTTTCCCATAATGTACCTCGGTTTCAAAAGGTTGTAAACGTTGTTTTTTTTATTATTATTATTATATTTATTTCAGATATTAAATTGCATCATTGCATTGCATTTTGTAAATTAGGCAGAATAGTTGAGGATTCGTTTGCCTGTCCTAAAAAGGGAATTTTAACTATAAAACAAGTAGGTACTTATACATAAATGATAGAAATTATTAGGCAGAATGGCTACGGTTCTCATCCTGGGATCCCATTACAACCTCTTAGTTCCAGCCTGAAAATAAACTGCATTGCGTACCGTACCTATACCAGTCTAGGCCCGCCGTTGCCCAGAGGCAACGGTCGCGAGGTCCGTACCTTGTCAAGCACCACCGTTGCCTGGGGGACTCAGAGGTGACTCAGAGATCGCACGCCTTATTGTCTATGAAATAGGGTTTAGAATTGAATAGACAATAAGGCGTGCGATCTCTGAGTCACCTCTGAGTCCCCCAGGCAACGGCGGTGCTTGACAAGGTACGGACCTCGCGACCGTTGCCTCTGGGCAACGGCGGGCCTAGACAGATGATCTCTTATTGTCAGCCATCAGTCAGCACTTAAAGGACCGAAATCCAAACGACACGATTTCATATGGCAACTTAAATTGTGTCAACTGAATTTAATTGGTTGTCCATACCCCTAGATCCACTAAAATCCATTGATGGATCTTTTTGCACTTTTATGTCCACTTTAATCCTTGATTCAGGATTTTTGCAATGTGGATTTTTTAGAACTAACGTGTGTCTGAAAATCCATTAAAGAATGTTTCCGGTTTCCGTCCCGTTTCCGGTTCGACCCACTACACTAGAGTTGGGATCGAAAATTTTGAAAATAATTATTTTGAATAATCACAAGGATTGGGTTACAATTATTTTAAAAAGTACCAGGGTCACATAAATCCAGAAGAGGTTAACTTTAACTTTTAAAAATATTATCAATGTCATAATTTTTTTTTTCAACAAGTTCATAAATAGTGAAAGTGAAAGTGAAAGTGAAAAAATTTATTCAGCGTAAAGGCAAATGTACCTAATCCGTTATTTAATGGTTTTGCGGACACACGTTAGTTCTAAAAAATCCACATTGCAAAAATACTGAATCAAGGGTGGGTTTTTGTGGATCACGGATTAAAGTGGACATAAGAGTGCAAAAAGATCCATCAATGGATTTTTATGTTTTTTGCATTTTCAATATGTAGTCGCCCTCAGTCCGTCGCCCACTTAGTATTTCAGTACGCTATATGCAGTATTTTTGATACACAAAATGGGAACTTTTTGTTACTTACCCGATTAAATAGGTAGGTACTACCGAAAACAGAATATGAATGCTAAAAATGGACTTTAGTGACATAAGAAAATAAAATGTAGGTACTAACGTATTTAAAGTTGCTTTGCTACTAAATAAAATTTTTCACTCCTCTTGCTCAAAAAGTGCGTCATTGTAACGTACAAGAGTCGAGATAAAATAGCATAATAAGCCCTAGGGGATAAAGTTTTTTCTTTTTTAATGTTTGTCTATTACCAATGAGCCTACTAAAACGAAAAAGTCTTTATTCATAATCACGAATAAAAACTCGCTCGACTTAATACTGGGGGTCTATTACGAAAAGTTTAATACGATACACGCAGCTGCGGCCGTGCTTCGTTCTGATTGATTCCTATTACAAAGCACTTGCGTATGCGATATTGCAAAATGATTGCGTAAATTTGACAGTTTCTCTCTAGTGGATCCGTAATTATTCGTTCAATAGACTATGGACTACGATAGCTACATTGAGAATATTTGTAATAACTACAACCGACGAACTGCGGACGACTATCGTGACCAAGTTTCGTAATAGGCCCCCAGTGTCTCATTCTTATTTTTGAAAATGGAACTAAAAGCATCTCTTCGGTGAAATCATAGACTTATTTATACTCTGTGTACAGAGTGAATCGTAGAATGCGTGTTTGTGTTGCTTAGCTGCTACAGCAGGTACCATGGCGCGAAATCTTTAGAAATTTTCTATAATTACAAACTGATTGAATTGTGTGACTGTAGGTAATAGGAAATAAATAATTTTAATCTTTTGCCGTCAAGCACAAATCATTTATTTAAATATTGTACAAAAAGATTATGAAGTGGAGGATAGAGAAACGAGTGGATTCGTTTACGGAAGTAGGTGTATAAACTATTTAATATTGTATTTTATTTTCTCGCAATCGTAGTGAAAAGTATAGTGTAACACACGACGCTAAAATCCATTGTAACTCGGTTTCTATTTATTCCCTCGCTAAAGCTCGGGAATAAAACTACCTCGTATGCAATGGGTAATTTTAGCGTTTTGTATAACAATCTACTATTATTCAAAAATACAAACATTGAATTGAAAGCTCTAAAAATATTTCATTTTTTTTTTTAAGTTTTCGTAAACTCTGTCCAAAGTCTTCATTTATAAAGTTGTGTTTTAAGTAGTTTATTTCGGAAATTAATTTTGCTCTGTTTCCAACCAGGTTTTGCCATTTTGGTCAACTTGAACGGTGACAATCGCTGTAACAAAAATATTAGAAAAAATATTATTTGTCAGTTTATTTATTCAAATATCTACCCGTCATATTATCAGCCGCATGACACCCACTGCTGGGTATAGGCCTCCCCTAAGGATCTCCACGACGATCGGTCCTGCGCTGCCCGCATCCAGCGGCTTCCCGCGACCTTCACCCTCACGTCGGTCCACCTTGTCGGGGGCCTACCCACGGAGCGCCGTCCGGTGCGCGGTCGCCATTCCAGAACCTTTCCGCCCCAACGGCCATCGGTTCTTCTCGCGTCCGACCCACTGCCACTTTAGCTGAGCAATCCTTCGAGCGATGTCGGAAATAATGGTATTACGTAATACAAAGAAATGATTTGTCGTTAGATAATCCACAAGGTGTGATATTTGCTAAAACAGATAGGTAACTATTTTAAGCGATTTAGAAGCTGATACTTACTTCCTCGGAGGAGCTCGGTGGCGCAGTGGTTTAGCGCCTGGCCCAGCGATTGCGGAGGTTAAGCAACGTTCGCAAGGGTCGGTCATGGGATGGGTGACCAAAAATTAATTATCTCGAGCTCCTCCGTGCTTAGGAAGGCACGTTAAGCCGTTGGTCCTGGCTGCATTTGCAGTCGTTAATAACACTCACCAATCCGCATTGGGCCCGCGTGGTGGGTTATGGCCCGTCCTCCTTACCACCCATAAGGAAGGCCTGTGCCTAGCAGTGGGGACATCAAACATGGCTGATGGACAGACACTTACTTCCTAATCGTAAGTTGATAAACAATTTCTTATTTGTCGATCGTGGTAGCTATGACGTAGGTATAGGTATTTGGGTAAAAACAAACACGATATTGTTGGCACTTTTGCTTATTCTTTTGCTTCTAGGTGTAGGTAATTCCAAGTCTCAAGAAGAGAAACTTGTTTGCTTCATCCAAAATGTCAAACTACCATTATGTAATCACACTTCCACGTCTATTTTATATTTAGTTTAAGAACAAAAGAAGATCAAAAGAAAAAACGCGCGAAATTCTTTTGAACTTTTTTCAACAGCCACTGACGCAAATGAATTTAGAACGGCGAGGTCCGCCCGAGTGACTTCAGGCCAGTTTTAAAAATAATGTTTTATCCGCCCTACCGCTCACCCTTGCCGGTCGACCGTGTGACCGTAATCGGCTCAACCGTAAAGTTATTTTAACCCTTTAGTGCAAGTGACCCGTTTATTTTTAATTGTTCCACCCACAATTAGGTTTTTGGGGGTGTCAGCGTAAATGGGCGTAAATGAGTTTTATGTGAAAATGTATTATTATTATTTTTTTAGCTGCCTTAAATGTTAACTTAACCAAATTCTCACATCGCTTTTTCTGTTTTATGGGCCCATTCCTGTATAATAGACTCCATCATAAACTTAACATTGTTTCACTTACGAAATACTTCTGCAAAAAATGTGTAACTTCCTTCCTTCATAACCTCAATTACGATGACACTGAAAATCTAATACTTCCGATTGAATAAGTCAACATAATTGTATAATTTAGATGTTAAAGTCTTGTTTTAATTTAAATTTAAGTTTATATCTAAACTAAAGCTATATAATCTCTCCATAGTATATAACTTCATAATTGAGACATTGTAGTGTATTTCATAATCACATCACGAGGAGGAGGGTACTGGTGCACTGAGACACAAGCCTTGCTTAGTTCAGGTACCAGTTCTCTCGCAATCTTATGTTATTATTTTAGCTGTACTCTTAGAATTTATGTTCAAATTGTAGATTGTTGGAGAAAATAAATAAATTTTATTATTATTAAGTATTAAATAAAATTATTATTTTTGAGAAATTGTAAAGAATCATAATTATCTCTATATTGGGCAGTGTATTGTAAAGTCCCTTAATTTTGAACCATATTTTTGTGTGTTGTCCGTTTAAATTAAATGGAAATAGTCCAAGCATTTACTTACTTTACTTATTTACTTACATATACATACCGGGTGTAACAAGACCCTCAACGAAGCCGAGGTCTACGTATTCCGCCCATCATCAGGACCATTTCTGTTCAAAATTATTGCTGGGTAACGATTTTAATTTTTGGTGTTAAAAAAGCATTGCATACATTACTACGCAATGTAACGCGTACAACAGGCCACGCCTGCGAGTATATGCCACACAGCTGCGTGCGGCCGAGTTCAAAGGCCGCGTTTATGTGCGTGCTCATGAGATACATTGAGTGATGACGTTTTGAAGCCATTGTTTGTTACGAAATACTTAAAATTTGGATAATGTTTCTTTGGGCAAAATTTATAAAATAACGAATAAAATAAGATAATTATCATAAAAAAAAAAAAAAAAAAATTGACTTTGCCCTTCAATAACTTCGCAGCTATTGGTTTCCCAGGTACAGTCCAAAAGACAAAAATGATCCAAGTGATGGGCGGCTCTTGTTACACCAAAAAAACAAATAATTGCGTTATAAGTACTTCTAAATAAGTAAGTATACAACTTTGGTACCTACTTCTATGTCAAACTTGTCTGGTGCTTTCAGAAGCCTGTCAGGTCTTGGATCTTTCGGTTGGGGCATGGAATAATCTTCATCATCACCGTCATCAGCATCTCTAGACCCTGACTGTTTCTGAACTACAATACATCTGGAAATAAGTAAATATTGGGCTATTATGTTACAATATGATACAAGGTATCTCTTTAATCATATTTTTGACTTATTACCTTTTTTGTCGAGATGACTTTTTGGCTTCAAGAAGTTCTGTTGGTAAATTAAAAAAAACGAATGAAATGATTTTTTTTTGGTTCCACTGAGGGCTTTTCACAATGACAAAAAACTGTAGGCTCGATAGATGGCGTTGATAAAAATGGGTGTCAATGTGATTTTTTTACTAAGCTTCGAAGAGTATCAACACCATCTAGTGAAGCAAATAGTTAGTTACTATTTAATTTTTTAAATGTCACTTTGAAAACCCCTCAAAGAAGGTTTTCGCGGGTTTTTAAAGTGACATTAAAATAAAAATATTAACTAATTTCCTCACTATCACTCATGGCGTTGATGGTCAAGTGAAGTGTCAATATTGGCTATAAAAATTAAACGGCCTGTGCTTAAAAAAAGTTTTCCTACGTTTTCTACAGTTGACACTTACCTTTTTATCAACGCCATCTATCGAACCTACAGTTTTTTGTAATTTTGAAAAGCCTCATTACACGACAAGAGTAGAAAGCACCTACTAACACGAAAGACAGTAAGTAAAGGCAGAGAAACAAAAAACGTAATACAAAAAGATTAGGAAACAAAATTATTTAAAGTGAAAAATACATACCAGTTCCTAAAATAATGATTATAACAATGAAAAGTCCGCTTCTTGCAAACATTTTGTTTCAAATGTGACTGAAATGTCGAGTTAAATTTTTATATAGGGAGGTACTTACTATGAACTTAACTACCGTCGCCGCGTTGGTTCGCTTCCTGCATTTTCATTTGAGTTCGTAGAATAGAATCTTAGAATAACAACTACCTACGTCATTCATGTACTTTAAGCTTTGATCAAGAATATCTTAGATAACGCTTTACGAACTAAAACAGTACACAAAAATGGCACCTCAAATAGCGTCCCACTTACAAACTTGGTGCTTATTTTGTACATATTTCAGCTTTTTCTACACCTATTTGTACAGCTGCTGGTTTTCCATGAAATTAATAAAATAAAATAAAATAAATAAAATATTCACCTCTTATTTTTTACAAACTCACATTTTATATCACTTATTTTGTACAAAATAAGCTTATTTTCTACAAAAACACATCTTGTATCACTTACTTTGTGCAAAATAAGCGGCCAGTTTGTAAGTGGGACGCTATTTGAGGTGCCATTTTTGAGTCTCTGACCGGACATCTGGGGTATTCTTGATCGAAGACTTTAAGCACAGAATAGATAATGTCCATACAGTCGGAATCCCGATTCGGAATTCCGTACGGAACATCGACAATGTATGAAAATACTTTACGGAAAAATTCCGCATGTGAATGGTAGGCCCATAATTACGTATGTACGGAATTCCAGTCAAATGTGTTTCAACGGGTTTTAATCAATAAAAATTGCACACGACACGCGAGAAATTAGTCTTTTGCAATTAATGAGTTTTATTTTCTTTTATTAACCGACTTCAACACAAATTTCACGATGCATAGGAAAGGAATGGAAGATTGAAGGAATAGGCTTGTTTCCATTAAGAATAAATATAATGGATAGGGGTTTATAATGATTAATTATATTATGGAGAAAATAACAAACAATTTTAATTATTAAAAGCGTTAAAGATTAATAATATTTTTAAAAAATAAATTTCGTAAAATGAAACCTTTAGTCACGTGACAGTGAACACCAATCAGAAAGCGTTACGTCACGCCGTGCGAAACTCCAATCTTGTCTTTGACGTTTCGAGTATCACTACCGGAGGCGCGTTCCAAACCTACACTCCGAGTGCAACCTAACCACAACCGAACGCAAGTTTTAGCCACTTTTTCCGTATTTCTCCATTGTTTGGAACATATATAAATAACTGGTTTGGCGTTTTTATAGTCGTGCTATCACACTGGGGCACTATACAGTACTTATAATATGAGAAATTCATTTTTAAACGATAAAAACTAGCTATAACGTACGAAGACACGATCGCTCTTTGGTTTGTTTCGCACGGCGTGACGTCATTCAAGACGCCATGACAGTCTTGTGCGTTTTGGAACCAAATTAAAATTGGTTTTTTAAAACGCGAAATTTATAATGTAAACGCTCGATTAAAAATAAATAAACCTTTTTTTTCGATAAAATGCCTAATAAGCTAAAATATTAAGCTTTGCTTGAAATTTTGTCAACTAGCCTATTACAAGCATTGCAATCATTAGTTTTCTATTTTAAAAATAATTTTATAATAAATACGAAATCCAACAGTGTGTTTGTATAAAGTCCTACGCACACACAGACAGATAAAATCACATTTTATAGTAAGTAACAAAAGTACAAGTAGCTCATTTGGAGATAAGGCATCGTCGTATGACAGTGATTTGGTATGCGGGCCAAATTATATGTGGGATAATATTATTGTACAACGAGTATGAAAGTACTACGCGTTCACTTCATCATTGCCGCCACCTCCCGGCCCGCTTCGTCATACCGCACCCCCTGCGTCGCCTCTCTAGTACGGCTAGCAATGCAAAGCTTAATTTTTGTTTCTGTTGATTTAATCATTTCGTTCGATATTTGTATTGTTATAATGATTAAAAGAGTTAAGTTCCAACATAATAGCGAACCTTACTTGATGGTAAAATAAATGACACTCTTTGAACAAGAAAAAAATGAAAAACAGTTCAAAAACATGATTACTTTTTTGTCTACAGTACCGTTAGCTGTGACGTCATAACGGTCGTCGACGGCAATGACGAAGTGAACGCGTAGTAGGTACAAGATAGAACCATACTAAAAGAAGGGTATTGTTTTAAAACTGTCCGAATTCGAGATATGGGGTGATCCCAATTCTTTATAAATCAATCAATATTTTGGATTGGACCTGGATTAACGCCGAAAGTGGCCACTTTGGGTTGGTAATCCAGATTCTAACTAGACGAACACATTTGATCCAGGCAAAAACGCATACAAAAATAATGTTCTAGGTAGTTTTTATATTTTTCAGAATTTAATTAAACATAGTTATTTCGTTGTAATGATATTTTATTGATTGGCGGCACTAGTGGAGGCTTGGGGCACCCTTAAGAACTACAGCAGATACTTTTTTATAAATGAAACTATAGAGTTATAATCATTTTTTTTAATAAAATAGCACAGCTATAATATAACTAGTTTAAAATACAGATTTCGCACTTAAATTAACTTATTTATTTAATTCTATTCTTTCGGTCATTTTTGTTTTATCGTGTTTAACTTAAAAACAGTACTTTTTAGGCATAAGATTATATTTTTTTAACTAGGTTTCATTTCTTTCTCCAGTACATTCACCGCAGACAGCGTGAAGATGTGAATTCGGTACTAAAATTACTGTTTCGTTGATTCTGTAGTACACTTGTACTCCGGAACCTTTCGATTGTACTTTCACACCATCAGATAATTTGATTATTCTGAAAAAAAAAACATGAAAAATTACTAAATAATCGCAAAAAAACCTGCTCAAATGGCCAACATTATGGCTATGGCTGACTTATTGAAGTTTTAAAAAAGGCAATAAAATAAAAAAATATTGACAAATAGGGTACCGGACAGTAATCGAAAAAAAATCTAAGATGTGTTTTAAAATAAAGATTGTTATACAACAATATCACTCAATAAAGATTTTTAAGAAATAACAATTTTATCAATAAATAAAGTTGCGTAAATCCAATATTTTTAATCTGTGCAGCGTAAGAACCCAAACGCGCCAATAACAGTGCGTGACGTCATTTGTGGTTAGCCATAAGTAAACAACACTGGGTTGCGTTCAGACTAAATATAATTATGTGTGTTGTGAGCTGTGTAATAACACTCTAGGTACAGTAGAGGGGGGGGGGGGGGGGCACACATTTACCACTTTGGCAGTGTTTATCTTTCAAACGGTTGACTTTGAGAAAAAATTGTCGTAGGAACCTCAATGTAATTTTTAACCGACTTCATCAAAAGGAGGAGGAATTCGATTGTATGTTTTTTTTTTTTTTTTTTTTTTTATCGTTGTTCGCGCGTATCTTTGACATTTATGGGCCGATTTAGATAAATTCTTTTTTTGTTCGATTGAGTTTTCTTGCGAGATGGTCCCATTTATTTTTTTTTCAAATCGGTTCAGTAGTTTACAAGTAATCCTGAAAATACTATGAAATTAAATCAACTAACTTGACAATTTTGTTATTTATGAACCGAATTAGATGTTTTTTTTTTGTTGGGGAAGGGATACCTTTGTGTAGTCTTTTTAACCGACTTCAAAAAAAGGAGGTATTCAGTTTGTATGTATGTATGTTTCTCCGCGATTATCTCACGTTTGGCTGAGCCGATTTTTCTACCTAAATAATATACCTACACTACCTAATACAGAAGGTACTTACACTAAAAATAAAAAAATAAAAAAATTGTTTAAAAAACAAAAAAACCGACTTCAAAAAACCTGCCTCTAAAAAGCAAGAAATAATATTCAAATCATTAGATACGCATTATCATTGTTATAATAAAACACGTCTATTGAAGTCGGGTGGGGCTTTTAGAATAAAAAAAGGAATAATATGTACTCCAGCCCCCCCGACTTTAATAGTCGTGTTTTATTATAACAATGATAATGCGTATCTAATGATTTGAATATTATTTCTTGCTTTTTAGAGGCAGGTTTTTTGAAGTCGGTTTTTTTGTTTTTTAAACAATTTTTTTTTGAAGACCTATCTATTGACACCCCGCACGTATTGGTATGAAGAAAATTTTTCCCCCCCCCCCCTTTAATCTTATTTTTTTTTATTTTTGTGTTAAAATCGTTAAGCGGTTAACAGAATACATCTACAAACTAAGTTTCAACTGTATAATTCTAATACTTTCGGAATAAAATGGCTGTGACATAAGGACGGACGGACAGACAGACATGACGAATCTATAAAGGTTCCGTTTTTTGCCATTTTGGCTACGGAACCCTAAAAAGAGTAGTATTTAATCGGGTAACAATAAATTCCCATATGGGTATCAAAACTACTGAATATGGCGTACTGAAATACTAAGTGGGCGACGGACTGAGGGCGACTATAGATATTGAAAACGGGTGACTCTAAAATACAAATTGAGTAACTAGTTATTCAGATCGGGCGACCAAATTACTATTTGGGCGACAACCTTAGGGCACACAAAACATTTAAAATTTGGCATATATTTTATTTCAAAGGGGTGTCTATTATCCTAATCGAGATGACATAAATACCATGTTGGGCTGCTTAAGTCAGTTATCGAGTTACCTACTTGGTATAATAGTTGCCCACTCAGTATTTTTGTCACTCATTTAGAATTTTCACTGCTAACTTAAATTATTTATCTCCCACATGGAGTCGCCCGTTTTACGTATTTTTGTAACCCACAGTTTGTCGCCCGTTTAGTTATTTTGTCGCTGTTAAAAATAAACCGCTGCCCAGTAATTATTTCCAGTCACCCACTAATTAATTCCGAAACAAAAACGCACAGCGTGTGTTAAAATCAACTTTCCGCACCTTTCTTTTCTGCTGTCATCGAAAGCAAACTATTAGAGCAACTTCATTGAAAAAGTGTTTTATTTCAATAAACATCGGGAATTTATTTAAATTCAAGCAATAACAAAATTAGCTACTTCATTTCCTCGCCTCTTTAATAGTGATTGTAAAAACTATTTAAGTTAAATTGAGTCCTTCCAGCTAAACTAATAAATTATTTATTACACTTTCGCAATAGAAACCGGGCTTAATGGTTCTAGTAAAAAAATATACTGTCGACACTTAATGAGGGTTTTCTTCCTTTTTTTGAAGTCGGTTAAAAAGACTACACAAAGGTATCCCTTCCCCAACAAAAAAAAAAATCTAATTCGGTTCATAAATAACAAAATTGTCAAGTTAGTTGATTTAATATCATAGTATTTTCAGGATTACTTGTAAACTACTGAACCGATTTGAAAAATGGGACCATCTCGCAAGACAACTCAATCGAACAAAAAAAGAATCATCTAAATCGGTCCATAAATGTCGAAGATACGCGCGAACAACGATAAAAAAAAAAACATACAATCGAATTGAGAACCTCCTCCTTTTGATGAAGTCGGTTAAAAAATAGCCTAGCTAGGCTATAACAAGCACAATATTATTATGTGAATGTCAACCAGGGATGTTGTAGATAGGAAATTTCGGATCTAGATACGGATACGGACATCGCAGTGGACTGACCTGAACGGATGCCCCTCATCACTGCCATCGATAGACCAGACCACGTTGCCCTGGTCTATTCTAGTGGTCAAGGACTTCCCACCAGCATACACCTTCACTCCACCGGATTTCTGTATAAGAACTGCAAATCTGTAAAAATAATAGGGGTTAAAGTATAATTCCGATTTTTTCTCATACACAGAGATTCTCATATCTAGATGCTTCATAGTTACTTGTTATTATTTGGAATTATGATCATGACGGTCTAATATGTATGTGTGTTTGTATGTGTATGTATGTGTTGTATTTTCTCTGTCGACTTTTGTCTGACGACTTTTGTAAGTCGACTTAAGTCTCACGACTTTTGTTAGACGACTATTGTAGCCGAATTTTGTTAGTCGACTTTTGTCTGACGACTTTTGTCTGTCAAATTTTGTTGGTTGACTTTTGTCTGACGACTTCTGTCAGTCATCAGGAGCCGGTCACCAGTCATCTGTTAAGTTTTGTCTGTCGTCTGTTCTCGACATTATATCCTCGACTTTTGTTTGATGACTTCTGTCTGACGACTTTTGTAAGTCAACTTTTGTCTAATGACTTTTGTCAGTCGACTTTTGTTTGTCGACTTCTGTCTGTCGTCTTTTGATAGTTGAATTTTGTCTGTCGACTTTTGTTAGTCAACTTTTGTCTGACGACTTTTGTTAGTCGACTTTTGTTAGTCTACTTTTGTCTGAAGACTTTTGTCTCTCGACTTTTGTCTGTCTACTTTTATTAGTCGACTTTTGTCTGAAGACTTTTTCTCTGACGACTTTTGTTAGTCGTCTTTTGTCTGATGACTTCTGTCAGTCGACTTCTTTCAGTCGCCGGTCGCCAGTAATCTTTAAATTTTTGTCTGTCGTCCGTCGTCCGTCGTACGTCGTCTGTCGTTTGTCAACATCAGTCTTTGGTCACCACTTACCTAGGTATGCCAGTGCAGTCCGCCAGCGCAACTGTCTCTTCCCTTTCTGAATGATACGCCTGTACCAGTCCATTTAACATCTGCACTATTGAATTTTGGAATCTGCACTCCTCTGTAAAACACACACAAAACTAGATTTTTTCTGTATACAAAACAACAATTAATGTAGTAAACTCCTTTTTGTTTTATCTTTTTGCTTAAATAATTTCAAGTACTGTTGTTTTATTGCACGAAGGCGCGTCGGCTATGAATGTTGTTAGGCGTGCACAATGCACATGCATATTGTTTAAGTGTGTGTTATCTCGAGAGCACTCGTTATTTGCTCGTGCGGTTACCAAGTACATGTGCACGGTTATTTGCTCGTGCGGTTACCAAGTACATGTGCACGTTATTTGCTCGTGCGGTTACCAAGTACATGTGCACGGTTATTTGCTCGTGCGGTTGCCAAGTACATGTGCACGGTTATTTGCTCGTGCGGTTACCAAGTACATGTGCACGGTTATTTGCTCGTGCGGTTACAAAGTAACATGTGCACGGTTATTTGCTCGTGCGGTTACCAAGTACATGTGCACGGTTATTTACTCGTGCGGTTACCAAGTATATGTGCACGGTTATTTGCTCGTGCGGTTACCAAGTAACATGTGCACGGTTATTTGCTCGTGCGGTTACCAAGTACATGTGCACGCCTAACAACATTCATTTCATAGGTGACGCGCTATCGTGAGATATAAACACAACACCTGTATCTCAAAAGCTATAGGTATATATAGGTACTTTCGAACACAACATCAAAGATCTGACAAAAAAAAAACAAAAAAACATCGTCAATAAATAAATATTGGAAAACGTCATGAGCTATTAGAAAACCTATAGCGCCGTTCAAAGTTTGTAGGATAAAAATAGTTTTGATATTGTTATGGACTTACTGTACAATCCGAAGGTGGTCATTTTCTTCAGAGTGATCCAGTTATCCATCCACCAGACGATTTCTGGTGACTTCAGTCTCATGTCTGGACTGTTGGTGACGGAAACTGATGTCAGGCCGTCCTGATCGAAATGGAAGACAAATAAACTCTTTAAAAATTTATTCAGTCGTTGTTACAAGTAGGTACTTGTGTATTTTATTGGTAACGCAGTCAAGGTGTGTCTTCACATAATTGCTTTCCCGCTCCCTTTCACTTTCATCGAACACATGCCTGATCGTGCGTTTCCCCTTGCCTATTTGCGCTTTCAACAGAAGAAGGTAGAAAGCTGACCGTGCTGAAAGGGCACGGTTTGTAGGCTCGGCGAAGACAGGCCAATTTATATTTATATTTATTTAAACAAACATCTTAAAAGCTTACAGATGAGCCATCCAAAACGCTTAAAAGATTAATTATTTATGCAATTTACATTTTTTACATGTCATTTCATTAAAACAATTATTAATCAAATTAAAACAATTTAAAATAAAAATACAAAAATAAACATTGAAAGAAAAAAAAATATCGAACAACTAAGTCAGTAGATTATGTCATGTCATTACAGTATATACTAAATTTATTAAAAAGAATTCCTAATTTATCAGCAAATATGTCGAGATCGTCGTGCCGAGCAAGTGTGTCCCCGATAGCACGCAGAGCGCGGTTTGAGGGCGCGTGAGCACCGCGTTTAGTGCGCGCGGCGGGCAGCGCCAAAAGGCGCGGCCGTCGGCGCGGCGCCACCAGCCCTTCCGAATTCCACGATACATTGTGGGGAACCAAGAGACGGATTCTCTCTACTATCTGCGGGCTGTAGATCATATTATGAACTATCAATAGATAGTGTTTTATCAATGCCATAAGCCTCCTGAACTTGAGGGTTTCCATGTCAACCATACCCGAAACGAACAGTGATGGATATAAATAGGGATAATATCCATACCGTTTTTTATAGAGCCAGCAAGCAAATTTGCGTTGTATTTTTTCAATCATAAGAGCATATTTCTCTTCGCATGGATCCCAAATGACGGCACCATACTCAAGCTTGCTGCGAATGTATGCATTGTACAATACTTTTGCTACCCCTATATTGTCAAACTGTGCAGCCGTTCTCATAACGAAACCTAACATTCTATGCGCTATCTTACAGATACTTGTCACGTGCTCATGAAAGTCCAATTTAGAATCTAAAACTAAGCCTAAGTCCCGAATATTATTCACTCTTTCCAAAGGAGCGTCCGATAATTTATACGTGATATTTAATGGTATTTGCTTTCGAGAGAAAGTAACCGTCTTACATTTGCTAATATTAAGAGGTAGATACACTATACCGGTCCGCAAGCATGGGTCCATGATAGGAAACATGGTTTGTGCGGGCCATATTCTTATATAGAAAACGTTAAGTTGTAGCCACAATAAAAACATACGACAAGCTAAAGAGATCATCTATTATTACAAGCATTAAATTGCGTATAAACCTCACAGATGATAGTAAAAAAAACAGAATATCATCAAAAGCGCTTGTCGCGGATCATATTTTTGGCGTAAATAATAGTGGAAACTGAATTATTCTACATCAAAATACACTTTAATGTACTGTGCAGTTGCTCCAATAACTTTTTTCAAGAACGATAAAATTGCGCATGATAATGTTGAAAAAGCAACGAAAAACATCGAAAAAGTGCAGAAGTGAGGTTATTTTCCATACTCTTTACAAGTAAAAAGACAAAGACACATTTAAAAGTTCAGTTTTTACCTTCAAAACAGCTGAAATTTCAGTATTGCTAACTGCTGGGTTCCCGAAAGGCATTTTGAAAGATTCCGAAACGCAAGCCAAGTACAATGGCACCCATATATCTTGAGGTAGCTGGAAATAAAGTTATAAATGTTTAAAATACGCTTGATAGATATCCAATACGATTTATTATTATTATATCCGTGTCTTTCGAGGAGGGTTTGAACCCTTTTACTTAGGTTTCCTTAATTTTAAGGAAGCTGTCAGTTTTAGAGTGTTTGATAAATCTGACAACTTATTTTTTGAGTTGGCCGTGACTATTAAGTAAAAAAGCGTTTTCATTATGTATGAAGTACTGTTTTGTTTATCTAGAAATATAATCGCGAAAAAAATTATAGCAATTACCTACTAGTCTTACCTGCATTTCTTTCATTCCACTTGTTTGCCCGTTGTTAGAGCAGAACGGAAGAATCAAATACATCAACGGATAGAACACAGTATCTACATCTCTCATAAACTTTATATCGATGCTTTTCTCTCCCGTACTGCTTTTAGTTGTATCTATGAATATGTCCAGTGATTTTGTGACTTCTGTAGAATTGGTGTTGTAGTAACCAGCAGTTATGTGGTTTTTGTATTTCGAGTCTAAAGCAGTGTGTTCATCACCAACGTACAAGAAGTCGTTGTTCTCGATGTAAGTCTGAAAGAAATTAGTTTTTTTTAAATACATGTAAAAAGTGTCAGAAATAAAATTTTGCCTTAAAATCGTTGGAAAATTTGTGTGTGGATTTTGAATTTTGGGTAACTTCTTAGCTTTTTAATCAAGGTTTTAAGAGTAGGTACCTCAAATTAGTACATTATGAGACAAGTTAGCTTAGGTTGCTCATTGCACACAAGGCTGTGGGTTGCAGCCCGAGCCGCAGGCGAGGGCGTAACTCAGCCGAGTGTGCAATAAGCAAGAGCTCACGTGTTTCATACGACGTTTTTCAACACATTTGCGAGGAAAAAACAAAGTAATTTACCACACAGCAACAAATATGGCAAAAACAAAATATGATAATTATGGGAAAAGGCGCGCATGTTTTTTTTTTGTTTTTTTTTTTCACAGGCCAACGCAAGAATTTTTTGCGAACAAAGGGGTGAGGAGCATACAGCCTACTACTAATACTTCAAAATTATAATTTTAAGTGACAAAATGCAATTTTTTTAATATTTTATAACAAAATATTGCGAATTATGAATAATTTGATAATAATTATATATTTATTTGACTTAATTAAGGACTTACACATTTATTTATTCTAAAAATGTATATGAATTTTCAGCAGCATAAAACCTCTTTGTTGTAAAAAAAAATTACTATATTACCCGGCTAAATTGGGAATGCTCTGTTTACTCGCCTAGAACTTGCAGTAAGGTACTAATTTAACTTTGTAGGGTTAATTCTATTACGAACTAGTGTTTTATATATTATTGCACGCGTTTGTTATAGCTCGGTTTATGGCCCAAAAAGCGATGTATTAGGGCTCACTTTACGAGCAAGTGTGTTGAAAATATAATAATAATACTTACTTACTAGCGGATAACCCATATAGAACAACAAAAAACAATTTTGTAAATGTTGGAGACATCCAACAGAACCAATTTAAAAAAATGAATTAAACCCTTTAAAATTGTTGAAACCAACGACAATGTTGAATTATCTTTATCAATTTAAAATAAATTATGTACCTATAAAGTACTTACTCGAACAATATCTGTAGAGTTAAATTCGAGTCTCGAAATGATATTCTTATTTTGATTCCTAACCTCGAAATCGATTTCAAAGTTCAATATTTCGCCTGAGACTTCAGTGTCTTGCCTGGAAGCATGCAAATAATTATTACAGTTCGTAGCTACATTTATTTTTAAGCGTTTAGAATAAAATAATACTGTGATTATCCTTATTTCTTGGTTCAAAATCTTAGTTTTGATATGACAGTAAAACAACATTGGACTTCCGGAAAGCATTCGCTTTAATGAATTCCATTTATGCAAAGCAACTCAATACTTCAAATACGAATACATAAAAAGTTTGTGTAGTTTTAAAACTGTTAGTTTTAGGTGCGCGACCACTGCATGTTGCTTTGTATGGATTTGCGCGCATTGCATCAGCATATTTACGCGCCATACAAAGTGACAAAAACCGACGCTCCATCTGTGTTGTAGGCACGCTCCTGATTCCGATGCAGTGGACGCGCAACTTAAACCAAATGCTCTACTAGACGGTGGCTAATTACATTCTGCCGGACGTCACACGATTATGCATGCATGCGTGCATGCACATTCATGCGTAACTTACCTAAAGTCTTTCAACAGCAGAGAAGTCTTAAAAACGTTCTTATCCCCCGAGAAAAAGTCGACAATAGACGGTAGGTTTTCCACCAAGAAGGTAGCTTTAATGCCACGGTTGACATCCAAGATGGCGGCGTTGTGGAGGTGAATGACCCCGCACGAGCTGGTGGGCGGAGCGAGGATCAGTGGTATGGCGCGGAGGAGAAGGCGGCTTGGCTGAAGGTATTTTACCATGCTGAGGAAAAACCAAGAAATATAATTAATAATGAATTAGAAAAAAAACGCGGTAGTGCGACCACCCACAGCTGGACGATTTGTGAATCAGCAAAACTATCAATATATTATGCAAGAACATTGGACCAGTTTTCCAAAGGTTCCAAGTTCCAAGGGTTCCTGTGATCGCGATCATCATAATTTTCATAATAAATTGCTAAGATCACGACAAGTTTGATATTGAAACTGAGTAACTGTGTAATACTTTCCAGAATTAAATTCATCGTTTGGTCAGGAAGAACAATGCAATTTTTTGCAACTCTGTTATTCTGCATTAAAAATATTATGATTAGGAACTTAAATCAGCAGAAATGGTAAAACTTTTTAATAATAAGCTAGTTATTTAATTACTTATTAGTTTTCACTAGATAATTTCTTCAAACTGTATAGGTACCTGTAAATATTTCTCGTGAACAGATGTTCCAGTTTCATGTTGAATGTGGAATTTTCACAGTCCGAGAATATACTACGGTTGTGCGTCTGAAATAAAAACAAAATCTTTAATAATCTTCTGGAAGAAAGCAAATGAAAGACCGGTTAGAAAAATAATCTCGTTCAACGGGAGATTACCAATAGGATTCTTTTTGAGATTTATGAAATTTCGAACCAGATTTCCGCAGACTTACTTACTTACTTATGAGAAGAGATGAAAGGCATGTTACTAGAAGAGTTGGAGATATGGATGTTGAGGGCTGGAAAGTAAGAGGAAGACCGCAGAAAAGATGGATGGATTGTGTGCGGAATGATATAAATGTGAAGGGAGTGGATGAGGAGATGACGAGTGACAGGAAAGAATGGAAGAGAAGGACGCACTGCACCGACCCCAAATAAATTGGGATAAGGGTAGGGAGATGATGATGATTTCCGCAGGCTTACTCTGAAATCAATCCCGATTATTGTAGTTCTAGCGTTTCGTATAGTGTGCCTTTTGTCTTCAAAGTTAGGTAATGGCTCGGAATGATGCGCAGAACACAATTTTGATGTAAGTGGGTAAGAGGCGAGCACGCACACGCACATACTGGCTAAGTTCATGGCCGCCATTAAAATTTAAATGTACTGTACTCTTTCTCAGCGCCAAATTTGACGCCGTCATTGAGTAAACTAATAGCGCTTGGTGTTAAATTAATTAAATCAGTTGGTTATTTTAATGATGATGGTGAATCAGCTGATGATTTTACTTACAGGACTGTTCTCCTTGCTTCTCACAGTATATAAGTCTATACTGTTTTTCGTACTCTTTTCGACTTGCGTGCGAGTGTGAATTACAACTCCTCCATTTTGGATTGGTAGCATGAAGTCGGTTTTGAAGCTAAAAGTAGACAGAACATTGAAATTGATTATGGAGTAGACCATTTTGATCACAGAGGACGACTAAGATAGGGTATGCTTATAACTCTGGCAAATTATTATATAGCCTGATGGCCTATTACAAAAAAGCATCGCGACAAGCGTACGATGTTCGTCCCAATCCGTGGCACTATTATCTCACGAATAAGGTTCAATATCGAGTAAATTAACAGACGAATTGCGTCCCACTATCGTGATTCTGTTTTGTAATAGGCCCTCTAAAATCCATCAAATGGCTGAGAAATTATGTTTTTTTTATTTGTTTTCTATACAAAAAAATTGAGAGTTGACGACGTCGACGTATTTTTGTAAACAAATTGCGACTGACGCGTCATTAGGCTCGTTTTACCGGCCACTTGCCTCACCCCCAGGACAGGGTCGTCGGTTGGAGCTAAAGTCATGAGCGCCCCTGGCAAGATTTGAATTTTGCGCCCCAAGACTTATTTCTAGGTGTATGAGCGCCCATGGCAAGATTTGAATTTTGCGCCCCAAGACATATTTCTAGGTGTATGAGCGCCCCTGGCAAGATTTGAATTTTGCGCCCCAAGACATATTTCTAGGTGTATGAGCGCCCCTGGCAAGATTCGGATTTTGCGCCCCAAGACTTATTTCTAGGATCATGAGCGCCCATGGCAAGATTTGAATTTTGTACCCCAAAACTTATAGATTTATTGTCTAACTCTGGGTCAGCAAAGTGCGCCCACCTGACGGTTGCGCCCCTGGCAGTGGCAGCCTCCCTTGCCTCACCCCTCATCCCCGGGATGCGGAACGGGCCTGTGCAACGGATATCAGCTGCGATAAACTTACTTGAAACCCTCAACCGGTGGATGTGATATATTAAACTTGATAGGCAGATGTGCCACCATTGACTTCTGGATCCTGGCTGCGTGTTCCGACTGGACCATTGGGCCGTAGGTTGACAAGGAGGTTAGGGACATGCCTTGATACCTGTGGGAAAAGGTGCATATCGCTTAACAAATGTTTGAGAATTTGAGTATCTTTAATCGCAGATTTTGCCTTTGTTGATTTGAATAAAAAATTGTAACATACTCTTAGTTACTTGTTTGTTGGTGACCTAATTAAGGTGAGAGTTTAAGAAAATTGTAAAATTAAAATATGTAGGCTAGGTACCTATCTTGATTTTCGTTTGAACTTAAAAATATTGTAAAGGTAGATGGTTGATTAAAAAAAACTTTACCTGATATGAATATCTGTGGCGGGTGTGGTCAGATTTCCTCTTATAGATGTGAAAGAAACTGACGTTGTCTGTAATCTCACAGGAATACCTAGAAATTATTTATAATTTAAATAAAATACTATTGCCACATTCTTCCCCATGATCTAATCTCTAAAATTCATCAACTATTGTTCAGTGGTTCAGGCGTGAAAAAGTTGTAAGAAGATATTACTTACAGTAGTCACTTTTATACCGGGTGTAACAAGACCCTCAACGAGGCCGAGGTCTACGTATTCTGCCCATCAACAGGACCATTTCTGTTCAAAATTATTGCTGGGAAACGATTTTAATTTTTGGTGTTTAAAAAGCATTGCATACCACGCAATGTAACGCGTACAAAAGACCGCGCCTGCGAGTGAATGCTACACAGCTGCGTGCGGCCGAGTTAAAAGGCAACGTTTATGTGTGTGCTCATGAAATACATTGAGCGATGACGTTTTGTAGCCATTGTTTGTTACGAAATACATGAAATTTTAAAATTAGGAAATAAGAAATAAAATGAGATTTCATAAAAAAAAAAAATTTTTTTTTATTGATCTTCAATAACTTCGTAGCTATTGGTTTTCCAGGAATAGTCTAAAAGACAAAAATTATCCTGATGATGGGCGGAATGCGTGGACTTCGGCTTCGTTGAGTGTCTTGTTACACCCGTTATATAAAAACTGTATAGATATTTACTAAAATTGCCAGTCAAATATTTATAGCAGATTCTTATTTTAAGTTTGCTTAAAAAACTATTAAAAGCTTACCCAGTTCGTTAGGGAAGATGAGCTCCATTTGTGACGGGTAGTACACAATTTGCTGGTTTATATGGCTGCCTAGCCTCAGGAATTCATTCACTGATTTTGCCACTGTGAAAAAAGGCCTTAATACTTATAAAAGTAAGAACCTTACACTTTACCACTTTACAATTTCACAATTACTTTTGCGACTGTTTAGTTTGTTGCAACATTATGTAGGTAGGTAAGGTGATGATATGATGATCGGAAAACAACTTTTTCATGCTTTTCAATTCTCGATTTTCGACCTATTTTCCTTGGAGAACGTTGTTTAGTTTAAGCAACACTATCACCTGTTTAAGTATCATCACATCATTAAAATTTGGTACCACCTTACTATTTATCCTACTTTATATACATATATAATAAAAATATGGTTATGCGATGGCTATAAAAATTTATAATAAAATACCCGAGGATATTAAACTATTGCGATTTAAGGATCATTCACACAGCTGCGGCGCGTCAACGGCGCGTCACCGGCCCGTCCGGCAACGTCAAAAATGTGTGTGAACAAGCAGTCCACGGCAGCGGCGGCGGCGCGGCACCGGCGGCGGCGCCGGCAAAACAAACAGGGTTGCTATTTTTTTGTTTTAATAAATTATTAGTTGCTATAATCGGTAGAAAAAAAGTACATTGTGGTATGGAAATAAAGTATTATTTATTTATTTCAATTTTAAAAACAGTTTAATTTTTTAATTTTGTTAATATTTTGGTAATTTTTTGAGACTTAATTTCACCTGTTCCACTAAGTTCTAGCAAGGGAATTTTAATAAAAATACAATAATGTGTGTGGATTTCGGGTAAACAATGAATGTCGGAAAAACAATGTGAAGGTCAACAATTTCTTTTTGAGATATTGCTGTTTTAACTTTGTCAGCTGTCATCTGTCAATCTTAAATCAGCAATATATCTCGAAAAATACTCATCTTAAACTGGTGGTGAAAATTAAGAGTATTACCAAAATAAAAATAAATGTTTTTCAAAGTTGAAGTAAATAAATAATACTTTATTTCCATACCACAATGTACTTTTTTTCTACCGATTATAGCAACTAATAATTTATTAAAACAAAAAAATAGCAACCCTGTTTGTTTTGCCGGTGACGCGCCGTGCCGGTGCCGCGCCGCCGCCGCTGCCGCGCCGCCGCCCACTTCCCCGGCAAGGAAACAGGGTTGCCACTTATTTGTTTTAATAAACTATTGGTTGTATTATAATAGGTAGAAAAAAAGTACATTGTGGTATGGAAATAAAGTATTATTTATTTATTTCAGTTTTAAAAACAGTTTTATTTTTTAATTTTGTTAATATTTTGGTAACTTTATGAGACTTAATTCACCTGTTCCACTAAGTTCTAGTAAAGGTAATTTTTTTCAAATTTTAATAAAAATACAACAATGTGAGTGGATTTAGAGTAAACAAATGAATGTCGTAAAAACAAGTGATGGTAGGAAAACATAGTCTGGTGATCTGTAATTAAATTATGACGTCATCCGCAACGTACGCAAACCTCAACAAATTTATTTTTGAGATATTGCTGTTTTAAGTTTGACAGCTGTCATCTGTTAATCTTAAAACAGGAATATCTCGAAAAATACTCATCCTAGACTGGTGGTGTAAATTAAGAGTATTACCAAAATAAAAATAAATGTTTTTCAAAGTTGAAATAAATAAATAATACTTTATTTCCATACCACAATGTACTTTTTTTCTACCCATTATAGCAACTAATAATTTATTAAAACAAAAAAATAGCATCCTTGTTTGTTTTGCCGGTGACGCGCTGTGCCGGTGCCGCGCCGCCGCCGCTGCCGCGCCGCCGCCGGTAACGCGCCGGCCGTCACGTCACCGGCACGGCCGGCACTTCCCCGGCAAGGCAAACAGGGTTGCCACTTATTTGTTTTAATAAACTATTGGTTGTATTATAATAGGTAGAAAAAAAGTACATTGTGGTATGGAAATAAAGTATTATTTATTTATTTCAATTTTAAAAACAGTTTTATTTTTTATTACGGCGCGTCACCGGCGAGTCACCGGCAAAACAAACAGGGTTGCTGTTTTTTTGTTTTAATAAATTATTGGTTGCTATAATCGGTAGAGAAAAAGTATATTGTGATTTGTGGTATGGAAATAAATTATTATTTATTTATTTCAACTTTGAAAATCATTTTTTTATTACTTTTATTAATAATTTGGTAACTTTATGAGACTTAATTCACCTGTGCCACTAAGTTCTAGTAAGGGTACAATTTTTCGAGTGTTAATAAAAATACAATAATGTGTGTGGATTTCGGGTAAACAAATGAATGTCGGAAAAACAATGTGAAGGTCAACAATTTCTTTTTGAGATATTGCTGTTTTAACTTTGACAGCTATCATCTGTCAATCTTAAATCAGCAATATATCTCGAAAAATACTCATCTTAAACTGGTGGTGTAAATTAAGAGTATTACCAAAATAAAAATAAATGTTTTTCAAAGTTGAAATAAATAAATAATACTTTATTTCCATACTACAATGTACTTTTTTTCTACCGATTATAGCAACTAATAATTTATTAAAACAAAAAAATAGCAACCCTGTTTGTTTTGCCGGTGACGCGCCGTGCCGGTGCCGCGCCGCCGCCCACTTCCCCGGCAAGGCAAACAGGGTTGCCACTTATTTGTTTTAATAAACTATTGGTTGTATTATAATAGGTAGAAAAAAAGTACATTGTGGTATGGAAATAAAGTATTATTTATTTATTTCAATTTTAAAAACAGTTTTATTTTTTAATTTTGTTAATATTTTGGTAACTTTATGAGACTTAATTCACCTGTTCTACTAAGTTCTAGTAAAGGTAATTTTTTTCAAATTTTAATAAAAATACAACAATGTGAGTGGATTTAGAGTAAACAAATGAATGTCGTCAAAACAAGTGATGGTAGGAAAACATAGTCTAGTGATCTGTAATTAAATTATGACGTCATCCGCAACGTACGCAAACCTCAACAATTTCTTTTTGAGATATTGCTGTTTTAAATTTGACAGCTGTCATCTGTTAATCTTAAAACAGGAATATCTCGAAAAATACTCATCCTAGACTGGTGGTGTAAATTAAGAGTATTACCAAAATAAAAATAAATGTTTTTCAAAGTTGAAATAAATAAATAATACTTTATTTCCATACTACAATGTACTTTTTTTCTACCGATTATAGCAACTAATAATTTATTAAAACAAAAAAATAGCAACCCTGTTTGTTTTGCCGGTGACGCGCCGTGCCGGTGCCGCGCCGCCGCCCACTTCCCCGGCAAGGCAAACAGGGTTGCCACTTATTTGTTTTAATAAACTATTGGTTGTATTATAATAGGTAGAAAAAAAGTACATTGTGGTATGGAAATAAAGTATTATTTATTTATTTCAATTTTAAAAACAGTTTTATTTTTTAATTTTGTTAATATTTTGGTAACTTTATGAGACTTAATTCACCTGTTCTACTAAGTTCTAGTAAAGGTAATTTTTTTCAAATTTTAATAAAAATACAACAATGTGAGTGGATTTAGAGTAAACAAATGAATGTCGTCAAAACAAGTGATGGTAGGAAAACATAGTCTAGTGATCTGTAATTAAATTATGACGTCATCCGCAACGTACGCAAACCTCAACAATTTCTTTTTGAGATATTGCTGTTTTAAATTTGACAGCTGTCATCTGTTAATCTTAAAACAGGAATATCTCGAAAAATACTCATCCTAGACTGGTGGTGTAAATTAAGAGTATTACCAAAATAAAAATAAATGTTTTTCAAAGTTGAAATAAATAAATACTTAATACTTTATTTCCATACCACAATGTACTTTTTTTCTACCGATTATAGCAACTAATAATTTATTAAAACAAAAAAATAGCAACCCTGTTTGTTTTGCCGCCGCCGCTGCCGCGCCGCACGGCGCGTCACCGGCGCGGCGCCGGCATGCCGTAGCAATATGCGTTTGACTTGCCGGTGACTGGACGTTGACGTGACTGATGTGTGTGAACAGTGTAGTACAACTTGTATGTAACTATATTTTTGCCGTTGACGCGCCGCTAACGCGCCGCTGACGCGCCACAGCTGTGTGAATGATCCTTTAAAGAAATGGCTGATGGACAGAGGCTTCTATTGTATTGAAGATTTTCTCAAATATAAAGAGTAAGGAAGATCAATGTTCTAACTCTGCTAGACATTTTCTCCAGGATAAACAATTATATAAAATAGTATAGGTAAATACCATTAAATTATTATAAGCGGTTTTATTACTAATTTGCATGCTATGAAATGATATAGTTAAATAGGCATAAGTTCTACCCAGTTGTTAACACCTACAAAGTCATGAAAATTGTACCCTATTTAATGCAAATAAATGAATTGAATTGAATTGAATATACCTAGTGTCAGCGCATATATTGGTATGATTTATTGGTGTTTGAGATAAGTTTTTAATGTTGATTTAATGCAAATTTTTGGTCAACTTGTTTTTTTTTTAGCTTACATTCTAACAAATTCCAGCTGTCGAATCTAGTCTGATTCATGTGAGCGACGAAGACCGCTTTCTCTTGTATTTTGAACACAAAATCTACATGAACCTGAAACAAGGATTAAAATGTTTTTTTAAATCTACCCCCCTAGAAACGCGATATTGTTATACAACGTGTAAAAAAACCGAAATGCCGAATATGGTAGATATAGGGACCATCAAACTGAATAACTTTTAGTATTAAATAAAAATTAATAACGAAAATATGAAAATACGTACGTGACAGTAACAGCTGTTTTTCGCAATTTCAGAGTTGGTCCCATACGTTGTTCAGTTTGATGGTCTTTAGGGGTTTTTTGTAACACGTTTAAGTCCAGTGATTCGGGAGTGAAAAAGTTATACTAATTTTAGTCCGGCAAGTTGATTTTTATTTATTTATTTTTTTGAAATTTCTCAAAAACCACGCAACCGATTTTCAAAATTCAACCACCACGATAGATCTCCCATAGAGATATCTCCAATTTTGACCGATCTACGGCCACGTCGCACATCGAGCACATACCGTCGGCGGGCTGTGAAAACCTCGCATGTGCATTAATTTTTCGAATCCGAGTGTCTTCGACGTAGACATGTTTTACGAGGTTTTCTCACGAAAAACAACTAAAATTGATTTTCACTAAATTTGCGGACTTACGAGCTTTTCACAGCCCGCCGACGATACACTGGTGATCACAATAAACATTTTCAATGTTAAAAAACTTTGGTTAATTAAAAAACTTTTAAAGACTTACCTCTTCGGTTGTCTTCACGGCCCAAACCCTCAGGTTCTTCAGCACACTGACGAGTTTCTCCACGTCCATTTCAGCTTCATTGAACGCGTGCATTCTTTTGTACATGTTTGATGCCACCCCTTCTGCAACTATGTATACCTAAAAAAAAATCAACTTTGTAAGGGTGCATTCACACAGGATCGTTCATTGACGATTCGTCAAAAAACGGATGATGAATGGACGTTCACATTGCATACATCGTTAAAATTCCGAATTAATGTTTACTGTTGTTGATTCGTTTCCTGCCGATTTTTAAAATGCACGAATAAGATTTTTAAAAGACGATACTAGATAGACACTGTATCCGTAATTTTTCAACATTGTGATGCGTTTGAACACGGGCATTTTAAAAGTATTGCCGCTGTAAAAAAACAAATCGTGAAAAAAGACGATTCGTCAAAAATCACGAATCGTCCTCGTGTGAATGTGCCCTAGCTTTCTAATGATCATTATTAAAAAAAATACTAAATGTTAGTATTTTCAAAAATGCTTCCAGGATGTGAGATAAGAGTTTATTACGAGCTATTTGGCGTATGATTCATAAGAATTAATTAAGTGGTTTTCCTGCAAGAGCCCAAACTTAGTATGTTTGGAAAATGATTTTCTGTTTTTTTTTAAACCAGCAGCTGCAATGTAATCATATTGCATATATTTGGAATCAGCTCAAAAAGCCCTTTCATTCGATACCACACACGATGGGTTTTGAAAAAAAAAACAAATTCCATACAAATAAAAGATTGTGTTATAACTCCCTCCCATACAAAAATTTAAAATGGTTCCCCTTCTTAAAATGATCTAAGGGTTCAGAAGGTTCACTCTGCCAAAGGATATCCCTCGATCACGAAACGCGTGCCCTTTAATGTCGTGTGGAAATGTAACTATTTGTAATTTATCGAACAAGGGTGAAAACTTGTTTAAGGATATACACCGATTTGCATTCAAGTTTAGCCCGCAAGAGGAGTTTAAACTATGCAACTGTTCCAGGTGTAAATTCCATCGAGATGCATGCAATATGCAAACTCATTTGGAGTAAATTGCCCTACGAGATCTCGAAGCTAACGCAGCTTACCACGTAAATAAATAGTAGTACTTACGTCTGGGTCAGATACTATAAGATAAGTATCTAGAGCTAGACTAGAGGTATTATTTTGTACAGGAAATAATGGTCGCTGAAAAGGTCATAAATACAAATCTAAATCCAGAGAACTGCAAAATTATGTTTACATTTAACTAAAATAATGTTAAGGTGAATTAATATTAAGGAGCACGGAGGAGCTCGATATAATATAATACATTTTTGATCACCCATCGTATGATCAACCCTTGAGAAAGTTGCTTAACTACTGCAATTGAAGTGTAAAAAGATGCTTCAATGCACTACGGCTACGCCATCGACCTCCTCATGAGACGTTGATGGTCACCCATTTTAAATATTAACTAGGGACATTATCATACCGACGCTCTCTTCCCAGCAGTAGCAAGCCTGACTCCAGCAAAAGAAGGCAGTCCAGTATCATCAGCCATGCTGAGTAGGTGCATGGAGGTGGCCTGGTCTTCGGAGCTAAAGATAACGTTGTTGGTCGCCCAGTGGTCGGGATCCAGGTCGAAGATTGAGTCGGAGACGGATGACAGAAAGACGGAGCTGGAAGAAGAGTGTGATGAAAAGACTTGACCGTGGTTAGTTTCGCCTAGATTTTTCTTTATTTTATTTTTATTTTTATTTATTTGGCACAGAAATAATATACAAATGATAATTTTATCAAAAAAGAAATGAGCTTATAACCATGTTAAATTTGTATATCTATTACATCTATGCACAACATTTGACTACACACGTGGTTACATTGCAATATTATTACAATACATTTAAGAGTTAGTTAGCAATGACATTATTTCCTTCTTAAATTTAAGCAAACTGTAATGAAAAATATCCAGATCCTTATGAAGATCATTGTACAGGGTGCACATTCGGGGTATCGGACTGAACCGTGTAACATGATTTGAGGAGAAATTTGTCGAGAACAAATGCTGTCTTCGGATAGATTTTTTAGGTGTCCTAAGTGAAAGCTGGCCCAGGATTGTTGTATCTAATTGAGAATGTACAATTTTATATAATGTGAGTAAGTCTGCAATTTTACGTCTTTTTTCTAATGTGTCCAATTTAAATTTATTTATTCTATTTTCGTATGTCACCAGTGTATGCTTCAATCCAAATTTACCACATAATCTGCTAATAAATCTCTTCTGAATAGATTCTAGTCTTTTAATATGTATAGCATAATGGGGGCACCATATTATGCTACAGTACTCAACTATACTTCTTACCAGAGAAGTATAGAGAGTTAGTAAGCTGGATGGTTTTTTAAATGGCCGCGTGATTCTAAATATAAATCCTAATGCTTTCTTAGCCTTTAAGACTATTGAATCATAGTGTGACCTGAATGAAAGTTTGGTATCGAGAATCACTCCTAAGTCCCTTACGGTTGTCACTTGATCTAATTCTACATTATTTATTTTATACGGAAAATGAACCAGTTTAGTCTTTTTGCTGAAAGAGATATACTGACACTTTTTAATATTCAAGGACATATTGTTATCAATACACCATCTATAAAGTCTATCAATATCTGATTGCAAAGCTAAACAATCTTGTTGCGTATTTATCTCACGGTATATTTTTAAATCATCCGCATACGCTAGACAGTTGCTATCAAAAATTTCAAGTAAGTCGTTTATAAAAACATTGAATAACAAAGGACCTAGGTTAGATCCTTGTGGGATTCCTGATTCCGCTTCAAAGGGCAAAGAGTCGTAACCTTGCACTGCGACTAATTGACTCCGGTTCATTAAATATGACTCTAGCCATCGAAGCAGAGCTCCATGTATACCCAGATATTCTGCCTTAGCACACAACACACGATGATCCACCCTGTCGAATGCCTTAGCAAAGTCAGTATAGATTGCATCCATTTGTCCCTTTCTATCAAAAATGTTACTAATGTCATGCGTGTATGTCAGTAAATTTGTTGCCGCAGATCTAGATGAAACAAACCCGTGTTGTTTTGAGCTTAAGACTGTTTTGAAGTAATGGTATAAGTAAAGGTAAACTAGAGACTCAAATATTTTTGCAAAACAACTCAAGATACTGATAGGTCGATAGTTAGAGACATCGTTCTTACTTCCCGACTTATGTATTGGCACTATCTTTGAGATCTTCCATAGTTCAGGGAAGTGTCCAGACTCGAGTGATTTATTAAATACAATACTAAGGGGTGCAATTAATCCTTCGGCACATTCACTTATAAATAGTGGGGGGACACCATCAGGGCCGGCACCTTTGTTGCGATCCAGTGCTTTTAATGATTTTTCAATTTCATTTGAGGTGATATTAATGCTCGCAAGCGAGGTGTTTGTTGTTCGGCCTTTTGGGACATAATTATTATGTTTATCGGGATTATAAACTGATGCAAAATACCCGGCAAATAGATTTGCTATACCGTGTCCATTATCAGCGTTGTCATCGTTATAGTGCATCATTTTAGGATACGTATTGCTTTCTTTTTTTGATTTAGTGTACCGCCAGAAAGACTTAACATCACGGTGTAAATTATCCTCTAGTCTAGAGATAAATGCTCTAAAGCATTTATCTAGTCCTTCCTTTGCCCTATCTCTTAATACGGAATAACTGTCAAAATCACGTGGATTGTTATATCGCAAATGTTTAGTATGGTATTTGTCTTTTTCTTTAAATACTTTTATTAAAGATTTAGAAAACCAGTAGGGGTATTGTTGTGGTTTTCTCAATGACTTAGGAGTATTTTTATCAATGATAAGCCATAATAAATCATAAAATTTGTGCAAAAAACTGTCACAGTCAAGTTCTGCGTATTGTCCCCAATCAATTTCATTCAGTTCACGTATGCATGCTTCATAATAGAATAGAATAGAATAGAATAGAATAGATCTTTATTGTGTATGGATTGAAGGTCACATAAACAGATATACATGTCTATAATAAAGTTTCACTTAATCCTGCCTTTTCAGACATATACACAAAATTGCAAAGTTTCTTGTCACAAAACTCAATTTACAATTACATAATTGGTTTTGTTAAATAAATATCGTTCCGTGACATTGGTATTCATTGATTGCGGTCTCTCACATTGCAACAAAACAGACAGGGGGGGATGATGAGCATCAATTCTACTGATTTGTTGCGATATATTTATTTTACATTTAATTGTTGACTGAGAAAGGACAAGATCTAATATTCTATTATTTTGATTTCGACATATGTTGTGTTGAACTAGATTTAGGGTAGTTAGGAATTCCACAAAACATGTAGACTTCATCGAATTGTGTGCCAAGACATAGCTCGGAGTTACATCTGCCCATGTGATATCATCCAGATTAAAATCACCAATTACAACAGTTTCATAATCAGACTCGGAAATTACCTGCTCACAAGAATCAAAAAATTCAGCAAAATGGTCATAATCCAGATATGATGGGAGGTACACTGAACAAATGTTCAACCACTTATTTCCAAGCCTAACACGAACCCATACATCTTCCACAGTTGATTGCCATTCTTTTTTTAGTTCAGAATAAAGTGTATTTTTGACCGCGATCAAGACACCTCCACCATGGTGTTTATTATATCTTTTTTTAAATTCAGCCGGCCTATCACGTCTGTAAGTCGTATATCTATTATCAATGAAATTTCCTGATTGAACATGGAGCCAAGTTTCACACAGACAGATTACATCGTAATCATTACACAATATATTATTATAAATATCAGAAAGTTTTGAATTAACGCCTCTTATGTTTTGATAGTAAATGGATAGGGAAGCCATTGTAAACTTATAGTAATACATATAGTAGTGCGATTAAAAATTAAAGATATAGAAGATGGTGCCTAGGTCAATACAGACAAAGTTTGTTCATTTTTGACATGAATAAAACGTGACGTCTCATCTTTACGTATAAATATTTGTCCATTCCTGACCCACACGAATTTAAAGCCCAAACTCTTAGCCCTTAGACGAGCTGATGCATGAAGTGCCTTATTGGCAGGTGAAAGGTGCTCTGATACGTAAATAGGTACCTTTTCTCCCACAATACCCACAAGGCTAGAGTTGAGCTTGGAGGTGGGGTTCGCTTTGTTGTATCTTGTTACCGACGAGTACAGTTCATCACGACAGCGAGGGCTTTTCAGTTTCACAACGATGGCACGCGGCCTATTAGTTTGCTTATTTAGACTAGCAACTCTGGAACAGCTAAGGATGTCGTCGTCGTTCATCTTGTAAGAGACCACTTGCGCTATCTGCTTGACTAAAGTAACAACATTCTCTGTACGATGTTCGGGTACCCCTTGAATTTCGATATTCGAATTCCTCATGTGTTGTTCCATAGCATTGAGCCGCGCTTGCAGGTCAGTCACTGTGCTACGCAGGCCGTTGCATTCAGCTTGAAGCTTTTTGTTGTCTTGCGAAACAGTTGTCATTTTTTGTGCAATATCGTCATACTGAGCACTGTTGAACGATGCTGATGCTTCAATTGCGTTTAACTGTGCTCTGATAGGCGCTAATTCTGACTCAAAGATATTCTTCAATAATTTGGGAACCTCAGTCTTTACATTTATTAACGAAAATAATCAATTCCCAGTCATATTTTTTTTAACTAACACTTGGCTATTCACGTTTATTCTTTCTTATTGTAAGAAATAGAATAAACGTTGTCAGCTTCTGAAATTTAATTTTGATTGCAACGATCACAATCCAAGATAATATCTTGGATTGTGATCGTTGCAATCAAAATTTAATTTCATTCATAGGTATGAATATTACATTTTCAAGTCTTTTGCATAGAAGTACGGACAGTGGACACAATTTGCTTTTATCAGATTTTACTTTTGGGTAAATACCATTTTGGGGCCCTATTTTTGAAAGGCGTCGAGGGCTCTTTATTACTCATTTTCATTCGACAGACATTGCAATACTATGAATACTTACGCGAGTTTATATCCATCAAAATTCCTGTTCTCCTCCAGACTTTTGATAGCAGTAAACCAGAATCTCTTCAATGCTCCATTTCTAGAGTTCTTTACATAATTATGGACGAAGAGGAAGTCATTCTGGGTTATGGAGGTGGCTGTTAGAAAGGTGTGGAGTGCCGCCATCCTTATCTGACCGTCTTCTGTCTCGTTTGTGAGAACTGGTAAGAGGATTTCTATAGCCTGAAAGAAACAGAGCTCTTTAAGAAGTAAATATTTCAAAGTCAAAGTCGAAATACGATTAACTGTCGCATTAAAAGTGGAGACAACCTATAGGACAATAAGAGCAACATTTATAGTGGTAGCACCATGAAAATCGTAACCAAAAAATCCGACGCTTGGTGGATACTGCATTTAATAGACATGGTTCTCTTTCTGCCTATCTAACGCAATCATGTATTCCAGCAGCTGGAACATAGTAGCGGCATCTACCTAACGCCGCACATTACCAACACACGGTTGCAACAAGATTCATCACCGTGTGACTAGATGGCGCAAGTGTCGAATAAACACAAATATTAGTATGGAATAGCACCTCGTAGTATGGAGAATATATAAAGAAACCTACACCTCGCTGACGGAATTTACTCAGCGACGCAGCATATATACAACTGCCAACCATCATCGGTTGGACCACGGTCCCCGGGCTAATACCACCCAGCTCGGAGGAAGATCTTCCATTTGGCCTTCCTACTAGTGGCTACCTCTCTCCATACTACCATACATCATTCCTACACTTTGATAACGATATAAAGAAAGCTTATACAAGTAGAATACCTTCAAAGGCTCATCAGAATAATATTGATTGTCGATGTAGTTAGACGCGAAGGCCGCCCACAGTCGTTCGTTCCTCTTCTTGCTAGGGTCCGTATATATCTCCATCGTGTACTTCTGGGTGGAGTAGCCGATGTTGCAGAGCCCTTGTAACCAGACTAGCCTGTCCATGTAGTGGGGACAATCTGGAATAAAGAAATAAGTACTGCTTAGCCACAGAGCATACAGCAAATACTGTGTAAGCATAAGCACACAAATACTTGTATAGCATCAAAATTATGAACATTAGCTCATAATTTTGATGATTCTTCAGAAGGGTATCCTTCAATCAAACATTTTAGAGATCAAATCTAACAGTGAATTTTCTCGAGACAAAATATTGGTTGCAATGCAAAACAAATCGTTCAGACACGTCTGAAGATCACTCTTATTATGGAATTGGCGACCCATCTCATCATATCGAGCATTTTTAAATATATCTAGGAGGTTTTTAAATTTTATGCATTCACAATGCTATTTTTATATTAAGATTATTAATATAATTGAAAAATATTAGAAAAAATCGACTCACCCGTAGCAGCTCAGACGGGACTCGAACCCGCACCCTTAGGATTCCGGCCCAATGCACTAACCAATTATGCTACCGAGTCGCTAGCGAGCTTGGCGAAATTTTCTAATACTTTTCACGTTTTTACGCTGTAGGCCAGCGCCATCTCATCAATGTAAAGAGAATTACTTCGACATTCGAAAGCAACACCTTTACAGGTGCTAGACAAATCGATTAAGATGAAATAGCCATATAATTTTTAAACTTTTTAAATTTTATGCATTCACAATGCTATTATGGCTATTTCATCTTAATCGATTTGTCTAGCACCTGTAAAGGTGTTGCTTTCGAATGTCGAAGTAATTCTCTTCACATTGATGAGATGGCGCTGGCCTACAGCGTAAAAACGTGAAAAGTATTAGAAAATTTCGCCAAGCTCGCTAGCGACTCGGTAGCATAATTGGTTAGTGCATTGGGCCGGAATCCTAAGGGTGCGGGTTCGAGTCCCGTCTGAGCTGCTACGGGTGAGTCGATTTTTTCTAATATTTTTCAATTATATTAATAATCTTAATATCTAGGAGGACTTAGGGCGGATTCGTCCAAACTTCAATATAAACGGGAATAACTATACCAAGAATACATCTATTCCACGATTTTTTTCTCGAGTAAAGAAATGGTCATTTTTCCATGCAATCCAAAGATAAGTTACTCTTTGGATTCTTATTCCTTCATTAGTGAGTGAATATGTGAATGAACGTATTATCCTGCCAATTGTCATTGTTCTATAAACAAACTATTTAAAAAGCAAAGTCTTGTCAACTCTATTTTGTCGCCTTTTACGTATCTGTAGCGGTCAAAGTCAAATGTCAAACAAATGTCACTGACATATGGCACGCGGACGCCATTAAAATAAAAAAAATAAAAAAATAAATACTCGCGGATTAACTCTGTTATTCCCCGCGAAATGGTGGTATAGCGACTATTCCCGAATAGGCAAAATACTCTGAAAATAGTGTGTGGTAAAACGTAATTTCGATTTACTCTTGAATAACTGGTCAATTTATCTAAGAATAACAGTTATTCTCTCTTGGTCGAATCCGCCCTTAGTATGACATATATCTGATTTACATTATCAATTAGCGCGCAATAACCATTAAGGATTAGGAACTTGTGCACGAGTCATCCTTCTCAATATATAACTACGTCCAAAAATCTTTAGGCTCGCTTTCATTAAAAGAATCAAGACTAAAATATGTTTAAGTTAACTCACCACTATACATCCTCAAATACTTCACAATCATATTCTCAAAGTAATCAGTGCCAACCCTCTCCGCTCTCTTCGCCTGGTACAGCATGGTAGCAAAACTCAATATGGCGGCGTGTCTGATTTCTTGAGGAGAGTCCAGGCCGAGCTTGGTGAACGGCTCCAACTCTTGGAGAAGCTGTTGGCTGTAGTTGGCTGAGTTGAAGGGAAGTTTTCTAATGAGGGACAGGAGGGCGGAGTCTTCAATTTTCTCCTGGAAAAGGGATAGTGTTAAGAGTTTACTTAGCCTTTCTAGGCAGATGACGTTTTATAGAGGAGCGCGTCAAAAACTGTCTGCTCATTTGAAAAATGACGTGAGTATATATTATGACCTGTGTCATGAATGTCTTCGGCCTAGGTTGATGAAGAACTAATGACATAACATCCTGGCTTTTATTGTAATCAGCCTAGAATCTAGGCTATGTCATCAGTTCTTCAACAACGACGTGATGTAATAAGAATACCTTAGAACTAATTTCATTATCGGTATCTACATATACCATCGTAATCAAATGCATATTTTTTTTTATTATTCAAATTATTATTTGTAGGACCTCAGTGCTCTCAAAGTTCAATTGGATAAATCTTGTTGTTTAAACTTTTTCCTACATTGGTGATCACTCTCGACCTTACCTTCTCCTCAATAACCAGGTATTTGACGAATCTAACAGTGGCGTCTGTTCCGGCAAACGGGAGTACTTCCAGGAATATATTTCTGGAGGTTTCCAGCTCATAACTGGTTCCTAAAACCAGGTCTTCGAATAATACTCTTACAGTTGTGTAGTTTAGTTGGGACATCGTGCTGAGGATGAAAATATTCATACAAACAATTTTTTTTTTACTAACGATGATGTTTAATGACCCATGATTTAGGTACGTAAGCTCAGGAGAAATACTAAGTTAAAGTAAGATTTAAAAGCCTATAGATGCAATTTCGACTAAACTTTCTTTTTTAGGATTGACTACTGAGCTATTGCAAGTGTTTTAAGCTACAGCTGCATTCAGAAACTATTTCTTTATTTTTCCACAATAATCTTATTGACATCTTTGAGTGAAGCTTGACTACAGAATCAATTCTTTGATTTTTATTTCAGAAAACTTAATAATACTAACGTGAAGAAAAGAAACAAAAAATACTTTTAATCGTAACTGTTTCGCACTTACTTGATAAGATTTATAAAATCAAGACTGTGTACCATAGTCGGATCTTTCACTACGCTGTCAGCATCAATTCCCTTTTTGGAAATTTTCAGTAAAATCTGAAAAATAAAACCTTTATTCCCATCTGCCTCCTTCAAGCATTGCCAACCGAGGTGGTGGTTGGCATTAATAGGAACCAATACACAGTCAACCCAAATCGTGATGCGATTAAGACCCGTTGATCATGATCAATGAGATTTACTGTGAGGTGTTCGCGATCTGTCAATCTTATACTATCAGGATCATTGATCACGATCAACGGACCTTGATCGGGATCACCAGCTCAGTTAATGCCTAACCTAACCGAACGCTCCGAACTTCGGAAAGTCTGCCGGGCTTCAAATTAAAACAGATAGATCTAGCCCTATCACGCCAAAATGGCGAACCTCGATTCATGATGTCACGCGAACATCGATATCTTCCAAATAACTTTGGCAAATAGTACAATACGAAATTCCATACTTCGATTTATCTGTTTTGAAGCCCAGCAGATTTGCTGAATTTCAGAAAGTTGGACTGGGTAATGCCTGCCAGTTCATATAGCAGCTAGTTCCTGCCATAGCAGAAGACTCACATCATAAGTCCTGTTCTTTAGATAGTCCTGCCTGGTCTCTCTGATGCCACACGAGGGGTCGAAACAGTCATCCCTGGAGTGTTTTGCTCCCGATCTGATGAGCTTGGGCCATTCCAACCTTGCAGGTGGTAGCATCTCTTCATACTGTATTTGTAACCTGGAAATTAGTTTGTTTTGTATATTACCGAATATAGTAGATAGGGGACGGTCAACTGAAAAACTTTTAAATCACGAAAAAAAATCAGCTGTTTCATATAAGTAGGTATTTTGATATTTTCGTTAATAATTTTTCTATGATACAGCAGATTTTTTTTGAACACTCCTAACAAGCTTTGAATTTTGTGCCCCAAGACTTAATTTCTAGGACCATAAGCGCCCCTGGCAAGATTTAAATTCTGCGCCCCAAGGCTTAATTTTTAGGACCATCAGAACCCCTGGCAAGATTTCAAAGCAACGCTGATGCAATACCGTAACGCAACCGGAACCAACCATTCAGCCACCTACCAATCCGCATTTGGTCCGCATGGTGAGACCACCCTCCCTTTGGAGAAAGGCCTGTGCTGCAGCTGCAGCAGTGAGGACATCAAAAACTGCTGACGTTAATTAGAAATTAAATCACGGATACTCACTGAGTATTGACGAAGAGAGTCAACTCCTCAGTTCTGTATGTCATATTCCCTCTCATCTTTAAGCTAGTCAAACCAATCTTGCCGTCCAGCTTGTACACCCTCTCCGAAGTCATGGTAGAAGTATCTGGCTAGAAAGAGACGAAGATGCATTTTTAAATACCAACCTACCTTCAGACCTGCGGGTCTACCGGCTAAAAACAATGAAGTTAATGTTAACTGCAATTTGACAGATGTATGTGATACATTGCTACTTCGTTTTGGCACAAATAAAAACTTACCAAAGAAAAGAAGCAATGTATCATATCCATCTGTCAAATTACAGTTAACATTAACTTCATTATTTTTAGCCGGTAGACCCGCTGGGGGCTAATTGTCTAGTTTCAAAATTTATCGCAATCACTTTCATTTGACATAATGATCTTTCTTTTTTTTTTTTTTTTTCTTTTTTTTTTTTTCTCTGTTTGATGTTATCAATATGTATGGCACTTCTTACTCAAAACATAAAACTAATAGGCAAGTAAAACTTGTTTTGATTTCTCTTTTTTTTTTTTTTTTTTTTATTGCAATCATTTTGCTTTCTATAGTCAGTAGTTTTTGTAAGTAAAGGCCTATGAAAAGCTTTTGGATATTAGTTTTCAATTCAGTGCCTTAGGATGGGTAGCCTAAGTATGTCATGCTCTCTTTATTCATTTCTGCGGTGGTGTCGTGTGGGGCGGGTCGTTACGTTCCCTCAAATATGGTTGAGCGAAGCGATGGCTGGTCCACGCGTCATGCTCGTGAACGGGTGCTGCCAGTGGGAATGGGTCTGCTTCTGAGTACCTATCTTAACGCATATTGAATTGTAAGAATTGCGTTTTTTATTGTTATTTTTTATGTCTTGTCTCAAGTATTTTTTGGTAAATTTTGCCTACTTAGGTGCACTTTCGAGTAGCAGACATAGTGATTACTGATTTCTCAACTAGTTGAAAGTTATTTACTCTCACAATTACCTATCCGATATGTAGTAGGTATTTAATTTCAACCTACCTACCCATTGTGTACAAACTTTTGTTAATTATTGTGATGGAAAATGACCTCACTTTAAATGTGGAGCTCATTTTTCAATGTTGACGACTCTGTATGAAATATACAGGGAGAAAAAAGCAGCCCTTGACGAGTTTCTTGCCGGTTCTTCTCGTTACAAGGTCTCCCGCTCAGGGTTTGCGAACCGATGGCGTAGCTTCTTTGACATTCACAAGTGCTTGTAACAGCCTAGACTGAATAAATGATTTTTTGAATTTTGAATTTTTTTGAATTTTTGGTAAGTTTTTATTTGTTTCACATCCTGAAAGCGATTGCGATAGATTTTGAAATTAGACAATAGATAGGTTGGATAAACTTAACAAAATAGTAACTACGAGGTTTATTAACGCACTGGCGTTTGTTTAACCACTAACTAAATGTCGTATAAGTTAATAAGGTTGAAGGCTTGAAGGTAAAGCGATTCAAATGAAATGTTCAACCTTTAAACGTGTTTGAACATACAATTAAAGTTCGAATACAATCTAAAGTAAAAAACTCACAAACATAGGAACATAGATGAACCCTAAACACAATACACTCCTAAATATTTAAGGGTTCCGTACCCGAAGGGTTAAAACAGGACCTTATTACTAAGACTCTATTGTACGTCCGTTGAGGAGCTCGGTGGCGCAGTGGTTTAGCGCCTGGCCCAGCGATTGCGGAGGTTAAGCAACATTCGCAAGGGTCGGTCATGGGATGGGTGACCAAAAATTTATTATCTCGAGGTCCCCCGTGCTTCGGAAGGCACGTTAAGCCGTTGGTCCCGGCTGCATTTGCAGTCGTTAACACCCACCAATCCGCATTGGGCCCGCGTGGTGGGTTATGGCCCGTCCTCCTTATCCACTCATAAGGAAGGCTTGTGCCCCAGCAGTGGGGACATTAAAAATGGTTAATGGACATTGTCCGTCTGTCTGTCACCAGGCTATATCTCATGAACCGTGATAGCTAGGCAGTTAAAATTTTCACAGATTATGTATTTCTGTTGCCGCTATAACAACAAATACTAAAAACAGAATAAAATAAATCTTTTCTCCCTCCCATCAAAAAGGGCGATTTTTTTACTTATTTTTGTACGGAGCCCTTCGTGTGCGAGTCCGGCTCGCACTTGGCCGGTTTTCATTTTTAAGCAGTCATCTAATAAATAGGCTAGGCCTCCGACAAGGTGGACCGACGATCTGGTGCTTGTCGCGGTTCGCCGCTGGATGCGGGCAGCGCAGGACCGAGCGTCGTGGAGATCCTTGGGGAGGCCTATACCCAGCAGTGGGTGTCGTGCGGCTGATATTATGATGATGATGTAATAAATAAAGAGCTATAAACGAATTACCAAAGCATTCCACAAATACTGGTCGTGTTTGTAGACGGGATCGGTCCATGGCACGCTCTTCCAGCTGCTTCCAAACTTAGGGGAGTAGGGCAGAGAGCTGTACTTCTTTATGGTATTGCCGTTTGATAGGTAGGTGGTGTAACAGCTATAGTCGTGGACGCAGAGCTGGAATAAAAAATAAAGATACGAAAAAGATGGATTAAAAATAAGAAATATTCTATTCGAGCTCGATACGAGAAAAACTGCGCACGTGCAAGAACCGCTAGTCTGTTGCTAACAATTCTCGATTGAAATCGATTGAAAGCGCAGTTGCATTGCTGCTTTAGTTTAAGATAGTTTTCACATTGGTTCTTACTAAAGCAGCGATGTAGCTGCGATTTCTGTCAGAGTTGATTGCAACAAAGTTACGTAATTACCCCGCCGGTCATCGGACGAGTGACCAAAAGTGATGACGAGTGCTTTGTAGGGCACGTTTAGCTGTTGGCCTACTGAGGCTAAATACTGATTTACAGTAGAGTTTGGGATAATTATGGCCCATCTTCTTTAACCGTCCATATGGAAGGCCTACTATGCGTGAGGACATTAGGCTTATTATGAAATTATTATAGTTTGACCGTAAGTGCTGTACTGCGGTAGGTACTGCGCCTTGGGTAGCGCTAGCGACAGACGTGGCGGGGGAGAAAAAGTGGCGATAGACGTATGTGCGTGAGGTAGAAAGAGGAAGCTGCTCTGCCTCAGGGGCGGATCCAGGATTAAAATTTGGGGGCTCTCGGAGCTTACCATCTATGTAAGGAAGGACGCCTGTCTAGGATGCACAAAAAGCATGTCTTTAAGTAAAAAAATGGCCGCGCAGCGCGAATTTGAGTCAGTTTTCATCATCTAATCTTGTAACCTTGACAGTCAATAGTAAAAAATAACCACGCAGCGCACTGCGCAATTTATAGTCAGTTTCACCTACTAATCTTGAATATTATGTGGATTCATGCAGGCGGGTGGGACTTGCGTGATTGTAGCATGTAATACGAGCTTTCACAGTGAGAACGCCGGCCATACGCCTGTCTAAACCGTAAAATGCCTGTCAAATGCGGCAAATGCCTGTCAGGAAGAAAAAATAAAATAAAGTTAAAGGCACTGACACTGCCTACAACATAAAACATTATATCAACAATTTTTTTTATTATAACTTTCATTGTCCGCAAAGGTATAAATAAAGTAATAAATAAAATAATAATAAAAAAATAAATAAAGGTAATCGGCCTTGTGGGTTGTCCTCCGGATCCGCCCTTGCTCTGCTTCCACTCACGCGCACGCGGCACTGCACTTGTGGTCAAACTATAGTACTAAGCATACCTCATAGCTGGTGTAATATCCATCCCCTTTTTTCAACTGGAAGTTTAGTGTCAAAGCTCTTTTTATGTTGGACACCCAGGCGGGCTCCTCAGGCAAGTATATCGAGTCGACAAGGCAGAATTCCTGAAAAGTATTATATTCAAAATGTAAATAGAAAACAAAATAAATAAGCTGTCCCGTCTGAGCTGCTACGGGTGAGTCGATTTTTTCTAATATTTTTCAATTATATTAATAATCTTAATATAAAAATAGCATTGTGAATGCATAAAATTTAAAAGTTTAAAAATAAATAATTTAGCTTTCAATAAAAAAACCGCATTGTAATTAGGGCTTGAAAATCGGAGTATTTTTCAGCTCCGGAGTTGGGTTTCGATGTTCAGGGTTTCAACTCCGGAGTTCCGGAGTTCCGGAGTTTTCAGTCTTTCTTTAAATAAAATTGCAGTGGTATTTTTAGCGCGTTTATAGAGGTTATTAACTAACCGAAAATCAAGATATACTTTTGTCATCGCTAAATTAATAAGTTGAATCACTTAGGAACTTACTTGCTTATTGCGCAAATAATTCGACTAAAACTACATTTTCCTTACATTTCACGCCACTAAAATTTGCCGAGTGTTGGTTCATCATCATATCAGTCACACTACATCCACTGCTAGTTATGGCCTCGCTCAAGGATCTCCACAACGATCGCTCTTGCTCTGCTCGCATCCAGCGGCGCCCCACGAGCCCGCGACCTTCACTAGTCACCAGATCATTGGTCCACCTTGTCAGGAGCCTACCCGCGAAGCGTTTTGTGTACGGTCGCCATTCGAGAACCTTTCTTTACCAATGGCGATCGGTTCTCTATTCTCTAATCTAATATCCCTACTTGTTAAGTGCCTCGGCCACTGCCACTTCAGCTGATCAATCCTTAGAGAGATGTCAGTTACATTAGTTCTTTTACTGATTTCTGATTCGATCACGAAGGAAAACGCCGAGCATGGCTCCCTCCATTGCACGCTGGGTCGCTGGGTGGATCTTGGTGGCTGGATCTTGAGTCTTTTTATGAGATGAGACCCTTAATTAGCGAGCAATTTCACTGCCTTAATTAAGTCATCCATCACTGGCAACACACGCTGAGCAAGGCCTTTTCGTCTAGAAACACTGAAGTAAGATTGACGCGAAGATTTTTAAAGCTTCCCGAATGCTGCCCATTTGAGCTAAATTCAACGAGAGATACCTATATTTTCTGTCTGTCTTATCCTAGGTAATGGTCTAGAACTTCGAGTATTGTGTTTGTCCCCAACATGAAGGAGCGGGTAAATACAACATGGCCATTCGACATGATTTTTGTCTTATGTTCCATCTATCCATCCATGTTCATCCTAAGAGACACTCTTTTCGAAAACACTACGGAAATATTCGATCATTACCAGTATGTTCAGGTTTTAAAGGTCTCAGCCGTGAGAACTGATCTGCAAAACGAAGGTGTGTTAGGTACTCGACATTAATGTTGCTGCCAAGTCCTTTACAGTTCAAGAGCTTATAGTATCCTCCAAAGCAGCTGTGAACAGTTTCTAAGAAATGATGTCTCCCTGTTTCTCACATCGCTGCAGTTGGATTGGGATTTGTGCTCTGGTTCTGTAATAGGATCGACATGGTGGCATTTTCGTATACTTAAGTACATACCTCAGTCAGTACCTCGAGTCCTCGATATACCTGTTATAGTCCACTTGGCACCTCTGGAGAGACTGTAACACCACCCAGGGGTATATGGCCACGGCGATTAAAATGCTTACTTTAATTTTTTTTGAAAATCGAAACTCCGATTTTGGTTGTGAAACTCCGGTTTTACAAACCGATGCTGAAATTCTTCGAAACTCCGGAGCTAGACCAAAACCGGAGTTCCGGACTTCAAGCCCTAATTGTAATCGCTTGAGTCCTTTAGGCACTACAATGATGCGAACGACAGACAGACATAGGCTTCAAACTTATATCACCCCTTCTTGCGGTGCGTCGGGGATAAAAAGGCTGATTATTTTCGTTTTCGTATAGAAAAAACGAAAACTCTAACGTTCTTTCGAGACTTAGGTAATTGTTTTAACTCAACTAATCAAAATTATTCTCTAATCTTACTTAGGTAGTAGCTATTATGTGAGTTTAGTTTTTTAAATAAAAATTTAATGACATTTATAACGTAATGCAATAAAATAAAAAAAATTCAATGAGCCTTTAAATACGTTTAAATTAATATTTTACCTTGTAGAAATCGACGATCCACGGTAGCTTCAGATATTTCGCCTCTTCATCAAATTGGTAGGAAATGTACCCATCGTTCTTGCTGTTTACTGAAGTCTGAAAAAAGGGACTTTCCTGTTCATCATCATCATCATCATCATATCAGCCGCGCTACACTCACTGCTGGGTATTAGGCCTCCCCTAAGGATCTCCACGATGACCTTCACCAGATCGTCGGTCCACCTTGTCGGAGGCCTACCGCGGTCGCCATGCCAGAACCTTTCCGCCCCAACGGCCATCGGTTCTTCTCGCTATGTGTCCCGCCCATTGCCACTTCAGCTGAGGAATCCTTCGAGCGATGTCGGTTACTTTAGTTCTCCTGCGGATCTCTTCGTTTCTGATTCGATCACGCAGGGAAATGCCGAGCATGGCTCTCTCCATTGCACGCTGGGTGACCTTGAGTCTCCTTATGAGACCCATAGTTAGCGACCACGTTTCACTGCCGTAAGTCATCACTGGCAACACACACTGTTCATAGACGTCGAGTTCGTCTTGAGACACTGAGGTATGTCGGACACTTTGTTAGTCACACCTAATCTACCAGAGATTTGGGGTCATCAGTTTATTTCAATAGTTGTGTTTAAATTATATTTGTAAGACGTGGTTAAATTAACATTGATCTTTATACTTACTGCAATAAATCGTGAAATGTTTCCAGTACTTATGCGTCAATTTGGTTGGGAACTATAATAAAATTAGGGGTGTCCACATTCGCCAACTTCCTTTTTTGCTAATTCCTGATTCTCCAGTTCATTGTTCGCCAATTCATGATTCGAGGGGATTGGCAAAATAGGAATTCGGCAAATGTGAAAACAAGGGGTTCTTTTGACTCTAAAACTTTCTGTTACATAATTATTATAATAAACATTCTTACCTTCAAGTCATCCAACTGGAACCTAACCTGGCTATCATTGCCCAACACCTGTACGTGTAGCCTGCCTTCCAATGTCCAGGAGCTGAAGGCCTCTCTTGGCGTGATCGTACCAGAAGTGAGGGCGGCTGTGATCTCGTATATATACTGTTTGTCTTGAGGGAAGAGTAGGCGGACGTCTTTTGGTGAAGTTAGAACTGTTGAGGTGGTCGCTGAAAAAAGGGGAGTAAAGGTCATTGGGCATATTTGACCTACTTGATGAAATCACGGCCCCTAGAAAGGTGTCGAAACGTCGGGAAACCCAAAAAAAAAAAAACAAATTCAAACTAAATATTTCTAAAATAACATCTAAATTAACCAATATACGCGCTGTAATCCATAAAAAGTGATTTATTCCTAATGAACTGTACGCGCGGGCCCAGCAAACTTTTAAGTATTTTTGTCCAAGACAAGAATATATTACCAATTCACGTAAAAATAACGTCCCACGCACCATTTTATTCACTTCTAACACACTTTAACTGCTACGTCGAAATATATAGCAATTAAAACGTTATTTTTACTTAATCTGGTAGAGGACTTTAAAGTTGAAATTTAGTCGAAATAAGTGGTAGAATTGACGGTTGAAACCTTGATCAATAAGTCATGAATACTTGTACGTGCTTGCTTGGTATTTACTACGTAATTATTTCTTATTCAGCGACCATTAGGTCATCGATTTTAAGTCGAATTTGATACTAATTTTGAAGGAAATTTTACCAATAGTAAATACCAAAATATTTCTTATTCAGCGACCATTAGGTCATCGTTTTTAAGTCGAATTTGATACTAATTTTGAAGGAAATTTTACCAATAGTAAATACCAAAATGCGACAATCGAGTGAAAAATACTTGTAAAGTATTTGCAATACCGTTAGGTTATATCGTGATAACTTATAAGTCAGACTTACGTAAAATAACTACTAGAGATACCTATAGGTCGATATATAGGTTAAAAGAACATTTTAGTCGAACCGCCATTTTATTTTAATAATCCGAAGAAATGATATTTCAAATCGCAGATTTTTTGTTGTTATTTCTCGGATAATATCGTTAAACGGCACCTCTACTATCTAATATTCAGATAGTTAGTTGGGTTTATGTATCTAAATACTGCAAAGGCAAGATGATGACAACTATTGATAAAATAAAAAAAAACATCTTGACTTGAAAAAATTGAATTTTTTAATATATTTGAAGCCCATCAGCAGATTTCAACGTTTAATCAACATAATGCGCGGAAAAATTTTCATCGCAGAAGATTTCGTCATAATATCGCGTTGTAATGAGCGCCAAAACTTGGAAACTTGTAAAGCCGCCATTATTATTCTATCGATACAGAGTTTAGCTTTTTAGTTAGACATTTTGTTTTGGAGTAAAAATACAATATTATTGTCTCTTTTACTCTTCATCGCAAACGATATAAACATCACCTAAATATGTAATTAAATTGTAAAAAACACGTGCGATCTACGTTTAAAAGAGGTAAATGATTACCAAATTAGTAATTGCAACTACAAGGCACGTCGTGGTGACGTAGAGTTTACGTGGAAAGTATGACCTATCTGTTGACCGGCTGGTTGCAATCACTAAAATTACGTGGAATAAACGTCACTGGCACGTGCTTTTTTTCCCCACTTAGGGTGATTCCACGTCGACTCTACGTCGATTCTAGGTATCTTATTTTGATCACCGTAAAAATTGCAACCTAAAATTGGTATTTTTATTGTAATTTTGACCTAAAATGTTTGCTGGGGGGAGCCTTGGAAGTGTATATACTTGATGAAAGTTCGCATACCTACAGAAACTAAACCAGTTTTTAATTTTTAATTTTTTTTTACCGACCGGCAGAAAAAAGTTATTTTACAGTATGTGTGAGAGTAATTTATGTTTAATGTTATTAAACTTTTGATAATAAAACAGAAGTTTTTACTTTTACTATTGTGAAAATGTGTGGTACAAGCATTGTATTGTCTTTATTTAGTTATTTTATTTTATTTATTATTGAAATGCTTTGATTTATAATGATAATAAATGAAACGTGGCCTGCAACAATGTGACCCATACCACTGAGTATCAGCTACATTTATCTTGACACGCTAGGTCGTCTGTGTACGCCGTAGGTCAAATGTTTGAACAAAATGCCCAGTGACCTTTTAGGTACTTAAAGATACCGGCACATAACTTGGCAAGACAAAGATGAGACAAAAGATGCGCAGCAGCTTTAAACGCTCGGCGCATCTTTGTCTCATCTTTGTCTTGCCAAGTTAATGCTGGTGTCTGTAATATTGGACAATATTACATTATAGAGATCGGATTCCAATGAAATACTTCGTTCCACGAATCGAACTCCTAGGGAACAAAATACTCGCAGCTCATTGGTCAATGCGCGCGGCTAGAGCAAGGCTATAGGCTAAGCTATTAAAGGTCACGCGCATTAACCAATGGGCGCACATGGACCGACTTTTTTGGGAGCTTGTACTTTAGCAAAAGCACTTAGTGTTGTGTTGTGGATGTCAGAGAAAACGACTCATAACAAGGTGTCTCACTCCGCGCTTAAACTTTTATTACTCGCAGCTCGCGGCTGACTCAGTCAGCCAGCGCACGATGGATGTCGTGCGTCGGTTGAGACAGAGCTACGCGACAGAAAGAGAACCAATTATTTTTTTGCTATAAGTAGATAATATAAAAAAAGCAATCAAAATTCACTTACCGAAGAAAATCAATAAATATTTTACAATCATGCTTTCTGTAATCTTATTCCGTTTAGTTATCCTGAATTTCTGAAATACACAATAAAATTATTTTAGTCTAGCCTAGGCATTCATTATTTTACCAGCCTTTTAAATGCAAAAAACGCTATATTGGTTTGTAAAACAGCAGGAAAATATGATTTATAATATCTTTTAACTGGCATATCCTGGATTACCAAATAATACTTTTTATCTCGGTCTTGCCCTAGGGATTTTTTCCCGAATGTCCACGCGGACGAAGTGGACATTCGGTAAAAAATCCCTAGGGCATGACCGAGATAAAAACGTATTATGTGTTAATCCAGGATATAAAATATCTATGTACAAAAGTTTCCATCCCGTGAACATCTTCCACAAAGTTGCTTAGATTCCGCAATAGACTAACAGCGATATACATCCCAAAAAAATGTTTACCCGATGGCTATAGGCACGTACTCAACGTACTGAAAACCTTTTTACCCTGTGGTTAAATATACCAAAAACAAAATTTTAACCCTGTGTTGTAAAAATGTTTAGCTTGGCTCTAATGCTGTATGTATAGTGTCATAATAGAGCTAAGTTACTTAATGCACTTAATCAAATTATCTATGTTATATTGGTCAGTTATGTTTTTGTTTACTACACTGATAAGTCAAAGATAAGTTTGGAGACAAAATTCCTTTATTTACTTGATAAGTACATATAACTAGTTCCATTTCCATTATTTATATTTAATCTCTTGTGGTGTTATTAAGCACATAATTTTTTTTGGGATGTGTGTGAATTAATGTAAAGTCTGTCACCCGTTTCGAAAACACCATTTTATTCTAACTACAACTAGGGATGGTCGACAAATGCCAGATTATATGTAAAAGGGATAAAAAAATATAAGTTTCAATTTAAACTTCTCCAAATTTATGTAATCCTGAGGCGTGTTTTCGTTCAGCGAGCGATTGCTAGCTGGCGCTACCGGTGCTGTTTTCGTTTATGCTAGTGACGTCACGCTGCTGCCGATCGGCAGGTCGCAGCTCGCAATCTGCAATCCTCCTCCAAAGGTGGTTTGCATCGCTGCTTGCTGCCATAGAGTAATTTATATGTCACTGTCAGCGGTATTGTTGTTGTTGATCCAGTTCGGTAAATTATGTAAATTATATATATCATATAAAATCATTACAGAATTCTTCTGTCAGAAGACCTACTAAAGCACTTTTAGTATTTCGGTACATTTTCACTTCGCGCCAAAAAAGTAACTTGGTTGGTTACCATCGCTTGATAAAAACCCGTTTTCGTTTCCCGCAGCACATGCGCAGCAGTTTGTGACGTCATGAGCTGCGCATCGCTGCGGCCGCTAGCTAAACGAAAACACGCCTTACTTTTGTTAACTTATGTCAGCTAAAAAAGTCTGGATAAAAAAGTCTGGGTGGTAGGAAAATATAGACGATTTAAAAGTACTTAATAATTAAGTTTATTTGAATAAAGCTTATTTCACTTTCACTTTCACTAAAATCTGGCATATTTTGTAGAATCTGGCATTTTAGATACCTAGGTATTATAGCCAATACGCGGTGTCATGAACTTAGCTGTCATGCGCCATCATGGTCGAATATTGTAGGATTTGTAGTTAGGAAAATACTTAGACGATTCTTAAGTTCTTTAGGGCAGTTTATTCCAAAAACTCTGTCTCTATCTTTTTCTTTACGTGTAGAGTAATTAAAATAACCTCACTTTTTAATTTTTTCAATGTTTTTGTTGTTATTTTGAGCATAAAGACACTTTTTGAAAAAGTAACCGTTGAATATTCTTCTATAATGTCATTATCTACTTTTCTATATATTTTTTTGTGAATAAGTGATTGATAAACTAAGTATAATCCAAAAAATATAAAATGAATGAAAATTTTCTTTGTCTTTGCATATTTTTTTAGTCGAGTGAAGATACGAATATCGTATTTTTAACCGTAAAATAATCAAGATCGTTAATGAAACTTCAACATAATATTTTTATCTACTTAAAATAAAGAATATATTTTGATTGTTTATCGTTGAATGAAACATAGGCCAAATTTAATAATTTGGAATATACTGGCCTTAAGTGCAAACAGACAGATGCACCCCGCCCGCCTTGCCGTATTCGAAAACACTTCCGACCGTTACTTGTTTTGTAGCGATATGAGCAAGCTTCTTGGATAGAAACAATTTACAATTCACCACAGGGTAAAACAAAACTACCACAGGGTAAAAAACTACCACAGGGTAAACAAAAAACTGTTTATCGGCTTATATAATAATAATAATAATATTTGACAACATCACATACATTGCTCCGATCCCAAAGTAAGTAGCTAAAGCACTTGTGTTATGGAAATCAGAGACAACGGTGGTATCACAAACACCCAGACCTAAGACAATATAGAAAAGTTCATTTTCTACATTGACCCAGCCGGGGATCGAACCCGGGACCTCAAGAGATGGTGACGCCTTGAAAACCGGCGTACAAACCACTCGACCACGGAGGTCGTTATATGTTTAAATGATAACCATACTAATCTAACCTATCCACCAGAATATTAGTAAATGATCACCAAATCACTGGGCGGTTAAGGATTTGGTGATCATAATATTTACTAATTTTGAAAAACGACATGTTTTTTTTGGTACGTTAAAGTACTAATTCCCCTTATTAATCCTGTGGCAGAGTAATGTCTATTTTTATTCTGTCTAATTTATTTTATTGATGATGTCATTGTCCATCAGCCATTTTTGATGTCCCCACTGCTGGGGCACAGGCCTTCCTTATGGGTGGTAAGGAGGATGGGTCATAACCCACCACGCGGGCCCAATGCGGACTGGTGGGTGTTAACGACTGCAAATGCAGCCGGGACCAACGGCTTAACGTGCCTTCCGAAGCACGGAGGAGCTTGAGATAATAAATTTTTGGTCACCCATTCCATGACCATCCCATGTTGCTTAACTTCCGCAATCGCTGGGTCAGGCACTAAACTACTGCGCCACCGAGCTCCTCAAATGATGTCATTACCAATTATAAATTACTTACCTAAATAATTTTAACTCATAAACTCAAAAACTGCACTGCTATTAAACAATTAATTCACTTTTTTATTTCATTTGAAAATGGCTGATTTTCAAAAGATGTATTCTTTGACAAATTCTGAGTTATAGTTTTTATACAGACTGAATTTTTAGATTATTATTAATGTAAAAAGTATTAAAGCCTTTTCTTTCATATACCGATTGAAATATTAACCATGTGATTATTTCATTAACACTTTCACTATTTAAGACTTAAATACCTACGTCTTCACTGCTAAGAGCACGCATACACTGAGCGTATCATTTGAGGCCAGTAAAGATAAAACATGGTAACTCAGAAATATAACTTTTGTATTTCATTCTTTAGGTCTCTATTTTTGATTCATTTAGATTTTTGCATTCCCTATTTATATATCGGGTGTAACAAGACCCTCAACGAAGTCGAGGTCTACGTATTCTGCCCATCATCAGGACCACTTCTGTTCAAAATAGAATAGAATGAGAATTCATAAAAAATTAAAAAAAAAAATTGACTTTGACTTTCAATAACTTCGTAGCTATTGGTTTCCCAGGTATGGTCTAAAAGACAAAAATGATCCTGATGATGGGCGGAATGCGTGGACTTCGGCTTCGTTGAGTGTCTTGTTACACCCGTTGTTTATAGGACAGAATCATCCCATGAGAAAAAACAAGTGGGATAAAAATAATTTAATCTGGTAATCTAAGCTTTGAAGTTTCAGCGTGCCAAGGTTCATTCAAATCCGTTCAGTCGTTTTTGTGTGATTTGTGTGAACAAACATCCAAACTTCGACATTAATTTGTAATACTTACATTTTTGTTATTTACAGGTAGGTAAAGGGTAAATTCGACTTTAGTCTTCAAAGTAGGTTTAAAATTATTTCAATCTACGTTCAAGTTGTTTGTGATTTGCGGTCGTAGGCTTTCATTAAACTTGTTCTTCCGTAAACTGACCACTTTTATAAAGGCTTTAAGATCCAACTTTGAGTTTCGTTGTTATGTAAATTGTTCTAAACTTATTGGGTTGTTGTTTGATTTGGTTTTTCTTTGGTACTTTGATTGGCTTTAGTAATAAAATTGATGACATCCGTGGTTAAGTGATTTGCATTGCACGCCTTTTTAATTGGTGTCGCAATCTAATTGATTGTGAATTCACTAAGATAGCATTATTTATAATATGTTATGATAATGTATACAATAATTAATAATTTATCAGAATTTATCGTAGGCACTTATAATCTATAATATAATAAATTAAAATGTTTAATTGGCAACTAATTAAATGTATAATAATAATATAGGTATTTTATGTAAGTATGTAAAATTAATTGATAATGTACTGATTTAATTAATATAGCTTCACTATTGCATTAGGTCTAGACCTGTAATAATAGTGTTAAGCTTGTGCAAATAAAATAAAATAAAAAATAATAGGTCCCGGTTCGATCCCCGACTAGGATATACTTTTATTATCTCCGGTCTGGGTATTTGTGTTACCACGGTTGTCTCTGATTTTCATAGTGCTTCAGCTACTTGGGAATTTGAACAATGTTTGTGATGGTGTCGTGAGAAATATTATTATTATTTATTTAAGACGGTATCCTGGCCGAAAGTGCCGTCGCAGTGAATTTTATTGAATATAGCGATTCTAATTCACCATGGTAATTTTTTAGACCCATAGTCTAGTATTTTCAAACGGTATCATTACATTCTCTCGTTAGTCATTGCTAGAAGTAGATAGCTAAAACGCTAAAAAAGGCCGTTTTTTACACATTTGCTTTCACTTCTACGAATGACTATGAGGGAATATAGTAATACCTTCAATACTAGACTATGGGCTTCTACATAAAGTTTTATTAAAATCCTTTTCTATTAACGACATATTAAATAAAAACCTCTGAGGGCTCCACTTTCGGTACGGTGTCCCCTTTAATGAGAACGGTTTTGGTCTATAAGTTTTAAGTGACTTAAGCTGATCAGGGGTGGAATTGCGTAAGATAATCGTATTCATTTGACAGTTCATATCGTATTCCATCGGCTGCAATTTGTATGGGATGACATATATTATGATACAATATGAACTGTCAAATGAATACGATTGACTTTACGCAATCACCTAGCTGATCGCTGTATGGCATTTGGTAGAGTAAGATAGTAGCAACCTTTTGCATATAGGAATGTAGTGAAGACGCCTATAATTTAGAGGAAGTAGATAAAGAAGGACGACCACTTCCCATACAAACGTTGACCTGTTAAATGGCCTTTTTTAAAAGTAGATGTATAATGATAATAAAATTATATTTGAATAGTTACTATGACCGTAGAACACTCTAATCAGAAAAATATGTATTGGTCAAGTCAATATGTTCTAGTTTATATGAATTGTAATTATTGACAATCTTTTATCATCATCATATCAGCCGCACGACACCCACTGCTGGGTATAGGCCTCCCCTAAGGATCTCCACGACGATCGGTCCTGCGCTGCCCGCATCCAGCGGCTTCCCGCGACCTTCACCAGATCGTCGGTCCACCTTGTCGGGGGCCTACCCACGGAGCGCCGTCCGGTGCGTGGTCGCCATTCCAGAACCTTTCCGCCCCAACGGCCATCGGTTCTTCTCGCTATGTGTCCCGCCCATTGCCACTTCAGCTGAGCAATCCTTCGAGCGATGTCGGTTACTTTAGTTCTCTTGCGGATCTCTTCGTTTCTGATTCGATCATGCAGGGAAACGCCGAGCATGGCTCTCTCCATTGCACGCTGGGTGACCTTGAGCCTCCTTATGAGACCCATAGTTAGCGACCACGTTTCACTGCCGTAAGTCATCACTGGCAACACACTGTTCATAGATTTTCGTCTTGAGACACTGAGGTAAGTCGGACGCGATGATTTTTCGAAGCTTCCCGAATGCTGCCCACCCGAGTTGGATTCGACGAGAGATCTCTTTCTCGAAGTTGGACTTACCTAACTGGATTGCCTGTCCTAGGTATACGTAATGGTCAACAACTTCAAGTGTAGTGTTCCCAACATGAACTGGAGAGGGTACAACATTGACAATCTTTATTACTTATTAATTTTCTCTATCTATATTGCTGATTTTTATTTTAGTTAGCAATTTGTAAATAACAATGAAAATGAAATTTTATGAGCTATATTATATTACTTTTCTATACTTACGCGATAATTGATAAAAATCTACATTTCGGCAGGTCAGAAAATGGGCTTTGGGGTGAATGCTACTCTGGTCCTTACACAGCCCCTGGCTGGCGTTAGCGGCGAGAGGGTAGGTGTCGGGGTTTTTAGTGGGTATTCCCTCCTCCCGAGATCCCATCGAACCACTGGGTTGGGTGGGATCACGGGAGGCAGACGTGGAGGGAGCTGCAACGCCGAAGTTGCGGTTCCCTCCTGACGAGTCCCACATGCCCCCTTCCCGATCTCCTGCGAGAAGGAAAGCGCGTAAATGCGTTTTTCCTCGGCATACAAAAAAAAAGTTCAGAAATGGGCGTCCTTCTTTATAACATCTCCGTTTTGCTGCTTAAAACTGATTTTAATTAATATTTTAATTTTTAGGAAATAAAACATTTTTTGAAAATATGCAACAACTTAAAATATGCAAAATGTAAAATTCTGACTTACGCCATTTTACAACGCGTGTCTTATCAGCGCGCGTAGATAAGTGATTGACTTCTGACCCCTCCAGTTGGTTCATTACCAAATGACCAGAATAAGTTGATCTCAAACAACTTTATGAACGAATTAAATAATAAATCAATTGGTTTTAATATATACATAATTACATCTTAGTATATGTTGCTTATTGTATTTATTTGTTTATTGCGTAGGTAAGGTACACGTAGCGTACATACAAGATAAAATCATTTAAGGTTAAGGTCGAAGGGGCAAGCATATAATTAGATGAAATGTCAAAATGTATAAACTTATATCACTATTCCTTATAAAGTAGCTATGAAAATAGAGCAATTCAAAAGCTACAAAGGACAACTAAATAATATTACGATACAATGAGGGCTTTTCAAAATGACAAAAAGCTGTAGGCTCGATAGATGGCGTTGATAAAAATGAATGTCTCAATATATTTTTTTTACTAATCTTTGAAGAGTACTCAGGTAGGCAGGCAGGCAGTTGTAATCCTAAAATGTTTCCCTTTGGGCAGATGTCAGCCAGCGAGCGCTTACTTTCATCTTTGGTACAGGCCGTTTATTTTTAAAAGCCAATTTTGACTCATCTCTTTCCATCAACGCCATCTAGTGAGGCAAATAATTACTATTTTTATTTTTTAAATGTCAGTTTGAAAAGCCCTCATTTAAAACAAAACAACAGTTTTTTTTAAAACGCAGAGGTAGTCCGTCTACTCGCAATATTACTGTTGGTAAACAAGCAGGCGTTTATATGAATCAATTTTATTACTATTGGTAAGTTTTTTTTTATTTATTTAGGACAACCAACACAATTAAGTCTATTTACATTCGCAAGTTAATATTAAGGAGGATGAGAGAAAAATATTAGGACTTTGGCTACTTTATTACAATTGGCAACATTTTTTTAACCTCTAGGGGGGGCAGTTGCTACTCCATACCCACCCCTGGCGACGCCTTTATTGTTAAATACCTCGAAAAACAATACCGATTAAGCGTCCTTTTCGTACCATCTCTGAAATTTCTTTCGAAGTAACATTCGGTGTAAATGCCAGAGTTCTTTTGATGCTGGTTTTAGTTCGAGTCATAATACTATGAGTAATTATTTGACAAGGTCAAATATTAAATTCATAACGGCAATTGGAATTTGTGTTGAATTAAGAAATAAAATAAAAACCATTATTATACAACGTATTTTTATTGATATCCTATAATTCTAGGGTATGAGACCAGGGGCCCTATTTTTGAATCGCTCGGCTGGCGTCGAGCGCTCAGCCCCCCTAGCCAAAGTAACATTTGCAAATTTTCGTTATCGCTTCGCTTCGACACATGTATGGATTTGACGTTTTAAATTTCGATAGTTAACGAAACCTTATGTCAATCCCATACATGTTTCGAAAGCGAAGCGATAACGAAGATTTGCAAATGTTACTTTGGCTAGGCCCTCTTGTCTACTGATTTTCGTTCGACATTTGACTTTCCATATTTTTGAATCGCTCGACCGCAACGAGTGCCACTCGTGAACAGTTGAGCGATACGGTAAGGTGAACGATATTCATTTGTACTAAAAAGCAAAGATTTTATGTTACAGGCAATGAAAACATGGATATTACGTTTCGTTTTCGTAGCGGTAATTACCAGTTTTCTCTAGATTCAGCGTGGAATGGATAAAATTCAACATTTCGTTTTTATTGATAGCACCGGAAATGAACGATTCAAAAATACGGAAAATCGGCATCATGCGACTTGGAAGACGAGTGTGACTTAAGTAGCATGCGACAAAACTATGTCATACGAGCGATTCAAAAATAGAGCCCCAGGAAATAGAATCGAATAGCATAGGAAATATTTTCACTTTTTTTTTCATTCTCATTTTTCATATTAAATAATTGAATAAAGTTAAAACTACTTTATGCAAATTATGTGAAATTGGAAATGTCGGATTTCCGTACGTCTAAAATTATGAATCAATTCATCAATGAAAATCTTAGTAAGTTGTAGTATTTGTCAATGAAAGCTAAACGTCATCTTACGTGTGATGTGATCATTGATGCAAAAATAAAGAATCGTTATAAAGGGTAATAAAATAACTTTTGAAGTAATTTAATTAAGATTCATAATTATCTCCAAAAGCTATGCATTTTTGGACCACATGTTCTACGAGTTATTTTTATTATTTTAACCATAATTTTGAATATAACCTTAGAGTTTTTTGATATCCCATATCAAAAATTTTTGCCTCCAAAGTTTATCTGAAAAAAAAATCCAACACGGTATGCGTCGGTGTTTCCAAGCGTGTAGAATTGTAAATACTTATGTATCGACGCCCCCGTACAATAACCAAGGACCGGAACCGCTTACCGTTAAAGGGGTTTTTGATTGGGTATTTCATAGACTTGTTTTCAAAAACCATATCAATACATTAACCCTATCAATACGGTAACCCTATCGAAAGTGTAACCCAAGTAAGCACTTACCGAATACGAAAACCCTATCGAGGAAACCCTATGAAGGCTTTATGAAGGGGTTTAAAACGTGTTCAAGCAATTTATACCTAGTTCCACCTGGGCCGAAGGACCAGGGCCACAGAATACAAGGGCTACTATTGTCTAATTTTAAAAATCTATCGCAATCGCTTTGATTTGACAGATGGATGTTGTAACGTTACAGAGTAAGAGGAAAGAGAGCCTACCTAAGATTGGAGGATTTTATCTAACTAGTAAAGAGAAATGCGGAAAGTTGGAAATTTAACATTTAATATCACTTAAGCTAACAAAGAGGATGATAAGGAACTTAAAACTACGAGGGAGGTAAGGGGTGCGGGTGGATCTTCAGAGGTTTGCAGAGGGACAGGGGAACGTATTCTTGCGCGCGGAGAGGGGACACAATGGGGCGTAGTTAAACCGTTGACGGGCACGTGGAGAGGAAACGTATTCTTGCGCGCCGAGAGGGGACACAATGGAGCGTAGTTAAACCGTTGACGAGCAGCGTAGCCAGGCCGGAGATGGTGCGTTTCACTAGCTTGGGGTTGACAATTAGCCCCCAGAACCGCTTACCGTTAAAAGGGTTTTTGTTTGGGTATTTCGTAGACAAGTTTTCAAAAACCCTATCAATACGGTAGGTAAGCATAACGTCGACTAACCCTATCGAAAGGGAAACCCTATCATGTAAGTTTTTTAAATCAATTGGGTTAACCAAAAAAGGGGTTTACCGGTCCCTGATAATAACTCGGTAATGTGCTATTATGGGGTTTTTGCTGTTATGGCAAATTCAGCATAGATCTGTGGAGTGGAATACACCTTCTGGGTTTTTTACCCGACTGCGGGTTATGTATTTCGCGCGTATCTTGTAAGTATGTATGTTTGTATGTAATATTCTTTATTACCTCACATCTCTCAAACGGCTGAACGGATTTCTATGATTAAGATATCGTTAGATTGGTCTTTTCAGCCCAAGTGTTCTTAAGAAGGTGGCGTTATAAAAAAACCAACATGGCGGCTGTACGGTGCTATTATACGTAGTGAAAAAAAAAATTTTTTTTTGAATACTGCAATATGGGTGTCAAATTAAAGGGCTTATTATAAGGATTTCAAAAAGGTATATCATGACCGTAAAATATAATAACTAAAAAGAGATAAATAAAAAAATAAATTAAAAAAATTAAAAAACCCGCCTGCATACAAAGACAAGTCGACTGAAAAGATGGAAACAAGATTAAATAAATATTAAAGGCAACATGTCATAATAACATGCAGTCGGAGGCATATAATTCAATCATTCATAATGTCACTTTCTTTATGCATGCCTCCGACTGCATGTTATTATGACATGTTTGCCTTTAATATTTATTTAATCTTGTTTCCATCTTTTCAGTCGACTTGTCTTTGTATGCAGGCGGGTTTTTTAATTTATTTCCAGATTTTTCCAATTGATATTCACAAAGATATAACGACACACAGGTTTATTGTAGCAAAAATTTAGCAATTTTATATTTTATCAAAATTAAGGTGCGTTTACCGAGTTATGGCCTTGTCCCCACTGCTGGGACACAGGCCTTCCTTATGGGTGGGTAAGGAGGATGGGCCATAACCCACCACGCGGGCCCAATGCGGATTGGTGGGTGTTAACGACTGCAAATGCAGCCGGGACCAACGGCTTAACGTGCCTTCCGAAGCACGGAGTAGCTCGAGATAATAAATTTTTGGTCACCTATCCCATGACCGACCCTTGCGAATAAAAAAAAAAAAATCTTTAAAAAATAATCTTACATCAAAATTTAACAATAAAAGTCTAGACATAGATAATTAAAGCTAAAATACAGTGTGCCTGAACTAGGTTGAACCTGTATCTCAGGCAAATAAGGACTTACATCACTATGTAATATTATTAAACAATTAAATACAATAAATATAAATATATCGAAAAATAATGGATGGTAGACCACCGCAGAAATGTTTAAAGTGAACATGACATACTACAGCTTAACCTCCGCAATCGCTGTACCAGGCGCTAAACCACTGCACCACCGAGCTCCTCATTCTGAAGCATAAGCCTCCAGATTTCGACAAGGAGAACAAGGATTCTGTTCATGGCTACTTTAATTTTGATCGTGTGTTAACTGAAATATTTGGCCATGTAAAAGATTTAAGAGGATTGTCAACCACGTGGTCTCCATACAAACGGCGACAACGTTTCCCACCCTCTAAACCTTAACCTACAGCAATGACTTTTTGGTATGTTTTTAAAATGCCTGAAAACTAGGGCTGTACGTTTTGAAATAAAACACTTTTAACGGATACTAGCGCGGTTTTATTGAAAGTACTTTGGTAATTAGTTGGTATTTGCAGCTGCAAAGGTGCCGAAACGTCGGGAAAATCAAAAATCAGACCAAATACCAACTAATTACCAAAGTACTTTCAATAAAACCGCGCTAGTATCCGTTAAAAGTGTTTTATTTCATGTCTAGTGAGCGCGTAAGCTTGAGAAGTGAATCTGTACGTTTTGATTTTTAAAATATTGATTGTAGATTTGAAAATACTGGCACTTCTGTGTTTTGTATGAAATCACTAAAATGCAAATATTTCGAAATCTATTATAGATATTTAAATAATCAAAACGTACAGCCCTAGTATTTAGGCATTTCAAAAAAATACCAAAAATTAATTACTGTAGGTTAAAGTTTAGAGGGTGGGAAACGTTATGGCCGTTTGTATGGAGACCACGTGGTTGACAATCCACTTAAGTATCCTGCAACACAAATCACCGAAAATAAATGAAACTCAGTTTATTTTTTTATTTTTTTTATTAAGAACCCATGAACAATCACATAAAACATGGTCAGAAGTTATAACTTTTTAATTATATAATTAAATATATAGTCATCATTACCCCTGATTCTATAAACTTTAAACAGTGACGGCTGATATTTTTCAGAAGGCTCTATATCTCCAATCATTAAATGCTTGAAGCTTAACTCAATTTCATGACTGGACGTCTCATCTTGAAGAGTAACAGAACCTTCAGTACCTGATGTCGTATTAGGATCGCCTGATGCGCAGATTGTCAATGGTGTTGTTGTATTAGTCGTTTTGCCAATCGGGGAACTTACAGGTATAGTACTGTAGGGCCCTTTAATCCATTTTCCTTGAAGAAGCTGAGACTTGTCGACTTTCAAAATCAAATCTCCTTGAGGTTGTATAACCATACAGTACTTGATGTATTCAGTGTAGGATGGCGGTTGTTGCGCCGACGAGAGGTCGACGGTCCCGATGATGACAATGATGGATACGAGTAAGATTTTGTACATTTTGCTTGCTCTTGCTTGCATGACTGATAAATTTTGAATTCAGCCTGCAGTATATAAATGTTTCGTTATCGTGTTGCTATCATAATATGCATGTAAATGATAGCAACATGGTTTATCTACGGGTTGTTTAGGTATTCGTCCGGGACATCGGAATTTTCTGTGGCGGAAGTGACGTAACAATAAAAACTAAACAATAATCAATTCGTTTATTCAGGTGATCAAGGCTCATATTGTGTTGGTTTAAGTTCGCTTTTTATACTTATATAAGTAAGTTAGGAGTTCGGTGGCGCAGTGGTTTAGCGCCCGGCCCAGCGATTGCTAAAGTTAAGCAACGTTCGCAAGGGTCGGTCATGGGATAGGTGACCAAAAGTTTATTATCTCGAGCTCCTCCGTGTTTCGGAAGGCACGTTAAGCCGTTGGTCCCGGCTGCATTTGCAGTCGTTAACACCCACCAATCCGCATTGGGCCCGCGTGGTGGGTTATGGCCCATCTTCTTTACCACCCATAAGGAAGGCCTGTGCCCCAGCAGTGGGGACATCAAAAATGGCTGATGGACAAGTTAGTAAAAAGTTGTTAAGGGGTTCCAATTTGACTGAGGTCATAAAAATAAAGTTTTTAAATTTGAGATTTTTGCATTCACAATGCTTATTTATACAATACTAAATGATTTACTAGAAAAAATACGACTCGCACCAGATCAATTCTCGGACGGGAATCGAACCCGCGACCTTTGGATATCCGGTCCAATGCTCTGACCACTGAGACCACTGATCTGATCGTATTTTTTTATTATATCATTTAGTATTGTATAAAAATAGCATTGTGAATGCAAAAATCTCAAATTTAAAAATTATTAGCTATTTCATCTATATCAATTGCCTAATATCTGGAAAGATATTTTAATTGAATGTCGAGGTAATTCCTCACATTGGTGAAATAACGCTGGCTTACAGCGTAAGAGTTGGATATACTAGAAGAAATTCGGCAATGTCACTGTGACTCGGTAGCTTGAGGTAAAACTCAAAGTAATTGTACCTTAAACTTAAAATGCTTGTTTATTTCATTGAATAATTATTGTAAAAAGAAAGAACCGATAGCCGTTGGGGCGGAATGGTTCTGGAGTGGCGATCGCGCACCGGACGACGCTCCGTGGGTAGGCCCCTAACAAGGTGGACCGACATGAGGGTGGAGGTCGCAGTGCGCCGCTGGATGCGGGCAGCGCAGGACCGATCGTCGTGGAGATCCTTGGGAGAAGCTTATACCCAGCAGTGGGTGTCGTGCGGCTGATATGATGATGATGATGAAGAATGTTTTAATTCTTAAGTGTTTTTTTAAATGTTTTTCATATAAGTAGGTAGTTTGGTTTACTTAATTATAACCGTAAAGATCTAATTTTATTATTTAGTCAAATAGTCGTGGAATAGGAAAACATATCAATTTTTTATCCTCCCATACAACTAAGTCCTTTTGCTACCCTTGTCTAGAAAAGTGTTCCCAACCTTTAATATCATACTTAGTTCACAACTCTTTCATTTAAAGACGTACAGGCAAAAAATTATGAACTTTGATTAGATTTAAGGACAGACTAACTGTGAATAATAACACAATTATTGTGTTTAGTGGCGTATTCAGCTTATTGTTTTTACTGTACCTACATTGAAAACAGATGTTCAAGGTTTTTAACATGTGAGTAACAATTATTAGTAACGGCATTTGGGGCTGTAATATAGCGAAAACTACCATTGAAATATTTTATACTGTTCTGGCAACAAACACCACTGACGATTGCCTTGGCATAAAAAAAGTGTTGTCTTTGTCACTGTTAGTCATGTGCATTTTTTGCGGGCGGGCGGTGCATCTTGCATAGGTATATTTTTTGCGGAAGTAAGCTACATACCTATATTTCTTTTTTCAGAATGAATAAAATACAGTTTAATTTAAGATTTTTTATTTAGATCCCATTAAAAATGACATAAAACATGGCAGAAGTTATAACTTGAAAGTTATAACTTGGTGAACCAAGGTTTTAAGCTGTTTTGATAATAATGTAGTTAAATATATAATCTGCATCACCCCTGGTTCTATCTACTTTAAACTCTGACGGCGTATATTTTTCAGAAGGCTCTACATCTCCAATGATTAAATGCTTGAAGCTTAACTCAATTTCATGACTGGTCTTTTCATCTTTAAGAGTAACAGAACCTTCAGTACCTGAAGTCGTATTGGGATCGCCTGATGCGCAGATTGTCAATGATTTCTTCGAATCAGCCTTTTCACCATTCGAGGATTTCATGGGCGTAGTACTGTAGGGTCCTTTAATCCATTTTCCTTGAAGAAGCTGCGACTTGTCCACTTTCAAAATCAAATCTCCTTGAGGTTGTATAACCATACAGTACTTGATGTATTCAGTGTAGGATGGCGGTTGTTGCGCCGACGAAAGCTCGACGGCCCCGATGACAACGATGATGGATAGGAGTAAGATTTTGTACATTTTGCTTGCTCTTGCTCGCTAAACTGATAAATTTTGAAGTAGGCCTGCAGTATTTAAATGCAACGTTATCGTGCTGTCACCTTATTATTGCATGATAGCAACACCGTTATCTAAAGGTTGTGTACACAACCAGGACCTCAGTATTTTCCACGGCGGCAGCGATAGGACGCAACAATGTTATGACCTAAGTGACCGCTAAGAGGCATTACAACTAAGTGCTTCCGTGCTTCGAAGGGCACGTTTAAACCATCGGACCCGGCTGTTGTTATCTGATAACAGTCGTTAAGCCAAGTCAGAGGCCTTACAGGCGGCTTGATAAACTCTAACACCAGAGGTGGCTATTTTCCTTCATACGACAAGAAAGAAAGATTACATATAATAGTTTTCAGACTTTAACCCTTGTACTTGTAGTTAGACGATATTCTACCAAATTTCATAGTTCTAGGTTAAACGGAAAGCACCCTATTTATTTTGATTGTATCTTTTTTAACCGACTTCCAAAAAAGGAGGAGGTTCTATGTTCGTCTGTATATATATATATATATATATGTCCACCGATTACTCGAAGACGGCTGGACCGATTGAAATGATTCAAACGTTATTATACATTAGGTACACTCCCAAGTTGGTCCCATTTTTTAAAATTTGGAAATCGGTTCAGTACTTTTCAAGTAATCTTGAAAAAAGCACGAAAATAGTATGATTTTGTGTGAATTACCTCGATGATAATGGTCGTATTACTTCTTTGTTTATGAACTGAATAGGATAATTATTTTTTTGTAGGTAGAGGGATATCTTAAGTGTAGGTTCTTCAACCGACTTAAAAAAGGAGGTTCTCAGTTTGACCCGTATGTATGTTTCTCCGCGATTATCTTATGTATGTATTTTTCTACAAATTTATAATAACCTTACCTACAAGGTACCTACACTAATAATAAACAAAATAAAAATAGTTTAAAAAAAACAAAAAAACGATTTCAAAAAACCTACCTCTAAAAAGCAAGAAATAATATTCGTTATAATAAAAATACGTCTATTGAAGTCAGGTGGGGCTAGAATTAGAATTAAAAAAAAGGAATCTGTACTCCAGCCCCACCCGACTTCAATAGACGTATTTTTATTATTACGAATATTATTTCTTGCTTTTTAGAGGTAGGTTTTTTGAAGTCGGTTTTTTGTTTTTTATGCACTCATCTGTCAAAGGTAACTTTTTAAAATGGCGTCGTCTGTCGCGGATTTGCGAATTAATTGCTAATTGCATAATTAGAGCAGCCCCCCCTCAAAAAATATAAAATTCTTACTTAAAAATATGTAAAAAGACCATTATTATAAATGATATACCATTGAAATCGTAATTAAATAACCTAAAAAAAATTTATACATAAAAATAACCTAATTTTGATAATTAAATGACAATTTAAAGGCAAAGTACGAGGAGTGAATTTTTCGACTTGACCTCACTAAAATTGTGAATGACAAGCCTCCAGGAGGCTTTTAACAGATAAAGGAGTTGATTTTATTTCTAGATAGTATTCTTTACAATTAAAGACCAAAAAAACACTGCCTCATTGACATAATTTTTCATAAATCACAGAGTTTGATTTTTTTACTTCGATTTAGCTTCAAGGTACTGTAGACTTGAGTACCTTTAAGATTTTAATTTTATTTTAATACCTCCACGCTTTCCCGAGTTAAATGGTCTCGACAGACAGACGGACATACAGAGAGACAGTTAATTATTTAATTACTTCAAACGAGTCCAAACTCGATGGGGTAGCATGGTTTTATTTTAGAGTTCCAGTGGCCTTCTACCGGCTCCATCATCAGACCCTGGACACTTTTTCCTAACAGAGTACTTGTCAAGACGATTCAAACAAGCCCAAATTCGATGGGATTGTATGATTTAAATGTTTAGTTCCTATGGCATAACCTTCCGGCTTCATTATCTGAGCCTGGACCTCGTCTCCCATTAGAGTACTCATCAAGACGATTCTAACGAGCCCAAACACGATGGGGTTGTATGGTTTCATCATAGAGTTCCTATGGCCTCATCAGATCAGCTCAATGACACCATAATATTGCATTGCTTTCAAGATCTGACCTATGTTTAAAGTTTCATGTCTCTAGCTCATCGGAAAGCTAGTGGTAAATTTTGTAAACTTTGCGGACAAACAAACAAACAAACGAGAATGCAACCTAATAAAAACGTGTTAAATAGTAGATTGTTATACAAGACGCTAAAATTACCCATTGCATATGAGGTAGTTTTATTCCCGAGCTTTAGCGAGGGAATAAATAGAAACCGAGTTACAATGGGTTTTAGCGTCGTGTGTTACACTATACTTTTCACTACGATTGCGAGAAAATAAAATACAATATTAAATAGTTTATACCTACTTCCGTAAACGAATAGGCACACTCGTTTTTCTATCCTCCACTTCATAAACTTTTTGTACAATATTTATATAAATGATTTGTGCTTGGCGGCAAAAGATTAAAATTATTTTTTTCCTATTACAGTCACACAATTCAATCAGTTTGTAATTATAGAAAAATTCTAAAGATTTCGCGCCATGGTACCTTTTTTAATTTCTGCTGTAGCAGCTAAGCAACACAAACACGCATTCTACGATTCACTCTGTACACAGAGTATAAATAAGTCTATGATTTCACCGAAGAGGTGCTTTTAGTTCCATTTTCAAAAATAAGAATGAGAAACTGGGGGCCTATTACGAAACTTGGTCACGATAGTCGTCCGCAGTTCGTCGGTTGTAGTTATTACAAATATTTTCAATGTAGCTATCGTAGTCCATAGTCTATTGAACGAATAATGACGGATCCACTAGAGAGAAACTGTCAAATTTACGCAATCACTTTGCAATATCGCATACGCAAGTGCTTTGTAATAGGAATCAATCAGAACGAAGCACGGACGCAGCTGCGTGTATCGTATTAAACTTTTCGTAATAGACCCCCAGTATTAAGTCAAGCGAGTTTTTATTCGTGACTATGAATAAAGACTTTTTCGTTTTAGTAGGCTCATTGGTAATAGACAAACATTAAAAAAGAAAAAACTTTATCCCCTAGGGGTTATTATGCTATTTTATCTCGACTCTTGTACGTTACAATGACGCACTTTTTGAGCAAGAGGAGTGAAAAAATAATAGACTGTGGGCCCTAAAGATTCCACGTAATAGTACATTATGAGACAAGTTAGCTTAGGTTGCTCATTGCACACAAGGCTGTGGGTTGCAGCCCGAGCCGCAGGCGAGGGCGTAACTCAGCCGAGTGTGCAATAAGCAAGAGCTCACGAGTTTCATACGACGTTTTTCAACACATTTGGGAGGAAAAAACAAAGTAATTTACCACACAGCAACAAATACGACAAAAATATAATATGATAATTATGGGAAAAGGCGCGCAGGTTTTTTTTTGTTTTTTTCACAAACGCAAGAATATTTTGCGATCAAAGGGGTGAGTGAGCATACAGCCTACTTCAAAATTATAATTTTAAGTGATAAAATGCATTTTTTTTAATATTTTGAAACGAAATATTGTGAATTATGAATAATTTGATAATAATAAATATTTGTTTGACTTAATTAAGAACTTACCCATTTATTAATTCCAAAAATGTATATGAATTTTCAGCAGTATACAACCTCTTTGTTGTTACTAAAAAAAATAACTGTATTTTAGAACTTGCAGTAAGGTACTAATTTAACTTTGTAGGGTTAATTCTATTACCTACTAGTGTTTTATATAAAGTTATTATTGCACGTGTCTGTTATAGCTCGGTTTATGGCCCTAAAAGCGATGTATTAGGGCCCACTTTACGAGCAAGCGTGTTGAAAAACATTATTAAAATTGTGTATTAGAATTATATCGGCGCCATTTTCACTCAGGGTGCCACTCCCCTTAATGATAATATTGAGATGATCAGTCCTAGACCCGCATAGACCGCACGGTCACCTCTGCGATCGTAATTAGGTTATCTTTCTAGGGTTAAGGATGATATAGTAATAAAACTAATTAATTAACCAAGCAACTGCAAAAACAATATAAGCACAGATGTTATATATAGTACTATACTAGGTACTTTTAATTATAAAAACCTCATTCGTACTTCAAAATAATAATCAGAAATCAGAATATTTATTTGCACAATATTGTGTATATTACATTGAGATTGGTGACAATGTTTTTAATAAAGTTTCAACAATATTCTGCCTTAAGTCTGTAGGCATGCAAATGTTAGTAAGTGTCAGCTATCTATAGTAAATATTATTACTTCTAAGTACCTATTGCTACTTTAAGACGTCAATAAATTACAAAATTGTCAACAGAAATCTCATATTCAAAATTAAATGTCAATTATGCAAAATTATCATTAATAAGTCAGATTAAGTAGAGATGTAATTTTTTTCTCTCCAAATATTCCTTGATCGAGTAGAAACTGTGCTGTAGGAGCCAATTAAATATTTTATTCCTGAATAGTACATTATGAGACAAGTTAGCTTGTGTGCAATAAGCAAGAGCTCACGAGTTTCATACGACGTTTTTCAACACATTTGCGAGGAAAAAACAAAGTAATTTACCACACAGCAACAAATACGACAAAAACAAAATATGATAATTATGGGAAAAGGCGCGCAGGTTTTTTTTGTTTTTTTCACACGGTCAATGCAAGAATATTTTGCGAACAAAGGGGTGAGGAGCATACAGCCTACCTCTAAATTATAATTTTAAGTAAAAATGCAAATATTTTAATATTTTATAACAAAATATTGTGAATTATGAATAATTTGATAATAATAAATATTTGTTTGACTTAATTAAGGACTTACACATTTATTTATTCCAAAATGTATATGAATTTTCAGCGGCATACAACCTCTTTGTTGAAGTTTGTTGTTACTAAAAAAAATATCTGTATAACCCGGTTAAATTGGGAATGCTCTGTTTACTCGCATAGAACTTGCAGTACGGTACTAATTTAACTTTGTAGGGTTAATTCTATTACGAACTAGTGTTTTATATATTATTGCACGCGTTTGTTATAGCTCGGTTTATGGCCCTAAAAGCGATGTATTAGGGCTCACTTTACGAGCAAGTGTGTTGAAAAAATATTTTTCTCTATTGGTTGATTTATAATGTGTAGTCTCGTCAAAAGGTTTGTGAAGAAACGGACGGCATTTAACCCTTAACCACTGATGTACCTACGTCTGAGGTTAACTTAAAAAACATTAATATAAATGTTTGAATCGTGTGTACACGATTTTGTCCTTAGGCTCTAGTGACGATCACATAGAGAAGATTATGTGGATGGTCAGTGTGCCTCTAATAGCTAAATATACGCTTCGTGACGTCCGTGAGATGTAGCGGCAGTTTGATTTTGTTTTTCGTTTCAAATGGCTTTTAATATACGCCTTTCGATTTGCTGAATATCCGACACCAAAAAATTGCCTTGAATCAATTAGTCAGCCAATATTATGAGATTTTGTAACGGAATGTCTTACTTTATCGGTATCTAATGATTTATTATTTATATGATTAGTTTTGTAATCATTTAACATTAGGGTGGTACCCTGAGCGAAAGTGGCGCTGCGGTGAATTTTATTTAATATTATAATTCAAATACACAATTTTAATAATGTTTTACGTGGAATTTCTAGTACACATTCCCTACATTTCCATACATTCCCTCGTAGTCATTGCTACAAAGAAGTAGATAGCAAATCTGCTAAAAGTGGCCGCTTTTGACACATTTTCTATCTACTTCTACGAATGACTACGGGGGCATGTAGTGGTACCTTCTAAAAATACTGGACCATGGGCCCTAAAAACTCCATGTAAAACATTATTAAAATCTTTTCTATTAACTATTTATTAAATAAAAACCTCCGATAGTGCCACTTTCGGTCATATACAACCGCCTTAATCATTTAATTTTAGAACCTTTAGTAGGAAGTAAATTCTTGTATCTGTTGATTTTTTCGTTTTTTATTTTGGAATAATAACAAATATTTTATATAGGTACTGATACTGATAATACAATACATAGACAATAAATAATTGAAAACCATGATATCTCAAATAATCCCTGAGTTAGGAGTATTTAAAACCAAGATACGACTGTGAGACGATGTTAGAGATGATGCAAGTAAATGTAGTTCAGAGGTTAAGGGTGAAAAGTATATAAATAAGAGTGATGGTTGGATTGATTTCCTTTTAAATCCAACTCGGGCTCAGGAAAATGGCTGTGAATGAAAAATCTGGAATTGTTTTTGCCCTACTCATACTGGGATGTCTAGGTAAGTTATTAACACGTTTTTATTAGGTAGCTTCGTTATTTGTTTTTGTTTCTTTTTTTCTTTATCACGCTCGCTGTGTATGGGGTCGAAAGCACCCGATGCAATACTTTCCTGCCTGCCTAGCATGACCGATTTATATAGCGTGATATAGCATTTTATCGACACTCAACTGTCAAACTCCTTTGTCTACTTATTGCACAATACTTAGACTTAAACTAAATAAGCATTATTATAAGCTATGAAATTAATTAAGTGAAAGCATTACTTAGTTATTAAACTTTTGACGTGTCTATGTACGTAGGTAAATAGTTTTCATCAGGTGCGTTATCGGGTTGAATAGATCTGATAGCCGATGACCCGATGGCCACACTGAATTACCAACTTTTGCTAGTGCTGTGCTTGTGTGCAATAGTTATCGCTAGCATTTATCAGAGATGAGTAATCTTGGTTCACTATACCGAAATTAGTCACTAATTTGATTCACCCAAATGAATTGATTCACTTTAACTATTCCCAATTCACCTAAATGATTCAGCAGCCTCATATTAGCACAACAAGCACCTGACCTGGACGTGGAGCTCGGTGGCGCAGTGGTTTAGCGCCTGGCCCAGCGATTGCGGAAGTTAAGCAACGTTTGCAAGGGTCATGGGATTGGTGACCAAAAATTTATTACCTCGAGCTCCTCCGTGCTTCGGAAGGCACGTTAAGCCGTTGGTCCCGGCTGCATTTGCAGTCGTTAACACCCACCAATCCGCATTGGGCCTGCGAGGTGGGTTTTGGCCCATCCTCCATTGTCCACAGTATCATTATGTCTACTATTGTCCACAGTATCATTATGTCCACTATTGTCCACAGTATCATTATGTACACAGTATCATTATGTCCACTATTGTCCACAGTATCATTATGTCCACTATTGTCCACAGTATCATTATGTTCACAGTATCATTATGTTCACAGTATCATTGTATCCGCAGTATCATAACGTTCGCAGTATCATAACGTTCGCAGTATCATAACGTTCGCAGTATCATAACGTCTGCAGTATCATTATTATTTTAAGTTTGATGAAAAAAAAATCTGTTTCACTTCCATGTTTGATTTTTTTATTTTTGTGTAAAAATCGTAAAGCGGCTTTTAGAATACATCTACCTACCAAGATTCAACTGTGTAGTTCTAATACTTTTGGATTAAAGTGGCTGTGACATACGGACGGACGGACAGATAGACAGCACATGACGAATCTATAAGGGTTTTTTTTTTGCCATAGGCTACGGAACCCTAAAAATGACTCTTAAACCTGTCCACAGCTCTCCCAAAGCCCGAACAAAGTACAATAAGTACATTCGACTTCTACCCTGCCCCCACTACTAAAACTCATCAGCACTCCGTCGAGGGCGGCTCGATAGCGCTGTTGAGAGACCACCCACACATGGCCGCGCTCACTAATGGCAAGAATGTCAGGACCTTCTTTTGTGGTGGATCCATCATCACTCAGAGGACTGTGCTCACTGCCGCTCACTGCATTGCTGCGGTGTTCAGAGACGGTTCCCTAAGCAGGTTAGTCGAAAGAAATATAGTTTAACTAGCTTCAGACATTCGTTACTTTAAAGAAAAAAAAATTTTTTTTTACATTTGAAAGGGCTTCGAACAGTCGCTTTAAAATCCATAAATTGCCAAAAATGGCAAACTTTGAGCTAAAATGGATTTTAAAACTTACAGAAAGAATGAAATCTGTTGAAGAGTTATTCAAAAAATATTAGAGACAATTTAAGAAGTTATTTTAACTTTTTTAAATATTGATTTGGTTTACGAGTAATAAAAATAAATGTAGTGGCGGCAATAGTTTAACTACCTACAGCGCCTTAACTAAAGAAATGACAGTAATTTTTCTGGTTTTTGGCTCTCCTGTAAAGTTGTACATTTGATTATCGCTTTATTCGTTTGGGCCGTCAAATTTCTGAAACTAACACCTAAGAGGCGATGTAACAAACTATTATTGTCACTTACAGTAGTCTCCTGATAACCGTAGGCACCGACCGCTGGAATCGTGGTGGAAGCTCGTACTCTGTCTCTTCCAACGCAACCCACAAGCACTACGTCGCTTCCACCCTTAAGAACGACCTGGGCGTCCTCTACACTGCGAACAATATCACTTTCACCCATTTGATGAAACCTGTATCTCTTGGATTCGAGATTGTTGATGCTGAGGTGGAGGCGAAAGCCGCTGGTTGGGGCAGGACTAGTGTGAGTATCTTCAGCACTTTAAAATACACACATCAACTTTGACAAACGAGATTACTTTGAAGGCTTGGTTTCCTGACAGTACTGTGCTGAGAACTTGTAGGTACTATTAGTTATTCTTTGGCTGTGACCTGATGCTGGATTTCCAGGGAGTGGATCGAGGAGATTCAGATCGCTATACATACCCAAGCCCAATTGATCTGACTAGCATTCTAAAATAATGGGTCAGAGTTCTCAGTTTCAGGATTTCCATACACCAAATAGGGCCGGATAGCATATTTGTAAATACCCGACGCGTTATCCACATGAAGTTGCTTCGTAAATAGCAGACGTGTCGGGATAATGCGTCTGCTTTTTACAAGAGCCAGGATTGCTTTATAAACAGCAAACGTACCGCGTCAGTTATTATAATAAAAGAAAATATTTATGTTGTCTGTTATAAAAAAATTACCTCGAAATTTAAGGCTGACGCTCCGCTGCGCTTCGCGCTCGCCTTAAATTTCTAACATATTACACCTACCTACAGGAATTAAGCAGTTTGATTCGATCGATCGTCGACACGGTCAAATACGAGCGCCCGAGCGGCAGCCGAAACTTCCCGAGTGGATAACGCGTCGGTTATATACAAATATGCGGCCGGATAGTGTCTGAGCACAGTTCGAGATAGACAGTTCAAGACAAGCAGTCAACAAGTACGAAACATTGTAATTAAGATTTAGAAGACCCAATAAAGAAAAATATCGAAGAGGAATTTATTATTTTATACAGTCCATTATAGAAGAGATAATGTGATTGAGATGGCGCTATACTATTACGCGATCCTACCTATATAGCTCTGTCTCTAATATCAATATCAATTTGAGGTTGCTATAAGAGCCCAGCCTGTCGATTCTGTAACCAAACTCGCATCTCACTTCGAACCTCACTTCACTTCGCGTGAATTTGTTATTAGAAATTAGCTGAATATATAATCTATTTTACCGATTGCAAAAGGTTTTAGGTAGCTACCGTAGCTTTCTAAAATCTTTTGTGATTAAAAAAACAGCCTAACATTATCTCATTTATGATTTAAAATTTCCGCGGAGTGAAGTGAGGTTCGAAGTGAGATGCGAGTTTGTTACAGAATCGACAGGCAGCCTGCCTAGCATGACCGATTTATATCGCGTGATATAGCATTTTATCGACACTCAACTGTCAAACTGTGAACGTGATAAAACGCTATATCACGCGATATAAATCGTGCGATATAAATCGTATAATGATATAAAGCCGGGTTCGATCCCCGGCTGGGTCAATGTAGAAAATTAACTTTTCAATATTGTCTCAGGTCTGGGTGTTTGTGATACCACCGTTGTCTCTGATTTCCATAACACAAGTGCTTTAGCTACTTACTTTGGAATCGGAGCAATGTATGTGATGTTGTCAAATATTTATTTATTTATTTATGCTGGTCATGCTAGGGGGGCACGCACGCCATTGGGTGTCACTCTGACTCGAGCGATGCTCGTCGGAGTAACACGCAATGAAGAGCTCAGACCTCGCCGGCCCCTCCTGTCGGAACGGAGAACGATCTTGATGGGGTGGGTCGGAAGGCGATAAAACCGCGGCTCCCCCTACAAAATAAAGGGGGGGGCACGCACGGTAAGGCCTCTGGAATATTATAATAATAAGAACTTCATGTTTCCAGAAAGAAGGCCCCGTCTCAGTAGTCCTCATGGAGCTGATGTTATCCACAATCACCGGCCAGAAATGCGCGGCTGCCATCGCCGATGCCGCCGCCAACGACGACAACTTTAATATGGCTGTCGAGCCGCCCCTCGAACTATGCGCCATTCACAAACTGGGACCCGGACACGGCATGTGCTTCGTAAGCAGGGATTGATAACGTTGATTTGATTGATTGATTTTTAAATGTAACGTTATTTCTTACTTTTTTACCGTTACTTTTAACATTAACGTTATGTCAATAAATAACGTTAGTTTAGATAACGTTACATTGAAATTAACGTTATTGCAGTAAATAACGTTAATTTCAACGTTATTTCTTACTTTTTGTTACCGTTACTTTAAAATTAACGTTATTCCAATTAATAACGTTACTTTTTTACCGATAATTTTAACTGGTACTGTACCGGTAAAGTTTAACGCTATATTTAACGGTAATTTTACTGGTACAATAATTTTAACGTTATTTTTACCGGTAAATTTACCGATAAAATGTTTTAACGGTATTTTTAACGTTTTTTTTGTATAGTAATTTTTTTTAACGGTATTCCCTGTTCGTAATTGTACACTTCCGGAATCGCACATCAAACCGTACAGTCGTCACTGGAACCGCTTATTTGCATTTTGTATCCTAATGCCCATTTGCACTAAACTTAAGAATCGCCTAAGTTCTTGCCTAACTTGTTTAGGCTACTCCTAGCAAAAAATTTGCTTGCACTAACCTTAAGCCATTCCTAAATCCACTTAGGACATTCCTAACTTTATGACCTCGAATAGGACGCGCCCAACGCGTTAGGCGATACCTAAGTAGTATTTTTGTGTAACAGCATGGAGTTTTCCTTAGCCTGTCCAACTTTACTTGACAAACAGCAAAATAAAAAAGAATTTTTATGTCATTTGTCAAAGACATTCTTCTTTTTTTTTTTTGGTACGTCAATCTACTCTCCTCTTTAGGGAGTAGTTTTTGCCAGTATCAAATGTCGAATAGTTCAGTGGTTTGACAAATTCAAACAGATTTTGTTTTTAAATAATAAATCATAAGCAATCAAATCATTTCAATCGTTCGTCATTCGTTTATCATTCGCTTTACTAGGCAATTCCCATGTTTTGTCACAGCTGAGACACAACTGTTAGTGCAAACCGATTTTTTAGTTAGGCTGCTCTTAAGCTTAGGTGTATCTTAACTAGGACAAGCCTAACCCAAGTTTAGTGCAAATGGGCATTAGAGACTTATAAAGAATTAATTTGCATTTTCCATACTAACATTTTCTTAAGTTATATAACGTGAAATATGAACGTATGTTTGAAAACTTTATGCACAAATGTTTGAAATTTGAACACTCAGCTAACTCGGCTAAGTTACAACGAATTAGGTGATCATTTCTGCTAACGAAAAAAGGAATCACTTTTAAAATACTTTTTTAAAGTTTTGAAAAAAAAACAAATATTTTTATTGCTAATAGTGGGCCGTTATAATCATAATTCGAAATAATAACAAGTAACCGAAGCATCTTAACAATATAGAAGATAGGAGAGCCGGTGTGTGAGAAAAAAAAGGCTATTTCATACTATAAGGACTTAAGGTGTGTCAATCCGAGCGGGTCGATCCGTGACGGAGTGAAATCGAACATAACTCTACTTACTTTGGGTTCAAATCGCGTTCCAACGCGGCGGTTGCGTTGAGAACTTGCACCGAATTGTCAATTTTTACATATTTTTATTACTTTTCTTCGCTTTCAAGTTAGTTAAAAAAAATCTGTTCAAATAAGATTGAAGGTATTATTATCGCCAATTTTTATTAGTTGGTTTTAACATAAACGAATGGTCTGTGTCCGAGAAATTTTGCAAATAAGACCAAAAACAGGGTCAACGGAATATTTTTTTACATCAAAGCTGGTAACATTTTTTAAATGCTTTCAATTAAATCTATTGTGTATTATTTAAAGTACTTACATTATATTTTTTTCCATGCTAGCTTCACGCGCGTAATCTTTCAATAATTTGAATTGAATATTGGGATTTGACCCACCTTAAGGCCTTAACCCCTATTATATCAGTAAAAAATATCCTATTTATTTATTGTTTCTATTCCAGAGAGACTCCGGAAGCGCTTTGGTACGCACTGACAACAGAACCCAGATTGGTATCGTCTCATGGGGCGTGCCATGCGCGGTCGGGGCTCCAGAGGTGTTTGTCAGAGTCAGCGCGTACGAGGCCTGGTTCAGAGAGCATATCAGGAACTAACAACCAGGGATTGATAACGTTATTTTTAAATGTAACGTAATTTCTTACTTTATTACCGTTACTTTTAACATTAACGTTATGTCAATAAATAACGTTACTTTAGATAACGTTACATTGAAATTAACGTTACTTATTTCAGTAAATATCGTTAATTTTAACGTTATTTCTTACTTTTTGTTACCGATACTTTAAAATTAACGTTATTCCAATTATTAACGTTACCTTTTTACCGATAATTTTACCGGTACTATTGTACCGGTAAAGTTTAACGCTATATTTAACGGTAATTTTACCGGTACAATAATTTTAACGTTATTTTTACCGGTAAATTTACTGATAAAATGTTTTAACGGTATTCTTAACGTTATTTTTTTTGTATCGTAATTTTTTAACGGTATTTCAATCCCTGCTAACAACTACTTACATCTACAAATTTCGATTGCAACCACAAATAAAGTTTTTAACATGAGTTTCCTTTTGACATTTAATTTCGGGATGGATGCCATCGAAATGAGAAATAAAAGTGATTTTTTTGCCATTAATAAAACCAAGATCTTTAACTGTTTCAAATTCTTCCAATTCGTTATTGTTGATGTAGTAATTAGCATTTTCGTGAGAATTTAAGAGGACGCATTGGACATTTTGGTGGCAGGAATCTCGATTTTTCTCACCAATGAGGACTTTTCAAAGTAACATTAAAAAAATAAAAATAGTAACTATTTGCCTCACTAGATGGCGTTGATGAAAAGAGAAGTGTCAAAATTGGCTTTTAAAAATAAACGGCCTGTACCAGCGAGCGCAAGTAAGCGCTCGCTGGCTGCCATCTGGGGTCTATTACGAAAAGTTTAATGCTATACACGCAGCTGCATCCGTGCTTCGTTATGATTGTTTCCTATTACAAAGCCAAGTGCTTTATGCGATATCGCGAAGTGATTGCGTAAGTTTGGCAGTTTTTCTTTAGAGTAAACGACATCACTCGTTCAATAGTCTATGGGCAACGATAGCCAAATTCAAAATGTTTGTTATATCTACAACCGACGAACTGCGCACGATTATCGTGGCCAAGTGACTGCGTAACGCAATTATTGCGTACGTTTTTTTGTAATAGGCCCCGATAAACATTTTAGGGTTACATCTGCATGCCTACCTAAGTACTCTTTGAAGCTTAGTAAAAAAATTGTTAGGCAATACATTTTTATCAACGCCATCTATCAAACCTACAGTTTTTTGTCATTTTAATACGCCCTCATTACAAAATATTATGAAAGTGATATTTAATAACCTGATTATTTGGTTCATTGCAATAATATAATAAGTATATGGTTCATTGACTTCATTTTGTCAGTTGCAGAAACACGATTCGTACCTAACTTTTTAAAAAAAGAAAAAAAAAATTCAAAGGAACCTTTAAATTAAATTAATCATTTATTTCAGGCAACATAAATATCATTTACAATATTAGGCCTATATAATAAATACCTTACAGACTAACATACATATTATATTATCTTAACTACACTGAGAAAAATGTCATTTTGGGGTAATCTTAAAATATCGTGGCGTACGTTTAAATTAAGTGCGTTGTCCTAAAATAAGGAAATAATAGGTTTATATTACGATATCTTGAAACGTGTTATGATGTAGTCGAATTATATGGTTAAATAAGGCAATATTATGACACTTATCATCTTAAAAATTGGTCATCAAAAATAATATTATCTTCTTAATATTATAACACTATGTAATAGAAAATAGCCCACTGTCCTATAAATATGTATGATAATCTATAAATAAGATTATAATTCTAAATCACAATGAAAGTGGCACCTTCCATAAAAAGATGTCATAGTATTTGAGAAGAAGCATCTCTAGAATACGATGACGTCCCCTTATAGTAGTATGATAAAATTATGTGCCAGTTCCTTTTATTTTGAGATTACCTTCACTTAAAATATAAGGAATTGGCATCAAAATTCAAAATGAATCCTACAAAAATACGATTACAGAAACTTATTTAAGAGTTTTGGCCAAAATATTATATCGTAAAAATTGGTCATCAAAAATAATATTATCTTCTTAATATTATAACATTATATAATAGAAAATAGCCCACTGTCCTATAAATATGTATGATAATCTATAAATAAGATTATAATTCTAAATCACAATGAAAATGCCACCTTCCATAAAAAGTTGTCATAGTTTTTGAGAAGAAGCATCTAGAATACGATGACGTCCCCTTATAGTATCAAAATTAAAATGAATCCTACAAAAATACGATTACAGAAACTTATTTAAGAGTTTGCATCAATTTTTGTATGATTCCTAAAAAATACGATGACAGCACGTAAATTCGCCGTTCATTACTCATCGTTTTGTATATTCTCTCCATTCAGTCAGTCGGAGTCGCAGAGTCGCAAGGACAGTTTTTAGCGTGTACAGAATTTATTTATATTTGACTATTTTTTTAAATGTGAGTGAGTGCAAAGTGCAATACTTATGGATAAAGCAACTCATGACTTGCTAAAATAATGGAATCTAGCTCAATACTTATATACAACGTTTTGAAGGTAAGTTGCCAAGCCTATGTAGTGCGCGTGCGCGTGCACACTTTATTGGGGGGGAAGAAAATTAACTTTTTATATAAAACGTATCATTTTGGAAGACAAAAAAACGTATTTGGGGTAAATTTTAATTTTCTCTTCATATAAAGTGTACTTATCATTTGAAGGAAAAAATCAAATGATCATATTATTGCCATTGAAATGGACCTAAAACATTGAATTCTTATCACAAATTACATGTTTGATTTTAGCTTAAAATGCGGCGGTCTCGACAGCTTCGAAGCTTCATCTGACACCATTTAAAAGCTGCCCGGCAGAAGCTGAACACCACAAAGCACAAGTTTCTTCGCAAAAAAATAACAGACACACTAGCAGTTTGTGACGGTAAGGATTTATGTAATTATTCTGGTCTGTCCTCGTTTGACAAAAAAATAAATTAATAATAATGTGTAGTGTTATATACAATAAGCATTTTTTTTTCAGATACAAAACCAGAGACTAAATTTCATTGCTGTCATATTACTCCTCGGTTGCTTATTTAACATACCTCCTGCGGCTCCTGCCCGTCGCTCCAGGAAAAATTGGCAAACATCACGAGCAGAAATATTGGAAGGATTTGACGGAGACGGTGGGTATAACCCACAGTATCTTGCAGAATGCTGGGTGATTCTTATCTTAAGTCATTGAAAGCGAATCATGATTTTACTTATTAAATTATTTTGCATATTTTATGGATTTTCCTAAAGATTGTTCTTAGTGTCATGAGTATAATTAGGTACGTAAGTAAGTTGTGACATGCTAAATAGGTATTTATTTTTAACTATGTAAATTATTTTTGACTGACAAATACTGTGATTGTTATAAGCATAAAGGTACGGGATTATATCTTTTACTATCGGGTAAACTCTGAAATCGAAAAAAACTGCTGCTACTTAAGGCGGTTGTATGACCGAAAGTGGCGCCCTCAGTGGTTTTTATTTAATAAGTTATTAATAGAAAATTATTTTAATAATGTTTATCGTGGAGATTTTAGGGCCCTTGGTCTAGTTTTTTTTAGAAGGTATCACTACATGCCCTCGTAGTCATTCGTAAAAGTAGATAGCAAATGTGTCAAAAACGGCCACTTTTAGCAGTTTTGCTATCTACTTCTAGCAGTGACTACGAGGGAATGTAACGATACCGTCTAAAAATACTAGACTGTGGGCCCTAAAATCTCCACGATAAATATTTTTAAAATTGTGTATTAGAATTATAATATTAAATATAATTCACCGCTGCACCACTTTCGCTCAGGGTACCACCTTAAGTAAATTTCGTCGAATTATGTTGTGCCCAAAGTAAAAGTTGTTCACCATAATGAGTACAATGAGTCCTTTTCGGATTAGTACACCGTAAGCTTATAAGCCTGTGTTATTATAATTAAGTACTATTATGTGCTCAATTTGCGAATAGGTAGGTACATTATTTTTGGTGTCTTTATTTTCTGTTGTACAATACATTTATTTATTAATAAATAATTACTTATATAAAAGTAAAAAAATAATATTGTAAAAATTTACGTTACTTACTTTCAAAAAGAAATATTGATATTGCAATAATTAAACTTTCAAAAATAAATAAAATTACTCTTGATTACTATTTCTGTTTTTTTTATACACGTGTCTTCCTGTTCTCTTTAAGTTTTTAATGCAATTGCATATTGCCAAGTTATGAAGGTACCTATTACTTTTTCTATATTTCACATGCTTTAAATTGTTATTTTTTACTTATGCGCGATCCTCTTTTTTTAAGTATTTTAGGAATGTGAATTAGGTAAGAAAGAAGTAGTAGGTACAGTCGTCTTTAGATATGTTGTAGCAAATAAGGTGACTCATATCCTTAGATAAGTCCAACCAATTAAAATAGACTTTTCTTGTGTTTTGGGTAAGATCCTACAATTTAGCAACGATTTCTTCATATCTCCGGTTATATCCTATTACTTTACGTACCTACTATTTTTTATTAGGTACATCCTCTTACCTTGGGTTATCCTAATACAGGCGCCATCAGATATACTGTAGCAGAAAAAGTGATCAAATACTTCTGAACAGTTTAAAATATCAATAAATTCCATACACTTCGTTTACACTTTGTATAGAATTTATTGATATTTAAACTTTTCAGAAGTAATTGATCACCTTTTCTGCTACAGTATATCTGATGGCGACTGTACTAGGATAACCCAAGGTAAGAGGATGTAATAATAAATAGCACGTAAAGTAATAGGATATAACCGGAGATATGAGGAAATCGTTGCTAAATAGTAGGATTTAACCCGAAATACGAGAAAAGTATATTTTAATTAGTAGGACTTCACTAAGGATATTAGGAAGTCACCGATAAATAGTAGAAAACAACCGAATATATGAGGAAATAATTTCTAAATAGTAGGAAAAATATTAGGACCTAACTGGAGATATGAGGAAGTCATCAATAAATAGTACGAAAAATAATAGGACATAACTTGAGATATGATGAAAGAATATTATATTTTTTGACATAAGAGGATGTCATCGAGAAATAGTAGGAAAAATAATAGGATATAACTCGATGTACAATGACAGTAACCATAAGTAGTAGGAACGAGCATACAATATTTTATATTGTAGGACGAGCATACAATATTAAAAATATTGTATGCTCGTCCTACCAAAGGTATGGTGACATGTCATCTTAAATACCGTTATCATCAGCAACAGTAGTATCATCGTACTTTTTGGTGATATCAGTATACTCCGTGCTTTAAGTGAATCCATCTTATTTTAATCTGAATTCACGTCATTTATGATGGGCATTTTTCTCAGTGTACTTATTTATTTACACGTATAGAAGGCGGCGACGTGTTACGCAACGCAGTGTCCGGTAGCCGACCTCGAAACCGGCGGAATAGGACACCCTTCGGCCAAAAATCTTCCTTCATGAAGGTCGACAGATGTTCAGTTGGCACCCTCACCACAAATGAATTGAAGTTCACGTTATGGCGGGACTCCAACCGCTCGACCCTCAGCGTATATTTGGCCTTTATTCTGATGTACTCCACAATGTCATCAGATTTTGTGGAGTAATGCAGGCGGGACACGTACACCAGCGTTGTCGGGATAGCCGGCCGCAGCAGGTGATTCTGTCCAGTCGGGGCAGTGCCGCACAGGTTACGACGAGAGGCCTTCTTTTTCTTTTCCACCTTCTTGAAGCCATCATCATCGCATCCTGCATCCTGTCTCCGCGGCGCTGGTTGGTCAGCTTTGGAGACCGATCCTTGTTTGTTTCCCTCGTTCGTAGCCCGGTCAAGATGTTTAGCGGGCTTGTTAGTAGCGGTGACAGCAGCGTAAGCACGTTGAGGTGTAGACGTGCTCACGCGTGACGTTTCCGCCGGAGCGGAGGAGCGGGCGGCGGGGCGGGCTGCATCGTTAGCTGCGGTGGCGGCCGGTGACGCATCCGTATGCGCCGACTCGAAACTGCAGATGGAAGCATTTTGCCCTCCGCGTCGAGTGTTCACATTTGTGGCCTCAGGTGACCTACATACCGCAGCGGTGTTGCTTAACAACACAACTTGGGCACGCAACTCACTGATGGTGTTGTCTGAGGCTTCTAGTTTACACTTAACTTCGGCCTGGCTAGCTTTCAAGGAGGTGATATCCTTGAGAAGCCTGGTAACATCGACGTGGTCGAATGTGACGGGGGGCAGCTTGTGCAGCTGCTTCGCCACGAATGTAGGCACGTCGTCAGGGTCGGTCTCCTTCAAGATGGTGATAATATCTTGGAGACTCTTCGCACCACCATCTCTCCGTCGAGATGGCATCTCCTCGGCTTTACCGACGCTCTGGAAAAGCAGCGCCTTGCCACTGCAAACCTCAGCTTCATTGAAGTTTGACTTGCAGATCTGCACGATGCTGACTTCGTCGATCGCGTTCTGGATGAACGCCAATACTTCATTCACTATGAGTTGTTGGGAACCCATAGTGAGGCTAAGCGCGCAGCGGGTTTAACCGTGCGAAACGTAAATCACGAATGTGTAATTTGACACCTATGCAATTGACCGCGTCCGTTTCCGAGCGCGCATCGCACTGCACTTCGCACACACTTTAAAACAGGCATATTTGCATTTTACAAGCAAACTCGTCAAGGGCTGCTTTTTTCTCCCTGTATATTTCATACAGAGTCGTCAACATTGAATAATGAGCTCCACATTAAAGTGAGGTCATTTTCCATCACAATAATTTAATTTTGGGCACTCGTTGTCTACAACTCTTTTATTTTATTTTTTTTGTAATGACTGTATGTGCCAAAAAAAAAAATAACAAAAGTTTACACACAATGGGTAGGTAGGTTGAAATTAAATATCTACTACATATCGGATAAGTAATATCAACTAGTTGAGAAATCACTATGTCTGCTACTCGAAAGTGCACCTAAGTAGGCAAAATTTACCAAAAAAACACTTGATACAAGACATAAAAAATAACAAAAAAACGCAATTCTTACAATTCAATATGCGTTAAGATAGGTACTCAGAGAAGCAGACCCATTCCCACTGGCAGCACCCGTTCACGAGCATGACGCATGAACCAGCCATCGCTTCGCTCAAACATATTATTTGAGGGAACGTAACGACCCGCCCCACACGACACCACCGCAGAAATGATTAAATTGAAGCGCTGATGGCGGAAATTGACAGACTGATCGTACTCGATCACGTTTGTTAAGCAACGCTCGGTCCGGCCAGGTGTCGGATGGGTGACCGTTAATTGGCATTACAACTGAGCGCTTCCGTGCTTCGGAGGGCACGTTAAACCGTCGGTCCCGGCTGTTGTCATATGATAACAGTCGTTAAGCCAAGTTAGAGGCCTTACAGGCGGCTTAATAAACTCTAACACTAGAGGTGGCCACTATTCCACATTCGATATTATTATTATTTGAGTGTTAGGGGCTATGCAGCTCAAGATGAAGCTGTAGTCACTGCGACCTAAAAGATCTATTGTAACTCGCCACCTAATTATAGTAACTCTTTGAACCCAGCGGCTTCCAGGAAGTCTAGTATCTTCCTGGTTTTAAGAGTTTTTATTTCCTCCGGGTCGATAACGTGTCATCCCAGATGGATACTACGCTTGTGGATTAGAGGTCCACAATCACATAAGAGGTGCTTGGGCGTTTCCTGCTCCTCATTACAATATCTGCAGATGTCAGTATCACTCAATTTCATATGAAATAGGTGTCTGTTTAGTTTGCAGTGTCCAGTTAAGGTTCTAACAGTCGCGCTGACGTTCGATAAGAAGAAGATTAAATTGTTATGTCCAGTCAAATTGGCATCCCCTTCTTTTTATTAACATAAGTATACTAACACAATGTGAGCCTTGATCGCCTAAATAAACGAATTGATTATTATTTTTATTGTAACGTCACTTCCGCCACGGAAAATTCCGTTTTCCCGGACGAATACCTAAACAACCCGTAGATAAGCCATGTTGTTATCATTTACATACAATATTAACAGCAACATGATAACGTAACATTTATATACTGCAGGCTGAATTCAAAATTTATCAGTCGAGCAAGCAAGAGCAAGCAAAATGTACAAAATCTTACTCCTATCCATCATTGTTGTCATCGGTACCATCGAGCTCTCGTCGGCGCAACAACCGCCATCCTACACTGAATACATCAAGTATTGTATGGTTATACAACCTCAAGGAGATTTAATTTTGAAAGTGGAGAAGACGCAACTTCTTAAAGGAAAATGGATTGTAGGACCGTACAATACTACACCCGTATCCTCGAATGTCAACCAAACGGCTGACTCGACAACACCATTGACAATCTGCGCATCAGGAGATCCTAATACGACTTCAGGTACTGAAGGTTCTGTTACTCTTCAAGATGAGACGTCCAGTCATGAAATTGAGTTAAGCTTCAAGCATTTAATGATTGGAGATATAGAGCCTTCTGAAAAGTATCAGATGTCACAGTTCAAGGTTTATAGAATCAGGGGTAATGAAGTTTATGTGTATAACTATACAATTAAAAAGCTATAAATGCTGCCATGTTTAATGTCCTTTTAATATGATCTAAATAAAAAAAATCCTACTTAGTTTTATTTATTTTCGGTGATTTGTGTTGCAGGATACTTAAATCTTTTACATGGCCAAATATTTCAGTTAACGCACGATCAGAGTAACCATTAACAGAATCCTTGTTCTCCTTGTCGAAATCTTGAGACAGAGGAATCTTGGTTCTTACAATCTACAAGTTTAGTCGCTAAGGCATGGTCGATTTCAGGAAATTACAGGATCTTGGAGCTACCCCTACCTTTAACATGGGGGCCTCTCTCAGGCTCAGCAATAAAAGACGACATAGGCTTAAATACCACTTATAGCTGTCTTACAACAAACTAACTTCTGGATCTGTTTACAATGGCATGTTTTCGAGTCGTAAAATACTTCAAAGGCAAATTAAGATGGTGTCAGAATCATCAAGAGAAAATAAAATTTGACATTTTGGCTTCCCACCATACAGAAAACTTTAAAGATTTTTAGAAGGCTACTAAAATGCGGGCTCGAGACTCCTGTGTGATTAGCGGCGTGAATTCACACCGTAATTTTGCCGTGAAGTCGGCGTGAAAAGCATGACCCACCACACTCGCTATCATCTCCTCCTTTTTTGAAGTCGGCTAAAAACAAAACCTAAAAACATTTATAGATTTCGATATTCTGCAGTACCTAATTTATGTTTGAAGGCAACCTTGTTATCACGAAATGTTATCTGTTGTTCCTTAAATTACTAGCAGAGCAATTTTTTATAGGTGGGTAACAACATTTTTTTCATGATGTTGGAATGTTCATGTTTTGTTTTTCGTTTTAAAAAAAGCTGGACATAAATCAAATCTTAGTTCCTACCTACCTACAAAATTTATTTTAGGTTGTTCATTTTTCGGCAACACCCTCTGTGATGGAGTGACTGGTAGTACAGATACCGCAATATAGCTTGGCAAGACAAAGATGAGCTACAAGTAAACACTAAACGCGGTGCATCTAAGTCTTCCGATCGTACCAACCTACGTTTCAAGAGAATAATGTTTAGAGTTTTAGTTGGTCATTGCTTTTATGACTTGAATGAATTCACCATTTTTTGCCGTAATGGGAATTTAAATAAAATTAAGCTTTAGCAAATTGGATGTTGACATTGTTTTTTTTTGTATGATATTGATGTGTATTGATTGACATTTTGAGCTATTTAAGTATTTCACATTTTGTAATTTGCTATTTTAATTATTGACTATCGAGCCTTTTTTGACATAAGTAGGTACTTTTCTACTCTGACATCTAGGGTAATATGCCTAGTTAACCGGCCGCCCCCAGTTATCCGGCCCCCCAACAGTTTTTCGAATAAAATAAGAAATTCGTGGCAATTTCTTAACAATTTGGATATTTTCCTGGCAGCACTGTTATCGATCTATCGAATGGTATGGACGCCACTAGCGAAACGTTACGTAATATTTTATAATTTGTGTTTCACGTTGAAGCCTACCGCATCTGGGTCGATTTCGCAAGTGGAGATAAAAAAAAAATAGTGGAGAGCTCTTGCCAAATAGTCAATATTGTCCTTCAGGGCATCGTTAAAAGGTAAATATTTAGTTTGTTCTCAAGGTATGTTGTTATTTATTACAATTTTAACGTTAAATAGGGCTTAATAAGCAGATATTTAGTAATATCAAGGGGGCCGCCTTACTAGACAACGAAACCACATGTTTCCAGTATACCGGCCGGGGGCCGGTTAACTGGGACTGAGCTCGATATATTGTTTTGTTTTTTTTTGTTAAAAAAGGGATTCCATAGAAGAATGTATAATGCTATCCCTTTTTATTTATTTTAAAGTACTTTGTGTCCAGTACTCGGCCGCCTAAATGTGCTTGTATAAGAAGTTGATTTTTTCTTTTTGTATGGAAACGGGTGGCCGGATCTACTGGGTGCTTGCCCAGTTTACCGGCCTCCTAGTATACACTAGGAGGCCGGTATACTGGCTATCCTGCAAAATACTCCCAGTACACCGGCCAGCTTTGAAATTTATCTACTAATAAAATTAATTGTGCGTCTCGTGAACAAGCGACGGCGACGTGTCCGCCATCCAGGTCGTTGACCCTCGCTGAATACCTATTTGTCTCTTGTTATTTCCGAAGTGTATGTCAGCGAATTACTCAAACGAACGCTACTGCATTGAACGATGTGTTTTTTTAAGCAGACTTGCCTATTAGCTAGACTTCTTTATTTCTACACTACACTTTAATACTAATCTATATATTATAATTAGAAAAAAATACACAAAAATATTATTATACCTATATTATTATTGAATACCAATCAATGTTATTGATTGTTAATATTATATTTTTTACAGATTATACGTACTTCCGGTCATTATCATAATACCCATAATATTTATTGTTATTGTTTATAAGAGACCTGTTGACATTCGGCTTTAGAAACAATTTTTTTGTTAATTATTAAATTATTATTTGTTACCTATGTCTTCTTGAGCTCGGTGGCGCAATTGTTCAGCGCCTGGCCCAGCGATTGCGGAAGTTAAGCAACGTTCGCAAGGGTCGGTCTTGGGATGGGTGACCAAAAATTTATTATCTCGAGCTCCTCCGTGCTTCGGAAGGCACGTTAAGCCATAGGTCCCGGCTGCATTTGCAGTCGTTAACACCCACCAATCCGCATTGGGCCCGCGAGGTGGGTTATGGCCCATCCTCCTTACCACCCATAAAGAAGGCCTGTGCCCCAGCAGTGGGGACGTCAAAAATGGCTGTTGGACATGTCTTCTTGATTACTTAAGAGTAATAAAATTATTAATCGAAGATTTAGATTTTCTATAAATTTTCCTATTCCTATATGAAAAACTGCAAGGCTGATTCCAGAATCAATATAAAGGTTCCAATTAATAGCAAATGTTAAATAAAAGTACAATCAACGATTTTTTTAACTCAAAAATAATAGTTCACATCACAAGCAAAGCCATAGGACAATACTTGTTAAGTATATTATCTGAAATTCAATTTCATACAAAAATCAAAGAAAAATGGACCTTATTTAAACTGTAATAAGAGTCACAGGCCGCTTACTGGGCTAGCTTATCTTTTGCCCAGTATCCGGCCGTCATGTTCTTTGAAAGGCGGCCGGTATACTGGGCAAAGGGGGGCCGGAAATAGGAACAGGGGGGCCGGAAACTGGGCAAATCGTACTTTTTTGGAAAATAATTTCTAATGACAAAACCGACTGATGGAAATTTTCAAAAAAAATACAAGAAATTCTCAAGGATATATCCAACAACATAAAAAATAGTTGGGATCATTACTATTTGTTAAATTTAAGTTACAACTGTTCAAAGTCAACAACTGCCTTAAACGGCCGGAAACTGGCACTTTACCCTATATTGTTGACATTTTGATTTTGACATTATCGTGCAAGATTGGACGTTTGGACATTTTGAATTGTAAACTTAATTTTATTGTTATTTTTTTATTTAATTTAATTTGTTTTGTTTTTTATTATTATTTCATTTGATATTTTTTTTCTATTTGATTATTTTCTATTTTATTTGATTTAATTTCTTTTATTTAATTTTATTTTAATCGTAAATAGATGCATGACGACTGAATTATTTGCATAGCAATATGCAAATGCAGATGCAGAGAGCGGTAAAACATGCCTAATGAACTTTATATATTAAAAGATCTGAACTTTATTGTACCATGTTTTCTGTGAATAAACAAATTCTGTTCTTCTTCTATTCTTCTTCTTATGTCTCATCTTTGTCTTGGCAAGTTCTGTGCCGGTATCTGTACCTACTCGTACAACGTGGTGTATTCATCTCCGAGGCACAGAATAGTCTCTGTCGTGTCAGAGGTTGTGGGTTTCGACTTTCTAACCCCAGCTGGGTTTATTTCATTTTCAAACCCCAACTGTTTAACAGTTAACTCTATTTAATTCGGTGATTCCGTGAATAAGAAAAAACACCAAACTTGAGTTGAATTAATTATAATAATAATCAATTAAAAAATAAAAGACATCTTTTTCGCTGGAAATACAGAGCAATGTCAAATCGAGAGGAACAAAAGACGATCGTTAGTATTAAAAGCAAATACAGTAGAAGGAGGTTGCATACCTACTCGCAGATGCAACCTCTATAGCTTTTTCTTTAGTAACATTTAAACACCAACTTAATAGATAATAATATGTTAACGGATTACAGGTACAATGTTGTTTACCTTTTCAAACCATCGGCATCGATGCGTCATCCGGTCAAGCTACAAACATTTTCCACAACTCCTTTGTGAAATTGTCCATCCTACCGTAAGGGTGATCAAAGGCTTGTCTATGCTCTGTTGAAACATAAGCCGATTAGTCTATGCTCGCCCCTGACCAATCATTAGCTGCGGCTCCCGCGTTCTTTATTTAAATTTTAACGTGCGAACGGTCAGTTGAGCTTATGCACTCGCCGAGTGAACACGTCTTTTGATGAGCATTTTGCGCTCTATTAAAAAATGTGTAAGTAATGAGTTTATGCGGCGATTTTCTTCGCTCCAGTTACTAAATATGCGCAAGGTGTTTTTTTTTGTAAGGCCCTTCTGTAGGAAGTTCGAAAGCTTATTGTTTAGCTGTTTTTATTAATAAATACAAAAAACTTGTTTTCAGCTTTGCATAGAGCCAAAGATACTTGAAACAAATTATTGGCTATACTTATTTTCCGAATTAAACCGAATTTTAATAAAATAAAAAAATTGTAGATGCGGTTTTCCATTAAATTTTTTTTTGGAAACTGAGTTACTTGACTTCTGCGTAGGGCAGCCGCGGGACAATTATGATTTTTGCCCAAACTGAAGCAGACATGCTATTCGCTCGCGCTTCTCGCACTAAAAAATGTTGTGTTCCGGCAATTAGAGGTAAGACAGCCAGTTCCTCAGTGGTGAAGATTCCGGATGTAGTGCCTTACACTTTCGGCCTTATCGTCTCCTTAAAATGTAGGTGATGTAATGTGAGGTGAGTTAAAGGCCAAGCACTATACCGTTATGGATAAAAAAGAAGTTCAAACAATTTAAGGCAATTTCCCTAGAAAGGGTATCTCTAATGATTTACTCAGATAAAACTGTAGGCGTTAAACACACCTACACTTTAACACTCTATGAATAAAGACTAAATTACTTTATACACTTAAACAATCTTCGCTTAATATCAAACCCATATGATAATTTTGTCTCATTCCTACTTAAGGGCATTATATATCCGTCTTTCTTCAACAGATATCTTTCAAAGGCTTTGATCAACGAACCGTTATCAAATATGGGACGATCGCTTAATCTTTTAATGAACAAGCTCTTGGGAAACATCTAAGGTTGCCAGATCGGAAGTCCAAAATATCTGGAGAAAATTTGTAAATAATAAATAAATAAATAAATGCTTGGACAATTTTACACAGCGCCATCTAGCCCCAAACTAAGCAAAGCTTGTAATATGGGTGCTAGACAACTGATATACTACTTATATACTTTTTAAATATATACTTATTATACATAGTAACACCCAGACCCGTCACAGAAATTAAAATTCATCATTTCAATTTCTGCCCGGCCGGGAATCGCACCCGGGACCTCTTGGTGGTAGGCGGCATGTTGACCACTGCACAACTCAGGTCGTCAATTGTCGGGATTTTGTGGTTGTTGTCGGGAGAAATAAATATTTACAATAAAAATGTAACTTAGCGCGATTTTTATTAAGTTTCATCCACTAGTCTTGTTCTGTTGCCTTTCTATAATATAAGAAAACGGCCGCGCAGCTCGATTTATAGTGAGTTTCATCCACTTATTTTGTAAACTTGACTGCCTATAGTAGAAAAACGGCCGCGCAGCGCGATTTTAGTTAGTTTCATCCACTAATCTTGTACCTACTCTTGCCTGTCTATTGTAAAACAAAATGGCCGCGCAGCGCGCAGCGCGATTTTTAGTCAGTTTTATCTTAGTACATATATAAGTTTGAAAAACTATATCCACTGATCTTGTAATCTGTGGTTTCATCCGCGAAAATTACTCCTTTCTAGAGAACTTTCGGAGCAGCTGATTTTCCGGGAGATTTTTAGATTTATCGGGAGTCGGAAGATCACTTGAAATTCCGGGAGAAACCAGGCGAATCCCGACCATCTGGCAACCCTAGAAACATCTGATAATCGTTTTGAATCCTACGACACGGAAAATAGGACTCCTATTGAATTAAGCTGCCTTAACATATCACTTTGCAAACATAATACCTACTTCCGCACGAACTATTTGGCCTTCGGCAGAGTAGTATAGTAAAAAAGTAGTGCCAAAATTTGCTTGCAGTTTTTGGCACTCTTCATATCGTCACTTATTTCTTGCGCCATTTCTTCTTGCAAGTAAAAAAACACAGATTTTGTAGTCCCCGCAAGAATCGGAGCATTGAAAATGAATAAGTACAAAAATTTACGAAAAAACAAAATCAAATCAAATGCAAAATCCTATTATACTAATAAAGTTACCTAGGTAGTACCTATTTATTTCTACGATTGTGACACTCGGCTTCGACACGGTACCGTAAACCATCGTTTTGTGTCTTTCACTGGCACTTATAAGTACGTTATAAGTACTTTATTGAAGTAATATAATAAGTCTATGTTGTTGCCAATAATTCTGTCACCCTTTTGTAATTATGTTACCCTGGTAACGATATATTCAAGTTTGTAAATATCGTTACTTATGGCTGTTACAGCTGATAAGTTTCTTGCGCCCGTTCTTCTTGTCAGCTAAAAAAGTCTGGAACGGGTGGTAGGAAAATATAGACGATTCAAAAGTACTTAACAATTAAGTTTATTTGAATAAAGCTTATTTCACTTCACTTCACTTCACTGACTGTGAGCAGTATATCCGATAGTTTACGGTATCGTAAACAGTTTGCATCAACCCATGGTAGGGCCACTGTAGGCCTTTAGATTTCGGTGTTTCTGTGCATAAAAAATGATGTACCTAGCTTCTATTATTATTGACCGAGCGTCATGAGTGTTAAAAGATGCAGGAGCAGACGAGAAGTGCATTCGTTGGAATTTTGAAAATCGGTTAATAATATTTCGGCCACGTCACAATCGTAGAAGTAAATAGGTACTACCTAGGTAACTTTAAAAATATAATTTAGGATTTTGCATTTGATTTGATTTTGTTTTTTACAATTATTAAGCGATATTCAAAATTTTTTCTCCATTTTGTAGAACTAAACTAATTAGCTACAAAATGGAAAAAAACGAGAAAAAACAATACCCTACGACCGTTTTTTTTTCTTTTTTCTTAAGTCGGTTTTTTCCGGAATATTTACAATTGAGTAAACAAACACCCCCCAAATAACACGAATTTTGCAAAATTCCAAATAAAGTTACCAGTAGATTTTCAAAATTCAAACGTTCACACGTGTCTCGATAAATTCCTCAACCTTTGGTACTATTCCCATCTCGATCCTCCCAAAATCCTCGGAGATATGGCCAAAAATACCTCTCAGGCGATTTGCATCTGATAACCATTTTCAATGGTAACATTTTCAATGGTAAAGCATGTAAAAGTCTGGAACGGGTGGTAGGAAAATAAAGATGATTGAAAAGTGCTTAATTATTAAGTTTAAGTAAAGACATTTTGACTTTGACTTTGAGTAGGTATACCAGCCAACCGGTTAGTTGTTACCTCTACTCTAATCTGCCGGTTAAAACAAACAAACCAAACAACCGGTTCGTTGTTGTAGATGTTGTTAATAACATTAGGAAACAGTTTAAACTCTTTAACCTCCTCTGTGGTCTAGTGATTCGCTCACACGTGTAAGATGCAGGGGTCCCGGGTTCGATTCCCAGAAGGGTTCAGTTTGGTTGGTGGTAGGGCTTATTTCAAGTCTGCCTGGCTAAACTCCCATCATCTTACCTAAGTCTGATGCCCTTACAACAATTGATAAAATGTGTTCCGGCAGTTAGAGTTAAGATTGCCAGTTAATCAGTGGTGAGGTTTCTGGGTGTAGTGCGCCTACACTATCAGTCTTATCGTCACTTATATTCGAAATTATCGAAATTGGCCTATTTTTGATTCAACGGTAAACAATCAAGTATTTTGAGCAGATAAAAATATTATGTAGAAGTTTAATAAACGATCTTGATTATTATACGGTTAAAAAAACGATATTCGTACCTTTACTCGACTATAAAAATATGCAAAGACAAAGAAAATTTTCATTAATTTATATTTTTGGATAATACTTAAAGTTTATTAATCCCTTATTCACGAATAATATATAGAAAAATAGGTAATGACATATAGAAGAATATTCAACGGTTACTTTTTCAAAAAGTGACTTTATGCTCAAAATAACAACAAAAACATTGAAAAAATGAAAAAGTGAGGTTATTTTCATTACTCTTCACACGTGAAGAAAAAGACAAAGTCAGAGTTTTCAATATTCAATATTCAATATATTTATTGCAACCATAATGTTATAAAGATGTTATAACTAAAAACAAAGTACAAATTATGGACCCTGTTGGGTATCGCAATATTGGAATATACTGGCCTTAACATCAGGTGAGGTGAAGGCCAAGCAATATCCCGTTCTGGATAAAAACTGTCCACACAGACGAATGCCTGGCTTCCTATAAAGATCGTTTTTTTCTGCTTTTATTTTGACTTCAAAAGAAATACTGGAAACACAGTAACCAAGTAACTTTAATATAAAAGAAATACAAACGTTTATTTCAAAGCGAGAGTAAAACAATAGTTTTGTTTTCATTGTTTTATGAAAACAAAGGTTGTGTCTCGAGCTTCGTCTCGAGCCTTTTAGGGCAAGAAATTGTTTTACATAAACACACTTTTTGTTTAGGCATATTTCCTATTTACCTATGTCTATTTTTTTTCTCTAAATCCCACGTGATTACTTTAAACATAAAATAGAGAGAGGACAGAAGTCAAGCTTAGTACAGTGCGCTTGTCGGATTTGAGCTAAAGCTTGGACACAAAATATAAGCACGCACTAAATCTACAAATAAGCCCAGCCGCGCGAGGACAATCAAATAATAAGCTGCGTGCTATAATAAGCACCTCTGACTGAAGCACTTGTCTTTCTGTAGCGTAGAACTGTCTCAACCGACACATGACATCACATACCCTGGCTCGACTGAGTCAGCCGTGAGTAGGCTAATATAAAAGTTTAAGCGGAGTGAGACCCTACGTGCGCTCGACCAACGCACACAGAGACACCCTCTCACCTACACGCATAACCGGAATCTCGGACGAATCTCAAACGAGTTCGAGCGCGACGCAGTGTCGTCGTCGGTCGCTGTCTATGTGTGTGTGGGTTGCGCGCGTAGTAGGTACTAAGCTTGACCTGTCCTATCTCTATTTTATGTGTCTTCTGTCTACTTAGAATTTCATGTCACTATGGTGTGCAGGGTAGGTTAAATTTACATGACCGGGTATAGAATCTGCACTAAGCGATGCGTGCTAACACGATCATCATATAGGCGTGATCAAAGTGTACACATTCATTGAACAGAATCCTTGCAAAAGATTACGCTCCCTTTGGGAACCATCGGGACATGTATGTTCGTAAATAGTTAAGTTGTACCTAGTTAATAACTCCTTGGTGCTTATGATGTCCTGGTAGGCCAAAAGAATTTTCAAGTACGATTTTGACACTGGGTTATTTTTAGCCTATTTGACTTTGGATGAGTACGATTTTGCCCGGTGTCAGACTAAGCAGCTTTAGCGCCTGACCCTGCGATTGCGCAGGTTAAGCAAACTTCGCAAGGGTCGGTCGTGGGATGGGTGACCAAAAATGTATTGTCTCGAGCTCCACCGTGCTTCGGAAGGCACGTTAAGCCGTTGGTCCCGGCTGCATTTGCAGTTGTTTACACCCACAAATCCGCATTGGGCCCGCGTGGTGGGCTATGGCCCGTTCTCCTTACCACCCATAAGGAAGGCCTGTGCCCCAGCAGTAGGGACATCAAAAATGGCTAATGGACACAAGGTTTCTCCTAGATCTTCTTGATCGAAGCCTAGATCTAATATTTTTGTTTTTGTTCTAAATCGTTGTGAGGGACAAGTTTTCATTAAAAAAGGAAGGGAAGGAGGGAAATTGACACCGGGCAAAATCGTCCATGTCAAGCTAGAACTGAACTTCATACTAAGACATGTCATGACCTTCTGGAAACCCCAGGAATGCCTATATTCCTCACAAATCTATACCATTGTGCTAGTCGTTATTTAGGTCAACGAACACACTAAAATGTGCGCTGTGATGTGTTATCGAATGTACCAATCCGTACAGTATTGCTCGGCTGGTATTGACAGCTGGAGTAACCATAGACTTAAGAACTAGAGAAAAGAACGAGTGAAGATACGAGTATCGTATTTTTAACCGTAAAATAATCAAGATCGTTTCTGAAACTTCAACATAATATTTTTACCTGCTCAAAATAAAGAATATTTGATTGTTTGCCGCTGAATCAAAAATAGGCCAATTTCGATAATTTCGAATATACTGGCCTGAAGAAAATTTCGTGCAATGGTAATCTAAAAATTATTTAACTACAGGACCGATTAAAAAAATGGGACCATCATGAAATAAAGCTCAATCAATAAAAAATAATCTAAAAATAACACCTGAATTAATAAGCGCTGTTATCCGTAAAAAGTGTTTTAGTTCTAAATTCAAAATCATCAAAATTGGCCCTTAAATTTTAAGTAATGTGCGAACAACGACAAAAGAATCTCCTCATTTGTTTGAAATCGGGCGAAAAAAATGTCTGACTATTCCTTAATAATATAAGAATTGCGAATATTTTTATTAATTTTGGTATGACTATTATTCCCGAAATTCTAATCATCATCATAAATTATTTGGGGTCGGTGCAGTGCGTCCTTCTCTTCCATTCCTTCCTGTCACTCGTCATCTCCTCACCCACTCCCTTCACATTCATATCATTCCGCACACAATCCGCAAAAAAAAAAACAAAAAAAATATATAAAATCCATCCATCTTTTCTGCGGTATTCCTCTTACTTTCCCGAAATTCTAATGGGAAACAAAAATTCACGCGGATAAATTCGCCAGCAAATGCAAGTAAAAGGGTATTTACATGGGTCGATTTTAGTCGACTAGCATTATTTATTAATAAATCCCTCATTTAATTTAACAAAATACAAATTAAATATTTGAAAAACACACCATAAACCACAGAGATTTGTCTGGCGTGCTACAAAGTTGAGTTCGCTACAGCTATTTGATATTAACAGAACAAATCAGTGATTACAACTATAGATTCGTAACGTAATACAATATTCTATTGTCTCATATCATATACCCAAGTAAGTAAACAAGTATGAACCGCATCGAGCCAAGCAAATTAATAATAATAAATAATAATAATTGCTTGGACAATTTCACACAGCGCCATCTAGCCCCAAACTAAGCAAAGCTTGTAATATGGGTGCTAAACAACTGATATACTACTTATGTACTTTTTTAAATATATACTTATTATACATAGTAACACCCAGACCCGTCACAGAAATTAAAATTCATCATTTCAATTTCTGCCCGGCCGGGAATCGAACCCAGGACCTCTTGCGTGGTAGGCGGCATGTTGACCACTGCACCACTCAGGTCGTCAATTAATGATGTAGTGATTCGATTTTACAAGCGATTGCATGTTGATAAAAAGCACTATAGTCTACTAAAATCAACCCGTGTAAATCCCACATAACTCACTTTTTTCTCGACTTTGCAGATCACAGACTGTCATTTAAGTCAAAATAACACATGCAGATTTTGTTGGAAAAACTGTCGATTTGTACACTCTACTTCAGTTTAGCTCTATGTCCTGCTTCAGTCTTGTATTGTGCGAAGATACAATTACATCTGTTACGCATACGCATTCTATGCATCAGGTATGGGTACACTCGAGTAAGTCACATTTAGGGTAAAATGTATTCGTAATACACTTGAGGGCAATGAAATCGAGCTTCGGAAAAATCGTCATTATATTTTATTTTTTATTTTATTTATTTCACGAAACCAACAGCGTTACATAATTTTTTTTTTTACGCTAAATAGTTATACAATTAAGGCCAATAACAGGTTTCCATTATAATTGTAAAATTAGAAACCGAACAAACAAAAGAAACAAATCGAACCTAAAGAGTACCATTATAAAATCTGTATCTAAAGTAAAGTAAAGTACTACTTACATCATACTAAATAATTACTAAATCGCAAAGAAAAAAAAAATTGCATAATGAATACTTAATTCTCACCAACTTAATAACAAATTTAATAACAAATCGAACTGAAATTATATCCGCGTGGTCTGTCTTCGCCGAATCGCTTCAACATTAAATTCAACTCGCGTTAGATGTATGCAATAATGCCTCCAAACACTTATGCACTTTCCCTTTCAAATTTCTGCCATAAAAACATTAAACAGTCAGCCCGTGGCCACGGTCGATGCAACTCAGTCAAAATGTCGGGAAAAGGTAGGTTTTTAAACACCTGTTTTAGTTTAAACGCGTTTAATATTTATTATATTTTAATATATTACAATGCAACGCAAAAGTTTAAAAGTAAAATATAAAAACATTAAATTTTGAGAAGATAGGCATGCGCTATTGAATGCAATGAGGCACGGCTCTGTTGAAAGCGACTGTGTCAATTTCACTGTTGGATATGGCCTTTCCTATATTAGAGAAGGGCGAGGGGAGTTAGGATTAAGTGGTTAGATTTCTTCAATAATTTAGATAGTTAATAAAATTGTAGAAAAGTTCAAACTTTAAGTGAAAATAATGCGGTGTTCAATTAATTTGTCCTCGAGTGTAGGTATAACATAATTTTCTTTTACAAAGTGAGGGTAATAAAAAGGGTATATATATTATTATAGAGTTATAATTTTGTGATGAAACTTTTTGACTATATAAGAAGATGAAGTGTTGCGTATTCAAGAATAACTTATTTTCATTTTTAGTGACCATTGCAGTACCCGTCGTATAATAATTAATATTATAATTCTAATACACAATTTTAAAAATGTTTATCGTGGAGATTTTAGGGCCCACAGTCTAGTATTTTTAGACGGTATCGTTACATTCCCTCGTAGTCACTGCTAGAAGTAGATAGCAAAACTGCTAAAAGTGGCCGTTTTTGACACATTTGCTATCTACTTCTACGAATGACTACGAGGGCATGTAGTGATTCTAAAAATACTAGACCATGGGCCCTAAAATCTCCACGATAAACATTATTATAATCTTTTTCTATTAATAACTTATTAAATAAAAACCTCTGAGGGCGCCACTTTCGGTCATACAACCGCCTTAAGAGAGTTTATGTGCTACACAAGCGCCGCCAATGGAAAAAAAATCATAGTGCTTAAATAAAGACGAAATTGTGAATTGTGTTCTTATAGTCTAAAATAGCCGGATGTCTGTCAAGTACTTTCAGGCCATTTCAGAAGTGACAGACTTATGTTTTAACTCTCTTTACTATTGAAGGGCTAAATGATGCCACGGGTCTCGTACTGATGTCACATGAAGTAAATATAACCTTAAAATTTTTACCGGAAGTGAAGGATTTTCTCAAGCTTCCGGCCAATTTTATTTGCGATAATCTTCTGATCCTCGCTCTGTACAACATTTCCGACCGTGTGCCATGCATTTCATCGTGATGTCATATGACATAGGCAATATTGTCGCGGGCTCACGGACTATTAAATATTGCTTAATAAAAAAACTTTGCGAAAGACTGTTTTAAAAGGGGTGAAGCATTTAAGAAATCATTCTTAACTTACAACGATTTCTCAAGTTTTCTCCTATTTTTCACAATCCTAAATATCTCCTTCTAAAATTGGAGACCGAATAAAAATTAAAATTTCTGCCTTTTACCCTTTCCCAACGTTTATAAACGTCTATAATTTAATTCCAATACTCAACGAACCTTTGTGAAATACATCCGTCTCTTTTACACTAAGAGATTGAGGCGTCACGCAAACTCCATCGCATTCGCTCTGAAAAATACATGACTTCCTAAGACCTGGTTTTCTATTAGCTTCGATCCCGGTTAAGTGTAGGGTGACCATGATTTTGGGACGAGAAATGAGGAATTTTAAGGCTTATACAACCAAATACTGGATACATCACTTAATTTATGTTATGAGAGCTACCTAACAATACTGATAGTAATTTTTTGAGTTTTTGGTCACTATAGGGTTGTAAAAAAAAGGAAATAATAATGTATTTGCAATGCAAAATATATCAAAGTAAGTAATTTTTAAACTTTTAGATTTTATGCATTCACAATGCCATTTTTATATTAAAATTATTAATACAATTAAAAATATTAGAAAAAATCGACTCACCCGTAGCAGCTCAGACGGGACGAGATGGCGCTGGCCTACAGCGTAAAGAACGTGAAAAGTATTAGAAAATTTCGCCACTCCCACTAGCGACTCGGTAGCATAATTGGTTAGTGCATTGGGCCGGAATCCTAAGGGTGCGGGTTCGGGTCCCGTCTGAGCTGCTACGAGTGAGTCGATTTTTCTAATATTTTTCAATTGTATTAATAATCTTAAAGTAAGTAATGTTCCCTAAGGGTTGACTGGCAGAGAATGCTTTTAGCATTAAGTCCGCCTCTTGTACATCATTTTACTGTAGTACAATAAAGATTTTAAAATAAAATAAATAAATAATGAAATACTTTCTTTCCAAGCGCACTACACCCGGAATCCTCATCACTGAGGAACTGGCTATCTTGCCTATAACTGCCGGAACACAACACTTTTAAAATTGTTGTTATGGCGTCAGACTTAGGTAAGATGGTGGTAGCTAGCCAGGCGGACTTAAAATGAGCCCTACCACTAACCAAACTGAGTAAAAATTTTACCCCCGATGAGAATCGAACCGGACCCCTGCGTCTTAAGGCGCGTCCAGATATGTATCATTCCCCGATCCGATCACCGTATCTTTATCATATATAATAGGATAGACTTTTTAAGAAAAAATAAAAATATCTGAAAATTTACTTTAAAAAAGTAACTTTTTTGTTTTTTTTTGCTTGAAAATCTTGAAAAGCAATAACGTAAATGCATGCATTTTGTTTTGTATATACTTCAAGTTTTTGTTTTAAGGGTGTGAACTTACTTGCCAACAAACTGCACTGCAGTTTGGCGAGATATAAAACTGTGAAATCATGTAATGTATAATTCTAAATAAATAAATTAAAAAATATAGCTAGTTTGGTTAGGCGTGCGTTGGAGTAACAATGTATCAAACAGACGGTGATTGGATCGGGCAAATGATACACTGGTGGGCGAACCACCAGGCCACAGAGGTGGTTGTTTTTACCCGACTGCGTGTTATGTTTTTCGCGCGTATCTTGTAAGTAAGTTTGTATGTATGTTTGTATCTAATATTCTTTATTACCTCATATCTTTCAAACGGCTGAACGGATTTCTATAATTAAGATATCGTTAGATTTGTCTTTTCAGCCCAAGTGTTCTTAAGAAGGTGGCGTTATAAAAAAACCAACATGACGGCTGTACGGTGCTATTATACAAAGTAAAAAAAAATTTTTTTTTTAGAATACTGCAATATGGGTGTCAAATTAAAGGGCTTATTATAAGGATTTCAAAAAGGTATATCATGGCCATAAAATATTATAACTAAAAAGAGATAAATAAAAAATAAATAAAAAAAAATAAAAAACCCGCCTGCATAAAAAGACAAGTCGACTGAAAAGATGGAAACAAGATTAAATAAATATTAAAGGCAACATGTCATAATAACATGCAGTCGGAGGCATGCATAAAGAAAGTGACATTATGAATGATTGAATTACACATAAATTAACTAGTCATTAAAATATTGTACAATAATTAAATCTGTCCTAAGTCTTATGTCTTATCTCGAGCTCCACCGTGCTTCGGAAGGCACGTTAAGCCGTTGGTCCCAGCTGCATTTGCAGTCGTTAACACCCACCAATCCGCATTGGGCCCGCGTGGTGGATTATGGCCCATCCTCCTTACCACCCATAAGGAAGGCCTGTGCCCCAGCAGTGGGGACATTAAAAAATGGCTGATGGACAAGTCTGTCCTTTCTCATGCTCAAATCATGGTCACCCTATCGCTGAGATCCAGTATATTATTCAGACCTTCCTAACAAAGGATCCGACCTCATGACACCCGATGCGGTACAATTAGCAACACATTATGAGTAGCACTGCCCTTGAGTTACTGCGATAATCATCTGTAATCTGTAGCGTTAAGGTATAAATTTGCTTAAAGACTGTACACGAGTCTTCCTGATAAAGTTTTAAAGTATAAATCTTCAGCTTATTTAATAAAGTAAAGACATGAAATAGGGGTTAAAGTATGAAATTGCGGTATGATTTTTTTTTTACACACACAGACTCATAATCTAAACCGTTGAAGATTCTTTAGTTACCTATTTCGAATTATGATCATAATAATAATAATAATAATAAATGCTTAGACAATTTCACACAGCGCCATCTAGCCCCAAACTAAGCAAAGCTTGTAATATGGGTGCTAGACAACTAATATACTACTTGTATACATTTTAAATATATACTTATTATACATAGTAACACCCAGACCCGTCACAGAAATTAAAATTCATCATTTCAATTTCTGCCCGGCCGGGAAACGAACCCGGGACCTCTTGCGTGGTTGGCGGCATGTTGACCACTGCACCACTTAGGTCGCCATGATCATGACAGCCAACTGTTAACTATAAAATATTTCAGATTTTCTAAGGTAGGTAAGTACCCCTATTTGTTAGCAGAAATGACCACTTAATTAGTTTTACTATTTATTTAATAACTTAAGAACGACTGAACCAAAATAGATAATTCTATTTTTGTTGTGTTTATTATTATCAGGACAAGGTTTGTATAAAAGACTTTCAAATAAGTAAAGCTGTAAAACAAAAATTTCTCTTTTCCGTCATTTTAAATCGCAATATAACTAATAGATGGCGCCACTCGTGCGAAGCCGGGGCGGGGCAGTTAGTGTTAATTAAATTAAATGTTAAGGCGCTGTAGGTAGTGAAACTAGCGCCGCCACTACATTTATTTTTATTACTCGTAAGCCAAGTCAATATTAAAAAAACTCATGTAATAATTTCTTAAATAATTGTCTCTTATATTTTTTGAATAACCCTTTAACAATTTTCATTCTTTCTGTAAGTTTTAAAATCAATTTTAGCAAAGAGTGCATATACTTAAACCCATAAGTTATACATGCATATTATAAACTATACTCGTTCTTTAGCAGCCAAGTTTTGAATCTTAGTAGGGGCTAGGGGCATGAATTTGTGAAAATCAAAACTTTTTCGAATAAAAAAAAATATTTTTTCTTTTTTGATAAACTGAATGGGAACCCTAGACCGAATTGCTTTTGCTCATTAAAAGGGTTGATTATTGAAAACAATAGTCTGTTTGCATCTTGTCGACTGTCATTATATGCAGTTTTTCTTAAAAATAAAAAAAAAACAAAATTTCTCAGTCATGTGGTGTTTTTATAGTTTAAAAAACACTTTCAGGGTTGTATATACCTATTTACCATATTCGGCTTCATAATAACCCTATTACTAATACACCCTGTATAACGTAAATAAAAACGCAAAACCTTTAAACTTATATATTTAAAACTTTTTGCGTTATTAACTCATTTTGTCATTATTATTATAATATTGTTGGCATACGATCTGGGGGTCTATTACGAAAAGTTTAATGCGATACACGCAGCTGCGTCAGCGTATGCGATATCGCGAAGTGATTGCGTAAGTTTGGCAGTTTTTCTCTAGAGTATCCGACATCATTCGTTTAATAGTCTATGGAGAAAGATAGCCAAATTCAAAATGTTTGTTATATCTACAACTGACGAACTGCGCACGATTATCGTGGCCAAGTGACTGCGTTGTCTGCGCTACGCAATTGCGTACGTTATTTTTGTTATAGGCCCCCAGTATACTTCTATACAAATCTGTGCATACAATATACTTCTTCAAATCAACTAAAACATTCAAACAAAAAACAGAAAAAATGCCTTCTACGCTATACAAAACAAAACCAAAACTATTTTTCATCCCATCTATTCGAAAAGGGCGATTTGGTTCACCTTTAAGTGCACCCAAAGGGGGTGTTTTCTATAAGAAACTTTCAGCGGGCAGTAATGAGTTTTTAATCCTCTTTATAAGTGCGCCGCAATTATCTTTGCCGCGCACTTTTTAAATTTGGAACATCGTGTTCAGAGCCAATGAAATCGAACGCAAATATTGTTTGCATAAAGACTGATTTTGAATAAAGACGGCCAATAGTCGCGCCGCCGGCTGAAGAAAAAAAAAGAAATCAAATTAGTTTGTTTTGAAAAAATAGTTCTTCAAGGGACAGTGAATTAAAATATGAGGCGCCTTTTATTATCTCATATAGAGGGTGATGAAAAGTAGAGTGTATCACTCGGGCGCAAAATATATTTTTGGCTCGGGCGACGCCGACGTACTTTAAATCCCATGCTACGATCAAGATTCTATTAAAGAATCCCTCACTTCGCTCTGGATTAAAAAAAGCGCCCTCGCCGTAAAAATATCATTTTGCTCCCTTAGGATACAAATACACATATATTTATTTCCAAAAAACATAAAAAAATACAAGGCTTAAGTTATCTAGCCTCCACACTAGGCTAAGCCTGTCCTGTGGAGATTAGGGGTCGTTTACCATTTACACATTTTGATGTCGGCACATTTAGTTTACAAACAATTCAATTCTATTTACATAAAGGAAGCGCTGTAGTAGATGAAGTGAGGTGTGGTGTGGTGTGTATTACTTGTCAATTTTTAGCAAGTTCTCTGTTTCCTCATAAGTAAGCTTCAAGAGCAATCCTGGTAAAATGGCTTTTATTTCCTGGACAGACTTGGTTTTGAGTTTGAAGCAATTTACTACCTTGTTATATATGTGGGGGAAAAGGTGAGGTCTGAAACGGTGGACAAAAGCGGTTTTCGATGGAAGGATTGGAACTTTGAAAAAAAATACAATCTACTATTCTTCAACCTCACGTTTTTCGCTTTCATTAAGTTTTCGAACAAGATGCCGCCCCTATTGTTAAATAGGTCAAGATGCCCGAAGTGCGATGGAGGGAACAAAAATAGCCACGTACGTGTGTTTGTATATGAAACTTCGTCGTGTCAAGGCCAAAAGTGGCCACATTTTATGTTTGTGCTGATCGAAGAAAATTTTAAAGGCTATACAAACAATACGATAAAAAACAGGAGTAAGTAATGGATTTTCCAACAGCTTTTCCTCCCGGTTTTTAGTATGAGAAATAAAAAATGGCTTTTTCGAAAAAATATAATATATATAAGTGTGCTTTTCATGTAAGTATAATCTATATAAATAAAAATGAATCGCTGATATTTATGTAAGCGCATAACTTTAGTACGGCTGCACCAAGTTAGATAATTATTTTTTGTAGTGTTTGTTATTATCAGGACAAGATTAAAAAAATACGGAAAGACGTAAAGAAATAATGTTTTTCTTTTCCGTCATTTTAAATCGCAATTTGACTAATAGATGGCGCCACCAGTACGAAGATAGTAAAAAAATATAAAAGCGGTACCACCTTAATATAAAATATTAAGGTGGTACCCTGAGCGAAAGTGGCGCCGCGGTGAATTATATTTAATACTTATTATAATTCTAATACACAATTTTTAAAAATGTTTATAGTGGAGATTTTAGGGCCCACAGTCTAGTATTTTTAGACGGTATCGTTACATTCCCTCGTAGTAGCTAGAAGTAGATAGCAAACTGCAAAAAAGTGGCCGTTTTTGACACATTTGCTATCTACTTCTACGAATGACTACGAGGGCATGTAGTGACCTTTTAAAAATACTAGACCATGGGCTCTAAAATCTCCACGATTTTTTTTTTTTTCATTAATAACTTATTAAATAAAAACCTCTAAGGGCGCCACTTTCGGTCATACAACCGCCTTAAAGAGTTTTCAAATAAGAAAACTAATACAACTCTTTTCTATTTTACTCTTGCCTGCGTCGCGTCGCACATCCAATTTGTACCTTCCATGTACTTTTTTTATTTTCTCTGTCAACGCTGTGTTATTTTTCAATCCTATTTTAAATTCTCGACTTCAAAGGGTTGAGTGATGTTCGTAACGGCCTTAAATCGGTACCTATTTTGCCGGGCAAAAAGTGGCGGGTATCCCTCTTTTGTTTAAATGCATTTTGTCTATGGTTTGGGCTGAATTTACGATTGATAAAGTAATTGGGTGTAGGCCACAGATCATACAACAAATACAACTACAATGCTCCTGGCAGTTTTTTTTCAGTTGAAAACTGCACTACCTATTTGTTCAAGGTTCTAAGTATTTGACAAGAAAAAGTTTATGTTACCTTCTACTTCTGCAATAAAATATTTGTATAAAGAAAGTGACATTATAAATGATTTGAATTATATGCCTCCGACTGCATGTTATTATGACATGTTGCCTTTAATATTTAATCTTGTTTCTATCTTTTCAGTTAACTTGTCTTTTGATGCAGGCGGATTTTTTATTTTTTTTATTTATATCTTTTTAGTTATCTATTTTATATTACGGCCATGATATACCTTTTTGAAATCTTTATGATAAGCCCTATAATTTGACACCCATATTGCAGTATTCTAAAAAAAAAAATTTTCCCACTACGTATAATAGGTAGCACCGTACAGCCGCCATGTTGTTTTTTTATAACGCCACCTTTTTAAGAACACTTGGGCTGACAAGACAAATCTAACGATATCTTAATCATAGGAATCCGTTCAGCCGTTTGAAAGATATGAGGTAATAAAGAATATTACATACAAACACACATACAAACAAACAAACATACAAGATAACCCTCTTGCAGTCGGGTTAAAATATTAACAGTGATAATATAGACAATGTGTTTTTCCGTCATGGTCAAAATTTCTCACTGTGGGAAACGACTGCTTGAGGTAGGGCATTATAGTAGTTTATGATACAAGGTTGGTAAGGAGGTTTCGTGACGATTATAAACCCTCGCCTGCGGCTCGGGCTTATAAAACGTTAACTCGTTTTAAAAAAACCTTAACAACCGTGTGCCATACTACGTTTTTCAATACATTTGCGAGAAAACATTATAGGTACTGCTGAAATTGTAATTTATTCATATAATAAAACTGTAAATTCTAAATATTTGTGCGCGAATTACGCAAAAACCGCTGAACGAATTTTGATGGATATTTCACAATTTAGTAGATTGAGGTCCAACTTAAAATCTAAGCTATTTTTCATCAAATTCAGGTGGGTTTTTGTTTACGAACGTTTTTTTTTAATTTCTACTAGCTTCCGCCCGCGACTTTATCCGCGTGGACAGTAGAAAAATATTGCAACCAGTTTAAAATGACCCCTTTAGTGTATGAAAGCTAGTACTACGGAGAGTTCAAGCTGTTTCCCTGGTTCCACCCACCTGAATTTGATGAAACATAGCTTAGATTTTAAGTTGGACCTCAATCTACTAAATTGTGAAAAAACCATCAAAATTCGATTAGCGGTTTTTGCGTAATTCGCGCACAAATATTTAGAATTTACAGTTTTATTATATGAATAAATTACAATTTCAGCAGTACCTACCTATAATGTTTTCTCGCAAATGTATTGAAAAACGTAGTATGGCACACGGTTGTTAAGGTTTTTTAAAACTCGTGACGATTATAAACCCTCGCCTGCGGCTCAGGCTTATAAAACGTCAACTCGTTTTAAAAACCTCCTTACCAACCTTGTATCATAAACTACTATAACAGTGATAATATAGACAATGTATTTTTCCGTCATGGTCAAAATTTCACACTGTGGGAAACGACTGCTTGAGGTAGGGCATTAATTTTAATAAGGACAAGTCCTAGCGATAGAATGATGGGTAATTTTAATTTTATGTGTATTTTTGCTTTTACATTTTATTTGTATTAAGTTTTTTTTTATTTTTTTTTATTTAGGTAATAATGGTATATGGGTATATTGCCTGAAATAAAGCTATATTATTATTATTATTTTAATACAAATCCTGAGACAATAAAAATGTTAATTTTCTAAATAATTGACCATCGAACCCGGGACCTCAGATATGGCAACACTTTAACCACTCGACTTCTTAGGTAGTCATAAACTTAGCTTAATGTACACAAGCCTACCCCTTCCCTAATCCGTAACTTAATCGTTACTTTAATTGAATATGCTTAATTACCAACTCTTAAGTTACGCAATGTTTTCTTTCAATTACCAAGTCTGTCGCAACTTAAACTTTTGAATTTAGAGTAGCTTTTAATGAAGCGAGGTTCGCTTTGGAATTTTATATGATGGGTGGGCGATATATTGTCCATCAGCCATTTTTGATGTCCCCACTGCTGGGGCACAGGCCTTCCTTATGCGGTAAGGAGGATGGGCCATAACCCACAACGCGGGCCCAATGCGGATTGGTGGGTGTTAACGACTGCAAATGCAGCCGGGACCAACGGCTTAACGTGCCTTCCGAAGCACGGAGGAGCTCGAGATAATACATTTTTGGTCACCCATCCCATGACCGACCCTTGCCAACGTTGCTTAACTTCCGCAATACTAGACCATGGGACCTAAAATCTCCACGATAAACTATTAATAACTTATTAAATAAAAACCTCTGAGGGCGCCACTTTCGGTCATACAACCGCCTTAAAAAAAATACGTGTACCCTAATTTTGTATCTACTTTCATTATACAAAGTTAAAACGACATATTTATATTTTTGAAAGGTTTTCCCAAAGAGAATGTAAAATCGCTACGTTTTAAGAGACGGGACTTCATAAAAATTTTTTGACACGTCAAATGTCAAAACAGGGTTCTTCGATCGCTGCTAACTCTTTCGTCTTATGTCAAGCATAACACGAAAGAGTGAGATAAATATAGCGGCCATAAAAGTTCTACCCAGTTTCATATAATTTTTTATCTACACTCACAACGTAATGTTCCAAATATGAATTCAAAAAAGGTAATATAAATACGTACTTTATTTTCGTGAATAGGTAAAATTAAAAAAAAAACTTATTACGATGCAGTCAGCTGCATCATAAAGTAACTTTTTTTCTCATTACGATACAGGGCAAATCTAAGAAGAAGGTAGTGCCGTGATATTAAAAAAAACAACGATATTTTCCCCAAGGAAATATGACTCATCTCATTTTTTTCTAATGGAATGCGCGCCATTTTTAGAGCATTAAGTACAAAAAAAGTTTTGAATTTTGATTTTAATTTTTACATTTTGTTATACTGAATTTCGTAGGTGTTTTTTATTCTTGCTTAAAAATTTGAAAAAAAATTGACTGCAAAATTATTTCAGATGCAGCTAAGGAAATGACTTACAAGGTAGGTAGGTACATAGCTAATACAACCAAAGTCTCTCTCTCTTTTCTAATGTTGATCTTTTATTTAGTAGGTTCAATCTCAAATGTATGAGTGTAGATAAAGTAGTGTATGAAACTGCACATAACTAGGTATTAAAACACTCGTGTGATACTATTAAAAACACACACTCATGTTTTAATACCCCTCATTATGCATCAGTATCATAAACTACTATTTTTCTTCATGAGTTGCGATCATAAAGTTAATATACCTAGCGGTATACCTAGCGGTATATTAACTTTATGGTTGCGATAAACTTGGTTTTCCATTTACGGACGTAAAGAGACTACCTATTTGACTTTACGGTGTACAGCACCGCTCTCTAGGTAACCGCGCCGTATTGTTTACATAGACAACGTTCTGCGCCGCTAAATTACGGCCGTAACTTGACGGCACCGTTATCCAAGGAAACCCTAGCTTTAGGATTGGTTTTAAAAACCGCGAAAGTAGTATTAAAATGTATGGAAATCCTGAAACAAAGGAATCTGATCATCCTGATCCAAATTAAAATAAAATAAAAATCCGCATTTCTTTAAGAACCACAATGCCATAATGCCATTTGTTTACTTGTTTGTTTATTTGGTTAAGGGAAACAAACAGCATACAATATTACCTTAAAAACTATGATTAATGACTATTACAACAGCCAAAACAGTTTCCACGACAGGATGTAACATTTCAATCAAGTGAACTTAAATAAAATAATGTAGGTTGAAACCGAAACTAAGGTTTATTTAACTAAGTGCTGTAACAACTACTTAATTTAATCAAAAAGGGAGAAAAGAAACTAAGCCCAAGTATATACATTTAGGTACCTAAACCAAGATGGCTACAAACATCACAAAATCAAAAAAAACAAAACACCTGATGCGCTGTTGACTGTAAATTTGTACTATAATGTATTCAGAGACTGTGCTTAAGAAGTTAATTGATTTCGATATAACAAATTTATTATTCACAAATTGTTTTTTTAAATTTACGATACTTAAGGCCAAATATGTCAACATGTTGGTAAGTCTTATTATAAGTACTACATGATCTAATTATAAAGCGGTTTCTGGCATAATTGGTGCGACAACGAGGGGGTGAAAATGTTTGAGTAGATTTAAGACCTATCTTTTTACATTTATAGAAGACTAGCGGCCGCCCGCGGTTTCACCCGCGTGGTTCCTGTTCCCGTGGGAATATCGAGATAAAAAGTATCCTATGTTTCAATCTAGGCTATCTACTATCTGTGTGCCAAATTTCAACCAAATCCGTTCAGTAGTTTTTGCGTGATTGAGGAACAAACATCCAAACATCTAAACATCCAAACCCACTAACTTTCACATTTATAATATTAAGGATTTTACTAGTAAGGTGAGGTGATTCCACGATACACGATATTACGCTACAAACGTAACTAAACCTAACGTTGCGGCGACGTAAGCCTTACGTGATTTCCGATTCTCGGTTCCCCGCTTCTGCTCGGGATATTATATTTTGGTCGTATCCATCCAATCCCCAACTGTACAAAATGTGCTTAAGGTGGTTCGATGAGCTCAGTAGCGCCACCAATGGAAATAATTCATTTACGTTGTATCAAGGGTTTAGATTAAAAGTTTTGATGATTTAGCGCAAATAAAAGACATAAATGCATTTTCTAAATAAAGTTTCAAGAACTCAAACTTAAGCAATAAGTCGTGCATGTCACTAGTGCCAAAAGTGGCCACACTTAGCAATATCCACATTCATAACTTATTGTTTATATTTGAGGCCATGAAAAAATATTTAAAAATTGCACTTTACTCTTTTATTTGCGCAAAATATCCAATCTTTTATTCTAAGCCCTTGATACAACGTAAATGATTTATTTCCATTGGTGGCGCTACTGAGCTCACCGTACCACCTTAAGGCGCTTTCCTGACCGAAAGTGGCGCCGCGGTGAATTTTATTTAAGATTATAATTCTAATACACAATTTTGATAAAACTTTTCGTGGAATTTTTAGGGCCCATAGTCTAGTATTTTTAGACGGTATCATTACATTCCCTCGTAGTCACTGCTAGAAGTAGATAGAAAAACTGCTAAATGAGGCCGATTTTGACACATTTGATCTACTTCTACGAATGACTGCGAGGGAATGTAGATATGGGAATGCGATACCTTCCAAAAATACTAGACTATGAGCCCTAAAAATTCTACGTTTCATTTTCATTAAAATCTTTTATCATTCACATCGTAATAGACGTCGGGGGACCGCTTAGTTAATGAATTTACATCTAAGCTCATCACATGTATAACGACACCTTTTTTTTTCTTGCCCACTCACCACCGGTTGGTCATAAGGGGGGCCATGGGTTGTAATCACCCCACTGACCTAACGGTCCCCCGATGTCTATTACGATGTGATTTTTTTTCATCGATCTAAATATCGACTTGATGATATTATTTTTAACTTTTTAAAAGTTAGCTTTTTTGTGTCGGGGGTTTTTTAAATTTTAAATTTAAGTTTTATTTGAAGCAGCAGAAATCGCAGTTACATTGCTGCTTTAAGGCGAGGTCAGTTCACGATTTGATGAAAAGATTGATTTTTGAACTTCCAATGTGAAGAACTGATGTAGAATTCTACTTCACAAAAATTACTGTAGACTGAAAAATAAACAAAGAAACACAATAACCGAACAGAATTTTGAAAAATGGCATGGTTACTCTGTAAATAAATCCTGAATAACACCATAAAAATAAACTTCAAATCGTCAGATTTCGTTATTTTCAACGACAGTGATATGATTTTTTATGCAAAAAGGATAGCTTTTTTATTGATCTAGCACAATAACCGAGTACATTTTTAATAAATGATCCAGTATTTCAGAAATCAATGTAAATGTACTAAATTTCGTCAAATTTCTGGCGAAGCGTCAATTAAAGAAATTTCAATATGAAATAAGCTGTGCCCTTGTACTACTCTTCTGTCCATTATTTTTTTTCATGTAAAAATTGTGTGTGTACTAAATAAATAAAGCAATGCAATATTCAACCTTATTCTAAAGACATAGTGAAAGAGTAAATTTTGGGAACTGCCTCGCCTTAAGTAACATAGTTGCCATATTGATTCTTACCAAAGCAGCAATGCGTTTTCTGTCAGTTGCAAATAAAAGTTGTTAGCAACAGATTAACATAATCAGCAGACCTATATACTACTTACTTATACATGTACTTTTTAAATATATACGTTTAAACATAGTAACACCCAGACCCCTCACAGAAATTAAAATTCATCATTTCAATTACTGCTTTAGCCGGGAATCGAACCCGGGACCTCTTGCGTGGTAGACCCGCATGTTGACCACTGCACCACTCATGTCGTCATTTGTCATTGCATTTCAAATGCATTTTTATAAGGCACTTATCGATTGATAATTTTTTTTGTAAATATCATCATATCAGCCGCACGTCACCCCTGCTGGGTATAGGTATAGACCTTGTAAATATATTGTAAATACAGGGTGTAACAAGACCCTCAACGAAGCCAAGGTCTACGTATTCTGCCCATCATCTGGACCATTTCTGTTTAAAATTATTGCTGGGAAACGATTTTAATTTTTGGTGTTAAAAACGCATTGCATACACTACCACGCAATGTAACGCGTACAACAGACCGCGCCTGCGAGTGAATGCTACACAGATGCGTGCGGCCGAGTTTATGTGCGTGCCATGAAATACATTGAGTGATGACGTTTTGAAGTCATTGTTTGTTACGAAATACATAAAAATTTTTGATAATGTTTCTGTAGACAAAAATTAGGAAATAACGAATAAAATAAGATTTCATAAAAATTTAACATTTTTTGACTTTGACCTTCAATAACTTCGAAGCTATTGGTTTCCCAGGTATAGTCTAAAAGACAAAAATGATCCCGATGATGGGCGGAATACATGGACTTCGGCTTCGTAAAGTGTCTTGTTACACTCGTTATAGTACCTTAAGATAAAAATAAAGAAATATAACATAGTATTTATACCTAGTTGGTTACAACAGAGCTTCTTACTTTCTTTCTTATCTTTCAATCTCGAAATCCAATGCTTTCAAATTATAGTACTTCTAAAACCGAATAAAACAATTTCAACGAAAAAAGGCACATACTAACAATTACGCTCCAAATTCGCGTAACAAAAACGCCTCTAGTTATCCTTCTACAAATATACATAAATAAATTCCTATGTATACATACCGTTAAACTTATGAACGGTACGATACGAAATTATCTTATGAAAGCTTTTTTCAAATTATTGAAATAATACTCTTTAAGGTGGTTCGATGAGCTCAGTAGCGCCACCAATGGAAATAAATCATTTACGTTGTAGCAAGGGCTTAGAATAAAAGTTTTGGATATTTTGCGCAAATAGAAGGGCGTGTTAGCTCCATTTTGGTTTAAAAATATATGTTTTTAAAATGAGTTGTCAGAGACTAGTTATGTGTACTCTTGTGTTTGTTGTGAATGTCAAATATACGTGCGACTAAAATATCTATTTCCAGTTTTTTATTATTATTTTTGCTCCGTCGCCTTCATTTTAGTAAAGTGCAATTTTTAAATAGTTTTTTCATGGCCTCAAATATAAACAATAAGTTATGAATGTGGATATTGCTAAATGTGGCCACTTATGGCACTAGTGACATGCACGACTTATTGCTTAAGTTTGAGTTCTTGAAACTATATTTAGAAAATGCATTTTAGTCTTTTATTTGCGCAAAATCATCAAAACTTAGGTTTAGGTTTAAAGATATTTATTCTCATACAAACATTAATGTTCACTTATAATGAGATACAAAAGATACTTAATTAATACTAACATCGTGCCTCTGGCGCGTCGGTATCAAACAAAACATAAAATTATTCGTAATATAAGTAGGTAGTTATAGTTACAACTTTTAATCTAAACCCTTGATAAAACGTAATTGATTTATTTCCATTGGTGGCGCTACTGAGCTCATCGAACCACCTTAACGGCTTACACGTTTGTACAGTTTACATTGTACATTATTTATTTTACTTTGCTTACACAGCAAACGTCACGGCTCACACGTCATCGACCCGAAGTAACCTAAAGTATCATAATTTAATTATTATAATAAATGCATATTTTATAGCTCAGTGCAATTTATAACGCCAACTTAATCCGTTTCACACATTAGAGAAAAGAATCGTCTATTTTTAACTTGTAACGATTACGTAAATACATCTCAACTTCAATCTATAGCGATCTTTTCATCCACTTACCTGATTCCACCCTGGTCCGGTTGTGGAGATACTGGTTATCCGTCACACAGGTCCTCCTAGCACAGAGACCTGTCTCTCACATAGACTACCATCATTATGGTTCATAGAATAAGCTTTATACTTAGTTGAATGTTTAAGTAATTATCATATATATGTGAGATAAGAAATAAAGATTTATTTATTTATTATTTTTATATCCTGCACTCCAACTAACTAACTTCTACATCTCAAGAGTGTAACCATACAACGGTTTTATTATTTTAGCTTAGCTATTTGTTTTAAGATTCTTTAGTTTGGTTTTTGACTTTTCTAAGTTTTTTTGGATCTAGGATTTCGTCCGTATAATTACAGGTTTAATTTTTTATCAATATTTTGATGTGTACAGAGATTAAATAATTTTATTTTGTTAAATAAAAACTTTTATATAAGTAAAAGTACACGACTTTTTCTGTAATTTTTTACAGTTTTTATTTTGTGAACTACTTACCTATCAATGTATACTTGTACAGGAATTGTATAAAGACAAATTTTGCCACTCTTACTGTAGAAATATCTATACCAGTAGTGTTGTCAAAACAAGTGAACGAAATGTGCTGTAATTTTTATCCTAGTTCTGACACCTATTTACCAATGTTACATGCGCGGCTCCAAGATGCGATACCAACCTTGTATACACTATGTATACCCGCTTATATATAGTGGAGTCGTCCGAACACGGCTAGTCGATCGCGAAACCTCATGACGAGAGCACGTGCTCCGTTCGTCTACACCCGCGCAGGTCGTTAAAAAGAAACGATACACGTATTAAACCTTTTTGTTTGTGCTTGTGCTTTTTTTTTAAATTCGTTACAAAAAAGGTGAGTGCTTTCTCTAAATATCTACGGAGTGGCTGAAGGGTTGAAATAAGATGCGTTTATATAAGTATTTTCTGAGAAATGTAATGTTTGAGGGTTAATTATGCAGGGTAAATAAATGTTTAATGAAATTAGTGGAAACAAATGTTGTTATGTCAATATGCAAAAATGTGGCTTCCTTATTTTTTAAGAATGTTTACGTCCTTGTATAATATACGGATTTTTTTTTCCATAAGGAAAAACTGGAAAATTGGCCAGTGTTGGCGTGTTTTTATGTAAGTTGACGATGAAAATTGGATTACTCATCCCTGAAAAAAGTTTTTTGCTCAAACATTTCAAATATTTTATAAACACTAGTGTTAAGAAATGTGTCAATCTAATCTGTGTAACTGTCAAAAAAAAGTAGTAATGAAAAAACGATGGTATTGAATTAAGATTATCGTGAGATTAAGTACAGTAAAATAATAATCGGTTTGTGTAATCGGTGAAAATAAATAAAAATACAAATAACTGTCGAGCCTACGTTTTATTCTTTTATAACTAGCATTTTATTATTAAGGCAAAACATTTTGTGTTTGATGAACAACCTATGACAATGTATAATAGGCGGTCTTATCGCTATATTTTAAAGCAATTTCTTCCAGGCATATTTGTCTAGTCAAATCATAGATGGCTGTTTATGCTTTGTTTGGGCATAACAGTCTAACGTGCTTTTGGATAGACAAAGGAGCTTCAGACAATAATATTTTGGTCACCCATCCCATGGCTGATTTGCGAAAGTTGCATAAGTCATTTAAAACAAACTACTTAAAACATAACCAATTAACATGATTTGCTACATAACCTGAGCATCGTAGTTACGACGTAGTGTAATAATGTAATATTTTTTATGGTACCATCATTGCAAAACTTGTATGACGTTCCCTCCATTTCATATCACTACTTTTTAAAACCAACATAACCGTCTACGTGATTTGCTACATAACCTGAGCATCGTAGCTGCTACGTAGTATAATAATATTATGTTTATGATACTATCATAGCAAAAGTTGCTTAACGTTCCGTTCATTTGTTATCAGTCACTGCTTTTTTAAATCAAATTATAGTCAGGTGGGGTAAGTGAAACACCGGGGTAAGTGAAACACCGGGGTAAGTGAAACACCGGGGTAAGTGAAACACCCAACCATATCTAAGAAACTATCGTAGTTTATTCTCATTGCGATTAGTCGATAAATCAGTAGGGTTATTCACGATTGTCGGAAATCTACCCGAAAGCATTCGATTCGAATTCGTATCCTCAGATATTACAAAAATATAGCTATTCACAAATACATTTGACTGACATTCGATTCACTTTCCGACACGAAAGCGCAATGCATTTACAAAGTTTGGTAGCATAAGGTAGAAAATAAGATCGAAGACTATAGACTTTCCGATTCGATTCGGAAAGTTGGTTTCCGACAATCGTGAATAACCCCCCAGGAATGACGAATAACTGCCCTCAATACAACACAGATATCGCTGCGATCATTAAACTAGCTAGTAAACCAAAAAGAAAATTAAAAAAGTTATGTTATAAAATAAAAATTACGTTTTTTTGATAAATCTTTGAAACTGGACCCTATTTTATTAGAATTTGATACATTTTGGATGTCAACGGTTTAAAATGATCCTTTTGTCCTGTTTTTAATTAAATTGACTCAATATTTAAAGCTATTTTGGCCACTGTTTCACTTCCCCCTTGTCAGGGGTAAGTGAAACACTTCTGAGCCTTTATATTCTTTTCGTGATTTTGTTGCTTAATGCAAGTCTTTAGATATTTATATTCATACCGTTAAAGGCTGATTTAATGAGGAGTACATTGCCTACACAGCTACTTTAATTGCGAGTTTTACAGCTTTACTAAACCTTGTTAAATAAAAATAAAAATAAAAATAAAGTATGTTTCACTTACCCCACCTGACTATACTTGAAAACATAACTTGCTACATAAACTTAGCTTAGTAGCTATGACGATACATTATACATTTTTTTTATCATTTCATTGTCATAATGATGACTGTCATATTTTTTCACATGCTTTTCGCCATCGACCTCCTCGACATAAAATTAAAAATACATAAAAAAAAACCGTCGACTTGAGAACCGCCTCCTTTTTTGAAGTCGGTTAAAAAAAATAAACAGCATCAAATACATTTGCTCCGATTCTAAAGAGTAAGTAGTTGAGGGTACATAATATTGTGTTATAGAAATCAGGAACAACACTGGTAGCATAAACACTCAGATTTAAGACAATGTAGTACATAGAAAAATATTTTTTTTCTAGCTAGTAAGTTAGTAGTAGTAGTTAATAGCTTTCATACACAGAGGTCATTTAAACTGGTCCCATTTTTTTACTATTCATCAGGAGAAGTCGCGGGCGAAAGCTAGTAAATAACAATTCCAATAAAAAAATGAGTTACCTGTTAGTAATTAAAACGGTACTAACAAAGTAATAAACAACTAGCCAAGCCTCATTTAATTAATAGGAGTCAATTTTGTTAATTAAAAATGCCTTTTGAACACAAAACTCTTTGAAATGGCTTTCAAAGCGACTAAGTTCGAGCTTTTGTTTAACAACCGCCTCTTTGGTCTAGTGGTTCGCCCACCCGTGTAAGACGCAGGGGTCCCGGGTTCGATTCCCAGAGGGGGTACAATTTGTACTGAGTTTGGTTGGCGGTAGGGCTTATTTCAAGTCCGCCTGGATAACTACCACCATCTTAACTAAGTCTGACGCCATAACAACAATTTAAAAAATAGGTTTAGCCAAACGTGAGATAATCGCGGAGAAATCATTTCAATTGGTCCAGCCGTCTTTGAGTAATCGGTGGACATACACAAAAAAAAATATACAGACGAACAGAGAACCACCTCCTTTTTTGGAAGTCGGTAAAAAATGATGTCTTGCAGTTAGAGGTAAGGTAGCAAGTTCCTCAGTGATGAGGATTCTGGGTGTAGTGCGCTTCTACCTTCGGCCTTATCGTCACTTAACATCAGGTGAGGTGAAGGCCAAGCACTATCCCGTTCACCATAAAAAAGGGTGGACCACAGAAACAGTTAAACCTTTCGGCACCTTCAACTGTTGTGACAAGCAAATAATAAAAACAATATTGAGTACTTAACATAAAACCAAATGAAACTTAAAAACTTTTAATCTGGTGCGAGTCGTATTTTTTCTAGTATATTATTTATTACTGTATAAAAATTGCATTGTGAATGCAAAAATCTCAAATTTAAAAATTATATAGCTATTTCATCTTAATCGATTGTCAAAAATATCTGGAAAGATATTTCAATTGAATGTCGAGGTAATTCCTCACATTGGTGTAATAACGCTGGCTTGCAGCGTAAGAGTAGGATATACTAGAAGAAATTCGACGATGTCACTAGTGACTCGGTAGCTCAGCGGTCAGAGCATTGGACCGGATATACAAAGGTCGCGGGTTGGATTCCCGTCTGAGTATTGATCTGGTGCGAGTCGTATTTTTTCTAGTATATTATTTAGTATTGTATAAAAATTGCATTGTGAATGCAAAAATCTCAAATGTAAAATCTTTTAAGTTTTTATAAGACTAAAAACTGATAAAAATATTTAGCCTGTGAATTTATGTATAACAAGTCTAAACACGTTTCAGAGGCCCATACAATTAACTTAATTTAATACACCCACCCAACCATGGCCTTTGACATGAAAAAGATAAATTCATGTTCGTTTTCTCTCACAAACGATAAACAGATTACTTACCGGGTGACAAATTTTCAGTAAAAATAGGAATGTTTAATTATTATATTATTTATACTTAATGAGTCTTTGTAATATTGAAAAAATCAAATGTTTTTACGTATATCAAAGACAGCTAAGTGACATAATCACTTCTCAAGCTTACGCGCTCACTAGACATGAAATAAAACACTTTTAACGGAAACTAGCGCGGTTTTATTGAAAGTACTTTGGTAATTAGTTGGTATTTGGTTTGATTTTTGATTTTCCCGACGTTTCGGCACCTTTGCAGCTGCCGTGGTCACGGGGGACTGAAGCTACTTGTGAGCCTACCCTCAAGCGATGAATTTTTTAGAACGTTCAGAAATTAAAATTTATCAAATTTTTAATTAGTTTAAGTTTTGGTTTGGTTTTAATTTAATTTTATATGTTAAAAAGAGAGAATCTACTGAAACTACTACCATTTAAGTATAATAACTATAATTTAAAAATATTAGAATATAGTTGGACATTCTTGTTAGAAAAATTGAAATTACTTAGACAAGCAAAACCAATGTTAATAATAGAAACAATCTTGATGTCTCTTAATTTCCGAAATAGTAAAAATGATTTGTAATATTAATGATCCTTGACGTTCACTTTGAAATAATATTTCATATTTTAAAATAATGTTTTGTATTAAAACGAATACAGTATAGTGTAGTTATATTAAAGGTTTCTGTTGTTAGATTTTTTATTAGGTCATTGGATTCTATTTGATCACTAGCATCCGCCCGCGACTCCGTCTGCTTAAACATACGGAAAATCCCTAGGGACCTTTGACCAGCCTGCCTAGCATGACCGATTTATATCGCGTGATATAGCATTTTATCGACACTCAACTGTCAAATTCTTTTGTCTTTTTGACAGTTGAACGTGATAAAACGCTATATCACGCGATATAAATCGGTCATGCTAGGCAGGCAGGATAGAAAGTATCCTGTTTTAATCAACGTTTTTGCTTAATAGCGTTACTAACATCCAAACTCACAAACTAGGTATCACATTTAGAATATTAGTAACTAGAATAAGAATATTTTGATTTTATTTCTTACTAGTACAATAGGGACAATTCTAAACGACATTACCAAAACTGTTCTGTTGTCATTTAAGTTATATTTACCTAAAAATTCATTTGTGGTGAGGGCACCGACCGAACATCTGTCGACCTTCATGAAAGAAGATTTTTGGCCGAAGGGTGTTTTGTTCCGACGGTTTCGCGGTCGGATACCGGACACTGCGTTGCGCAACACGTCGCCGCCATCAATACGTGGAATATAGTATATTAAAATTTAATTTTAATATATGTATGTTAGTCTGTAAGGTATATATTGTATGGGCCTAGTCGCCTGAATTAAATTAATAAAAAAAAACTTTTCATTTAAATTAAGATTGGAATCCTAGACTCCTTAAAGCATAACTTTCAATAATTTCACCAAAACTTATGCGAGTATTATTTTGTAAACAATACCTACCTACGATTTAGCTTTGGTTTTATCACAGCAGCTGCTAAGGTGCCGAAACGTCGGAAAACAAAATATTTAAATGTAAACAAACATGAACACACTAGCTGATGCCATTTTCTTTTCCATTATCTAATAACCTCATTTAAAATAACAGCATTGAGAAAAACGGTCAAGCGTGAATCGTTATCTTTTGTCATAAAAGCTGATTATCTTTTTTGCATTGCGAGGCAGCTTCACAGGCAGAGGCACGTTTGCCTCGCAAGTCAATGTGACTTGGACGATAGCGCACAACCCGACCTCAAGCCGAACTCAACTCAAACTCACCTCATCTACAATTCTGCATGCAGCCCACCTTACAATACATTGCTTACAATTTTGAGTCTTATGACACATTAATAAGCTCCTGTGTAATGTTCGGGTGAGTTTGAGGTGAGTTCGGGTTGAGTTTGAGTTGAGTTCGGGTCGAGTTTGAGTTGAGTTGAGAGACAAAATAAAACGGCGCTTATTAATTTGTCATAAAACTCAAAATTGTAAGCGATGTATTTCAAGGAGTTGGCTGCAGTTGAGTTGAGTTTGAGTTGAGTTCGGGTCGTGTGTTGTCGTTTGAATGCAGCCTTACCGCTAAATAATGTAAGCATTTATGTACTGAGTTATGTAACTGTGTTGTTTTTTCTCTTTTGTTTTTTTATTTGTGTGTTGTATAACTTGTTTACAAATACTGGAAAATAGCGTCGCGCTTATTCTTCTCGAGTTATGATTACGTTACATACATTTTTAGGGTTCCGTACCAAAATGGTAAAAAGGGGTTCCTTTTATGGTGTGACTAAGTCCGTCTGTCTGTCTGTCTGTCTGTCACAGCTGGATATCTCGAGAACTACTTATGGTATCAACTTGAAATTTGGAATAGTTTAAGATGACGTTTTCTCAACTATTTTGGAAATAAGAAAGAAGTAAAAAAATAAATATTTTTTTTACAACAGGGACTGAAAAGGGGTCTTAAAAATTTTAAGTGGGGCGACTAGGACATGTTGGGTATCATATGAAAGAGCGCTGTTTGCACATTTTAATACATTTTTTTCTTTTTTTTAGGCTGCATAGTTTTCGACTTATGATGAAAAATGTAAAAAAAACCGTTCCCCCACCTTTATCTCCGAAGTTTGCAAAGAGAAAAATCTGAAATAATTCTATGTGATAGTAGTTTATGTAAAGATAACAGGAAAAATAAAACGATGTTTCAATATAACACACTTTTTTAGAAATTCAAAAACAAACATAAAATTATTTAGTTCCTCTACCAGTCAACAGATGCCCTGACCTAAGAAAAAAATATTTAGTTCAACTATCGGTCAAGAGAAGGCACTGGCTTAAGAAAAAAAATAGTTCCACTATCGGCCAAGAGGTGGTGCTGACCTCATATTGCAATAATAATTTAATTATTCTACAGCTCTGCAGTGTATTTATTATGATACACAGTTAGTTGTTGTATGGTCTGTTATGTATGATGGTACAGAAACCCTCGGTGCGCGAGTCCGACTCGCTATTGACCGGTTTTTTTATTAATATTTTCACATTTATCCACAAAGACGCCGAGAGGGCGTCCCTCGCCCTCCCCCACCTTGCCGTGCGCAGGCGAACACTCACACAGATGCAAAGCTGAGCTTACGCCTCGAAAACTGTACTATTCATTGATTTAAACCATTTTCCTCCAATATTCTATTTCCATTTTACTGGTTTAGAGAAACTGATAGCAAAATGTTGTTAGATTAGAATTCATTACTAATTTCACGATTTCCAAGAAAATTGAGACTTTGAAGATTAGGGGCTGCCTCTCACTTAAGGGGCCATAGTAGGGAAACATGGTTTGCGCGGGCCATATTTTTATATAGAAAACGTAAAGTTGTAGCCACAAAAAAAAACATACGACAAGCTTAAGAGATTATCTAGTACCTACAAGTATTAAATTGCGTATAAACCTCACAGATGATTGTAGAAAAAATCAGAACATCATCAAAAGCGCTTGTCGCGGGCCATATTTTTGGCGTAAATAATAGCGGAAACGTATTGAATTCTACATCAAAATACACTTTAACGCACTGAGCAGTTGCTCTAATATTTTTTTTTAAGAAAGATAATTGTGCTAAAGATTATGATGAAAAAACAACGAAAAACATCGAAAAAGTGCAGAAGTGAGGTTATTTTCCATATTTTTTACACATAAAGAAAGAGACAAGTGATTTCGCGTAACGGAGCCTTAATGAATTTCTTGGAAAATCGAGAACTGGTTTGTCAATCACATAACGTATTGAATAAACTCGATTAACTAACAATGTTTCAATCTGGCTCACTTTCAATATAATGTATTTAATTCTCAGACTATTTACCATTTCAAAAGTCTAAGGCAGTCAAGTAACTTTAGTATTTTATTGAAATCTTAAACTAAAAAAAAGACGGAGGTCGGCCTTCCTCTCCAAGTTTTCTTTCGCCATTTCTTTCTTGGAGGGGCCTCCCAATTTTTTGAAATGGTAGTAGTTTCAGTAGATTCTCTCTTTTTAACATATAAAATTAAATTAAAACCAAACCAAAATTAAACTAATTAAATTTGATAAATTTTAATTTCTGAACGTTCTAAAAAATTCATCGCTTGAGGGTAGGCTCACAAGTAGCTTCAGTCCCCCGTGACCACGGCAGCTGCAAAGGTGCCGAAACGTCGGGAAAATCAAAAATCAAACCAAATACCAACTAATTACCAAAGTACTTTCAATAAAACCGCGCTAGTATCCGTTAAAAGTGTTTTATTTCATAAAAAAAAGAAGCTATACTTACAGAAATCTTTATCAAAAATACCTAAATTTGTTAGTTGTTAGTTAATCGTTTGTTAGTTGCAAAGTATTTTGTTAACTGTCATTCGATATAGGTACCTATTGTTATAACTCCTCTTTTATCTATTCATATTTTCTTAAAATACATACTTAAAATAAAACAAATATTTACCTATTATTGTGTAATATTAAGTTATTTAATTGATTTTTGTTGCTTCCCTTGTCTGCAGTAGACAGTATAGAAAGTAAAAAATATGACACAATGCCTATAAAATCCGTTATGGGACATAACAGAAATTTTCTCCAAATATTTCCTGAAGATTTCTTTCGGCAAAGCAATCAAGTTTGTTAGCCGATAGTTTCCGAAATTGACCTTGTAACAGAGCCTATTACATAAAAATTATTTCGATAATCGCACGATGTTCGTTCCACTCCGTGACACTATAAAACAATCGGTAATCAAAAATCCTCACGACTTTTGTTTTGATGCCAGGTTTCGAAATTACTAAATTTTTACCATTGAAAATAATTATCAGATGCAAATCGCCTGAGACGTATTTTTGGCCATATCTCCGAGGATTTTGGGAGGATCGAGATGGGAATAGTACCAAAAGTTGAGGAATTTACGAGACACTTGTGAACGTTTGAATTTTGAAAATCTACTGGTAACTTTTTTTGTTTGTTTACTAAATTGTCAATGTTTCGGAAAAAAACCGACTTAAGAAAAAATGAAAAAATGGGTCCTAGGGTATTGGTTTGGCTAAAAAATGGCTAAAAATGTTTGAAAATCGGTTAATAATTGTGACCTGTAGGTGGTCCCTTTAGATTTTGAATTGTAAAAAAACGGGTGTTCCCGTACATAAAAAGTGATGTAGCATAAAAACTGACTTTGGTCTCTAGTAAGTATAACAAGTAACTATTTTTTCCCGGGTATTGCTAGCGAACTAAAATTTACGGAAGTGTAGTTGCAAACAAATATTGCTTAAAAATTGGCACCACGGGGCCAAAAAAGTACAACCCGCTCAGCTTTAGTCGGGCCAGCCACGCACCCGGTGACTGACGTTAGTGTTCTTTTCAATAAATTGCAGTTTGTATTGTAGAGAAAAGATAGAAAGAGAGAGTTTATTAGAAATGACGTTCTTTATAGTCAAATGGTGTAAAAGATGCAAAGATGCATAATTAAATTCCAGCATTTTTAGCTTTATCTACTTAGTTGTACTTTTCGTGTGGTACCTTTTTTAAGCAAAATGCTCATTCCATAGATTTTAGTTCTCTAGGTATTGCTGTCTAAAACAAAGACTGACTATTTTATGCTTTATGGTTCAAAAGTTAATCGAATGACGTACATCGTCCGAACATCACTATAATTTTTTTCTGTAATAGGCCCTCAGTGGCTCACCATATTCGATACCGAAGCCATCACAGCTAACTGTAAAAAACTAGACAAGCATGAGTCCGACTTGCGTAGCGTGTGTTCCGTGCTTATTTTTTTTATTTTATTTCAGACATATCGTGTTCATAGTTACGTCTTGATGTAAGTTTACAATTAATTATCAAAAGTAGAAGATTACAAATTACATTCATGGTGGAGATTTAGGATGGTACAAAAAATAATTGTATGGAAACTTATTTTTTTGTCAACAATAAAACCGGAAAAACTTTTTGTTTGCAAAAAAAACTGAAACTGCTAAAAAAAATCAAGCCTTCATAAAATTATATTGAACTCTGGAAAAAAGGAATAAAACTTTTTTCGCGATTTCAGGGTTGCTACAAATGGTTAATAAGTTACCAAGCAATATTACTTTGTAATTATTTTTAAACAGAGTTTCCGGTAATATTTCAGCCGAATATGGTAGATAGTGTCCATGCATAGAACCCCAAAAATTAGCACAATCCCTAAAAACCACCACTTGACTAGAAAAAATTGTTTAAAAAACAAAAAAACCGTCTTCAAAAAACCTGCCTCTAAAAAGCAAGAAATAATATACAAATCATTAGATACGCATTATCATTGTTATAATAAAACACGTCTATTAAAGTCGGGTGGGGCTGGACGAGTACATCTTCCTTTTTTTATTCTAAAAGCTCCACCCGACTTCAATTGACGTGTATGATTGATTATTTGTATATTATTTCTTGCTTTTTAGAGGCAGGTTTTTTGAAGTCGGTTTTTTTGTTTTTTAAACAATTTTTTTATTTTTTTATTTTTAGTGTAAGTACCTTGTGTATTAGGTAGTGTAGGTATATTATTTAGGTAGAAAAATCGGCTCAGCCAAACGTGAGATAATCGCGGAGAAACATACATACATACATACAAACTGAATACCTCCTTTTTTGAAGTCGGTTAAAAAGACTACACAAAAGTATCCCTTCCCCAACAAAAAAAATCATCTAATTCGGTTCATAAATAACAAAATTGTCAAGTTAGTGATTTAATATCATAGTATTTTCAGGATTACTTGTAAACTACTGAACCGTTTTGAAAAAAATTAAATGGGACCATCTCGCAAGAAAACTCAATCGAACAAAAAAAGAATTATCTAAATCGGTCCATAAATGCCGAAGATACGCGCGAACAACGATTAAAAAAAAAAAAAAAACATACAATCGAATTGAGAACCTCCTCCTTTTGCTGAAGTCGGTTAAAAACAATAACTATTTGTTTCTTTTTACGAAATAATATTATTGGCAATCCTAGACCGAATATGTATTGCTTTTGCCCAAATGTGGATTAAGATACAGCCAAAATGTTATATGAATTGCGGTTTTTTATTTCACCATTATCAGTTCCTATAGAACTTTTATGAAATTATAAAAAAAACGATTTCAGTTTGTTCGTGATTTTGTCAGATTCCATGTTCTACATAAATTTACATGAAAACAACCACCACAAAAAATGACATGTTCCAAGCCTACCCATTTCAAAATCTCATTTACGTCTTCATTAAAAAGAATGATGGAGCCATTTTGTTTCTCAGCGAGTAACATCTTACCAAAGACAAACTTATTTTCTTTAATGAGATCACGTTTACAAAGTTATTTCATAGAGATTTGAGAGGAGTGGGTGTTGTTTTGCTGAAAATTTGCAGAAAAAAATATGCCTTTATTAAGTTAACACATAAAAGCACAAAATATTGTGAACAAAAGCAACTCTTGGAACATTCTGTGCATATAGAAATTACGTACAGGCATTTTTAGGCCATACCGGGCTATCATTGGTGTTTTAGCACTTCTAGCACAAGAAAACTATTAAAAATTAAGAGTAACAAGTGTCATTGCAGTCGTGGGATCGTTCTGTGAATCAAAGAGGTCCCCCGATTGCAATGACCACTGACCGGATGCCCTGTCGGCTAACTTTTCGAACATCGGCGGGTCTGCCGAGCTTCAAATTAAAACAGATAAAACGAAGTAAGGAGTTTCTTATTGTACTATTTGTCGAAAAATTAATAAATGAAGAAAATAACAAATTGTTTAACAGAAGTCTAAAAGATATGTTATTAAATGAATGCTACTATAGTGTAAAAGAGTATTTGAATGATAAAATAAATGCCTAATAAGATATAGGTACTTACATACTTAATATAAACGTAAAATAATAGAAAAATATTATACTAATACACTTAAACAATATCTACTTATATTATATTGTGACTTATATGTGATACACAGTTCAAAACTATGTATTTTTTGATATAGTAATAATTGTAATTTGTTTTTAATAAGGCGTCCTCTCCTACTTCAATTGCTATACCCTACCAGGGTCCATAATGTTCTCTTTCTATAAACTACCACCTATGTATTCACTTTATGGTATGCAATAAAATATTGAATTGAATTGAATTGAAGTAATTTAAAAGATATCCATGTTCGTGTGACATCATGAATTGGGGTTCGCCATTTTGGCCCGACTGGGGCACGATTTATCTGTTTTAGTTTGAAACCCAGCAGACTTTCCGAAGTTCGATGCGTTAGCCGATACGGCCCCTGAAGATTTTTTTTTTTGTGTAATAATATAGAGGTCATTGGCAATGACACTTGTTATAATTAACTTTTTAGTTCGTTTTTGGCAAAGCAGTCGTGTTTTTTTAACTATTTTTTTTTAAAGACAATGAATTCTTAATCGAATAATATTTTTTCTTATTTTTACAGACAATCCAACCAGCAAGTAACCTTGGTAAGTCGTTTTTATAGAAAACTAGCGACCCACCCTAACTTCGCTTTGGTGTAAAATAAACCTATACTACTCGTAAGATAATAGGGGCCAACTAATAATTTTCTATACAAATGAGCTAACTTTGGCAAAGTTTTTTTTTTAGTTCAATCTGACTTTATTTTATTTATTTATTTATTAAATTACAACAATAAAAACATTATTACATTTCTTAAAACAGTGTCACAAAAACCTATTTAGGTTTGACCGTACACTGTCTGCATTCATCATCTTGTACAATAATAATCATATTTTCATGCACAACAATCATTAAAATAACTGTAGGGTAGGCATTACAATTTGCTTACGAAGAGTAAATTTTTCTACCTGCCCAGTCCGACCAACGCACCAACGGCCGCGAGCGCAAACTCACGGGTGGACTTCTGAGCGTTTTATCGAGCAAATTCTATCAAATTAAAACATTTTAGAAATAGACATAATTTGTAAATTATGCATTCAAAGTAAACTATATTCAATAACATTATTAATTCAATTAGCTAGTAAATATTTATTTTTATTTTATTTATTTATTTCCACTTTTACATCTATCTTTACAGGATTAACCCATTACAATAGAGTTACTAAGTATATAAATCATCAATTATTAACAAAATTAAAAAAAATCATTCGCACATTCACATTAATACATTAAAATATAACATAAATACATTTCATAAATAATTATCATAATAGAATTTGAATCATTGCAAAAAAAAAAAAAAAATATTATCTACTTAATTCATTTTATAACAAATAGTGAACATAGCCGCTCTCGTGAATTCACTCAGCGGACAAAAGAACACGTCAATATCATTGGCTATAAGGCTATATAATTTTGATTACGTATTTAATTAATTTAGATTGAATTATTATTATTAAAATTATCAGTACTTAGTTATTAAGTTAAAATAAAAAATAAAACAAACGACTACCTATTTATCCGTTTTGCAGTAATGAAGATAAGAAATATTGTTTTAGTTTAATTTTGATGTTGCTTTCATTTATTTCTTGTTTTAGTGTTATGGGAAGATTGTTTATTAATTGAATTTAATATTGTTCGAAAGCTGTAATAATCAACTTTCTAAATATACTGTCGAATTTACTGTTTACAGTAATTGACCTCTATTTTTTTTTTAATAAAATATATCCTATGTTACTCGCTAATAATGTGATTAGGTGAAAGAATTCTTAAAATCGGATCAGTAGTTATTGAGTTTGAGTTTAGCCATTACAAGCATACTTACTTTTTAATATAAATAAATTGTATATAAATGTAAGTTGCCTTTTTGCCTTTTTCTCATGGTTTAGTGGAGCACGGTGGCGCAGTGGTTTAGCGCCTGGCCCAGCGATTGCGGAAGTTAAGCAACGTTCGCAAGGGTCGGTCATGGGATGGGTCACCAAAAATTTATTATCTCGAGCTCCTCCGTGCTTCGGAAGGCACGCTAAGCCGTCGGTCCCGGCTGCATTTGCAGTCGTTAACACCCACCAATCCGCATTGGGCCCGCGTGGTGGGTTATGGCCCATCCTCCTTACCACCCATAAGGAAGGCCTGTGCCCCAGCAGTGGGGACATCAAAAATGGCTGATGGACATGGTTTAGTACTTATAGTGTATAATTCCGAATTTATTATAAGTTAATCCTTGGAGGAAAACCAAGGCTTCAAAGTTACCTCAATTGTATGCGAATCGACTGGCGATTATCTGTCCACCACTGTAGAAATATCTTTATTATACCATATTTTCGCAATCAGTGATTATTATTATTATTTAAATACTTGATCTAAGCCATTGTTCCATCGAGGTCCTCCATTCAGCAAAGAGAGAACTCGCCGTAATTTATTAGGTACTCTCGTTTGGTCACGAAAAGTTTTTAAGTTTATAGCTTACGTGACCAATGTGATATCTAAAAGGAAATTCGTCCTTTGGGACAGGCAAAGGAGCAAAGCCATTCTGACAATTCTTGCTTTTTATGGTACCTATTTACCACTGTAAGTGGGATAATGGGTAACTGTGCTGTGTTGACAGGGCGGTACCGCTACCGCGCATACGAGCCGTATCTTTTTTTTAATAAAAATAAATAAATAATAATAAATGCTTGGACAATTTCACACAGCGCCATCTAGCCCCAAACTAAGCAAAGCTTGTAATATGGGCGCTAGACAACTGATATACTACTTATATACTTTTAAATATATACTTATTATACATAGTAACACCCAGACCCGTCACAGAAATAAAAAATCATCATTTCAATTTCTGCCCGGCCGGGAATCAAACCCGGGTCCTCTTGCGTGGTAGGCGGCATGTTGACCACTGCACCACTCAGGTCGTCGTTTTTCTTTTATTTCTGTATCAAGAGGAGAATGCAATCTTTATGCATACCAAACGGCATGTTGGACTCGGTGATCCCCGTAGCATGTCCCTCGCCACCCCCAGCCCTCCCACCAAGCCATCACAGCTAACTGTAAAAAACTAGACAAGCATGAGTCCGACTTGCGTAGCGTGTGTTCCGTGCTTATTTTTTTTATTTTATTTCAGACATATCGTGTTCATAGTTACGTCTTGATGTAAGTTTACAATTAATTATCAAAAGTAGAAGATTACAAATTACATTCATGGTGGAGATTTAGGATAGTACAAAAAATAATTGTATGGAAACTTATTTTTTTGTCAACAATAAAACCGGAAAAACTTTTTGTTTGCAAAAAAAACTGAAACTGCTAAAAAAAATCAAGCCCTCATAAAATTATATTGAACTCTGGAAAAAAGGAATAAAACTTTTTTCGCGATTTCAGGGTTGCTACAAATGGTTAATAAGCAATATAACTTTGTAATTATTTTTAAACAGAGTTTCCGGTAATATTTCAGCCGAATATGGTAGATAGTGTCCATGCATAGAACCCCAAAAATTAGCACAATCCCTAAAAACCACCACTTGACTAGAAAACAATAACTATTTGTTTCTTTTTACGAAATAATATTATTGGCAATCCTAGACCGAAATGGTGTATTGCTTTTGCCCAAATGTGGATTAAGATACAGCCAAAATGTTATATGAATTGCGGTTTTTTATTTCACCATTTTCAGTTCCTATAGAACTTTTATGAAATTATAAAAAAAAACGATTTCAGTTTGTTCGTGATTTTGTCAGATTCCATGTTCTACATAAATTTACATGAAAACAACCACCACAAAAAATGACATGTTCCAAGCCTACCCATTTCAAAATCTCATTTACGTCTTCATTAAAAAGAATGATGGTAGCCATTTTGTTTCTCAGCGAGTAACATCTTACCAAAGACAAACTTATTTTCTTTAATGAGATCACGTTTACAAAGTTATTTCATAGAGATTTGAGAGGAGTGGGTGTTGTTTTGCTGAAAATTTGCAGAAAAAAATATGCCTTTATTAAGTTAACACATAAAAGCACAAAATATTGTGAACAAAAGCAACTCTTGGAACATTCTGTGCATATAGAAATTACGTACAGGCATTTTTAGGCCATACCAGGCTATCATTGGTGCTTTAGCACTTCTAGCTCAAGAAAACTATTAAAAATTAAGAGTAACAAGTGTCATTGCAGTCGTGGGATCGTTCTGTGAATCAAAGAGGTCCCCCGATTGCAATGACCACTGACCGGATGCCCTGTCGGCTAACTTTTCGATCATCGGCGGGTCTGCCGAGCTTCAAATTAAAACAGATAAAACGAAGTAAGGAGTTTCTTATTGTACTATTTGTCGAAAAATTAATAAATGAAGAAAATAACAAATTGTTTAACAGAAGTCTAAAAGATATGTTATTAAATGAATGCTACTATAGTGTAAAAGAGTATTTGAATGATAAAATAAATGCCTAATAAGATATAGGTACTTACATACTTAATATAAACGTAAAATAATAGAAAAATATTATACTAATACACTTAAACAATATCTACTTATATTATATTGTGACTTATATGTGATACACAGTTCAAAACTATGTATTTTTTGATATAGTAATAATTGTAATTTGTTTTTAATAAGGCGTCCTCTCCTACTTCAATTGCTATACCCTACCAGGGTCCATAATGTTCTCTTTCTATAAACTACCACCTATGTATTCACTTTATGGTATGCAATAAAATATTGAATTGAATTGAATTGAAGTAATTTAAAAGATATCCATGTTCGTGTGACATCATGAATTGGGGTTCGCCATTTTGGCCCGACTGGGGCACGATTTATCTGTTTTAGTTTGAAACCCAGCAGACTTTCCGAAGTTCGATGCGTTAGCCGATACGGCCCCTGAAGATTTTTTTTTTTGTGTAATAATATAGAGGTCATTGGCAATGACACTTGTTATAATTAACTTTTTAGTTCGTTTTTGGCAAAGCAGTCGTGTTTTTTTAACTATTTTTTTTTTAAAGACAATGAATTCTTAATCGAATAATATTTTTTCTTATTTTTACAGACAATCCAACCAGCAAGTAACCTTGGTAAGTCGTTTTTATAGAAAACTAGCGACCCACCCTAACATCGCTTCGGTCTAAAATAAACCTATACTACTCGTAAGATAATAGGGGCCAACTAATAATTTTCTATACAAATGAGCTAACTTTGGCAAAGTTTTATTTTTAGTTCAATCTGACTTTATTTTATTTATTTATTTATTAAATTACAACAATAAATACATTATTACATTTCTTAAAACAGTGTCACAAAAAACCTATTTAGGTTTGACCGTACACTGTCTGCATTCATCATCTTGTACAATAATAATCATATTTTCATGCACAACAATCAATAAAATAACTGTAGGGTAGGCATTACAATTTGCTTACGAAGAGTAAATGTTTCTACCTGCCCAGTCCGACCAACGCACCAACGGCCGCTAGCTCAAACTCACGGGTGGATTTCTGAGCGTTTTATCGAGCAAATTCTATCAAATTAAAACATTTTAGAAATAGACATAATTTGTAAATTATGCATTCAAAGTAAACTATATTCAATAACATTATTAATTCAATTAGCTAGTAAATATAATTTTGATTAAGTATTTAATTAATTTAGATTGAATTATTATTATTAAAATTATCAGTACTTAGTTATTAAGTTAAAATAAAAAATAAAACAAACGACTACCTATTTATCCGTTTTGCAGTAATGAAGATAAGAAATATTGTTTTAGTTTAATTTTGATGTTGCTTTCATTTATTTCTTGTTTTAGTGTTATGGGAAGATTGTTTATTAATTGAATTTAATATTGTTCGAAAGCTTATTACAATTATTACAATAATCAACTTTCTAAATATACTGTCGAGTTTACTGTTTACAGTAATTGACCTCTATTCTTTTTTTTAATAAAATATATCCTATGTTACTCGCTAATAATGTGATTAGGTGAAAGAATTCTTAAAATCGGATCAGAAGTTATTGAGTTTGAGTTTAGCCATTACAAGCAAACTTACTTTTTAATATAAATAAATTGTATATAAATGTAAGTTGCCTTTTTGCCTTTTTCTTATGGTTTAGTGGAGCTCGGTGGCGCAGTGGTTTAGCGCCTGGCCCAGCGATTGCGGAAGTTAAGCAACGTTCGCAAGGGTCGGTCATGGGATGGGTGACCAAAAATTTATTATCTCGAGCTCCTCCGTGCTTCGGAAGGCACGTTAAGCCGTTGGTCCCGGCTGCATTTGCAGTCGTTAACACCCACCAATCCGCATTGGGCCCGCGTGGTGGGTTATGGCCCATCCTCCTTACCACCTATAAGGAAGGCCTGTGCCCCAGCAGTGGGGACATCAAAAATGGCTGATGGACATGGTTTAGTACTTATAGTGTATAATTCCGAAAAAATCCGTATTTATTATAAGTTAATCCTTGGAGGAGAACCAAGGCTTCAAAGTTACCTCAATAGGGATGTTGACTATTTTTTTATTGTATGTTACATAAATTACCTCTCAAAAAAAGAAACATTGGTAAAAGAATTAATTCGCTAGCATGAAAACTGCCCGAGATATCACAGTGTGAAATGCACACAAATGGACTCGATCAAAAACGCTCCATACTAATGGCTTGCACGTTGTGACGTCACGCCTTGCAAGTTTGTATGCAACGCATAGGAAATTTTTTCACATTGTTCAGCAGCTATATTAAATATTGTGTTTATCAAAATGGTTTCTTTGACAAATTTGCTATACATTTTACGGACTAATTAAAGGTATCATTTATTTTAATAAATTTTATACTTTTTAAATGGACTTGTCCACCCAACTTTGAAGGGTCATAAAACAAATAATATGCAATATATAAAACCAAGAGGTATACAAGCTACTCAAAGGCTTCGGCAAACCAAACGCGGGACAGTAGCAGCGCTGTTTGAATGCGGGCCCGCGCAAGTTGTAATACAAGAGACTCTTTGAACCACGTTACACCAAATTTGAACGCGGGCCCACGCTCGAACTGCTCTGCTCTGCGCCGCGCCGCACTGCAACTGCCGGGCGACAAACCAGGCGGCGCGGGAGCGGGGCAGAAGCAGCGCATGCGAGGCGCAGAGCAGCTGGAGCGCGGGCCCGCGCTGTTGTATAACTATGGCGGGCATGTAAGCATGATACACCGGGGGCAGGGCGTTCGCAGTGCAGCGCAGCGCGTCGAAGCGGTTGACGACTTTTGTATTTTTTTAACAACCGCGTGATGGATATCAATGAAAAGATAATCGAATAAGTGCGTAAAAATAAATGTTTGTATGATTTTCGAGATAATTTGTATTAATTTTCATTATTTCGACATTCGAAAATAGTTGAAAGAATTATCCTCATGACTTTCCAGCTCCCTGCATAGACGATAATATTCCCCATATTCTTCTCTTCTTGTATTAATATCATGAACCCAAATTCTTTTGTTTCGCCTTAAAGCCAAAAGCAGTACGAATTCTTCTTCATCCGAGTCCGTGTCGTTCGACATCTTGCAGCCTACTGCCTGCCTAGCCCGTCATACTGAACGCGGTTTAGACGCGGTCCAGCCTTGTAACTGCTTTAAACTGCCGCTGCGTTCAGTGTGACGACTCCCGCGCTGCTACTGACCTGCTCTGCTTCTGACCTGCGTTTGGTTTGCTGAAGCCTTTAAAGTTTAATATGTCTACGATTTTTATTAGTATTTCGTTATTTTATTCATTGGTCAACATCCCTATTGTATGCGAATCGACTGGCGATTATCTGTCCACCACTGTAGTATATCTTTATTATACCATATTTTCGCAATCAGTGATTATTATTATTATTATTTAAATACTTGATCTAAGCCATTGTTCCATCGAGGTCCTCCATTCAGCAAAGAGAGAACTCGCTGTAATTTATTATGTACTCTCGTTTGGTCACGAAAAGTTTTTAAGTTTATAGCTTACGTGACCAATGTGATATCTAAAAGGAAATTCGTCCTTTGGGACAGGCAAAGGAGCAAAGCCATTCTGACAATTCTTGCTTTTTATGGTACCTATTTACCACTGTAAGTGAGGTAATGGGTAACTGTGCTGTGTTGACAGGGCGGTACCGCTACCGCGCATACGAGCCGTATCTTTTTTTTAATAAAAATAAATAAATAATAATAAATGCTTGGACAATTTCACACAGCGCCATCTAGCCCCAAACTAAGCAAAGCTTGTAATATGGGCGCTAGACAACTGATATACTACTTATATACTTTTAAATATATACTTATTATACATAGTAACACCCAGACCCGTCATAGAAATAAAAAATCATCATTTCAATTTCTGCCCGGCCGGGAATCGAACCTCTTGTCCGGGTCCTTGAACGGGTCCTCTTGCGTGGTAGGCGGCATGTTGACCACTGCACCACTCAGGTCGTCGTTTTTCTTTTATTTCTGTATCAAGAGGAGAATGCAATCTTTATGCATACCAAACGGCATGTTGGACTCGGTCATCCCCGTAGCATGTCCCTCGCCACCCCCAGCCCTCCCACCAAGCCTATTAGGCTTCGCGTCAGGGCTGGGCGGTTCTCACCCCTACCCCACCTTCCAACGATTTCGAAAGATCGAGAGGGGACCGGACAGAGCCTCCTCCCCATCCCCCATAAGGCTTGTGTGGGCAGTCCAGATGGGGCGAATGGGAGAAGGCACCACACCAACTAAACTTCTCTCGAAGACCTGCGCCTCTCCTTTCCCGGTGGGTATGCGTTGGCGCGCTCCACTTGACCTGGGCAGAGCGGCCTTACTGCACCTTGCACGCTTGCATGAGCGAGTAACGGCTGCCTAAGTGCGGTACCTACCGTACAGTCGTAATTTTTCTGCATTTATCGCCGATATAACTTTTGTACCTTTTGATAATGGCATTATACCTACATGTTGTTTCCATTTCGGCAGCGTGTCACTTTGTTATATGTTTATGATCAAACGTAGGTACAGCTGCGTACAAAATAAAAGACAGGTTTATTTATAAAGTTTATTGATGCGGTAAGTGAAGAACTAGCGCAACATAGCGCAGCCGGCTTGCAATTTAGAAAAAACTAACTTTCACTAGCTTTCAGTCATTGAATGAGTAGCCAAAAATTTTCTCATCTTCTCCTTCGCAAGGCACGTTAAGCCGTTATTGCAGTCGTTAACACTGCCCCTCATTGGGACCGCGGTCCACGTGGTGGGTTATGGCCCATCCTACTTAGTCACCACAAGGAAGGCCTGTACCTTAGCACGACACAGGTACATATCATATGGCACGTGGACGCCATTATATTATTCTCGGAATAGCTTCTGAAATCCGCACGCAAAACAACGTTAAATATCAAAATTCACTCCCGCATAGAATCGTTATGCTTAGAATTGTAGATGTTAAAAATGTAGCAATGATAATGAATAAGTAATTTATTCTGGGAATAAAATACCTATACTCTATTTTGATCAACAAGTTAGGTAAGATATCAAAATGTCTTCACATTGATTCAATTTCTTCATTGATGAAATAACGCTGGCTTACAGCGAAAACGTAAAAAGTATTAGAAAATTTCGCCACTCCCACTAGCGACTCGGTAGCATAATTGGTAAGTGCATTGGGCCGGAATCCTAAGGGTGTGGGTTCGAGTCCGTCTGAGCTGCTACGGGTGAGTCGATTTTTTCTAATATTTTTTTCAGTTATAGTAAGTAACTTAATATATAAAAATAGCATTGTAAATGCTAAAATCTAAAATTAAATGTTTTTCAATGTTTTCGTAAAAACTTTCAATGATAATAAAATTTTGTATTGTAACTTATAGTATGCGTTCTTCTGTACCTTTTTCTACGAAACACCCCCCATTGTAATCAAAAACTTTTTATGGAATGAAACTCGTTATCCAAGAGTTTATTATTACGCAGAGTTTTTAACTTAAATTTTTGCTTTCAGTCATTATACTTTTAGCTGGCATTTTTAGGTAGTTTTGATCAACATTCAATTACTAGGATTATAGCTTAGAATAATAACACCTAGACTAGAAGCCGTGTCCTCGTATGCAAAGTGAGGCAACTAAAACTGAGCCACAAAGGCTCAGTTTCAGATTTACATCCTTCATACGTTACATAATCGTAACTAAAACCCAATAATAATAACGGGTGTAACAAGACCCTCAACGAAGCCGAAATCCACGCATTCCGCCCATCATCAGGATCATTTTTGTCTTTTAGACTATACCTGGGAAACCAATAGCTACGAAGTTATTGAAGGTCAAAGTCATTTTTTTTTTTATAATTTTTATGTAATCTTATATTCGTTATTTCCTAACTTTTGTCCAAAGAAACATTATCAAAATTTTAAGTATTTCGTAACAAACAATGGCTTTAAAACGTCATCACTCGGTGTATCTCATGAGCACGCACATAAACGCTGACTTTCAACTCGGCCGCACGCAGCTGTGTAGCATTCACTCGCAGGCGCGGTCTGTTGTACGCGTAACATTGCGTGGTAATGTAATCAATGATTTTTTAACACCAAAAATTAAAATCGTTTCCCAACAATAATTTTGATCAGAAATGGTCCTGATGATGGGCAGAATACGTAGACCTCGGCTTCGTTGAGGGTCTTGTTACACCCCGTATAGTGACTAATCTCCTAAAGGTAGGAAAATTTAAACTGTTTTGTACTTATTTTAGGTATGATTAGTTTTTAATGGAGAATACCTATAAATTACGTACTCATTTATATAAAACCTTGTTTATAACATAATGGTACGGTAGGTCTTTTTTTACCCGACTGCGGGTTATGTATTTCGCGCGTATCTTGTAAGTATGTTTGTTTGTATGTAATATTCTTTATTACCTCATATCTCTCAAACGGCTAAACGGATTTCTATGATTAAGATATCGTTAGATTGGTCTTTTCAGCCCAAGTGTTCTTAAGAAGGTGGCGTTATAAAAAAACCAACATGGCGGCTGTACGGTGCTATTATACGTAGTAAAATATATTTTTTTATAGAATACTGCAATATGGGTGTCAAATTAAAGGGCTTATTATAAGGATTTCAAAAAGGTATATCATGACCGTAAAATATAATAACTAAAAAGAGATAAATAAAAAAATTAAAAAACCCGCCTGCATAAAAAGACAAGTCGACTGAAAAGATGGAAACAAGATTTAATAAATATTAAAGGCAACATGTCATAATAACATGCAGTCGGAGGCATATAATTCAATCATTCATAATGTCACTTTCATTATGCATGCCTCCGACTGCATGTTATTATGACATGTTGCCTTTAATATTTATTTAATCTTGTTTCCATCTTTTCAGTCGACTTGTCTTTTTATGCAGGCGGGTTTTTTAATTTTTTTAATTTATTTTTTTTGTTTAATATTAATTGTTACTTTAATTGTCAAAGACTGTTTGTTACCTTAAAAACTCTTACTTTTTTACCGTTACTTTAAAGTTAACGTTATTCCAATTAATAACGTTACATTTTTACGGTACTATTGTAACGGTAAAGTTTAACGCTATATTTAACGGTAATTTTACCGGTACAATATTTTTAACGTTATTTTTGATACGATAAAATGTTTTAACGGTATTTTTAACGTTATTTTTTTGTAACGTTATTTTTTTAACGGTATTTCAATCCCTGCTTGTAGGTAACTATATCGTTCTAGGTATTATTATTCTAAGGATTATATAAAATGCCTCCCTTTTTATTTTCATTCATTGTGTAGCAATAAAGTAACATCAGCTAACTGTCATTGACATCTCCTATTTGACCAAACAAAAGTGCCCTGCTAAGGAGTTTGCCCCAGGGTTGAATTTTCGAAACTACCTATCCCAAAAGGCTCTTAAACGACTTTTTACTTACCACTTTACGGCGAAATCCTTTTAGCACAGTGTATGCAATGCAGTATCACATCTTTAAAATATTAGGATCTTACAGTTAGCTGTTAATATTTTAAATGCGAAAATCGTTTGTTACACTTAACTTCTCAACCGATCATCATGGAATTTTGGATACACACACGTTGTCAGGGGACATAGGGTACATTTCATCCAGAAAAAACTTAATCTTAATTTTTTTTTATTTTTGTGTTAACCTATTGAGCCCCACGGGTTCCAGGCACCCTCGAGAAATTTATACCGTCAAGCATCGCGGGTGCCTCCAGGCACCCAGAGATCAAATATTTTGCCTTATTGTAAATTAAATAAATCTTGGATTTAAATTTAATGTGTAATCCTAATACTTTGTTTTTTAAATGGCTGTGACATACGGACGGACAGACATTATTCTTATTATTATTATCGAATGAGGAATAGTGGCCACCTCTAGTGTTAGAGCTTATCAAGCCGCCCGTAAGGCCTCTAACTTGGCTTAACGACTGTTATCAGATGACAACAGTCGGGACCGACGGTTTAACGTGCTCTCCGAAGCACGGAAGCGCTCTGTTGTAATGCCACTTAACGGTCACCCATCCGACACCTGGCCGGACCGAGTGTTGCTTAACAAACGTATTTGAGTACAATCAGTCTGTCAAGTTCCGCCATGAGCGCTTCAAACAGACAGACAGACATGACGAAACTATAAGGGTTCCGTTTTTTGCCATTTTGGCTACGGAACCCACAGACGAAGTCACGGGCAACCGCTTTACCGTTCACGGGCTTTATCGATTCAGTTTTTAAAATAAAAAAAAACTCATCCATTTTTTTTTATTCTTTATTTAATTTAGGGACTTATTTACAAACTCATCCATTTCTAAAATGCCTATTCAAAATTAGAAGCGCCATCTAGCTTCGATTAGATTGTAATAGAAGAATACCTACCAAACAGCAAACAGCACTTTTGGATACCTCGTGGCGACATCTATTAGATTAATTTTTAAACAACATACAATTTGAGCTACTTTTTAAGGCACAAACGCAAACAGCTCACTCAGTCACTAGTTTTAATTATTGGGCTATTCCATTATATCCCAATCTTAGACATAGAAAATTTTTCGCTACGCATCCCAACATAGAGAGAAAATTGGGAAGAGTGGAAAAAAACTTTTTAAAAAAAAAAGGAAAACCTCCTTCAAAAAAATCTGAAAACAAAAACAGCTTCAAAATTAAATATAATCAGGTGGGGTAAGTGAAACATACTTGATTTTTATTTTTATTAAAGGTTAATTTAAGGTTATTTATTAAGGTTTAGTAAAGCTGTAAAACTCGCAATTAAAGTAGCTGTGTAGGCAATGTACTTCTCATTAAATCAGCCTTTAACGGTATGAATATAAATATCTAAAGACTTGCATTAAGCAACAAAATCACGAAAAGAATATAAAGGCTAAGAAGTGTTTCACTTACCCCTGACAAGGGGGAAGTGAAACAGTGGCCAAAATAGCTTTAAATATTGAGTCAATTTAATTAAAAACAGGACAAAAGGATCATTTTAAACCGTTGACATCCAAAATGTATCAAATTCTAATAAAATAGGGTCCAGTTTCAAAGATTTATCAAAAAAACGTAATTTTCATTTTATAACATAACTTAATTTTCTTTTTGGTTTACTAGCTAGTTTAATGATCGCAGCGATATCTGTGTTGTATTGAGGGCAGTAATTCGTCATTCCTGATTTAACGACACATCGCTATGAGAATAAACTACGATAGTTTCTTAGATATGGTTGGGTGTTACACTTACCCCGGTGTTTCACTTACCCCACCTGACTATACCTCTAAAAAGCAGGAAATAATATTCGAATCATTCGTTACACATATCAATATTAATAAAACATGTCTATGTGTAACGAATGATTCGAAGATTATTTCTTGCTTTTTAGAGGTATTTAATTTTGAAGCTGTTTTGTTTTCAGGTATAATTTTGAAGCTGTTTTGTTTCAGGTTTTTTTGAAGGAGGCTTTCCTTTTTTTAAAAAAAGCTATTTTACAATTACAAACAATTTACAGATTCTATAGACAAATCCGAAATGCGTTTGGAGTAAGTTATTAGTCTTTACAAGGCTTACGGTTGTCTACTTTAGGCTTTTAACAGCTTTTCGGCCGTTATTTATTGTTACAGTAGCTCAAAGGATTCGTATTGTAAACACAATTTTAACTCATAAACAATGAGTTTATTTACTAAGGCAATTGCTGAATTATAATAATACTAGCGGCCGCCCACACATCGTTTACGTGGACCTTTTATTTTCACCATTGAAAATGGTTATCAGATGTAAATCGCCTGAGATGTATTTTTGGCCATATCTTCGAGGATTTTGGGAGGATCGAGATGGGAATAGTACCAAAAGTTGAGGAATTTATTGCGACACTTGTGAACGTTTGAATTTTTAAAATCTACTGGTAACTTTTTTTGGAATTTAACAAAATTTGGGTAAATTCGAGTTTTTTGGGGGGTGTTTGTTTACTAAATTGTAAATATTACGGAAAAAAACCGACTTAAAAAAATTTATAAATGAGTCCTTGCCTAGGGTATTACTTAGGCTACAAATGGCAAAAAAATTTTGAAAATCAGCTAATAATTGTGACCTGTAGATTTGGAATTGTAGAAAAACGGGTGTTTCTGTAGATAAAAAGTGATGTAGCTTCCATGATTATTGACCGATCGTCATGGTAATAGTGTTAAAAGATGCAGAAGCAGACGAGAAGTGCATTCGTTGGAATTGTGTAAATTGGTTAATAATATTTCGGCCGCGTCAAGGCAGTCAGCGGCAGCTTTCGTAAAAATAAATAGGTACTACCTAGGTAACTTTAAAAATGTAATAGGATTTTGCATTTGATTTTGGTTTTCCGTAAATTTTTGGGTTCATTTTCAATGCTCCGATTCTTGCGGGGACTGTAAAATCTGTGATTTTTTATTCACCGGGAACAGTATTATTTTTCTGGATGAAAGGTATGTTTGATTTAATGTTTAAAAAAAATGTTTTTAAAAATGTCCTTTTCTGTACCCGAGACCAATTAGTCTTTATGTAAAATTTCATGATGATCGGTTAAATAGTTAAGTAAGACGTGAAGGTGTAACATACAAACAAACTTACTTTCCTATTTAATGTTTATTGAGAAAGGAGTAATAAGGATAAGTAAAGGATTTTACTTTATTTTATTTACTAGCTTCAGCCCGCGGCTTCACCTGCTTGTGTGTATATGTGTATTTGTAACCACTCTCCAAATTTTAAGGATGTGTTCAGTCCATGAAACTGAACAACTTTCTCTAAGAAACATAGGGTCAAATATGTAAAAAAAATGGCTTTCCATACAAATCAAAGAGATCACGTGATCAGTTTAGTATGGGATGACCAAAATTTTTTGGCGTATTTCGACACATGTTTCATGGAGAAAGTTGTTTAGTTTCATGGACTGAACACATCCTTAAAATTTGGAGATTGGTTACAAATACACCCTGTATATTTGGGAAGTATCTGAATTTATATCTGTGGTACTGTTTATCGGGATAGGATATTTTTGTTAATACTATCTAGTATGTGCCCAATTCCATCCAAATCTGTTTAGCTATTTTTGCGTGATTTAGCATCCAAATATTAATTATACTTGTAATAAATTAAATACTTAGATGAAGTAATTTTCCTTTAGTTTAATAAAATCTTTTGACTTTACTATTTTTTAAGAAAAATTAAGTTCGAATTCGGTTCATCTGTTCACTATGACTTTAGTAAGTAGTTTGTAGTAATGGAATGAAATATACTTGTTTTTCGGAAAAAAAATGACCACTTTATTGTCTTTTAGGATAAAGTAAGCGGGTAACATTGATTCAAAGTGACTTTTGTGAAAAAAAATCGAGCTTAAGGCGGTTGTATGACCGAAAGTGGCGCCCTCAGAGGTTTTTATTTAATAAGTTATTAATAGAAAAAGATTTTAATAATGTTTATCGGTGGAGATTTTAGGGCTCATGGTCTAGTATTTTTAAAACAATGATAATGCGTATCTAATGATTTGTATATTATTTCTTGCTATTTAGAGGCAGGTTTTTTAATTATTTGCAAATTGATTCTTAGTGGATATTGTGTCCTAAAATTGGTGCAGTTTTGTGACAAGTCTACGCATCTGAACAATATGTAGGATAATTGAAATAGGTGCGATCTTGGTTGTGTGAAGCTGAGAGTTTTATTGTAGTGGTGGCTACCTCGGCAGAACTTACCGAGTAAACTGTATCGATATATTTGATGCCAAATGCTCCAAGCAGCATTGGAATGCGATGCACCCGCACCGTAAACTGAAACAATACCACTGAATTATTTAACACTTGACACTGGCAAAAATTACTCCCTGAAGAGGAGTAGATTGCCATAACAAAAATAAGAAGAATACAACGCTGGAAGCAATTTTCATATTATAAACTATCGAAGCCTAGTAAAATAACACGTAAGATTTATTTGCAATTTATTTGAGCAAATAAATTAATCATTAATCTTCATAATCTTACAAACAATATAGACGATTGAAATATAGGTATCCGCAATTTAATGTTGATGACATCTCATCCTTGAAGCTGCGAAGGGATTAACGCGGCCTAATTTTTTATATAAAGCAATTAGAGGCATCGTGGAATCACCTTACCTTACTAGTAACATCTTCTATAAATGTAAAACGATAGGTCTTAGATCTACTCAAACATTTGCACCGCCTCGTTGTCGCACCAATTATGCCAAAAACCGCTTTATAATTAGATCATGTAAGATCATTACCAAAATGTTGACATATTTGGCTTTAAATATCGTAAATAAAAAAAAAACAATTTGTGAATAATAAATTTGTTATATCGATATCAATTAACTTCTTAAGTACAGTCTCTGAATACATTATAGTACAAATTTACAGTCAACAGCGCATCAGGTGATTTTCTTGATTTTGTGATGTTTGTATCCATATTTGTCGTTAACTCTTGGTTAACCTTAATGTTTATACTTGGGCTTAGTTTCTTTTCTCCCTTTTTGATTAAATTAAGTAGTTGATACTGCACTTAGTTAAATAAACCTTAGTTTCGGTTTCAATCTCCATTATTTTATTTAAGTTCACTTGATTGAAATGTTACATCCTGTCGTGGAAACTGTTTTGGCTTTTGTAATAGTCATTAATCATAGTTTTTAAGGTAATATTGTATGCTGTTTGTTTCCCTTAACCAAATAAACAAACAAACAATTAGGAGAAAGTTGCCAACACATTTACCAAAGCATAAACAGAAAATCTTCAACAAAACCTGCAAGAAAGACTCGAAACCTTACTCAATTTCAGTGTGAAATTTCCCTTTTATTTCCAACTTTATATGAATTTTCTTGAAACATACGTAGCGGTGAACAAATGCAACAGAGGTCGCTGAACTTAGCGTGCTTACTGTATGTTAAACTCAGACTATCTTTCTATTTCACAGGTTAAAGGGATTACCTAGCAAAAGTTCTGTTTTCTAGTCTTGTTCTAGATCTAAACGGACAGGTGAAGTGATATAACAATTCATTTAAGGCGGTTGTATGACCGAAAGTGGCGCCCTCAGAGGTTTTTATTTAATAAGTTATTAATAGAAAAAGATTTTAATAATGTTTATCGTGGAGATTTTAGGGCCCATGGTCTAGTATTTTTAGAAGGTTATCACTACATGCCCTCGTAGTTATTCGTAGAAGTAGATAGCAAATGTGTCAAAAACGGCCACTTTTAGCAGTTTTGCTATCTACTTCTAGCAGTGACTACGAGGGAATGTAACGATTCCGTCTAAAAATACTAGACTGTGGGCCCTAAAATCTCCACGATAAACATTTTTAAAATTGTGTATTATAATTATAATATTAAATATAATTCACCGCGGCGCCACTTTCGCTCAGGGCGCCACCTTAACTAGCGAGCACGAAGCGTCTCTGCTTCAGCTTGGGCAGAAATGCTTAATGTCCGTTTGTTCTCTTCTACTGATCGCATTTCTCAACGTCAGATTTTCGTGAATTTTTGTGAGCATGGGGGTTACTTTCGAACACAAACGAGGTTCTGTACCCTTAGCACGAACAGCTATTGAGGAAAAAAACGCGCGTAAAATTACTCGATAGACAATTCTCTATGGAAAATTTAATTTTGCTTATCGGCGATAGATGGCGCTGTCCAAATTTTCAGTACAAAATTGCACTCTCGAATGATTTTACGCGCGTTATTTTTTTCGATAGCTGTTCGTGCTAAGGGTACTGAGATCGAATTGGTATCGAATAAACGTTTCAACAATTAATTTCCTTTGCCATAATATAGTCATATTTTATGTATGTAAGTCATATTTTACGTATCTCATTTAAAATGTATACATCGTATACATATATCGTTTTTCGGATCACCTGTTTATTGACATTGTTGTTCTTTGACATTCTATTTCTATGTCTAAAACACACAGATTTTGTGACGGAACGCCAAAAAGATTTTTTGACAGTTCAAGTATTTATCCATAAAAAGCCATTTCATTGTCGATATATCGTTCCTTTTATGACATCGTAAAGTCATATGAAGTACGTGAAAACATATATTGTATGATGACACCGGAAGTCGTTTTTATGTTCCCCAATGATATAGAAGGCTTTGTACCGGATGTGGGGGGAAGTGAGGAAGTGTCGGTAAGGCTAAGGCCACACGTCACACTACACGTGCAAAGCTTAAAATTGCTTGACTTATAGTTATAGCCTTGCTACAGTACTTGCGTGGTAACTAGGTACTTAAGGTGAACAGTGCTTGATCGACGGTCAGCGCTGACGTTTAACCGCCTCTGTGGTCTAGTGCAGGGGTCCCCAAACTACGGCCCGCGGGCCGGAGCTGGCCCGCGGGCCGTAGTTTCGGGTAGTAGTAGGTCGTAGTCTCGGTATTGATTAGAAAAAAAAAATTGCTACGCGCGCGTTGACGTGCATGCGCTACTAACGGTCTACGCAGCGGTAAGCGTTGACGATATGCACTGACCGTTCGGTCACTTGCAGAGCCAACTCCCATAGTAACAATGTAATACGTTCACGTCTGTTTACTAGAATTAGTCGAAGCGAGTAGTTTGGCTATAAAAAAGCTTCACACTCGCCGCGAGTATTCGCTGTGTGCTGTGTGTGTGACAGACTATTCGCTGCGATTAGATTCACCCGTCACTGCTGTTCAGCGAAAGCATTTGCAGCGAATATTCACTGTGTGACCGAAGCTTTAAAAGCAAGGCTCTTTGGAGTGGTCTAGATGATAAGCAACTTTTGAAATTGATGACTTTTGGATGTCTATTGAACGTCTTTTCTGTATAAGTTGTGCGTCAAACACGCCATTGTCTGAAATAGCATCTAGAGAGTTCATTCAGCGAATGTTGAAGTTAAGCTATCAAAATCCCAGAAGTCCCCTCTAACTCAGGCATATTTTAATCAAAACAGAATTAAACTAAGAAAATTACTTAGTCGACACTATAAGGCCATTCGAAAAACTCTGTCTCTGTCTTTTTCTTAATGTGTGCCAGGGCCATTTTAATAGATCACATTTGACGCTTCACCAAAATTCAACAACGCAACCTTCTTATGAAATTGTCTTCGCTCCCCGGCTAATTTAACCGTTGACGTTATGTACCTATATTAAAATCTGGTGCATGTTTCATCTAGATACGCTATCTAGAACAAAGTCCTATAAAAATTTGGTGCATGTTTCATCTTGATAAGCTATCTGTAACAAAGTCCATTTAAAATCTGGTACCATGTTTCATCTTGATACGTTATCTAGAACAGTTCTCTTAAAATCTGGTGCATGTTTCATCTTGATACGCTCTCTAGAAAAAAGTCCTCTTAAAAATGGTGCATGTTTCATCTTGATAAGCTATCTATAACAAAGTCCTCTAAAAATCTGGTGCATGTTTCATCTTGATACGTTATCTAGAACAGTCCTCTTAAAATCTGGTGCATGTTTCATCTTGATACGTTATCTAGAACAGTCCTCTTAAAATCTGGTGCATGTTTCATCTTGATACGCTCTCTAGAAAAAAGTCCTCTTAAAAAGTGGTGCATGTTTCATCTTGATACGCTACATAGAACAAATTCCTTTTAATATCTGATGCATGTTTCATCTTGATACGCTACCTAGAACAAAATCCACGCGGACGAAGTTGCGGGCCGCTGCTAGTTTTTTGAATAGAGTCTAAGTTACAGCGTGAAAAAGTTGTAATTTTTGCCAACTGAAAATATGCCATTTTTATACAGGGTGTTACAAAAGAACTCGCAATGCCGTATGTGGTAGATATAGGGACCATCAAAGTTAACAACTTTTACTATGGGACCAACTCTGAAATCGCGAAAAAAAATCAGCCGTTTCATACATACATTTTGATATTTTCGTTATTAATTTATAATGAAACAGTCGATTATTTTCGCTACTTCAGAGTTGGTCCCATAGTAAAAGTTGTTCAGTTTGATGGTCCCTATCTCCCTGCCATGTTCGGCATTACGAGTTTTTTCGTAACGTTGTATATTAAATCTAAGTTTGAATTTTAATCCAATGATAACAATTAAGAAGAGTCTGTAATGAAAAGCAAAATAAAAGATTCCATGCAAAAAAACTCTACATTACAAAGTTTACATTTCTTTTTAGGACCACAAAAGAACCTCAAGGGAATTAAAGATTTACGACGTTAAGTTTAAGGTACAATTTATTTTATTTTCTCCTGTGAAATTTGTTGATACTGTTCTGAGACACAATAAAAACGTTGAGTGAATTTATTTATCTCTGAAGAGTCGAACGAATTGTAGATTAAATTAAAAAATACAATTTAAAATTGTATTAAAAAACTTTTTATTTATTTGAGAACAACCATAATATTAGTCAATGGAACAACTCAAAATCAAAGTCAAATTCGAAATGACTTTATTCAAATAAACTTAATAAAACTAACTATTGTGCGTATGTGGAATTATTCATTTAAAGGTAAAATACCAACTACGTATATTCCTATAAACGCAAATACCACCTTGGTCTTAGAGTTATATTGTTACTGAAGTAGAGTGGCCGTTGAAACTATTTCGCTAAGGTTCCAGCTATCCTAGCTAGGTTCTATTCTGTGACTCTACCTTATGTGAATTTAAACTGAGGATAACTATTATTGACCTTAGCCGTAGTAATCAGACCTAAGTCGATAAATGTAAATTTATGGTTGTTTTTATCCCAAATAAACGAAAATAAATAAATAAAAAAATGATTAAAACTCAAAGGGAGCTAATCAAAAGTACCAGGCTAGCATGAATGTAAAGGAGGTCTTATCATACCTGTTCTTCAGATTCGGTCAGCATATTCCCCGTAGCCCTCAACGGGAGTCCGAACTTCGTCTTTACTGGTAGCAAATCAAAGTACAGAAAGTAGTTTTTTTCTATCAGTCAATTACGAAAAAAGTTGGTTTTATGCGAAGTTGGTATTTTGCGTAAATCAAAGTTTGTGTTCTGCTTAGTTGGTTTTTGCGTAAGTGGTATTTTGCGTTTATGGCGTATTGCGTAATGGTGGTATTTTGCGTAAACCCTCAACGGGAGTCCGAACTTCGTCTTTACTGGTAGCAAATCAAAGTACAGAAAGTAGTTTTTTTCTATCAGTCAATTACGAAAAAAGTTGGTTTTATGCGAAGTTGGTATTTTGCGTAAATCAAAGTTTGTGTTCTGCTTAGTTGGTATTTTGCGTAAGTGGTATTTTGCGTTTATGGCGTATTGCGTAATGGTGGTATTTTGCGTATGTGGAATAATGCGTCTAAAGGACCACGATAAGATGTGCTACGTATAGCTAAGCTAAAATTGTCAGGGGTAAGTACAGAAAAGGACATAGGCACAGACCATACAACAAGTCCTTACTGTGGACAGAGGATACCTTTTATCCAGGAAAAGTACTGTTCCCAAGAGGTATTTTTTTATGCGCACTACGAGAAACTGGCTATCTCACTACTACTACTGCCGGAACACAACAACTATTAAATAGGGATGTTGACTAATGAATAAAATAACGAAATACTAATAAAAATCGTAAACATATTAAACTTTTAGAGTAGCTTGTATACCTCTTGGTTTTATATATTGCACATTATTTGTTTTATGACCCTTCAAAGTTGGGTGGACAAGTCCATTTAAAAAGTATACAATTTATTAAAATAAATGATACCTTTAATTAGTCCGTAAAATGTATAGCAAATTTGTCGAAGAAACCATTTTGATAAACACAATATTTAATATAGCTGCTGAACAAATTTCCTATGCGTTGCATACAAACTAGCACGGCGTGACGTCATAACGTGCAAGCCATTAGTATGGAGCGTTTTTGATCGAGTCCATTTGTGTGCATTTCACACTGTGATATCTCGGGCAGTTTTCATGCTAGCGAATTAATTCTTTTACCAATGTTTCTTTTTTTGAGAGGTAATTTATGTAACATAAAATAAAAAAAATAGTCAACATCCCTATTAAGATGGTGGTTGCTATGCAGGCGGACTTGAAATAAGCCCTACCACCAACCAAACGGAGAGCTTCGGTGGAGCTTGCGGAAGTTAAGCAACGTTCGCAAGGGTCGGTAATGGGATGGGTGACCAAAAATGTATTATCTCGAGCTCCTCCGTGCTTCGGAAGGCACGTTAAGCCGTTGGTCCCAACTGCATTTGCAGTCGTTAACACCCACCAATCCGCATTGGGTCCGCGTGGTGGGTTATGGCCCATCCTCCTTACCACCCATAAGGAAGGCCTGTGCCCCAGCAGTGGGGACATCAAAAAAGGCTGATGAACAACCAACCAAACCGAGTACAAATTGTACCCCCCCTGGGAATCGAACCCGGGAACCGGGTGGGCGAACCACAACACCACAGAGGCAGCTTGAATTATTTTGACAAATAACTGTTCGACGAATTCACGAATGAAGGCTAGCAGAAAATGAAAACATAATTATATCTACTTAAATAGGTACACTTTGAAATCAACGTCAAATTACAAGGGATCTTGTCCATCGTCCAAACAAGGAAAATCATAGTAATCATACCAGTTCGTATATTATTTATCCGACTAGTTTGTCGACTGGTTCAACGACTAGTCGGTCAACCATCGACGGTTGGATTCCGTTACGAAATACACGTCAAAATCGTTAACGACTTGCGCACGAAGCAGTTGATACTTTTTGTTTTACCTTTGATATCGTAACCTGATCGCAGCGGTATTAGAAGTTTCTCGAAATTTAAATTAAATTAAATTAAAAATCTTTATTTCCGTAAAAAATCTTACAGTAGTATTTCAAGCCCCCACACTAGGCGTAGCCTGTCCTGTGGGGAAAGTATACGTTTTACAATTTAAGCAATACGGCAAAACAGAATAAACAGTAACAAAACAGGAAAAATTTAAAATTCGAAAAAACAAATATAATGTTGTGGATAAATATCTATAATAGTATTATTTGTGTATGTGTTAGTGTGTTTATATGTGTGTGTGTTTGGTGTATGTGTGTGTTAGTGTGTGTATCAAATGTGTGTGTATCTGCAGCCTCATGCAATGACCTTAAGTGCGCCTTCAGTTTCCAGATAACTCCACTTCAATAAGGAAGTCGTAATGAGTGCTTTGGTTTCCCTAGCCGTGCGATCTTTAAGATTACATGTGTTTGCAAATTTATTATATAGATGGGCAGAAAGAAAGTATCCAAAACGGTGCGCAAAAGTGGTAGCCGTGCGAGTGTTAGGTATCTTAAATGTACGTTGTTTGGACAACTCGTCGTATGAGTCACAATTTAAGACCTTTTTTTGAACTGAGGACACTACTCTAACGATGTACAATTTGCGGACACTCAATACACCGGCTTCCTCGTATAGAGCATCTGTGGAGTACCGACGAGGTTTTCTCAGCGCTGTCTTTAAAACTCTTTACTATTTTTTAAGAAAAATTAAGTTCGAATTCGGTTCATCTGTTCACTATGACTTTAGTAAGTAGTTTGTAGTAATGGAATGAAATATACTTGTTTTTCGGAAAAAAAAATACCACTTTATTGTCTTTAGGATAAAGTAGGCGGGTAACATTGATTCAAAGTGACTTTTCTGTGACTTTTGTGAAAAAAAAAATCGAGCTTAAGGCGGTTGTATGACCGAAAGTGGCGCCCTCAGAGGTTTTTATTTAATAAGTTATTAATAGAAAAAGATTTTAATAATGTTTATCGGTGGAGATTTTAGGGCCCATGGTCTAGTATTTTTAAAACAATGATAATGCGTATCTAATGATTTGTATATTATTTCTTGCTATTTAGAGGCAGGTTTTTTAATTATTTGCAAATTGATTCTTAGTGGATATTGTGTCCTAAAATTGGTGCAGTTTTGTGACAAGTCTACGCATCTGAACAATATGTAGGATAATTGAAATAGGTGCGATCTTGGTTGTGTGAAGCTGAGAGTTTTATTGTAGTGGTGGCTACCTCGGCAGAACTTACCTAGTAAACTGTATCGATATATTTGATGCCAAATGCTCCAAGCAGCATTGGAATGCGATGCACCCGCATTCTAATGTAAACTGAAACAATACCACTGAATTATTTAACACTTGACACTGGCAAAAATTACTCCCTGAAGAGGAGTAGATTGCCATAACAAAAATAAGAAGAATACAACGCTGGAAGGAATTTTCATATTATAAACTATCGAAGCCTAGTAAAATAACACGTAAGATTTATTTGCAATTTATTTGAGCAAATAAATTAATCATTAATCTTCATAATCTTACAAACAATATAGACGATTGAAATATAGGTATCCACAATTTAATGTTGATGACATCTCATCCTTGAAGCTGCGAAGGGATTAACGCGGCCTAATTTTTTATATAAAGTAATTAGAGGCATCGTGGAATCACCTTACCTTACTAGTAAAATCTTCTATAAATGTAAAAAGATAGGTCTTAGATCTACTCAAACATTTGCACCCCCTCGTTGTCGCACCAATAGGGATGTTGACTATTTTTTTTATTTTATGTTACATAAATTCCCTTAAAAAAAAGAAACATTGGTAAAATAATTAATTCGCTAGCATGAAAACTGCCCGAGATATCACAGTGTGAAATGCACACAAATGGACTCGATCAAAAACGCTCCATACTAATGGCTTGCACGTGATGACGTCACGCCGTGCTAGTTTGTATGCAACGCATAGGAAATTTGTTCAGCAGCTATATTAAATATTGTGTTTATCAAAATGGTTTCTTCGACAAATTTGCTATACATATTACGGACTAATTAAAGGTATCATTTATTTTAATAAATTTTATACTTTTTAAATGGACTTATACACCCAACTTTGAAGGGTCATAAAACAAATAATATGCAATATTTAAAACCAAGAGGTATACAAGCTACTCTAAAAGTTTAATATGTTTACGATTTTTATTAGTATTTCGTTATTTTATTCATTAGTCAACATCCCTATTATGCCAGAAACCGCTTTATAATTAGATCATGTAAGATCATTACCAAAATGTTGACATATTTGGCTTTAAATATCGTAAATTTAAAAAAACAATTTGTGAATAATAAATTTGTTATATCGATATCAATTAATTAGTCTCTGAATACATTATAGTACAAATTTACAGTCAACAGCGCATCAGGTGATTTTCTTGATTTTGTGATGTTTGTATCCATATTTGTCGTTAACTCTTGGTTAGGTACCTTAATGTTTATACTTGGGCTTAGTTTCTTTTCTCCCTTTTTGATTAAATTAAGTAGTTGTTACTGCACTTAGTTAAATAAACCTTAGTTTCGGTTTCAACCTACATTATTTTATTTAAGTTCACTTGATTGAAATGTTACATCCTGCCGTGGAAACTGTTTTGGCTTTTGTAATAGTCATTAATCATAGTTTTTAAGGTAATATTGTATGCTGTTTGTTTCCCTTAACCAAATAAACAAACAAACAATTAGGAGAAAGTTGCCAACACATTTACCAAAGCATAAACAGAAAATCTTCAACAAAACCTGCAAGAAAGACTCGAAACCTTACTCAATTTCAGTGTGAAATTTCCCTTTTATTTCCAACTTTATATGAATTTTCTTGAAACATACGTAGCGGTGAACAAATGCAACAGAGGTCGCTGAACTTAGCGTGCTTACTGTATGTTAAACTCAGACTATCTTTCTATTTCACAGGTTAAAGGGATTACCTAGCAAAAGTTCTGTTTTCTAGTCTTGTTCTAGATCTAAACGGACAGGTGAAGTGATATAACAATTCATTTAAGGCGGTTGTATGACCGAAAGTGGCGCCCTCATAGGTTTTTATTTAATAAGTTATTAATAGAAAAAGATTTTAATAATGTTTATCGTGGAGATTTTAGGGCCCATGGTCTAGTATTTTTAGAAGGTATCACTACATGCCCTCGTAGTTATTCGTAGAAGTAGATAGCAAATGTGTCAAAAACGGCCACTTTTAGCAGTTTTGCTATCTACTTCTAGCAGTGACTACGAGGGAATGTAACGATACCGTCTAAAAATACTAGACTGTGGGCCCTAAAATCTCCACGATAAACATTTTTAAAATTGTGTATTATAATTATAATATTAAATATAATTCACCGCGGCGCCACTTTCGCTCAGGGCGCCACCTTAACTAGCGAGCGCGAAGCGTCTCTGCTTCAGCTTGGGCAGAAATGCTTTGTGTCCGTTTGTTCTCTTCTACTGATCGCATTTCTCAACGTCAGATTTTCGTGAATTTTTGTGAGCATGGGGGTTACTTTCGAACACAAACGAGGTTCTGTACCCTTAGCACGAACAGCTATTGAGGAAAAAAACGCGCGTAAAATTACTCGATAGACAATTCTCTATGGAAAATTTAATTTTGCTTATCGGCGATAGATGGCGCTGTCCAAATTTTCAGTACAAAATTGCACTATTGAATGATTTTACGCGCGTTATTTTTTTTCGATAGCTGTTCGTGCTAAGGGTACTGAGATCGAATTGGTATCGAATAAACGTTTCAACAATTAATTTCCTTTGCCATAATATAGTCATATTTTATGTATGTAAGTCATATTTTACGTATCTCATATAAAATGTATACATCGTATACATACATCGTTTTTCGGATCACCTGTTTATTGACATTGTTGTTCTTTGACATTCTATTTCTATGTCTAAAACACACAGATTTTGTGACTGAACTCCAAAAAGATTTTTTGACAGTTCAAGTATTTATCCATAAAAAGCCATTTCATTGTCGATATATCGTTCCTTTTATGACATCGTAAAGTCATATTAAGTACGTGAAAACATATATTGTATGATGACACCGGAAGTCGTTTTTATGTTCCCCAATGATATAGAAGGCTTTGTACCGGATGTGGGGGGAAGTGAGGAAGTGTCGGTAAGGCTAAGGCCACACGTCACACTACACGTGCAGAGCTTAAAATTGCTTGACTTATAGTTATAGCCTTGCTACAGTACTTGCGTGGTGACTAGGTACTTAAGGTGAACAGTGCTTGATCGACGGTCAGCGCTGACGTTTAACCGCCTCTGTGGTCTAGTGCAGGGGTCCCCAAACTACGGCCCGCGGGCCAGCTCCGGCCCGCGGGCCAGCTCCGGCCCTCGGGCCGGTACTTCTTAAAAAAAAAAAATGCTACGCGCGCGTTGACGTGCATGCGCTACTAACGGTCTACGCAGCGGTAAGCGCTGACGATATGCACTGACCGTTCGGTCACTTGCAGAGCCAACTCCCATAGTAACAATGTAATACGTTCACGTCTGTTTACTAGAATTAGTCGAAGCGAGTAGTTTGGCTATTAAAAAGCTTCACACTCGCCGCGAGTATTCGCTGTGTGCTGTGTGTGTGACAGACTATTCGCTGCGATTTGATTCACCCGTCACTGCTGTTCAGCGAAAGCATTTGCAGCGAATATTCACTGTGTGACCGAAGCTTTGAAAGCAAGGCTCTTTGGAGTGGTCTAGATGATAAGCAACTTTTGAAATTGATGACTTTTGGATGTCTATTGAACGTCTTTTCTGTATAAGTTGTGCGTCAAACACGCCATTGTCTGAAATAGCATCTAGAGAGTTCATTCAGCGAATGTTGAAGTTAAGCCATCAAAATCCCAGGAGTCCCCTCTAACTCAGGCATCTTTTAATCAAAACAGAATTAAACTAAGAAAATAACTTAGTCGACACTATAAGGCCATTCGAAAAACTCTGTCTCTGTCTTTTTCTTAATGTGTGCCAGGGCCATTTTAATAGATCACATTTGACGCTTCACCAAAATTCAACAACGCAACCTTCTTATGAAATTGTCTTCGCTCCCCGGCTAATTTAACCGTTGACGTTATGTACCTATATTAAAATCTGGTGCATGTTTCATCTAGATACGCTTTCTAGAACAAAGTCCTATGAAAATTTGGTGCATGTTTCATCTTGATAAGCTATCTGTAACAAAGTCCATTTAAAATCTGGTACCATGTTTCATCTTGATACGTTATCTAGAACAGTTCTCTTAAAATCTGGTGCATGTTTCATCTTGATACGCTCTCTAGAAAAAAGTCCTCTTAAAAATGGTGCATGTTTCATCTTGATAAGCTATCTATAACAAAGTCCTCAAAAAATCTGGTGCATGTTTCATCTTGATACGTTATCTAGAACAGTCCTCTTAAAATCTAGTGCATGTTTCATCTTGATACGCTCTCTAGAAAAAAGTCCTCTTAAAAAGTGGTGCATGTTTCATCTTGATACGCTACCTAGAACAAATTCCTTTTAATATCTGATGCATGTTTCATCTTGATACGCTACCTAGAACAAAATCCACGCGGACGAAGTTGCGGGCCGCTGCTAGTTTTTTGAATAAAGTCTAAGTTACAGCGTGAAAAAGTTGTAATTTTTGCCAACTGAAAATATGCCATTTTTATACAGGGTGTTACAAAAGAACTCGCAATGCCGTATGTGGTAGATATAGGGACCATCAAAGTTAACAACTTTTACTATGGGACCAACTCTGAAATCGCGAAAAAAAATCAGCCGTTTCATACATACATTTTGATAATTTCGTTATTAATTTTTAATGAAACAGTCGATTTTTTTCGCTATTTTAGAGTTGGTCCCATAGTAAAAGTTGTTCAGTTTGATGGATATCTCCCTGCCATGTTCGGCATTACGAGTTTTTTCGTAACGTTGTATATTAAATCTAAGTTTGAATTTTAATCCAATGATAACAATTAAGAAGAGTCTGTAATGAAAAGCAAAATAAAAGATTCCATGCAAAAAAACTCTACATTACAAAGTTTACATTTCTTTTTAGGACCACAAAAGAACCTCAAGGGAATTAAAGATTTACGACGTTAAATTTAAGGTGCAATTTATTTTATTTTCTCCTGTGAAATTTGTTGATACTGTTCTGAGACACAATAAAAACGTTGAGTGAATTTATTTATCTCTGAAGAGTCGAACGAATTGTAGATTAAATTAAAAAATACAATTTAAAATTGTATTAAAAAACTTTTTATTTATTTGAGAACAACCATAATATTAGTCAATGGAACAACTCAAAATCAAAGTCAAATTCGAAATGACTTTATTCAAATAAACTTAATAATTAAATAAACTTAATAAAACTAACTATTTTGCGTATGTGGAATTATTCATCTAAAGGTAAAATACCAACTACGTATATTCCTATAAACGCAAATACCACCTTAGTCTTAGAGTTATTTTGTTACTGAAGTAGAGTGGCCGTTGAAACTATTTCGCTAAGGTTCCAGCTATCCTAGCTAGGTTCTATTCTGTGACTCTACCTTATGTGAATTTAAACTGAGGATAACTATTATTGACCTTAGCCGTAGTAATCAGACCTAAGTCGATAAATGTAAATTTATGGTTGTTGTTACCCCAAATAAACGAAAATAAATAAATAAAAAAATGATTAAAACTCAAAGGGAGCTAATCAAAAGTACCAGGCTAGCATGAATGTAAAGGAGGTCTTATCATACCTGTTCTTCAGATTCGGTCAGCATATTCCCCGTAGCCCTCAACGGGAGTCCGAACTTCGTCTTTACTGGTAGCAAATCAAAGTACAGAAAGTAGTTTTTTTCTATCAGTCAATTACGAAAAAAGTTGGTTTTATGCGAAGTTGGTATTTTGCGTAAATCAAAGTTTGTGTTCTGCTTAGTTGGTATTTTGCGTAAGTGGTATTTTGCGTTTATGGCGTATTGCGTAATGGTGGTATTTTGCGTATGTGGAATAATGCGTCTAAAGGACCACGATAAGATGTGCTACGTATAGCTAAGCTAAAATTGTCAGGGGTAAGTACAGAAAAGGACATAGGCACAGACCATACAACAAGTCCTTACTGTGGACAGAGGATACCTTTTATCCAGGAAAAGTACTGTTCCCAAGAGGTATGTTTTTATGCACTACGGGATAGTGCTTAGCTTCACCTCACCTGATGTTAAGTGACGATAAGGCCGAAGGGGGAAGCGCACTACGAGAAACTGGCTATCTCACTACTACTACTGCCGGAACACAACAACTATTAAATTGTTGTTAGGGCAGCTCGGTAGCTCAGCGGTCAGAGCATTGGACCGGATATCCAAAGGTCGCGGGTTCGATTCCCGTCTGAGTATTGATCTGGTGCGAGTCGTATTTTTTCTAGTATATTATTTAGTATTGTATAAAAATAGCATTGTGAATGCAAAAATCTCAAATTTAAAAAAAAAATAAGATGGTGGTAGTTATGCAGGCGGACTTGAAATAAGCCCTACCACCAACCAAACGGAGAGCTTCGGTGGAGCTCGGTGGCGCAGTGGTTTAGCGCCTGGCCCAGCGATTGCGGAAGTTAAGCAACGTTCGCAAGGGTCGGTCATGGGATGGGTGACCAAAAATGTATTATCTCGAGCTCCTCCGTGCTTCGGAAGGCACGTTAAGCCGTTGGTCCCGGCTGCATTTGCAGTCGTTAACACCCACCAATCCGCATTGGATCCGCGTGGTGGGTTATGGCCCATCCTCCTTACCACCCATAAGGAAGGCCTGTGCCCCAGCAGTGGGGACATCAAAAAAGGCTGATGAACAACCAACCAAACCGAGTACAAATTGTACCCCCCCTGGGAATCGAACCCGGGAACCGGGTGGGCGAACCACAACACCACAGAGGCAGCTTGAATTAACTTTGAGAAATAACTGTTCGACGAATTCACGAATGAAGGCTAGCAGAAAATGAAAACATAATTATATCTACTTAAATAGGTACACTTTGAAATCAACGTCAAATTACAAGGGATCTCGTCCATCGTCCAAACAAGGAAAATCATAGTAATCATACCAGTTTGTATATAATTTAACCGACTAGTTTGTCGACTGGTTCGACGACTAGTCGGTCAACCATCGACGGTTGGATTCCGTTACGAAATACACGTCAAAATCGTTAACGACTTGCGCACGAAGCTGTTGATACTTTTTGTTTTATCTTTGATATCGTAACCCGATCGCAGCGGTATTAGAAGTTTCTCGAAATTTAAATTAAATTTAATTAAATTAAAAATCTTTATTTCCGTAAAAAATCTTAGTATTTCAAGCCCCCACACTAGGCGTAGCCTGTCCTGTGGGGAAAGTATACGTTTTACAATTTAAGCAATACGGCAAAACAGAATAAACAGTAACAAAACAGGAAAAATTTAAAATTCGAAAAATATAATGTTGTGGATAAATATCTATAATAGTATTATTTGTGTATGTGTTAGTGTGTTTATATGTGTGTGTGTGTGTGTTTGGTGTATGTGTGTGTTAGTGTGTGTATCAAATGTGTGTGTAGCTGCAGCCTCATGCAATGACCTTAAGTGCGCCTTCAGTTTCCAGATAACTCCACTTCAATAAGGAAGTCGTAATGAGTGCTTGGAGCGGAAAGGTTCTGGAATGGCGACCGCGCACCGGACGGCGCTCCGTGGGTAGGCCCCCGACAAGGTGGACCGACGATCTGGTGAAGGTCGCGGGAAGCCGCTGGATGCGGGCAGCGCAGGACCGATCGTCGTGGAGATCCTTAGGGGAGGCCTATACCCAGCAGTGGGTGTCGTGCGGCTGATATGATGATGATGATGATGAATGAGTGCTTTGGTTTCCCTAGCCGTGCGATCTTTAAGATTACATGTGTTTGCAAATTTATTATATAGATGGGCAGAAAGAAAGTATCCAAAACGGTGCGCAAAAGTGGTAGCCGTGCGAGTGTTAGGTATCTTAAATGTACGTTGTTTGGACAACTCGTCGTATGAGTCACAATTTAAGACCTTTTTTTGAACTGAGGACACTACTCTAACGATGTACAATTTGCGGACACTCAATACACCGGCTTCCTCGTATAGAGCATCTGTGGAGTATACCGACGAGGTTTTCTCAGCGCTGTCTTTAAAACTCCCCTCTGAGCTCTTTCGAGAGGTAGAATGGATGAAGTGGGCGAACCACCCCAAGCCAAGATGCAGTAATTAATAAGAGACTGACAAAGAGCCATGTATACCATTTTTTGAATTTTGCCATCAATTGCTTCGCGTAGCATCTTCATTACGTATATGACTTTTCTCACTCTCTTACACATTTCAGCCAAGTGCTCTCTGAATGTAAGCTTTGCGTCAAGTATCACTCCAAGATATTTAAGAGAATCCATCCGGCTGATATCTCTACAGTCGCAGATGTTTCCCAATCCTTCGAATTTGCACTTTCTTTCATGGATTTTCAAGGAGGTTACCGAACAGGGAGCGGAGGCAGCGGTTTTGTGAAAGCACAAGAACTGGGTTTTAGAGATGTTGAGGGATAATAAATTTAAATCCAACCAGCTTAAGACCTCCGTCATTCCTCTTTCAGCATATTGACAAACACCAGGCCAAGAGCTATCATGGAAGATGAGAGCGGTATCGTCCGCATAGCATATGATTTCTGAGTTTAACATTGGAAGAGAGGCGATATCATTCATATACAGCAGAAAGAGAGTAAGTCAAAAGCCACCGGCTTAAAACTGCCCATCGCATCAAAAAGCTTAACACATTGACTTCGTCCTGATAAATAAGATGCAAACCAACTCAGTGCCGTTCCTCTGATACCATAAGCCTCAAGTTTCTTCAAGAGGATCGGTATTGATATGGTATCAAAAGCCTTAAAAATGGCTGATATGTTTTTGTTTTTTTTTTTTAAATTACTAAAAACATTTGTCAAAAAAGCTGCTCACAAAATTTCACGGGAATCGGTTGCTTTTGTGACATTTTGATCATTTTTCGAAATATGACTTTTTTTCGAAAAATTCCGAAAATTATTCAACAAAAAACATATTATTATTATATTATAAGTATAGAATAATCGAACCTGCTCCCAAATTTTAACAAGAAACGATTAAGAAATGCGACCTGAGAGGAGACAAACAGACAGACAGACATACAAAAGCATTATTGCCCAACGGAGACGCTTCGTTCGCGCTACACGCTCGCTCGGTCTAACTTCACTAAAACCTACTGTAAGCTGTCCTTAACATTAAAAATTATTTAAAACAATATTTACTACATTACGCTTCGTAATTGCTTTAGGAATTTAGGCTTTATCCGAAGGCCGTAAGGTATGAAGTCCTTGAAATAATCCGTTAACCTTGACTCGATCCTCCTTTCTAAATAGCCTCCTGAGACAAGGGTTGTCACTTACGGAATACGCAATAAAAGTTATGATTAGTTTTATATTGACCCTTTGTTCTGCATATTGCTCTTATTACACACTAGCTTTCGCCCGAGACTTCGTCCGGGTGAACATTGGATCAAATGTTTGAACCCGTGAGCCAAATGTCATCCAAATCCGTTCAGTGATTAAGTAACAAACATCCAACATACCTACTTTCATCATAATTTATATTATTAGTAGGAAGAAGATACCTACCCTGCTGTAGTATTATACATAAAATAATAATTATTATCTACTACTTATATTATTTAAGTACGTAGGTACTTTTTCTTAGTTAAATATAAATAATGATAATTATAAATGTTTCGTGTTTACGTTTTCATGCCTAAATTGCCAAACCAATTTTGATGATTTTTGATAAAAAGATCGATTAGATCTTCTTTCATCGAATGAGGAATAGTGGCCACCTCTAGTGTTAGAGTTTATCAAGCCGCCTGTAAGGCCTCTAACTTGGCTTAACGACTGTTATCAGATGACAACAGCCGGGACCGACGGTTTAACGTGCCCTCCGAAGCACGGAAGCGCTCAGTTGTAATGCCACTTAACGGTCACCCATCCGACACCTGGCCGGACCGAGCGTTGCTTAACAAACGTGATCGAGTACGATCAGTCTGTCAAGTTCCGCCATGAGCGCCATGAGCGATCGATTAGATAGACCAGGGATTCCGAAACTATTTTGGGCAAGAGCTTTTCCAAAATAAACTGATACCTCAGACCCACAGAGCCAAGTTTCTTTAAAAATCCTATCAAATATAATAAATTATTATTATTATTTGTTTAAGTCGACCCCTGGGAAACCGATTTTGACCCTAAGGGTTCGATATCGACTACTTTGGCAATTATACAAACGTATGTATGAAATTCTATGAAAAAATCTAAAATTAGTTTTTTTTTCTATTCATTTTTTTCATATTTTGACAACCCTGGTTAGGCCTTCATAACTAAGTTACGTGTTAATCCCATGCGTTAGTGGTCAAGGGTTCACTTAGTCGACATACTAACTTAATTTAAGCTAGCTAAGCACAGCGATAGTAACAGTACTTAGATAACATACCTTGGGTTCTAAATTATCAACTAAGTAACTATCACATAATTTGAGAAGTTGGGTACTTGACCAAAGGCACAGAATACATAATAGTACAAGTCCAAAGGGGATATTTTTACAGGTTAGGTACCTACTGTTCAATGAGCGGTTTTCTGACAGCTGAGAATTTTAGTTTATTTTTATGTTGATAGATGGCGCTATTCAACTATAGGTAGTTTTTTTTTAATTTTTCCTAGCAGCTGAGTATACCACTTAATTATTCAACACTTGACACTGGCAAAAATTACTCCCTGAAGAGGAGTAGATTGCCATAACAAAAATTAGAAGAAGAATTAACTCTCAATTGACAAAATGACAAATTCTTACAATAAAGCATATACTATATCTATGAATAAAGCAGATAAAAAATCCTCGAAACACGTCAAAGTCAAATAAGCTTTATTCAAATAACAATACTAAATAATATACTAGAAAAAATACGACTCGCACCAGATCAATACTCAGACGGAAATCGAACCCGCGACCTTTGGATATCCGGTCCAATGCTCTGACCGCTGAGCTACCGAGTCACTTAGATACCGAGTGACTTAGATACGAGAAAAGCGCCTGCTGACTGCCTCGACGCGGCCGAAATATTATTTATCGATTTTCAAAATTCCAACGAATGCACTTCTCTTCTACGTCGGTATCTTTTAACACTATTACCATGCTCGGTCAATAATCATAGAAGCTACATCACTTTTTACCCGACTGCGGGTTATGTATTTCGCGCGTATCTTGTATGTTTGTTTGTATGTAATATTCTTTATTACCTCATATCTCTCAAACGGCTGAACGGATTTCTATGATTAAGATATCGTTAGATTGGTCTTTTCAGCCCAAGTGTTCTTAAGAAGGTGGCGTTATAAAAAAACCAACATGGCGGTTGTACGGTGCTATTATACGTAGTGAAAAAAAAAATTTTTTTTATTATTATATTATTATATATTATTTTTTTTAGAATACTGCAATATGGGTGTCAAATTAAAGGGCTTATTATAAGGATTTCAAAAAGGTATATCATGACCGTAAAATATAATAACTAAAAAGAGATAAATAAAAAAATAAATTAAAAAAATTAAAAAACCCGCCTGCATAAAAAGACAAGTCGACTGAAAAGATGGAAACAAGATTAAATAAATATTAAAGGCAACATGTCATAATAACATGCAGTCGGAGGCATATTATTCAATTATTCATAATGTCACTTTCTTTATGCATGCCTCCGACTGCATGTTATTATGACATGTTGCCTTTAATATTTATTTAATCTTGTTTCCATCTTTTCAGTCGACTTGTCTTTTTATGCAGGCGGGTTTTTTCATTTTTTTAATTTTTATGTAAAGAAACAAACACCCGTTTTTCTACAATTCCAAATCTAAAGAGACCACCTACAGGTCACATTATTATCCGATTTTCAAAAGTTTTTAGACATTTTGTAGCCAAACTAATACACTACGACTTACTTATAAATTTTTTCTTAAGTCGGTTTTTTTTCTGAAATATTTACAATTTAGTAAACAAACACCTCCAAAAAAACCCGAATCTACCCGAATTTTGCATAATTCCAAAAAAAGTTACCAGTAGATTTCCAAAATTCAAACGTTCACACGTGTCTCGATAAATTCCTCAACTTTTGGTACTATTCCCATCTCGATCCTCCCAAAATCCTTGGAGATATGGCCAAAAATATGTTTTAGGCGATTTGCATTTGACAACCATTTTCAATGGTAAAAATTGTCTGCCGCCTAATTATCGCAAACAGTATGACAGGCGTCGCTATATCGCCGCACGCATTGCGGTACTTTTGTGGTACGAGGGAGCAGTAGCTCTCAAGGGCCAGGCCCACGCCGCCCGGACCACAGGCGTCCGATGTAGGGAAACAATGAGCGGGCCGAATTGAAATGAGTTTAGAAACCCTGATCATTTGATTCTTAAACTCTCTTTCTCTCTCTCTGCGAATAGACTACAGCAAATAGAAAGAGATAGACCTACTTCGATTTCAGGTGGGCTAATAATAGGTTAACCTTTAATAGAGCAAAACACAGCACAAAGCTATGTTGATTAGTTCACTTAATGTCCTGGCTTTGCATGCCTAATTATGCTTAATAAACCGATCTTCATGGTCCATTAAGTTGGCTCAGCTATGCTCATTAAAATCACCCTTACTGTTTTTTACAAAGATTGCAGTGATAGGCCCACGTTGAACGCCCACGTAAAGGTCCCACGTTCGATTTTGCAGTAAAAATATATTATACCGGCTGCGTAATTATGTAACTTTGTTACAATCAACTTTGACAGAAATCGCAGTTACATCGATGCTTTAGTAAGAACCAATGTGACAACTATCTTAACTAAAGCAGCAATGCAACTGCGCTTTCAATCAATTTCAATCGTTATCAAGGGTCGGGTTATTTGTAAAACACCAACAACTGAAATTGTCAAGTAATATCGTCAAACTACAAGTACTACTTAAGGCGCTGTAGGTAGTGAAACTAGCGCCGCCACTACATTTATTTTTTATTACTCGTAAACCAAGTCAATATTTAAAAAAAGCTCATGAAATAATTTCTTAAATTGTCTCTAATATTTTTTGAATAACTCTTCAACCGTTTTCATTCTTTCTGTAAGTTTTAAATCCATTTTAGCTCAAAGTGGCTACTTTTCGCAATTATTTATTTATTTATTTGTTATTCGGTGAATCATCAGCTTACACAACAATATCTTTAAATTACAAAGTATAAACTTAAAAAGCTAATAATAGATTCACACGGTTAGCGTAAGTATAGCTAAATCTAATGTGAGCTTAAATCTAAATTAGCATAAATGAATCAAAAACAATAGTTTAAGATTTGACAAAAAATTAATAACTGACAAAAAATAACGGAATTATGGTTTTTAAAACTTGCAGAATGATTGATAACTGTTGAAGAGTTATTCAAAAAATATTAGAGACAATTTTAAAAATTATTACATGAGCTTTTTTAAATGTTGACTTGGTTTACGAGTAATAAAAATAAATGTAGTGACGGCGCTAGTTTCACTACCACCGCACCTTAAACGAAAAGCCTAAAAACTCTACATTTGTAATATCTCCAAATTTTTACGGAACCCTCGGTGGGCGAGTTCGACTCGCACTTGCCTGGTTTTGAGCGGTTTTCTAAGACGGCTAGATGTCGTTGTTCAACTAAGTACGTAGCTTTTGAGGAAGAAAAAAAGTGTCAATGCAAATTTTTGACGTTGTTATGGCAATCTACACCTCTTCAGGGAGTAACTTTTGCCAGTGTCAAGTGTTGAATAATTAAGTGGTATACTCAGCTGCTAGGAAAAATAAAAAAAAACTACCTAGTTGAATAGCGCCATCTATTAACATAAAAAGAAACTAAAATTCTCAGCTGTCAGAAAACCGCTCATACTTTAAAAGCAAAAAGACGTAGGGTATTCATTCACGTCAAAACCTTCTTAGGGTTTTAACTGTTTTTAATTTAATTTTTACATTTTCTTTGACAATATAACGTCGTCGGCGCGCTTAGAGTAAGACGGGCTTCTGTTCCAGCCGGCACGAAGCCGCGATGCTCGAAGTCGGCGCGAATCAAGCTGCTTCAATCTCGGGACAAGTTAAATTGCAACTCTAAACTTCGATTAACAAAGTTATTTAACTTGAAACAATTAACTTAGGTATTGTAAAAACCGTTACACACGAGCGAATCAATATTAAAATGGGTTACAATTTAGGTTAACAAAAATAGTACATTATGAGACAAGTTAGCTTAGGTTGCTCATTGCACACAAGGCTGTGGGTTGCAGCCCGAGCCGCAGGCGAGGGCGTAACTCAGCCGAGTGTGCAATAAGCAAGAGCTCACGAGTTTCATACGACGTTTTTCAACACATTTGCGAGGAAAAAACAAAGTAATTTATCACACAGCAACAAATATGGCCAAAACAAAATATGATAATTATGGGAAAAGGCGCGCATGTTCTTTTTTGTGTTTTTTTTTCACACGCCCTACGCAACAATATTTTGCGAACAAAGGGGTGAGGAGCATACAGCCTACTACTAATACTTCAAAATTATAACTTTAAGTGACAAAATGCAAATATTTTATAACAAAATATTGTGAATTATGAATAATTTGATAATAATTATATATTTATTTGACTTAATTAAGGACAATTACACATTTATGTATTCCAAAAATGTATATGCATTTTCAGAAGCATAAAACCTCTTTGTTGTCAAAAAAAAATAACTGTATTACCCGGCTAAATTGGGAATGCTCTGTTTACTGGTTTACTCGCATAGAACTTGCAGTAAGGTACTAATTTAACTTTGTAGGGTTAGTTCTATTACGAACTAGTGTTTTATATATTATTGCACGCGTTTGTTATAGCTCGGTTTATGGCCTTAAAAGCGATGTATTAGGGCTCACTTTACGAGCAAGTGTGTTGAAAATTATATATTGTGTTGTTTTTTAACCAAACTATAATTAGGTATAGCTTTGTAAACAAAAACATAATGAATTCGGTCAAAAGCAAAAATGGCTAAATGTTATGGTAAGTAAATCAAATAGTTTCAAACATATTTTCAACAGATAGAATAATGCTTCGACAATTTCACATAGCGCCATCTAGTCCCAAACTAAGCAAAGATTGTAGTGGTGCTACAACTGATATACTACTTATATACTTTTTTAAACTTAGACTTATTTTATTATACATAGTTACACCAAGGCCCGTCACATAAATTAAAATTTATCATTTCAGTATGACGTCAGAATTATGTAAAATAGTGGTAGCTATAGTTAGCCAGGTGGACTTGAAATAAGCCCTACCACCAACCAAATCGAGTACAAATTGTACCCCCCTGGGAATCGAACCCAGGATCGTCTTACACAGGTGGGCGACCCACTAGACCACAGGCGGTTAAAAGCCTTATTTTACTGGTGTGCAACACCCTTAAAACTTTCGACAATTAGCTCTCTCTATTATTAAGGAGTTTCTTCTTTGGAGAAAGTTGTAATTAAGTTATTTTGACACAAAAAGAAGGTCACCTTATTGGAGAAACTCAGTAATGAAGTATATTATCATAAATTGGAGTAATTATGAGCAATACAGTTTATTTCTTTTGTACGTATTCTAATTCGTCTTTTTGAGCGTTTAAATAGACTTGTAATTTTGTCTTGATGAATTTAAATTGATATGGTATAGTCAATTTCGAATCAATCCTACTTAAGACTGCGTTCAAACGATAACACACGACACGACCCGAGCTCAACTCAAACTCACCTCTACCGCAGCCCACATTGAATTACATCCTTACAATTTTGAGTCTTACGACACATTAATAAGCTAGTGTGTAATAATCAGGTGAGTTTGAGGTGAGTTGGGGTTGAGTTTGAGTTGAGTTCGAATTCTGTTCGGTTTGAGTTGAGTTGAGGTCGGGTTGAGCGCGGGGCGTGTGCAGTTGCATCGACAAAATATAACGGAGCTTATTAATGTGTCATAAAACTCAAAAAATTTAAGCGCTGTATTTCAAGGAGTGGGCTCCGGTTGAGTTGAGTTTGAGTTGAGTTCGGGTTGAGGTCGGGTCGTGCGTTATCGTCTGAACGCAGTCTAATACTATAATAATAAATGTGAAGGTTTGAATTGTTACTCAATCACGCAAAAACGTCTGAATGGATTTAGATAAAATTTGGCACACAGATATTTTATAGCTTGAATTAAAATATAGAATAACGACGTATTTTAATCGGGGAAATTTTCTCTTTGCCATACATTCTCGAGTGATGTTGTCAATTTAATCGCATTGTACAGTCAGCAGCACATCAGACTATACATGTTGACCTTGAGACCGCCTTTATGCCGTACGTAATAAGAGCAGTTTTCGTAATTCAACTGTTTAACCTAGCGTGCTGTCGTGCGTACCTCTTACCGGGTGTTAACAAGACTCTCAACGAAGCCGAGGTCTACGTATTCTGCCCATCATCAGGACCATTTCTGTTCAAAATTATTGCTAGGAAACAATTTTAATTTTTGGTGTTAAAAAGCATTACATACATTACCACGCAATGTAACGCATACAAAAGACCGCGCATGCGAGTGAATGTTACACAGCTGCGTGCGGCCGAGTTGAAAAGCAACGTTTATTTATTATTTATTTATTTAATTCTTTATGCACAATTGTACAATGGCGGACTTAATGCCTTAGGCATTCTCTACCAGTCAACCTTAGGGTGATGTGTAACCTTAGGTTTATGTGCGTGCTCATGAAATACATTGAGTGGTGTCGTTTTGAAGTCATTGTTTGTTACGAAATACATACAATTTTGATAATGTTTCTGTAGACAAAAATTAGGAATTAACGAATAAAGTTAGATTTTTTAAAAGAATTAAAAAAAAGTTTTTGCCTTTGACCATCAATAACTTCGTAGCTTTTGGTTTCCCAGGTATAGTCTAAAAGACAAAAATGATCCTGATGATGGGCGGAATGCGTGGACTTCGGCTTCGTTGAGTGTTTTGTTACACCCGTTAGATGTGATTATTCCTTTATCAGCTACCTAACTTAATAAATTCCACTTTATGTTTTCGCCGCATCACTGATCAATAAATAAGTACAGATTAGATAAACTTTATCAAAGCTCGCCCGCTTTTTTCTTATCACAGTTTATATTATTCTGAATTATAACAATGAAAAAATGTTTTACAAAGATTCGTTTATAAATTGTTCAATGTATTGGAAATAAGAAACCCTTGAAAACTGTTTTTTTTTAATATTCTTTATCCGATTAAATACGAGAGTGCCATTTTTTTTGGTTAAAGTATTGTTTTATAATCGTCTTTAGCATCTTACTTTACCGGTGTATAAAAATAACATTGGTTTTGGGAAGTGTGTGTGTGTGTGTGTTTTTGCAATATTCCATGCACAGTATCGCAATGTTTGCACCCGATTATTGAGGAGGACCGGTATCACCCAGCATTAGATATAGATGTACTAGACTTACATATATTACCTTTATTGAAAAACAGTCAACCAACTCTTTACTTTCACAAATGTAATTATACCGATATAAATACCTACTTAAATAATGTTGACTGGAGTGAGTTATTATCATGTGCTTCGGTAAATGATGTTGTCAATATATTTTTAGATAAAATTAAAACATGTTTCTCCTTGTTCGTACCTCACTCAAATAATAATAACAGTAAAACTATATATCCTTCTTGGTACAGTTCGGCTTTAATAAAAATTAACAAAGAAAAAATTAAATTACATAAGCGTTGGAAAAAACACGGTAATCGTAGAGACTACGACGAGTTTAAAGAACTACGAGAGAGACAGCATCGTTTGCAGAATGTTCGCTTCGATCAACATATCAGTATCACAGAAAATCTAATAAAAAAGTCACCTAAATTCTTCTGGAGGTATGTCAAAAGTAAGAGAGGGTCTACTAGCTATCCATCGAAATTCACACTCAATGATACCGACTATGCTGAGGGCGAGGACATTTGTAATGCTTTTAGCCAGTTCTTCGAAAGTGTCTTCCTTACATCCTTACAAGAGGTCATCGTGACCCCCGTCGCTGAATGTCAGCCAAATAGTGATTGTCTATCTCTAATCAGTATAAACGAGCACAAAGTGTTAAAATTACTGCAATATCTGGACAAAAGCAAGGGTGCTGGCTGTGATGGGATCCCACCATTGTTTCTCGCATATTGTGCTGAAAGCCTTTGTATCCCGGTCACAATCCTATTTCAAAGGTCACTTCAGGAATGTGTTGTCCCTGATATTTGGAAACAAGCTCAAATAGTTCCAAAGGGATCAAAGTCTTTAATTTCAAATTATCGCCCTATCTCAATCCTCAACACTATAGCCAAACTCTTAGAAAAGCTGTTATACGAATTTATTTACTCGACTATCGCCAGGAGCATCCCACAGACTCAACACGGATTCTTGCGCGGTCGGTCTACTGTATCCAACTTAGCTTTGTTCTCGGATTACGTCCTCGGGTCAATGGAGAGAGGTGGACAGGTTGACGTGGTCTACACGGACTTCGAAAAAGCTTTCGACCGTGTAGACCATGTCATCCTTCTCCAAAAGCTTCAGTGTCTTGGTATACACGGGGATCTGTTGCGCTGGGTGCGATCCTACCTTACTAATCGCTCGCAAGCGGTTGTTCTCGGTGGGTATAGGTCAAATTATATCGGTATACCTTCTGGGATCCCCCAAGGTTCCCATCTTGGTCCCCTCTTTTAGTTTGAGTTTTGGAGAACGCTACTCATGTCATGAATATAGGCGTTGGCCTATATTCATGACATGAGTAGCGTTCTCCAAAACTCAAAACACTTACTATATGCCGACGACAAAAAGGTTTATATGAGAGTACGCACGGTTGACGATTGCGAACAGCTACAACACGATCTCAATAACTTATACACCTACTACGTTAAGAATAAAATAACAGTGAGCATTCAAAAATGTCAGTGTATAAGCTTTACTCGTAAGAAAAACCCTATTGTATACGCATACCATTTTGACGGCGTTGAGATTGAGAGGGCGGAGAGATCTGGGTGTCCACTTTGACAATAAAATGCTAATGTCCGATCATATTGACGTAGTTCGAGGCAGGGCATATAGAAATCTTGGCTTTGTTATGCGCACTTGTCGGCCCTTTAATAATCCCTTAAGTCTCATAATAGTGTATTACGCTTATGTACGTAGCATTCTGGAGTACGCCGCCCCTGTTTGGTCTCCTCGCTATGATGTTTATATCAAGAGCATCGAAAGTATACAAAAAAAGTTCGTCCGATATCTTAATTTCAAATATAGAAAAGTTGCTATTGATGCTGAATACGTGGAGATATGTCGAGCATTAACATTCTAACATTATCGGAGCGTCGACAGGTGTTAGATATGGGCTTGTTATATGACATTATGCGCGGACGGTTGGACTGCCCAGAATTGGTGGAGCTAATCTCGCTGAGCCCCCGCGGCGCACGAGGCATACTCGCCTGCTGCATGTTCCGCACCACTACACTAACTACGGACAGAATGCTGTATTCACCAGACTGCCTAAGACATATAATAATAAATTCAATGACATAGATATTTTTGTTGGTTCTAAATTGGCATTTCTAAACAACATCAAGAGTCATTTCGCACCACCCAAATGACAACCTAACTAAAAGCTATATTTGCTGGCGAGGGGAACGGGTGGAAGTATCAGGGTTTTTTTTATTTTTTTATTTTTTTGGTCGTATTTATGTGGGTTTATTTTAATATTAACATGGTGTTAATAATAATTATAGTTTTTATTCATGTTTATCGTACTTACATATATAATTATATATCTATCTAATGCATAATATATTTATAGTATAATATTCATATACTTATAGTATTATTTATTTCCTTTTCCATTTTTATTTTTGAGAGTGAGGCTTCCCTTGGGTACTTTATTTTTCTAAGTTTTTTTTTTTTCTAAGATTCTAACTTCTTAAATTCTAGTACTTACTTACTTACCACTTTGGTACTGATTTAAATAAAATAATAAAAAAATGATAATAATAAATGTATCTTGTCACGCTTATTCGAGCGCAAAATGTTAAACCGTTGGATAGTCGTAATTGGCCTACACAATTGTTAAATGTGTTTGTAACTTTAAATGATATCGTGCTGTGTACTGTCCCTAATAAATAAAAAATAAAAAAAATAATAAAAAAAGTGCTACGAGAAACATCGTAGCATCGTAGCAAACTCCGTAGACAATGCTTACTTTTCCACTAGTTTGTAGAAACAAATTCTGGAACTTTATTAGTGTTAATTTTACATTCGTAGGTTACACTAGCTTCCGCCCGCGACTTCTTTCGTGACTGATTCCATTTCCCGTGGGATTTTTGGTGAAAAAATTAAACCTTAGTATGTTATTAAAGCAACTTGAGAATTTTGGAAAAAAAAAGGTAATTCAGAAATAATATACTTAACTTTCTATTGGTTAAAAAAATGGAGTCGTATGAGTTATGTTTGAAACCTCTTATTTCCAAACTAACCTACTTCTTTACAATTGTATACCGACCTATAATATGAACAAATAAGTTATCTAAATACTAAAGAATTAAGTTAAAACGCAAGTGACGTTCTTGTCTAATAAATGATTTGATGATAGCTAGATGTTTACAGTATTTGAGGAGCTTGGTGGCGCTGTGGTTTAGCGCCTAGCTCTGCGAGCAGCAGCTTGCAGAGGCTAAGCAACTTTCTCAAGTGTCAGTCATGGGATGGGAGACCAAAAAAATATTATCTCGAGTTCCATGCTTCGGAAGGCACTTTAAGCCGTTGGTCAATGGCTGCGTTTGCAGTCGTTAACGCCCATCAATCCACATTGGGGCCTGCATGGTGGTTTATGGTCCATCCTCCTTAATCTCCTTATCCACCTGTCGATAAGGAGACCTGTGCCCCAGCAGTGAGGACATAAAAATGCTAATGTCTAGGTATTTGCAGATTAATACACAGTGGTTAGTGGCAAGATTAGTAGTAGATAGTCCTCAGAGGTTCAGGATTCCGTGTGAATTATTATTACTTTTGGCCTTATCATATTCTTCTTTACAATTCGACGTCCGCAATAACTAATAGTACAAGTACAGAGGCAGCACTCCACAAAATCATTTAAATAAATAGTGACTTTTGCTCCGACACAATAAAGTGCAATTCAGGTCGCGCAGTTCACCTAGTAGTTGCCTCTCTTTCTATCGCGTTCTCTTACCTTTTCTCACGACGCAACGTTAGGGTTGTCTTCTTTTAATTGAACTACGTAGCATAATTATAATGTTTTGTTAAAATTATTGAAAGCTACCTAGGGAGCCAAGGATGCCAATCTTGGACAATATAAATGAGAATTCTAAAGCAAAACCAAATATTTTTAGGTACATAAATATATGAAATAAAACACTTTTAACGGATACTAGCGCGGTTTTATTGAAAGTACTTTGGTAATTAGTTATTATTATTATTATTATTAGTATTAGTTTGGTTTTAATTTAATTTAATAAAATTAAATTAAAACCAAACCAAAATTAAACTAATTAAAATTGATAAATTTTAATTTCTGAACGTTCTAAAAAATTCATCGCTTGAGGGTAGGCTCACAAGTAGCTTCAGTCCCCCGTGACCACGGCAGCTGCAAAGGTGCCGAAACGTCGGAAAATCAAAAATCAAACCAAATACCAACTAATAACCAAAGTACTTTCAATAAAACCGCGCTAGTATCCGTTAAAAGTGTTTTATTTCATGTCTAGTGAGCGCGTAAGCTTGAGAAGTGAATACATAAATATAACTTAAATGACAACGTATAACGGTTTTTTGGTTTTATCGTCCTAGCGTGATTGGGCCCTGTTCTTAGCGTAAATAGAACAAATGACTGAACTGTTATCTATACAGTTAGAGCAGCATTTTTCAACGCAGAAACTTTATATTTTGTACTCGTTGTGAAAAAACCTTTTTTCTACGTTTTCTGAATACTTTCTTAAGTCCTCGCTGTAGCTATGTAAGCAATAAACCCTTTTGTATTCCGACCGTACTTCCAACAATGTCAACACAATTAAAGCATGGTATTGAGGTAGGGTCTGCAAAAAAGGCCGGGACAAGTGGAAATGTATGCAAAGAAGTAGTTTGAAGTTCGTAAAAAGATCGTTAAAATAAAAAGATTATATTTGTTTAAAAAGACAGTGTTTTTCTACTAAAATCTGCACGACGAAGCATGTAGTGTATCCAATAAACTAAAAAAAAGAAACGTTAATTATGAATCGTCAATATTTTTCTATCACCAATTCAATAGGTACTTTTTTTCTATAATTCTACGACAAGAAGAATGGCCGCAAGAAACTTATCAGCTTTAACAGAAATCAGAATTAGCAGTAGTTTACTTAGTCTGTGCGGACCATAGACTTAGAAAAATTTTCGCGGAAAAAGAACCGTTTATAAATGCTTGATTACCGTTTTTGTCATGTTGACAACACTGTTACGTCACTATTCGCTGGGTGCGAAGGTATAATAACCGATCGCAGCGCTCATGGTGGCAAAAAGTAGAAATAATGTAGGCTCTGTAATCTGTTTGAAACGATATTTAATTTATTACTAGCGATACAGGAACAATTATATATGTTTATTATCACTTAATAAAATTATTAAAGTAAAAGCTACTTTGCTCTTGTTTTACAAAATCTACAACTAAAAAAGAAGTAAACAAACCCTGATTATAACCAAAATAAAACACTCTTATTGAATAGATTTTACTTGCCATATTTAATTTAAATGACCAAAAATGATTTCACAACACTTTGTCCACCCAAATCACAGTAATTTTGAAATTTACATTAAATAACACAATATGTATATAGTATTTTTTAACATTTTGTCACAATGCCACCATTTCATATCAAAACGTCAAAACGGTCAGAGCAAGTACACTCAGCTCTTACAGCAACCTTAAAGTAATGTTGTTATAGGGACAGAGCTATCATCACGTATAGCGCCATCTCATTTACAACATTGCTTCGATATTACTTTTGACAGTCATGGTAGCAGGGGCAGGTCAGAGCCAACAAAGTTACGAACGCTAGGTGGCGCTAAAAGCGTGCACGGAGCCAATAGTGCGACTGTAATATCTCGAGTCAAGGCCACACTATGATGACGTAACCGTGCCGTCATGACAAAAACGGTAATCAAGCACAAATCCCATGACTGCGTTCTTTTTCCGAACAGAGACTCAACTCCTCTCCAAGCGTCATATTCTTAACAAACTTATTTGTTATTCTAGGTGTAAACTAATTTATTTTCTAGTATTTTTATTTTGGGTAGGTTAGGTTGGTATGAATTTCATTCATAGTGGTCAACATTCTCCTGCCAGACAAGAGCTAATATCCATTTCTCTTTGTTACACAATATTTCTATTTTTTGAAATGCAAGTAAGCAAGTTGGCATTTTAGTTTTGCAACGTGTTCTGCTCTATCTTTACTCACGGATGCACAACGGAAAGCCGATGCATTTGTTGTTTTGCGCTCTAAAAATAGTATTTTAGTATAATACTTAAAACGGAATACATTTTTGTTGAGCAAAAGTTTATGATAAATACTTAAAATATTTTGGATTTGTCCAGCCCTCATACACAAATGGCCAACTATTCTATCAGTTTAAACCATAGAAAAAGAATGTCAAAGAACTGTAATGTCAATAAACAGGTGATCCGATAATATGACTAACATACATTAAATATGGCTATATTATGGCAAAGGAAATTAATAAACTGTGTTCCATACTGTTTTCTTCGTCGATAAATAAATAAATGTAGCGAAATTTGGTTTTAGAGAAATGTGTGGCAATATCTTATTTACCTGTGAAAAGTGTGATTACTTGGATTGTTTGTTTTTATCACATCACAATCACTAACAGAACAAGACACCGTGGCTCCACGATACCCTTATTTAAAATTCTAATTAAGATTACCAAATATTTTAAAGAAATTGTGATTGCTCTTTTGCTAGGCGGGACGCTAGGGGCTCTTACTGTAAAAAATGTTGGCACATTGTCACTTGATCCTTTTTCTCTTTTTTTCATAGACCGTGTGGTCCGTATAATGTTAACTTCTCTTTTCCACGCTTTGTTGGTCTTCTTGAGTGCAGCGAAAACTTTTCTAAGTCTATGGTTTAATTAAACGCTATGCCCACTATTGAAGTTTTAGCAGTAATTTTGACAGTTCCTAATGAGTGATATAATAAAGCTTCTTTTCGTACTAAAACCCTTAAGAATAGCATAGCACTAACACAGTTTATTTAATATTTTGTTTGAGTGGCCGAATTCAGGACGTGTCCGAATTTAGGCGCTGTCACCGTTATTCTATTAATCCTCGGGAAGCTCTCTAAAATAATTATAAAATCGGTGAACAACTGGCGAAGTCATGGTAAAACATACATAACAAAACCGACGAAATTGAGAACCTCCTCCTTTTTTGAAGTCAGTTAAAAATAGCCTCTCGTTGAACTAAGAACTCTTAAAAAACCATCGCCTTTATCAATACTGCCATTATGGAGTTCCAATATAATTTCCTGACAATGGACCATCTTTCGGGAAATATATAACATCCAGTGAATTTATGCTCAGTATAATTTCAACTTAGGTTTTATTAACTGGAGTGGATTAGATGGGTATAGTTTTAAATGAGGACTTTTCAAAGTGACAGTTAAAAAAATATAGTAATTATTTGCCTTACTAGGTGGCGTTGATGGTCAACTAAAGTGTCAAAATTGGCTTTGAAAAATAAAGTTTTCCTACGTTTTCTACTTGACACTTACCTTTTTATCAACGCCATCTATCGAGCCTAAAGTTTTTGTCATTTTGAAAAGCCCTCATTGCTACGCTGCTGCAATGTATCTTAGGTAAGTAATGTAACATACCTTACAACGAATTCTCATAGCGTGGACGGCTTCCGCGCGTAAACTGGGGGCTAATTGTCTAACATCAAAATCAATCGCGATAGCTTTCAGGATGTGATACATTGATGCTTCTTTTTGGCACAAATAAAGTCTTACCAAAGAAATGCAGCAATGTGTCACATCCATCTGTCAAATGAAAGCGATTGCGATAGATTTTTAAAATTAGACAATAGTAGCCCAGAGCATATTACGAGCACGCTACGAACACGCGACGCGATCCGTGATTGACTGAGCGAGTGCGAATCGCGAGCGAAGCGTCTCTGTTTCAGCTTGGCAAAAATTCTTTCGTATGTCCGGTCTGTTCTCCTCTACAGGTTGCATTTCTCAACCGTTTCTCGTGAAATTTTGTGAGCAGGTTTGATTATTACTTATATTGTTTTTTTTTTCGATACAGTTTTTCGAAAATTTTCAAAATGGTGGAGATAAGTAAAAGCATCTCACATAGCCATTTGTAGGTTTTTTGAACTAAAACAAAGTGGCTCGCAGGAGGTTTCTAGTGAATGCTCGGTTCGCGTGTGCACATTCGCTCATCAACGTTGCAATTTATCACTTAAGGGTCAGTAGTATGAAAACATGGTGTGGGAGGTTTATCTTTTTATATAGAAATCGTAAAGTTGTAGCCACAAAAAATCATACGACAAGCTAAAGAATTTCTCTAGTTGCTACAAATATTAAATGGCGTATAAACCTCACAAATGATTGTAAAAAAACAAAAAAATATCAAAAGCGCTTGCGAAGCTTCATCTTTTTGGCGTAAATAATAGCGGAAACGTATTGAATTCTACATCAAAATACACTTTAGCGTACGGTGAAGTTGCTTCAATTACTTTTATTCGATAAAGATAATTGTGATAATGATAATGATGAAAACAACCACGGAAAACATCGAAAAATGCAGAAATACCTTAAAAACTAAACATATATAATTTATAAAACAAATAAATGTTCCAGCGTAATCGTTGGGGTAAGTAGAGTGATAGCATGATAGATTTACTACAACCATGTTTACTGTGCCCCAAATCTCTCCACAAAATGTGGAATTCGCGCTTGACGAGCTCAAATGATTCCAACTTTTAATGGATACTGCCAGACTGCTACTGACGAATATTAAAACGACGTAAATGCCGTTATGCGCCTGAAATCGGCGGACTCTTAATAAATTCATAAGTACGCTACGTTCAATGTGAAAGTGAAAATGTGTTTTGTATATTTAATGACTACTGAGGTATACCACCTACCTACGTGTAATTTAGAAGGACCGGAGTGAAATAATTTTCGGTTGTGTTGTGTTGTTTTCTGCGTTTCGTATAAGCTCTAAAATTACTAATAAAGATTTTATAGCAGATGTAGTTACACAATGGTTACTCTCTGTCAAACTATTTGAAAAGAAAGTGACAGATAAGATCAATTTTGTTTTATTTAGCAAAAGCTACATAATTCAACTTCCTGACATTGTACTTACGCTCTTTTAGAATGAGTAAGATTTCAAACAGTGATATAATATACAAAAAAAATCAATAAAAGTTAAAATAAAAAATACGTGTCCCCTAATTTTGTATCTACTTTCATTATACAAAGTGAAAACGACATAATATTATATTTTTGAAAGGTTGTCCATTATGAAAATAATAATTAATGAAACCTGTATAAAAGAATAAGAGCCAATTACGGTAGCATTGCATAATTGAAATTAGTGTCCAAAATATGTCGCATTTTATATTTAAAAAGCATTTTCGTTAATCCATGCTGAGCAAAATTGTCTAGTTACAGTATTTTATTATAGAACACCACAACCAAATTAGACATGAAATCAGCAGAACTATTTGTTTGTCATGAAACGTTGTCAGCTGTCAAAAAAAACTTGATATTAAAAATAATTACTTAACCAACTGTCACCTGCTTTTAGCTTCGTATGTAACTCCATTAGCTATGAAAAGTCACAACCCAAAAGCATAAAATTCCCTAACACGTTTAATTAAACAAAAACCTGTTACACGCGCAGCGAAGCATATACCTGGTTTTACATCAGAGCAGTCAAAGTTTTGCTGAAAGCATTTTTCGTTAGACAATCCTATTGAAAAGGACACCGCATTACCAAGGCTGTAAGCTTCAAATTCCATCGCTTCGTATATTATGTGAAGAGTAAATAACTTTTCAAATATGTTCCAATGTATCTTTCGTAATTATCTCGAATAGAACATACTAACTTTGTGATATTTACTGGGATGAATTTTTATTTGTTGGAGCTATTTTCTAATTTGTGTAATATTTAGAAGGTCTGATAAATTTTATTCAGAAGCGTTGTATATAAAATATTTTGAATGATTGAACAAAATTTTATTTGCGAAAGCCTATATTATATTTAAATTATATTTAGGTTGCTTATCAACTTTGAAGTCATTGTTTTCCATCAGGGATTGATTGAGCTGTGATCTGATGATGGCTATTCAAGGAGTGAATGGAGGAGATCCAGGTCGCTATACATACACACCCAACTGATCATCATTTTAAGAGATAGAAAATTGTTAATAATTATAGGGCCACCACTAATACATTAGTGAATTGTTATGTTTTTAACATAACATACATTAATACTTTACTTTATTGCAACTCTTATGTTATAAAGATGACACAATAAAAAAGAAGCAGAGAGGAAGATGTTCTTTTCGTCTTACTTATGGATACATAAATACGCTCAAAAAAAAAAAAAATATAGTTTTTATTTCCCAAATACAAAAACTAGTTTGAGGTGAGACCGCCCCAGAAATAATTAATGCTCGTGCTCATGACTGCTCATGCTCATGACTTAATGCGATTTCATTCGACATGACTCGGCATGCCAGCCCTTACAAATAATATTATTCTACAAAACCTACTCGTTCACATAGTGAGTAACGCACAAATCAATAGTATGTATAAAAAATTCATACATGCCCCAATTTGATATACCATACCACAAAGGAAATGTCACGTAAGCAATTATGGGTCCTTATAGTGATGGGGCGATTATAGGAAATTATTTTTTTTATAATAAAGAAAAATAATACCTACATTTATTTAGCAAAAAACATAAATACCTGTTACCTACGAAAAAGTTTCTTAAACTTAAAGCCTCATCTCGTATGTGCAATGTCTGATCAGTGGCGCTGGGTTTTAAATGGTGGAAAGTTAGATAGATAGATAGATAGATAGATAACATCTTTATTTGTACAACTACAGACACACACATAAAACAGTACATAAAACTAATGAAACTTAAATGACTTAAAATTATCACACTAATATTAAAGTATGTGTACTGTAGCAGTGCAAGAAGGTCACAGCTCAGCGTTGTATTTGCTTTTTAGAGCAAATCACTGATTTTCAGCCGCAACCATAGAGGGCCCGCCGAGGCAAAAAGTTAGATGAAATAATATTTAATGACGTTCATACGCTAGCTTTCTAGCTAGCGTATGAACGTCATTATATATCATTTGTCTCTTTACAATTTTTTTACAAAAACAAAACTTTTGAAATCAATTTAGATTAAACCTTAAAACCTGTATCTCAGGTGCAGTGCTCTTTCTCTATACAATAACGCCAAACAGAAGGTTAGCAATAGGTGATTGTTAAATTAAAATAAACTATGAATACATTTGTTACATTAAAATAAACTGTAAGTAAAGTGTAGGTAATGAAAATAACCTCACTGCTTCATTTATCGATGTTTTTCGTTGTTATTTTCATCATTTTCACAATTATCAAAGTAATTGAAGCAACCTCACAGTACGTTAAAGTGTATTTTGATGTAGAATTCAATACGTTTCTGCTATTTATTTACGGCAAAAGGACGAACATACGCAGACGCTGTTGATGATTTTCTTATTTTATTTTACAATCATCTTGGTTTATACGCAATTTAATATTTGTAGCAACTAGAGAAGCTCTTTAGCTTGTCGTATGTTTTTGTGGCTACAACTTACGTTTTCAATATTAAAAGATAAACCTCCCACACGATGTTATAATATTTCTGACTCTCAAAGTCAAAGCTACACATTATACGTAAGACAATGTAGTACTGATAACGATACTTTAGCCGTATTATGAGTTTACGATTACTGTACTCGATTTCGCTCGTGTCTCGCAATTTTAGGAACATAACGTGGTTTCCCAGTAAAGCTAGGGTTTTCTAGGATGACGGTGCCGTCATATTACGGCCGTAATATAGCGGCGTAGAACGTTGTCTATGTAAACAATATGGCGCGCCGTATTTTACGGCAAATTGTTGACTATGAAATGAAATGAAAATTATCTCTTTAAATGCAATATTTATGTTTGTGGTATTAGCCGAATACAACTTTAGTGTGTACAAATAAGTGAATAAGTACTTCTGCTTTGATAACATAGTCCAAGTAAATAAACGATTTCATTTCTTAATGAACAATTGCCGTTAAGCTAGGGTAGTGTGTACAAATAAGTGAATAAGTACTTCTGCTTTGATAACATAGTTCTAGTAAATAAACGAATTCATTTCATTTCTTAATGAACAATTGCCGTTAAGCTAGGGTTTCCTAGGATGACGGTGCCGTCATATTACGGCCGTAATTTAGCGGCGTAGAACGTTGTCTATTAAAAAATATGGCGCGTGGTATTTTTTACATATCCAACGTTCTACGCCGACTACGAAAACTTTAAACATAATTAAACATTATAAAGAAAACTAAAAAGCTGGCTAGTGGATGCAAAATACAAAATGTTTGTGAGCAAATACGAGGCCTAAATATGTTTTTCACTTAAGGCACCATGTTTTCGCTTCGTTACTAAGCTTAAATGTTCCATAGAGTCGCTGATTGAGCCTCCATCGACAAGATAAACTGATTTCTCGAACGTTTTACCTACAAAGTGAGTTACTCTACATGAGCATAAAGAGTATAGGAATTTTCATTTCACGTTCAGGATCAATAAATTGAACTTTATTGAACACAACAATTAATTTCTAATAATTGTTTACGCGCGTGATATAACACTTTTTCTCACTTACTATGAAATATATTACTTTTATTTTCTTGCGGTCCTTTTTATATAATAAAGTAAATAAAGTTAATATTATAATATAATTTGAATATTTATGATGTAAAAAAGTCTGTCACTGTTTGGCTACAATCCTTAAATTATTGTGGTGTGCATGTGCATATTTATGCGGGCGGGCGGGCGATGCTGCATCTTGCATAATAGGGATGTTGACTAATGAATAAAATAACGAAATACTAATAAAAATCGTAAACATATTAAACTTTTAGAGTAGCTTGTATACCTCTTGGTTTTATATATTGCATATTATTTGTTTTATGACCCTTCAAAGTTGGGTGGAGAAGTCCATTTAAAAAGTATAAAATTTATTAAAATAAATGATACCTTTAATTAGTCCGTAAAATGTATAGCAAATTTGTCGAAGAAACCATTTTGATAAACACAATATTTAATATAGCTGCTGAACAAATTTCCTATGCGTTGCATACAAACTTGCGAGGCGTGACGTCATAACGTGCAAGCCATTAGTATAGAGCGTTTTTGATCGAGTCCATTTGTGTGCATTTCACACTGTGATATCTCGGGCAGTTTTCATGCTAGCGAATTAATTATTTTACCAATGTTTCTTTTTTTGAGAGGTAATTTATGGAACATAAAATAAAAAAAATAGTCAACATCCCTATTGTTTGCGGAAGTAAGCTACATATATTTCTTTTTGCAAAATGGTTTGGGACTTCCGCCAAGTGACGCCTGATTCAATCAAATACGAGATTGAATATCTTCGAATGTTAAAACGAAGAAAGATGCGATATGATAACAAGCGAAATTCAATATACTTAGTCTACTTGTAGTCTACTTAGTGAGCGCGTAAGCTTGAGAAGTGAATATGTCAATCTATTTAGGTTTTTAATAAAGATAGACGAGAAACGCAAAATGCTTTTGAAGTGAAAAGGTAACAGACAGATATAAATAGATTATCTTCATAACTTAACGTTATATAATATGAATTCATAAACTTTAGATTACGTTATAGCGTTAAAGGAATGAATTGTTTTCATTTATTTATTTACGAACCACAAACCAAAGTTTGCCACTTAATAATAAAACAATTTACGTATTGAAATTATGTGTAATTTATTTTAAATATGTAAGTAATAAAATAATAATTTATTTATTTTTATAAATATCAACAGTAAATAAATAAAATGGATGGATAAGAAAACTACCAAAAATAATCATGAAAAAGTTTGCTTGCAAAAATATTGTAGCTTTTCAACTAATAAATAATCTGCCGCATGAATTATCTGGTACTTCAACAACACTAATATAAAAAACAAACTCAAGGTCAATTTTTTATGGAATTATAAAAAAAATATTATGTACTTAATGACTGTCATTGTTACACTTACGAGTATTACCTACCTTTAAGTTTTTAATTTTGTTTTAGTTTTATTAAGTTTTATTAGTGAATGAAATCGCATCAAACAAACCTAAGTGGTTTAAAATTGTGATTATAAACATTATTATTATCTTGTTTTTTATAATGGTAAAAAAATAAAAGAAAATACGAATAGTTGCAGAGCTTTGACAATGCTTTTTTCGCCAAATGATAAAATAACACTGGATTGTTTTGTTTCAGATAAAAGGAGTATGAACGCGAACGGTGAGTAAAAAAAACATTTACTATTACTTATAGTCTGTGGTGCTTTTTGTTTTTTAATATAAAATGGCGGACAAAGCTTTTGGACATAGCGGTTTACGTTTTCGTTAACTGTTAGATAGGTAACTGGTAGTTTCGGCGTGATTTTGTTGACTTCAGTTTGGTTATGCGATTAAATTGACAATAGACTGTCCATCAGCCATTTTAGATGTCCCCACTGCTGGGGCACAGGCCTTCCTTATGGGTGGTAAGGAGGACGGGCGGACGGACGGGTCATTCTCGAGGAGCTCGAGATAATAAATTTTTTTCACCCATCCCATGATCGACCCATGCGAACGTTGCTTAACTTCCGCAATCGCTGGGCCAGGCGCTCCACAATAGACAGTGGTCCTCTGCAACTTCATTTGAGAATGTTCAAAAGAGAAAAAAATACAGATTAAAATACGTCGGTCTGGTACCGCAAACGCCCTGAAGTTGGTCACTTTAGTTGTACATTGTTAAATTATGCGTATTGTACAGTATGTTTTACAGGAGCTTGGTGGCGCAGTGGTTTAGCGCCTGGCCCGGCGATTGCGGAAGTTAAGCAACGTTCGCATGGGTCGATCATGGGATGGGTGACCAAAAATTTATTATCTCGAGCTCCTCCGTCCTTCGGAAGGCACGTTAAGCCGTTGGTCCCGGCTGCATTTGCAGTCGTTAACACCCACCAATCCGCATTGGGCCCGCGTGGTGGGTTATGGCCCATCCTCCTTACCACCCATAAGGAAGGCCTGTGCCCCAGCAGTGGGGACATCAAAAATGCCTGATGGACAGTATGTTTTAACGTAAACATCCGCTAAGAAAATATTTATTGAAATTCTTGCGAGAAGTCATTCCAGAAGGAATTCCAGGCGAACGAAGTCGTGGGCGGAAGTCAGTAAGTTATATATATAGAAAAGGCATTATTTGATTACTTTTCAAACTTTTGAATGTCTAATCTGACTTATAAAGTCAAGATTTATATCTCGCCAAAAACTCGGCAAGGAAACTTCTAATCAATCTTGATTCAACATTTTAAAAGTAGGTTTTTTATAATGCTTACTACTTAATATCTTGATGAAAGGTACCTACTTTCTGTACCTGACATTAATAGTTTGCAAATATGTTCATCGGTTTAGTAGTTAAAATGTAAAAGCGTAGAAATCAATCAAAAAACTCACTTTTTACCCACGACGGAGAGAAAAGACGTAAAACTAAGCGTAATAATTTAATCAAAAAAACTCACTTTTTACCCACGACGGACAGAAAAGACGTAAAACTAAGCGTAATAATTTAATAAAATAAACTCACTTTTTACCCAAGACGGACAGAAAAGGCGTGAAATTAAGCGTATTAATTAATCAAACAACCTCACTTTTTACCCACGACAGACAGAAAAGACGTAAAACTAAGCGTAATAATTTAATCAAAAAAACTCACTTTTTACCCACGACGGACAGAAAAGGCGTGAAATTAAGCGTATTAATTAATCAAACAACCTCACTTTTTACCCACGACGGACAGAAAAGGCGTGAAATTAAGCGTATTAATTAATCAAACAACCTCACTTTTTACCCACGACAGACAGAAAAGACGTAAAACTAAGCATAATAATTTAATCAAAAAAACTCACTTTTTACCTACGACGGACAGAAAAGGCGTGAAATTAAGCGTATTAATTAATCAAACAACTCACTTTTTACCCACGCACGATGCGCGACGGATGGCAGCGATATTCGAGTATTCGGAATATATGCGTTTGGGGTTAGATAGAGGTATTTGTTTGTTTGTATGTACTTAAGTATTTTATTTTTTTTATTTTATTTATTTGGACAACCAACAAGTACATACACCCTTACATGCTAAGAAGTACATTATATTATTTTACTAACTTATCTATTTTTCTAATATTATTATATAATTATTGTAACGAAAAACAGAAGAAAAAAAAACAAACAATTGAGATATGTGCGACATTAAAATTTAAGTGCCGAGTAACATTAACATAATAACATTTTTTTTTTAAATTTGAGATTTTTCATTCACAATGCTATTTTTATACAATACTAAATAATATACTAGAAAAAATACGACTCGCACCAGATCAATACTCAGACGGGAATCGAACCCGCGACCTTTGGATATCCGGTCCAATGCTCTGAGAAAGATATTTCAATTGAATGTCGAGGTAATTCCTCACATTGGTGAAATAACGCTGGCTTGCAGCGTAAGAGTAGGATATACTAGAAGAAATTCGACGATGTCACTAGTGACTCGGTAGCTCAGCGGTCAGAGCATTGGACCGGATATCCAAAGGTCGCGGGTTCGCGTCTGAGTATTGATCTGGTGCGAGTCGTATTTTTTCTAGTATATTATTTAGTATTGTATAATAACATTATGTCTGTTACCATTTTCCTCAAAAACTACTGGATCGATATCGTTGCCGTTTTTTGCATTTAAAAGGTATTTTATGCTATAATGATAACTATCTACGATATAAGTAAGGATTATTAATTTCTAAATTACAAGATTTGATGTTTATCGACTGCACACAAACAATCTAGTGTCTTAAGTGATGTATAGACCCATAAATGCCCTATTAACCCCTTTTACACACCGTTGGGTGTCTCATACCCACCCCATTGTCTCCGAGATAACTTTACCATTGTTTCACTGAATCAATTAAAGTTATAGCTCACACCTTTTGTTCTTTAGTCGGCATTGACTGAAAATCAAATAGAATGAGTTATTTTTTAATAAGAAAGGTGGTTTTTGTTCTGTCTTTCTCCTAATTTAAATTATTTGGGATCGGTGTTTTTTTTTATTTATAACACACATGTGATAATTTTTCTACAATGATTTACTTAGTTTACGCTTAACAGCTACAAGTTACAATTTATAAGTAGTAATTAATGTTTCGAGGTTAGTAAGAACTTTTAAAAAACGCGAGGCCAGTTCACGATCTGATGAAAAGTCTGATTTTTGAACTTCCAATGTGAAGAACTGATGTAAAATTCTACTTCACAAAAATTACTGTAGACTGAAAAAGAAACAAAGAAGCATAGTAACCGAACAGAATATTGAAAAATGGCATGGTAACTCTGTAAAAAAATCCTGATTAACACCATAAAAACTTATAAAAATAAATTTCAAATCGTCAGATTTCGTAATTTTCAACGACAGTGATATGATTTTTTATGCAAAAAGGATAGCTTTTTTATCGATCTAACACAATAACCGAGTCATTTTTAATAAATGATCCAGTATTTCAGAAATCAATAAAAATGTACTAAAATTCGTCAAATTTCTGGCGAAGCGTCAATTAAAGTTATGCGATATTCAACCTTATTCTAAAGACATAGTGGAAGAGTAAATTTCGTGAACTGGCCTCGCCTTAACAACCGTGTGACATACGACGTTCTTCAATACATTTGCGAGAACACTAAAAAGTATCTTACTTTCAGAATTTATTCTATATCTGAGGAGCTCGGTGGCGCAGTGGTTTAGCGCCTGGCCCAGCGATTGCGGAGGTTAAGCAACGTTCGCAAGGGTCGGTCATGTGATGGGTGACCAAAAATTTATTATCTCGAGCTCCTCCGTGCTTCGGAAGGCACGTTAAGCCGTTGATCCCGGCGCATTTGCAGTCGTTAACACCCACCAATCCGCATTGGGCCCGCGTGGTGGGTTATGGCCCATCCTCCTTACCACCCATAAGGAAGGCCTGTGCCCCAGCAGTGGGGACATCAAAAATGGCTGATGAACAGATATGATGCCTTGCCTACATTACTTTTTCAAGCACGAAAACAAATCCACTTTTATAAAGGCTCTAAGTTTATATTCAAAAAAATAAAAAGGTTACGGTCAATTCGAGCCGAAAAACTTAACCTCCTTTTTGTTTTAAATATAAAAAAGAAAATATAGATGAACAAATTGCCCGCGCGCTGCCAACCAAACAAATATATATTTAGAATATGACTTTGTGTCTAACCTTTCCGAGTCATTAGGCGGCCTCCCCCCTATTTCGTAGGGTGACCAAATCTCTGAAAATAGATAGGACAACTTATTGTTAGAAAAAAAACAAAGAATAAATAGGAACTTAGTTACAATAAGTTATACAGAAATTACCATTGTTGTGTGTATGCTTAAAACACATTCCGTGTTATTATATCAACAACCATTAGTTTATTACAATAGTTTTTTAACACTGTATAACTAAACACCTGTTTAAATGTGATGTTGTGTCTGTCAAACAATATTGTCAAAAAATTGACAGCATCACATTTAAACACATGTTTACTGTTAAGTTAATCAGTGTCACCACGACTACGTCTGTTTCTAAATTATTTTCCTAGCCCATGTCTTCCATTGATTTAGCTTTTAACCCAGTTGTTACTGAAACGTTTTTTTATCTCATATCACAGCAGTATTTTAGTATACCTTGATGCATAAACTAAACATGGAAAATTACAAAAACCTAAATTTTCAGGAAAGCCAAAACAATGTCAGACGATCACTGCGGCGATTGGTAACCAATAAGAAAAAGTTTTCCGCTCATTTATATTTTTAAATTGAGGATATTCCTTATACTTATTTTTAATCTTTATAACGATCGGTCGTTATAAATGGGTTAAGCGTAATACTTGTCAAACAAACGAGAACACGGAGTAATACTTTCACATTTATAATATTAGAATGTGTAGTATGTTGTTGTTACACACAAAAGTGGAATATAATAACAAATTATGTGGCCATTTCAAACAAAAATCTGCTATTTTATACTTCGGAAAAATGCAACATCTATATTTGACTATATCCCATTTTTTTCTCGAATAAAAGAAGGAGCAGATGGGCAAAAAAATCAACAATAACTGTTAGGACAGACAAACATAGTTACTTTCGCATTTATGGGTAGTTCTTCGGAAAAGTGTTCTCCGTGTAATTTCCACAGCATTTTTGAAATCACTAAATTAAAGTGAATTACACAAAAAAATTGAAAGCTTATGCAAATTCAAACATTATATCAAAATTCGCCACGTAGCGAATGCATACTTTTGCAAAAAAATATATATATAAAATTTGCGATCCATGGAAATTACAGTAAAGACCACGGAAATTACCCAGCAGATAAAATTTTGCTCAACATCATGTCAGATATGAAATTAAAGCTCAAATAAAAGTTAGTTGGGGTAGTATTAAGAACTACATTGCATTATAATTATATTTAGCAAAAATAGTAGATTAATAAAAAAAACTTACAAAGGAACTCAATGTAGAAACATGAAGGTAATAAATAATAATGTTATTAATTAATAAATTTCTTTTAGAGTATATTATTGATTGCATATTATGGTTGAGCATCATAATAATAAAAATAACAAATATTTGGTAAAAAGTATCAACAATCTGTACGACCTAGGTCAATACTCGTTTACTAAAGACTAGTTTTCACTAATTATGTATGGTCTTCAAACAATAACGCTGACTAAGTTTACCAACCTGCTCTGTATAACGATACAAGTTCTAATGCAGATCAGTTGGACTGCAAGTCCCGGGCACAGACTCCTAGCCCGGCAGAAGTACATACTTCCCTTTTCGCTGAATATACGACGTGACCTGCCTTCTTCAACAATGGTGACCTGACCACCGACACTGGACAGCAGCAAGGTATACCACCCCTCATGAGTGAAGATTGGAGTTAGCTTTCTAGGTCTGCAATCAAATGCAACTAAGCCCTGCAGCAGCAACTCGGCAACTGGCGGACGACGGTAACACGGCAGCCCACAGCCAGGTGATAATGCGACCTACACTGGTGTGGCAGTTCTGCATACGAAGCCATACCGCCCATAGAGTAGAGTAACCACCAGCACATATCGTCATATCGGGAGACTGGAGTGTAACTGACCTATGTACGAGTATTTCAATCAAAAGCAAAGCCACTTGCTTTGCTTTTGATTTTCTTTTTTGAGTAACGAAGAAATTAATACAGGATCGACGAAAGCCAAGTTCACCCGACACTTTACCAAAGATATCCAGGACGCCAGCCTGAGAATAGTATGGCCCTCAAACAGCTAAAAACCAACAAGGAGGCGGGTGACGATGGAATCACTAGAGAACTTATTCACTTCTCAAGCTTACGCGCTCACTAGACATGAAATAAAACACTTTTAACGGATACTAGCGCGGTTTTATTGAAAGTACTTTGGTAATTAGTTGGTATTTGGTTTGATTTTTGATTTTCCCGACGTTTCGGCACATATAAAATTAAATTAAAACCAAACCAAAACTTAAACTAATAAAAAATTTGATAAAATTTTAATTTCTGAACGTTATAAAAAATTCATCGCTTGAGGGTAGGCTCACAAGTAGCTTCAGTCCCCCGTGACCACGGCAGCTGCAAAGGTGCCGAAACGTCGGGAAAATCAAAAATCAAACCAAATACCAACTAATTACCAAAGTACTTTCAATAAAACCGCGCTAGTATCCGTTAAAAGTGTTTTATTTCATGACTAGAGAACTTCTGAGAGCTGACGGAAAGCCGATACTCAGAGTTTTCTAGAAGCTTTAGGAACAGTGTACTCAAATTATCCAGACTATTAATTATACCTAGGACAGACAGACCTAGTAATGTGAGTCCAATTTCGAGGAAGAGATCTCTCGTCAGATCCAACTCAAAGCTTCGAAAATTGTTTGCGTCCAACTTACTTCAGTGTCTCAAAACGACAGTGTGTGTGTTGTTGCCAACTTGCCTTGTTTGGCGACAGAAATGAAGAGATCCGTAGAACTTTAGTAACCGACATCACTTGAAGAATTGCACAGCTGAAGAGTAACCGACATCACTTCAAGGATTGCACAGCTGAAGTGGCAGTGGGCGGACATAGCGAGACAAACCGGTGGCTCTGGAATAGTGATCGCACACCGGATGCCCCCACCCCCTGACAAAGTAGTCCGACGATCTAATGAAGGTCGGAGGAAGCTGCTGGATGTGGGCAGAACAAGGCCAATCGTTGTGGAGAACCTTGGGGAAGGCCTACACCCATCAGTAAGTGTCGAGCGGCAGATATAATAAACCAAAAATAAAACAAAGTAATTTCCATGGGCTTTATGTAATTTCCATGGTGTTTTATACATGGAAATTACGCCATGGAAATTACCAAAAAGCATTAATTTTGAAATATATCGGCATTGAAAAGATATAACCTGCTACTTTGTTACTGGTTAAGTACATTTGGGAGTAAGGTATTACACCTCAGAACCCGTTTACAAAAAATAGCACAATTATATTGCAAAAATGTGACATGGAAATACATTAGAAATGAGAACCAATTTTTTTTAAATCGTAGAACTTAGTCTTGCACCAAAAGCGTGGGAAACAGCAACACAGCCATCTTACCTGTCAGTAGCAGTGTAACTGTCGATTCGAAAACATCAATCACTATTTGTCTGTGCCTAGCCAGTCCAGAGCAATGGCCTTCGCAAGAGGGCGCAGTGAAAAAGTAGCTAGGCGTGTGACATACTTACTTAGGTCCATAAAATCAAAAGTTTCCCTCCGATAGGATTTAAAATTTCATCAGTATATAACGTGATATGTCTATTTTAAATGTGTGTACAAAACTGATTAAAAACGTGGGTGATTTCAAAAATATCCGCGATTTCTCATAAGCCGGCGCCCGTGTGACACGTAAAAACGTGCAAAATTAACCGGATTTGAGGTGTTGAGGGTGAGTTACTCCGATCTACGTAGTTTTAAACCAGTGAAATCTATATGACACGATGCTTAATGACATTTAGAAACGATGTAATGATAGTTTTAATCATAATTATTTGTTTTTATAGGAGATATGAGTCTGTGACACTCAAAAATTGCTCTCCCAAGAACTACCCTTATAATATTAGTGTGGATTACATTTTTACCCCTTTTTACCCCCTTTTACCCTTTTTACCCCTTCGTTATGCCTTTATTAATGAGCGGTTTTCTGACAGCTGAGAATTTTAGTTTATTTTTATGTTGATAGATGGCGCTATTCAACTAGGTAGGTTTTTTTTAATTTTTCCTAGCAGCTGAGTACCACTTAATTATTCAACACTTGACACTGGCAAAAATTACTCCCTGAAGAGGAGTAGATTGCCATAACAACGCCAAAAATTGGCATTGAAAGAAAAGAAAGAAAATACATTTATTGTGAACAACACACAACGGTACACAACATTACAAAGACAATACAAAAACTAAAACACATCAAAGGCTAATTAACAAAAACATTGCGCATCGTCGCATGATGTCAAAACTGTACTCGGCTCAGTATAAGCTGTTCAGGTCAGTGAGAGTATAATAGTTTAAGTTTATGGTCAACAATGACTTATGTCTTGATTTTCTTATATTTTAAAACCATCATGAAGTGAAATACAATTTTACGTTACAATTTTTAAGTATTTCATTTTAACCTTAGAAATGTCGGAGACAGAGAAGGATCTCCAACAAGTGGCGACCAGTGCAGTAATTGAATCTGTCAAAAAACAGCGGTCAGCCCGGCGGCGCACATTAACGATTGTAGTGAACAAAGTGCAGACATTTTTGGAGAATGTGGACGTCGCCGAGGAGTCAAGGGTAAAGAGTTTGCTTACCGGCCTCACAACGGCAGGACTGGCATTACAACGGTGTGACGAACTATTGGAGGAAGTTTTGTCCAAAGCCGATAATATTTCGGAACAGCAAATGTTCGATATTTTGGACCTAGAAAATAGCTTAGAACGTCAATTAGAATGCCAGCAGTTGGTAGGCAAGTTAGAAAAATTATTGGAAGTGCCAGGCAAAAGCTCTAACTCAGTGGCAGAACATTCGAAACGTAAGTTCAGTTTGCCGTCCATCGAATTACGTCAGTTTGACGGTCGTGTGGAGAATTGGCTAGGTTTCTGGGGCCAATTCCGTAAAATTCATGATGATAAGACTATCGACGACGACGATAAATTCCAATACCTTATAAGATCCACGGAACCAGGGACACCAGTACGGGATCTAGTCGAGAGTTTCCCACCAAGTGGATCAAATTATCTCACGGCGATTGAACAATTAAAAGCGCGTTTTGCAAAAGATGAGCTTATTATACAAACATATGTAAGAAGATTACTTGACTTAGTTTTCCAGCAAAGGCACAATAATATGGAAGGCTCAGATTTGTGTGCACTGTATGATAAATTGAATACACAGTTAAGAGCACTTGAGTCAATGGGAGTTACAACAGAGAGTAACGTTGCAATTCTGTACCCATTAGTCGAATCGGCGTTACCCGAGAGCTTGTTACGTATATGGGAACGTTCTACCAAAATACCAAATAAAGATAATTTGAGTCAATTGATGGAGTTTTTAAAACTTGAAGTAGATTGTGAAGAGAAAGTACAACTCGCTAAAAACAGTTTTAATGGTACGTTGAAACCACGCGAGCCTACAGCAGCGGGCACCGCAGCAATTCAAGAGCGAAGACAGTCAATAAAGCGTGTCACCTATGAGCAAAAACAAAATGACAGGCAATGCATATGGTGTGATAAAAATACACATAATAGTTCAGATTGCATACGAACGAAGAGTATGAGTTTAGATGAGAAAAAAGAAATTCTGAAGCAAAAGAAAGCGTGTCTCATTTGCCTGAAAATAGGTCATTTTGCTGACAAATGTCGATTTTATCCAAAATGCTTAAATTGCACGAAAAGACACACTTATGTTATGTGTCCAGAGATAGACGAAGGCGTCCTATCAGTATAAGCATTGACTCCTTTCATCCTTTGCTTTTTCTTAAAAAGTTACGTACTTAGTTTACTTTTAGGTACTACTCATTTTTACCCGACTGCAAAGAAAGGGTTATGTGTTTCGCGCGTATCTTGTAAGTATGTTTGTATGTTTTTAAACAGCATTTTGAAAACCGCTCATAACAATAAGATTTTCCTTCACTCTATGCAAGTGTGGTCACCCACTTCCGGTCTTTCGGGACGATTTCCTTTCACTCAGGGCGGCGCTTCGGACTCCTTGATTAATTTTGTTCGTATCATAAGGAGATCGCTTTTTCATTGACTAACGACTCTGTTGATTGATATAAATGGGTCACTATTACAATACTTACAGCTGTAAGTTGAGGTGACGCCATATTTCCGTACTATTGTTAACAAACTTGGCAATTTTTCACGCTAGTGATCCTCTTAATTACCCGACTGCAAAGAAAGAGTTATGTGTTTCGCGCTTATCTTGTAAGTATGTTTGTATGTATGTATGTATGTTTGTATGTAATATTCTTTATTACCTCATATCTTTCAAACGGCTGAACGGATTTCTATGATTAAGATATCGTTAGATTTGTCTTGTCAGCCCAAGTGTTCTTAAGAAGGTGGCGTTATAAAAAACCAACATGGCAGTTGTACGGTGCTATTATACGTATTGCAGTATTCTAAAAAAAAAGTTTTTTTTTTAGAATACTGCAATATGGGTATCATATTAAAGGGCATAATATAAAGATTTCAAAAAGGTATATCATGACCGTGATATACAATAACTAAAAAGAGATAAATAAAAAAAAATATAAAAAAAATTAAAAAACCCGCCTGCATAAAAAGACAAGTCAACTGAAAAGATGAAAACAAGATTAAATAAATGTTAAAGGCAACATGTCATAATAACATGCAGTCGGAGGCATGCATAAAGAAAGTGACATTATGAATGATTTAAATTATATGCCTCCGACTGCATGTTATTATGACATGTTGCCTTTAACATTTATTTAATCTTGTTTTTCTTTTTTTCGGTGTAACAAAATTTCTCTCTCTCTCTCTCTCACTCTATTGCAGTTGGGTTTCTATTCAATTTTTTTTTCAAGTGAAAGTGAAAGTGAAGCTTATTTCACTTTCACTTTCACTTATGGTTTCGTAAATATCTTGCTAGCTTCTCTGTCCTAATATAGATTCGCACAAAGTTCATTTCACAACGCAAGAAATGATGACATAATTTATATTAAAACTAGTGATGGGAATAGAGCAAAACGGCAGTTGTCGATTACATAGTCTAATAAAAAAAACTCATAACACCGCCATCTACCGCTACTCTATAAAACTACTATCATCCGCCATATTGTCTTGTTACTAACTTCGAAGGGCAGTGTTACAAAATTACCGAGACTCCCCAAAGGACACATCTAAGTTTGATTGCTTGACGCAAGTTATAACTTAGATTATGACGTAACAAGGCCAAGAAGTTTTGATATCAAGTGCATTTGAGGATATGGAGTGTTCTCTTTGGCTGCTTTTCCACCACTAACTTGGGTAATAAGCCATGCACAGTGTGTTAATTATGTTTTCCTTAAGACGGTTGTATGACCGAAAGTGGCGGGCGCCCTCAGAGGTTTTTATTTAATAAGTTATTAAAAGAAAAAGATTTTAATAATGTTTTACGTGGAGATTTTAGGGCCCATGGTCTAGTTTTTTTAGAAGGTATCACTACATGCCCTCGTAGTCATTCGTAGAAGTAGATAGCAAATGTGTCAAAAACGGCCACTTTTAGCAGTTTTGCTATCTACTTCTAGCAGTGACTACGAGGGAATGTAACGATACCGTCTAAAAATACTAGACTGTGGGCCCCAAAAATTCCACGTAAAACATTATTAAAATTGTGAATTAGAATTATAATATTTAAAAAAAAACACCGCGGCGTCACCTTTGCTCGGGGTACCTTAAGGTGGCTAGCCCACGTGGAATTTTAAGGCCCAAAGTCTAGTATTTTTAAAAGCTACCACTACATTCCCTCCTAGTCATACGTAGAAGTAGATCTAGAACAAAATGTGTCAAAAACGGCCACTTTTAGCAGTTTTGCTATCTACTTCTTGCAGTGATTACGAAGGAATGTAATAATACCATCTAAAAATAAACTTGCATACCTTAATATATTCTTATGCCTTTAACAACCTTTAAAAAAACAACAATCGCATGATATACTGAGCTTTTAGTCCGTTTTTCACGTACACGACCGGTCCCCAATCAGGGCCGTTTCCGGCGACCGGATAACCGGTCCGGATATCCTTCCGGCGGCCGATAACATGGAGACTCGTTATAATATTGTGTAAATGATAGTTTTGCGTAGAAGTATTATTAATTTGAGCAGCGCTTCTGTCGATATCCTTGATCGAGTGACTTGCTCAACGGTTTGACTTGCTCATCTGATACCATGATAAAATCCACGGAGAATGATCAGATAAGTGATGCTTAGCTTAGATCAATCAGTCTTCCGAAGCTGAATTGGCCGGAACTATAAATAAACGGTCTACTTCCGGTCGCAAAATGAAGGAGTCATTTTACGTCAATTGATACCGGAATAATACTAATGGCATCAGTTTTTTTAATTGAATGGAAACACACAGTCTTATAAAAGTATGAGCTTAAACAGACCTACAAACAGACATAGAATTCCATTTAAATTCAAATAATTTTCGAATATGAATTAACTAGAGCCTTAAATTAAGTACAATAAGTTTGTAAATTAAATTTAAACAAGCATATTACATTCTAAGTTGATCGATCAAGGAACATAACAGAAGTGAGTGCCAGTGTGGTGCAAGTGTAAACAACTACCAGCATCCTCATTTGGAGTCGTCGCTGCCGCTGGCTAAGCGGTGGCCAGCCACACACGTGAGTCCTTTTCCTTCAGCCTGTTACCCACCCACATAAACCTCTTGTGTAGGTACTTGTACGGGAATCAAGGAAATTTAAATCTCAAACTACAAAACCAAGCGGTTTCAGTGAGGGTTAGTGCAATCAAAAAATCAGTTACCCAGTCATTGGCAAGACAAAAAACAAAAATCAAATGACGTAAATGACTCCATCATTTTGTGACCGGAAGTAGTCCGTTTATTTATAGTCCCGGCCTATTCAGCTTCGACAGATCTAAGCTAAGCATCACTTTTCTAATCATTCTCCGTTGGTTTTGTCATAGTACCAGATGACGTAGGCAATCTTAAGGTCGCTGGTACTTTAATGCATGCACCGGTATAACGGTGCGCCCTTAACCACAGAATACCAAATAGTACACTTAGGCAGCCATTATATGCTCATGCAAGCGTCGGTCAAATTCCATCAGTCATAAATTACGTTTGACTGATGGAAAGAAGAAATCAACTTCATGCAACCATCAGTCACCCCATTACGCGGTAGGTTAACCGTCAGTCACGGGCCGTGACTGACGGTGACTGACAGCAAAACCTATCGTGTAATGGCTGCCTTACAAAATTTAGTCCTACAACGAGGCAATTTGAAGCTCTTTGACAAGGGGTGCCTGGTAATATGATAAGGGACAGCGATATCAATTTTCTGAAGCAGATTTGGACAAGTTAGCTTGCCGTGAATCAACTTAAATGCAATGTTAAAAAGATCTTAAAGTTAAAGATTGATAGCTAAGTTATTTTAAAAAGCGAAAAGCGAGTCTTGTAGTAAATTTAGTAAATTAACTTTTTTATTATTGTCGCAACCCCTATTACTAAAATTGCCAACATTCTATACGTTTAACCTCTACGCTAACTATTAAAGCTTAAATATCATCAATAGGGGTCAATCAACTTTTAAGTGTTCTATAATGTGTTCTATAACATAAAAATGTATTATCTTGAAATAATAAACAAAGAAAATTGTTGAGCCTATAAATACTTAAACTTAAGATTTAAAGTATCTGGTAACAGAAATAAATATATTGTTTACATGTTTGTACGTATAAATTCGTTGTCCAGTTGACATTAATCATCAATTTCATACAAATAAAAATTGTTTAAAAAAAAACAAAAAACCGACTTCAAAAAACCTACCTCTAAAAAGCAAGAAATAATATTCGTATAATAAAAATACGTCTATTGAAGTCGGGTGGGGCTGGAGTACAAATTCCTTTTTTTTTTATTCTAAAAGCCGACTTCAATAGACATATTTTTATTATACGAATATTATTTCTTGCTTTTTAGAGGTAGGTTTTTTGAAGTCGGTTTTTTATTTTTTTATTTTTAGTGTAGGTAAGGTATATTATATATCGATGGCTTAGAGCACACATTTTTTAATTACAAAAAGAAGATTTTTCAGGAGAGCATTTTAAAGTTGAAGCATCATAAAATACAAAAACTGTATATGATATGGAATTCAAATTACGTTTATTCATAAGACTTATTCTTTAGTTCTACAAATAAGTAAATTTCAAAATGAAATTACGTCAAATTGATAACAAAATCAGCTGAAAACCTAGCTAACCCCCCTCACTTAGTACATTTGAACCCTCATATTTAGTAATTTGAATGCACGAATGTACTAAGTGGGGCGGGGTTAGTATTCTAATAGAGTAACAGGTACTTATTAAAACAAAAATGTTACATATATTTAAGTATTAAATTAATAATTTAAATTTAAAAAATATAGATAAATTTAATAATAAATTATTAAATTATTTATTAATTTTTAGTATTAAATACCGACTCAAGATATTTTGTGCAGGTTAGAACATAAAATAATAATAATATTAAATAATGATAATAATATTAGAAATCAATAAAACATTCTACAGCATTTTTATATTATTAAAAATAGTAGATACTCATTAAATCAGTCTTTCTTAAACACTAACAAAATAAGAGAAAGTATTTATTCAAGTTTCTTTAAATCAGTCATCAGTCTTACAATACGGTAGGTTATTGAGCGAGCGAGCGCGAAGCGTCTCTGCTTCAGCTTGGGTAAAATTCTTTCGTACCTATGTCCTTCCTTCCTTTCCTTCCTTCTGGTTGTCATTCCAGCTGTCCGTTTGTTCTCATCTACAGGTCGCATTTCTCAACCGATTCTCGTGAAATTCACTGTCGGTGGTTAAATACATCGTGAAATTTTTATCATTTGGTTCCCGCAGTGGGGTGGTTCCACTCATGATTACAAGCAACTTTTACTATGGGGCCAACTCTGTGGGTGCGAGAAAAAAATCAGCTGTTCCATACAAAAGCTCAATACCTACTCGACCTAAATGTATGGAACAGCTGTTTTTTTTCGTATTAACTGCACTTACAACATTTGGATTTAATGTAAGATAACATGTCGTAAAAGTACTTAATATTTTTGTGCGTTAAGTAGTACCGCAGGAGGGAATCTTAAAATCACTTATGGACTTTTCGTAGCAGATTAGTAAAAATAAAGGATTTTAATACTTTTGGACATAACCGAAGCTTACTTAATACAACAGTGACACTGGGTTTTTGATAGAAAGAGGTGGAATATCGACACGTGCGTAAGTGCAAACGGTAGAGCACGTCAATTAATACAGTTGTCACTCAAAAAGTAAAAATCGCATTTTTTGTAATTAGTACATGTGTGCTCTAAGCCATCGATATGTAGAAAAATCGGCTCAGCCAAACGTAAGATAATCGCGGAGAAACATACTTAAATACGGGTCAAACTGAGAACCTCCTTTTTTAAGTCGATTAAAAAACTACACTTAAGATATCCCTCCTCCAACAGAAAAATTATTATCTTATTCAGTTCATAAACAAAGAAGTAATTCGACCAATCATCGAGGTAATTCACACAAAATCATACTATTTTCGTGCTTTTTTCAAAATTACTTGAAAAGTACTGAACCGATTTCCAAATTTTAAAAAATGGGACCAACTTGGGAGTGTACCTAATGTAATAACGTTTGAATCATTTCAATCGGTCCAGCCGTCTTCGAGTAATCGGTGGACATACACAAAAAAAAAAACAAATATACAGACGAACATAGAACCTCCTCCTTTTTTGGAAGTCGGTTAAAAAGGGACATCGACATCTCCTTGGTCAACCGTTAAAATACGAATAAATATGTAAACAACATAGGTATTTATTTCTATCACCAAAATGATACTTAAAGAATTACATTTAACTTAAACCATTATTTTTAAGTTAGTTGATATTTATTTTCAAGGAAATTAATATGCTTTTATGTTTGGGGATAGGAAAACTGACAGGACACTTAAAAGTTGTTTGACCCAATAGACGATTTAATATCATGTCGCAAACTTATGTAAATCACAAACTTTGATATATTGTATGAAATTGACAATCAATCAATCAATCAATCAATAAATTTATTTGCAAAAATATGGTTACATTAGTTGTTACATATATACGTAAGTCACCAGCATATTTTGTTGTTAATGTCAACGTGCAAATGTTTACAAAAAAAAATATTAGTAATTACCTAACTGTCAGAAAAAAATATTACTTGTTTAAAAGTAACATATTTTAAACAGATTAATTATTTTAAAAGCATTAAGTATAATAAATTATTCAATCATCATTATAAAAAAATATACAATTTACAAATAATTATGTTATCAAAATGTCAGTCTCCATTAAAATTTATTCGACACCATTTTATCGTTTAAGAAGTCATTGATAGAATAATATAATTTGTTAATTAAAAATTTAAACAATTGTGTCCTGAATTTAGTTATAGTCAATATTTTAATTTCATTAGGTATTTTATTGTATACCCGAATGGCCATACAGTAGGCATTCCTTGAAAACACTCTAAGCCTTTGTTGTGGAATACATAAATCCTCCCCTTTTCTACCTCTGTATGCATCATACTCTTTGTTTTGTTTAAATAAATCGAAATGCTTTTTAACAAACATTCCCATTTCAAAAACATATAAACATGGAAGTGGTAATATATTCATTAATTTGAAAAGAGGCTTACAAGAATCCAAATAACCTGCACCACAGATTGAACGAATACATTTTTTCTGGATTTTAAAAACTCGAATTGCATCCACCGAATTACCCCAAAGTATGATACCGTAGCGTAATACAGATGAAACATAACCGTGGTAAGCTACGAGAGCAGATTGTTGTGATGCTATCTGTCTGATCCCATTCAAAGCATATATAAATCTGTCAAGTTTTTTTATAATTGAGTCAATATGAGCTTTCCAGTTGCAGAGATTGTCTATAGTTACTCCTAGAAATTTTGTTATATCTACTTCTTCGATTTTATTATTATTTAAATGTATGTCAATTTTATCCATTTTACTATTGATTGTTTTGAAATGTGAAAATTTTGTTTTTTTAATATTTATTTTAAGATTATTAGATTCCAACCACTGTACAACTTTCTTAAATTCAGCATTAGCTATATATTCAATGTCATCATCTTTAGCTTTGATAATTAGGGTAGTGTCGTCGGCAAATAGAATGCATGTCTGTTCAGTAATATTTGGTAAGTCATTGATATAAAGAAGGAAGAGAAGTGGTCCCAAAACACTTCCCTGTGGTACACCACATTTATTTTGTCGATATTCAGACGTAAAAGATTTTCTATATTTACCTTGCATTTTAGATACTTCTACACATTGAATTCGATCTTTTAAGTAGCTTTCTAACCAGGCCAGAGCATTACCCCTTATGCCGTATCTTTCTAATTTATTTAAAAGTAGCTTATGAGATACGAAGTCAAATGCCTTGGACATGTCTAAATATATCGCTAATGGTTTCAGTTTAGAGTCAAGGCTATGCGTCAAATGTTTTATTAGGTTAAAACAAGCAAGAATTGTGCTTCGGCTTCTCCGAAAACCATATTGTTCCTCCTTGAATATTTTATGAAGTGTGATAAAGGCATAAATTTTATCATACATGACCTTTTCAAAAATCTTAACAAACTTACGGCAAGTAATTTTATAGTTTACTGCTTATTTTAAAGCTTTAATAGTAAGCGTAGCGTTCAAACGCATAGAATATTGGCCATTTGAGTAGGTCTAGGTGTTTGTGATTCACAAACACCTAGACCTACTCAAATGGCCAAGGAGATCAGAGACAATGGTATCACAAATTGTGATACCGTTGTCTCTGATTTCCTTAACACAATTGCAAGCTCTTACTTTGGAATTGGAGCAATGTATTATCATGTATTTTTTTCTCTCTATTGAGCTACAAAAATAAACATTTTCATCACGATCGATACAGCAAAACACATTTAATATCTCTGACTACGCCCCGTTTCAATTATCTAATGCTTACGATATTAATTTCACCTATTTAGTTAATTGCGTAACTTTGTACCAATGTATTCGATTGTATCCTGTCCTGACAAATGAAAATTTTATTACAGAAAATAAAAAAGTCTGTAAAAGACATTCTTTACAATTATTCCTAAACTAGCGGCCGCCCGTAACTTCGTTCGCGTGGACTCTTGGGAACCTTTAAATAGGATAAAAAGTATCCTATCTTTTAATCCAGGTTATAAACTATTTGTATGCTAAATTTCACACAAATCCGTCCAGCTGTTTAGACGTGATTTAGTAACAAACATCCAAACTCTCACATTATAATATTCGCAGGACTATATAGTAAGATAAATTATAGGTTACCCTACTTACCTAATTATTCTGCTTAATATTTAAAAGTTTTGCCGATTTTAAAGTAACTTTTATGATTTGTAACACCTTTTACTTATTACATTTTGTCACTTACATGAATAAAATAACGAAATACTAATAAAATCGTAAACATATTAAACTTTTGGAGTAGCTTCGTATTCTCTGTTTTATGACACTTAATAAATAATACCTTTAGTTAGTCCGTAAAATGTATAGCTTTGTCTAAGAAACCATTTTGATAAACACAATATTTAATATAGCTGCCGAGCAAATTTTGTACGCGTTGCATACAAACTACCTACGCGTGACGTCATAACTATACACGGTGTATTTGTAACCACTCTCCAAATTTTAAGGATATGTTCAGTCCATGAAACTGAACAACTTTCTCCATGAAATATAGGGTCAAATATGTATAAAAAAAATACTTTTCATACAAATCAAAGAGATCACGTGATCAGTTTAGTATGGGATGACCAAAATTTTTTGGCGTATTTCGACACATGTTTCATAGAGAAAGTTGGTCAGTTTCATGGACTGAACACATCCTTAAAATTTGGAGAGTGGTTACAAATACACCCTGTATAGGTAACCGTTAGTATGGAGCGTTTTTGGGCGAGTCCAATTTGTGTGCATTTCAAACTGTGATATCTCTGGTAGTTTTCATGCTAGCGAAATAAATCTTATACCAATGTATCTTTTTTTAAGAGGTTATTCATATACGAGTAAAATTAAAAAAAAATGTCATGCCTATTCAATTTATTTAAATCGATATCCCAATACCAATATCGCTACGGAAATTAAATTCCTACAACTTTGTATCAACACAAAGTGTCATCCTTCGACCCAGGAGGCCTATTACGAAAATTACATACGCAATTGCGCAACGCAGTCACTTGGTCACGAAAGTCGTCCGCAGTTCGTCGGTTGTGGCTATTAAACACATTTTCAATTTGGCTATCGTAGCCCAAAGACTATTGAACGAATGATGTCGGTTACGCTAGAAAAAAACTGTCAAACTTACGCAATCACTATGCGATATCGCATACGCTTAGTGCTTTGTAATAGGTAACAATCCTAACGAAGCACGGACGCAGCTGCGTGTATCGCGTAAAACTTTTCGTATTAGACCCCCAGTTCCCTAAAATAATATATACGAACGAGGCAACCCTGATTTTACCCGTTGTCCTTTATTAAAAATGTATGGAAGGGATTATATTTATCAGGAAAGTATTTATTGGCTTAGGGCGAAACCGATAGATAAATTGATTGCGTTTTTATTACGATGTTTTTATTTTTAGCTTTGAATAAATTCGATGTATTTTTGTAGGGGAAAGTTGTTATTACAATTCTTAAAAAAACAGCCAAGTGCGTGTCGGGCCACGTGCAGTATGTTTCCGTAGTAAATTACTTTGTTTTTTTTTCAGTATTTGTAGAATAAATGACAAAGTTATATTTGGGGTTTTGGAAAATGTGCTAATATCGCTAAAACTGCTAACTATAATGGCTCCGTGCACGCTTTTAGCGCCACCTAGCGTGTTGCAACTTTGTTGGCTCTGACCTGACCGTTTTGACGTTTTGGACGTAATGGTGGCATTGTGACAAAATGTTAAAAAATACTATACAAATTGTGTTAATTAATGTAAATTTCAAAATTACCGTAAGTTGGGTGGACAAAGTGTTGTGAAATCATTTTTGGTCATTTAAATTGAATATGGCAAGTAAGATCTAGGTATTCAAAAAGAGTTTTTTATTTATCAGGGTTTGTTAACTTCTTTTTTAGTTGTAGATTTTGTAAAAAAAGAGGATAAAGCTACTTTAATGATTTTATTAAGTGATAATAAACATATAACGGGTGTAACAAGACCTTCAACGAAGCCGAAGTCCACGTATTCCGCCCATCATCAGGATCTTTTTTGTCTTTTAGTCTATACCTGGGAAACCAATAGTTACGAAGTTATTGAAGGTCAAAGTCAAAATTTTTTTTTCCAAATTTTTATGAAATCTTATTTTATTCGTTATTTCCTACTTTTTGACTAAAGAAACATTTTAAAAATTTTAAGTATTTCGTAACAAACAATGGCTTCAAAACGTCGTTACTCGATGTATCTCATGAGCACGCACATAAACGCTGCCTTTCAACTCGGCCGCACGCAGCTGTGTAGCATACACTCGCAGGCGCGGCCTGTTGTACGCGTCACATTGCGTGGTAATGCATGCAATGCTTTTTTAACACCAAAAATCAAAATGGTTTCCCAGTAATAATTTTGAACAGAAATGGTCCTGATGATGGGCAGAATACGTAGACCTCGGCTTCGTTGAAGGTCTTGTTACACCCTGTATAATTGTTCCTGTATCACTAGTAATAAATTAAATATCGTTTTCAAACAGATTACAGAGCCTACATTATTTCTACTTTTTGCCACCATGAGCGCTGCGATCGATTCCTTATTATACCTTCGCAGCCACGTTCTTACCAATTTTGCGTTGAAAATGTTTATTAAGATTTACAGCTATATTTTGTTTTCACACTCTCTTATTTTAAGTCAGGTTTTCAATGAGGGCTTTTCAAAATGACAAAAAGCTCGATAGATGGCGTTGATAAAAATGTATGTCTCAATGTAAGTATTTTTCTTTACTAATCTTCGAGGAGTATCAGGTAGGCAGGCAGATGTAACCCTAAAATGTTTCCCTTTGGGCAGATGTCAGCCAGCGAGCGTTTCCTTTCCTCTTTGGTACAGGCCATTTATTTTTAAAAGCCAATTTTGAATCTCTTTCCACCAACGCCATCTAGTGAGGCAAATAGTTACTATTTTTAACCGACTTCATCAAAAGGAGGAGGTTCTCAATTCGATTGTATGTTTTTTTTTTTTTTTTTTTTTTTTTTTTTTTTATCGTTGTTCGCGCGTATCTTCGACATTTATGGACCGATTTAGATAATTCTTTTTTTGTTCGATTGAGTTTTCTTGCGAGATGGTCCCATTTAATTTTTTTTCAAATCGGTTCAGTAGTTTACAAGTAATCCTGAAAATACTATGATATTAAATCAACTAACTTGACAATTTTGTTATTTATGAACCGAATTAGACGATTTTTTTTGTTGGGGAAGGGATACCTTTGTGTAGTCTTTTTAACCGACTTCAAAAAAAGGGGGTATTCAGTTTGTATGTATGTATGTTTCTCCGCGATTATCTCACGTTTGGCTGAGCCGATTTTTCTACCTAAATAATATACCTACACTACCTAATTCAGAAGGTACTTACACTAAAAATAAAAAAATAAAAAAATTGTTTAAAAACAAAAAAACCGACTTCAAAAAACCTGCCTCTAAAAAAGCAAGAAATAATATAGAAATCATTAGATACGCATTATCATTGTTATAATAAAACACGTCAATTGAAGTCGGGTGGGGCTTTTAGAATAAAAAAAGGAAGATGTAGGTACTCCAGCCCCACCCGACTTTAATAGACGTGTTTTATTATAACAATGATAATGCGTATCTAATGATTTCTATATTATTTCTTGCTTTTTTAGAGGCAGGTTTTTTGAAGTCGGTTTTTTTGTTTTTAAACAATTTTTACTTTTTAAATGTCACTTTGAAAAGGCCTTACTCTTATTTGAACGCTGTACACGCCTGTTATTGGCCTACACATCAGAAGTGAAGTTTGATTATTGTTTCAAAGTGTATGTTTCATTGTGTATACTGTTGGTGTCTTAAATAAATAAATAAAATAAAATAAGGCCTTATTGTCAAATGGTCTAAGTAGGTACCTACCTATAAACTTTTTAATCGTGGTAGTGGTGACTGCTGACAAGCCCGGTTATTCGAAGTTGGATTCCCAGAGGAGAGAACCTTAATAATATCCTAACATTAGTTAGAGGTATATTATATTATGAGTCTATGAACAGTGTGTGTTGCCAGTGATGACTTACGGCAGTGAAACGTGGTCGCTAACTATGGGTCTCATAAGGAGGCTCAAGGTCACCCAACGTGCAATGGAGAGCCATGCTCGGCGTTTCCCTGCGTGATCGAATCAGAAACGAAGAGATCCGCAAGAGAACTAAAGTAACCGACATCGCTCGAAGGATTGCTCAGCTGAAGTGGCAATGGGCGGGACACATAGCTAGAAGAACCGATGGCCGTTGGGGCGGAAAGGTTCTGGAATGGCGACCACGCACCGGACGGCGCTCCGTGGGTAGGCCCCCGACAAGGTGGACCGACGATCTGGTGAAGGTCGCGGGAAGCCGCTGGATGCGGGCAGCGCAGGACCGATCGTCGTGGAGACCCTTAGGGGAGGCCTATACCCAGCAGTGGGTGTCGTGCGGCTGATATGATGAGTTAGAGGTAAGTTAACGGGTTCTTAGTTGTTGAATATCCTATCCTACTATCCTATATCCTACTAATATTTATTAATTTATTTAATTTCGGACGACCAACAGCTACTATAACATAACACAAAACTTAAATAGTAACAGAAAGCCAATTATAGGTCATCACAAATATAAAGCAAAATACACTTAACGAGCACTATCTTAATAATTAATTATCTTACAATTATACAATTAGGTCGCATTGAAGAAACTGAGACTCATAATACGCTTGGTCGATGCTTCACTTGTCGCAAAAAGATCCAAGTCCGCCTGACGCGTTGCCGAGTTAAAGCTATATTACAAGCGCGACATAAGTATGAATTCTGCCGATAATTTGAAGATGCAGGGGGGACACGCAGCAAGTGGTTGAATCAGAAAATTAAAATAATTTTGATTAAAAGTGAAAGTTTGTGGGTTTGGATGTTTAAATGTTTGGATGTTTGTTCTTCAATCACGCAAAAACTACTGAACGGTTTTGCTTGTAAATTTGGCACACAGATAGTGATAGCCTAGATTAAAACATAGAATACTTTTTATCCCGATATTCCCACGGGAACGGTCGAGGTGTGACTAACTTCACTTCAGTGAGTTTGTATGGTTGGTGGGTGACTAAAAATAACCCAGTATTGCGCCTCACGACTATTGATCAGGGATTGAAATACCGTTAAAAAAATAACAACACAAAAAAAATACGTTAAAAATACTGTTAAAACATTTTATCGGTAAAATTATCGGTAAAAAAGTAACGTTATTAATTGGAATAACGTTAACTTTAAAGTAACGGTAAGTAAGTAAGAACTAACGTTAACATTAACGTTATTTACTGAAATAACGTTAATTTCAATGTAACGTTATCTAAAGTAACGTTATTTATTGACATAACGTTAATGTTAAAATTAACGGTAAAAAAGTAAGAAATAACGTTACATTTAAAAATAACGTTATCATTCCTTACTATTGATTGACTTAAATACCTATACATAATAATGATATGAATTTCAGCTACCTCACTTTATAATCATTATTGTCTTGTAATCAATCAAATATAAATAAACAACCCTTTCATCCCCATAATCGTAATAACATTTGCTCTACCAAAAATATCATATGTCATGAAATTCGATCCGAAACTCTATAAAAACGCAATTGAATGAATGAATGAATGATTGAATGAATAAAACAATTCACAACCAAATCAAATATCGCAGTGCACAAACGTCTAATATATGACAAAATGGTGGACTGCATATATTGCGTAATAATTTAATTTAACCTTTAAGAGCTGGAGCGAGTACAGGAAATTATATTATGTTATGTAATTTTGGATGTTGAGAATTTCTTTATTATGTTTTCGTACGCGTGATATAAGTATGCGTTATATTATAACGGGGTGTTATATAAAGATATAATTTTATATCTTGGCTGTTATAGTTTTAAGTCAATGAATTGCAGATTTATTTCAAATACCTGAGCAGTCAGATATGTAAAAATCCTGTCTTTTTTTATAGTACCAATTTATGTACTAATTACTACTAATTTTGTGTTTGGATGTCAGTTTGGTTCAAGACATGTCTAGCTGTTATTGTGTGCTATTGTTGACTGTCATCTGTTGTGTATGCCATGTGTGTGTATGGGAGAAAAAAGCAGCCCTTGACGAGTTTCTTGCCGGTTGTGAGTGCTGTGGGCAATCACATTCGGCTATGAGCGAAATGAGGTGGGATGAGCGACGGGACTTACTTGGATGGAAGAATAAGAACGGGACTTACTTGGATGGAAGTTGAGCTGGCACCGTGACGAAGCCACGATACAGATCGTGGCTGGAGTCGAGCTGATGGAAATCCTTGGTTTCTTTATATGAGCCGACACACTTTCACTTTTCATCCACTGCACTTAATGTCTGAGCTGAAGACACTTAATAACTGTTTAAGTACCGGCCGGTTAACTATCAAATGAGAAGATTCTAGCTGGTTTGAGCACGACGCAGCGAGACCTCGCTATTCTAACTTGCTACTCGGCAAGTGCAATTCGCTACTATACTGCTACGTTGCAACTGCGCGCGGGCCGTTCGTTCGCGAGCCCGAGCGAGCGAATGAGTGAGTAAGAGACATCGTCGCGACGTTGGCGCGAACACCGGTTCTTCTCGTTACAAGGTCTCCCGCTCAGGGTTTGCGAACCGATGGCGTAGCTTCTTTGACATTCACAAGTGCTTGTAACAGCCTAGACTGAATAAATGATTTTTTGTTTTTTTTTTTTTTTTTTTTGATATGAATATAAATAAATAAATATTCTTAAAGTTAACAAAAAAGGAGGTTACCGGAATCTTTTAAAAAGGCCTTTGTGAAGGTACAAAATATTTATTTTTATTAGGAACAATAGCTAATTTCGTATTAATCTTTTTTTATGTGAAAGTTAGTCCGTCGGTCTATTTAGTTTTTAACGTTATTTGGATGCATTCATTTACTAATTGAATTTTTGAGTTTCAGTAATTAAATATAGATTTGAACAGAGTTTGTATTTTATTCATAAGCACAAGTTAAACACAATTTCGAATCGAACTCGTCTTTAAGTTTCTACTCAGCAGTATTAAAACTTTGAGGTCAGATTTTAGTAAACATTGTTTAATATTGTACAACATTGTTTTGACAAGTTGTTAAAATTATTTCAGTCTTACAGGATTGTGGTAAATGAAGTTGCAACATTTGTTATTGAGATAAAATGAAACCGAAAAAAATCTAATAAATAACCAATCTTTGAATCAAACACTTTAAGAATTATGTTTAAACTAGCGGCCGCGCGCGGTTTCACCCGCGTGGTTCCCGTTCCCGTGGGAATATCGGGATAAAAAGTATTCTATGTTTTAATCTAGGCTACCTACTATCTGTGTGCCAAATCATCACATCACACCAGTGATCAACGCAATGGCTGAGCGAGTTGATTTATTTTCGTGTCCGCTGAGTGAGCTCAACCGATTATCTTTTTATATAGTATCTACTACGCCATCGCATTAGGTTTATTTACCTGTAATGATTGTGTATGTTGAGAATAAATAAATAAATTAAAAAAAAACATCTTAACACCCAAACACACAAACTTTCACATTTATAATATTAGTGGGATTTTAGCATTCACAGTTCAATTATTTAGAAAAACTCGTCTCGCCACGATCATTGTCTTAGGCAAGACTCGAACCTGCAACCTTCGGAAGTCCGGTCTGATGCTTTTAAAACTGAGTCTTGGTGGTGACTCGGTAGGTAGCTCAGTCTATCCACGACGGGATAGTGCTTGGCCTTCACCTCACATGATATTAGTTAAGTGACAATAAGGCCTAAAGGTAAGCGCACTACACCCGGAATCCTCATCACTGAGAACTGGCTATCTTACCTCTAACTGCCGGAACACAACAATTTTTAAATTGTTGTTATGGCGTCATCAGACTTACGTAAGATGGTGGTAAATAAATAATATTTAGCTTATTATGGCTATTTAAAACTTGTATAGCTGATAATTATGTTTTACGCCATTTTCTACCCTTAACACCCAGACTCGAAATAATCGTCTACTATATGATGCACGTAGATGTAAATGTGTCTCTGTCGTGATACAGGGTGAATAAATAATGCGGAGGTCTCATCCCTCGGGTCCCTGGGTGTGGTGTGGTTGTTAAGGCTGGTTCAGACTGTACAAAATTTTAAACCTTCAATAGTCACTATAAATATAAAATAAATAAAATACTTATAGTAATTTTTTATGAGATTTTAGCTTTCAAAATATTGTTATTTTTAATAAAAAAAATCGACTTGTCACCAGAATTGTCTCAGGCGGGAATCGAACCCGCGACCTTTGAAATTCCGATCCAATATTCTTACCAACGGAGAACAATCCTATCCTTCTTCCGCATGTTCTTCTTATATAAAAAAAGTCTTGAATAGGCAGTAGAAGAATATTGTCGATTTAAAAGTGCTTAAATTTTAATAAAGATTATTTTGATTTTGGATTTCAAAATACCTAAGAAGCTGGATTTAATTACTCTACAGGATGTTTTATAATAACCCGTATTTTTTTTTATTTGTATGGTAAACTACAAAGTGACAACCCTAGACGCAAATAAACTATTGTTTTCTATAATCACCACTATGCAATTAATCATAAAAATATCATATTCGGCTTTAGATAAATTATTAATTAATGATATTATTTACGGACACATTTTAAACACACCGACTGACATAGGACTGTGAACAAGCCTTTACATAAAGGTAACATTTCTGATACGTAGCGAGGTCACCCAATGTTCTCGCTTTACCCATAAAGAGTGAATGATTGAGTGAGCGGGAGTGAATGATCGATCCGCTCCGAGAAAAGTTACAAATTGATCGAAGTTGGCAATTTCGTCGGCGAATTAATATGAGTTATTTTTGATTGGTGTACTTTGCCCGACGGAAAAGTATTAGAGGATAAAGAACAGGATATAATAAGTTAATTTGTCATATTTATTCCTTGCGTGATCGAATCAGAAATGAGTAGATCCGTAGGAGAACTGAAGTAACCGACATCGCTCGAAGGATTGCTCAGCTGAAGTGGCAATGGGCGGGACACATAGCGAGAAAAACCGATGGCCGACGGGCGGAAAGGTTCTGGAATGGCGACCGCGCACCGGACGACGATCCGTGGGTAGGCCCCCGACAAGGTGGACCGACGTGGGGGTGAAGGTTGCGGGAAGCCACTGGATGCGGGCAGCGCAGGACCGATCGTCGTGGAGATTCAGTCAGTCAGTCAGTCAGCAGGTGGGTGTCGTGCGGCTGATATCGATGATGATGATTGGTCTCAATCTCAACCCACGAATCCACATTAGACCTGTGGTGGGTTAATAGCCCATCCTCCTTGTCCACCCATAAGTAAGGCCTGTGCCCCAGCAGTGGGGACATAAAAATAGCTGATGTCAAATAGCTAAGCTAAGGTTGTTTAGCTCAGGAAGTTTTCACTTTGAAATAATGTAACTATAGGTTAGTGTGAACAAAATGCTTATATAGGTACCTAGCTAATAAATACTCAAATATTACGGAAATCAATGTAAAAAAGCTAAAAATAATAATATACTTACTTACACGCTGAAATTTTAATCATTTGGTTCCCGCTGTGGGGTGGTTCCACTCATGATTACAAGCAACTTTTACTATGGGGCCAACTCTCCTACTCGCAAAAAAAACAGCTGTTTCATACATTAAGGTCGAGTAGGTACTGCACTTATGGTATGCCTTATGACTATATTATAATGATAGCATAGATTAATCAGAATTTTATTATGGAATTAAATAGAAATAGAAATAGAAATAGAAATAATCTTTATTCATAAAACGCACACTTAAAACAGTTAGCAGCGGCTACCACACTAGGACAAGCCTGTATCGTGGAAGCCAATAAAACGATAATTAACAAAAATTTAGTTTACATAGTAGTGTCATAGCGAGCGAATAAAGAAGGAAACTAAATTGTTGTAATAATAGTGGCAAAAATGATAAACTACTAGTAAATTATTAACGAGAGTAATAATAACACCTGAAGTTGGATGCATGTGTAGTGTGTGTGTGTGTGTGTGTTTGTGTGTGTGTGTGCGTGCGAGTGTGTTTTTATTATCGAGTTATTTCCAGTAAGCTTTCCGTTTCTGCGTAAGATAGACTCTGTAGTCATGTTAATACTTTAACCTTGGCTACGACTACGGTACATGACTTAATGTCACAAGCGCGAGCCACAACATTATAAAGAAAATTAGTTGGAATTTGGCAAGAAAACTACGTTCTTATTATTTTGTTTGAAGCAAAAACATCGATTTCTTAACGACACAGTGCAATTCAATCTAACTCGGTACATACATTCACACATTCAAGCAAAGCCAGGGCGGTCGGCGGGTTATGTATAAGAAGAATAAGTATTTAGGTAATCAATAATCTATAGTTAATTTTATTACTGTGAAAATTTAATATTATCTTAACATTATTTTATATTCTTCAACACACAAAAAATTGGTCTACAAATTTGCCAGCGAAATTACTTCAAATTTTATCAAAGAGATCCAACACTCAGATATTATTCATTTGAATATTATATATTCCTAAAAGCGTTGGGATCATAAATCTGACACTCTTATAATGAATACCAATATAAAATAATTATACCAAAATATACCGGTGGGATAAATTTTCAATTAAGATTTTTTGTCTGAAAATAAAAGCTAATTATGTATATTGTGTATGTGGAGCTCGGTGGCGCAGTAGTTTAGCGCCTGGCCCAGCGATTGCGGAAGTTAAGCAACGTTCGCAAGGGTCGGTCATGGGATGGGTGACCAAAAAATTATTATCTCGAGCTCCTCTGTGCTTCGGAAGGCACGTTAAGCCGTTGGTCCCTGCTGTATTTGCAGTCGTTAACACCCACCAATCCGCATTGGGCCCGCGTGGTGGGTTATGGCCCATCCTCCTTACCACCCATAAGGAAGGCCTGTGCCGCTGTGCCCCAGCAGTGGGGACATCAAAAATGGCTGATTGACATGTATATTGACAAATTAGAGGTAGGTATTTTTATTTTTATGCTGTTCACCTTGGACGAATAAACTCATGTTCACCGATAACTCGAAGACGGCTGGACCGATTAAGATGATTAAAAACCCAAGTTGGTCCCATTTTTTTATTTCGAAATCGGTTCAGAAGTATACAGGAAATCCGGAAATCCTGTTGAAATTTTAAGGATGTTCGAGCATAACTGCTTTGTTTATGGGCTGACTAGTTTCCGCTCGCGACTTCATCCGCGTGGACGTTCGAGGAAATCCATGGGGAACCTTTATCCAGGATAGAAACCTGTTTTAATCCAGGTTATAAACTATCTGTGTGCCAGATTTCACGTAAATCCGGTCAGCAGTTTTTGCGTGATTGAGTAACAAACAGCCAAACATCTAAACATCCAAACTTTCACCATTATAATACTACTAGCTTCCGCCCGCGACTTCATCCACGCAGGGACCGGAATACCGATATTTTTTAGTATCGATATCGAAATATCGATATCGGAACTGATATATTGGTATCGATTTATCGATACTGATATCAGTATTTTATTTCAGTACACGAATATCGATACTTTTTAGAAAATTATCAGTATTGATACCGATACTGAAATACCGATATAATACCGATAAAATGCCTTTTGCGCTTTCAATTTTTTTTATTTCCTTTAGTTTTTTTTAGTTTTCGCACTTCGGATCAGGGCTTGGAAACCGGTAATCATTTTTTGAACCGGTTCGACGAAATTGAATGAATTAATTAGTTGCATGCTAGCTGCTTGAGCGCTGTTGCCGTACCGTACCTCTCCGCAACCCGCCCGCCCCGCAGCGCGCAAACATGCAACGTCGCTTCGCAGCCTAGCATATCAGTACTGGGTATCGATATAATTATCGATACAAAATACCGGTACTTTATATTACCGATACAAATATCGGTATTTATCTCAGTTATCGATACCGTTATCGATATTTTCGTTAAAATATCGATATTCAGAATATATCGGTATCCGGTCCCTGCATCCACGTAGACAGTAAAAAAACCACAGGAAACCATTTACCGGGATAAAGGCTATAAACTTGAAACATCCAAATTTTCATATATTTCATTATCCTACTATCCTACTTCCTACTCATATTATAAATGTGAAAGTTTGTGGGTTCGGATGTTTAGATGTTTGTTCCTCAATCACGCAAAAACTACTGAACGGATTTGGTTGGAATTTGGCACACAGATAGTAAATAGCCTAGATTAAAACATAGGATACTTTTTATCCCGATATTCCCACGGGAACGTGAACCACGCGGGTGAAACCGCGGGCGGCCGCTAGTATTATAATAGTAGTATAAGAAGTTAAGATATTATGTGGGCTTAGAGGATTAGGTATTCTTTTGTTGGAAAAGGATACCTTACTTTAACGATGTTTTTAAGTTTAAAAATTACAGAGTAACTTAAAAATTTAATAAGAGCATTTAACTAATTAGGTAAGGAAATTGCGCAAACCATTTAACTACGGAGGATGTAAAATATTTTCAGCTTGTTTAATTCACAACATCTCAACGTAACTTAATAAGCTATTAACATAACGTGCGTGCTATAAACAATTGACCTCATTTCTATGAACTTAACAACGACTGTGCTAAGGTATTTTTAGCAATAACTCGAGAATTATGACTTATTGAAAGAGATTATAAGTTAGATTATAGTAAGGAAATAAGAAATAACTTTCTATTCTACCTCTAAATTAATAAAAAAAAATACGCGAAGTGTTGAAAAACTCCTTCTTTTTTGTTAGTCACCTACATTCAAAATAATCATACGAAGATAAGTATTTCCAGGGGGTGCGGTTCCGCTCGCATAAAATTTTAGTCATAATAATTTGGCATAACAGGAAACGGCATAAAGTTTTTCGCATAATTTTATATTCGCAGAATGTTTTCATTGGCATAACGATTATTTGTACTAAGTATTTCATTTGGCATAAATGTTAAACGCATAACTTTAACACGCATAATAGTTATTTAACATAATATACAAATGTCAAAGTGTATAAATTATGCCACAATTTTTTATGCTAATAAACGTAATTGTGATTAGTAGGTAATCGTTATGGGTAAAACATGTACCTATGTAATAAAATTTTGATCTTTGTTATAATTGTATTTATGCGAAAGGAAAGTATGCGTTAACATTTACGTATTCAGCATTAATATTATGCAAACTGATCAATCTGCCAAAAAACATTATGCCATAGTATATTATGACATAAAATTTTATGCATTCATCTATGGACCCATTTCCATTTCCAGGCAGTGCTGTCTCAGCGACGAATACAAAGTTATTAAAATTAAAGCTATCAACAGAACCACAATAAAATTTGTCGCTCTAACTACTATAATATAGTAGTTAGAGCGACAACAGAACCACAATAAAATTTGTCGCTCTAACTACTATAATATAGTAGTTAGAGCGACAACAGAACCACAATAAAATTTGTCGCTCTAACTACTATAATATAGTAGTTAGAGCGACAAATTTTATTGTGGTTCTGTTGATAGCTTTAATTTTAATAACTTTGTATTCGTCGCTGAGACAGCACTGCCTGGAAATGGAAATGGGTCCATAGATGAATGCATAAAATTTTATGTCATAATATACTATGGCATAATGTTTTTTGGCAGATACCTATATTATAGGTAGTTAATTAATTTATAACATCCCTTACCCTAAACTTGATACAAGCAGAATTTTAAATAGTTTGTCCTTTCAATTATGTATCTGGGATGTTTTAGGGTTAATCCACATTTTGTTGTATGTTCTAATGTCAGGTATAGTTAAGATTTAGTTGCCCGATAGCGGAACCCATAGCCCTGATAGAAGTTGGTTGCAAGTTTCACAAAATCAGAACTTTTTTCTGGGTGAATGTCCTTTTGTGTACCCCTGACAACATGTTACAAAGGAGAACCGGCACAATCTATAGAAAAAAAATCTTAACTTGCTCGTTTGAAATTGGTCTTAAAATAGCCAATAATATTTGCTACATTGCCATTTACCAATGTTTTTTGGTGGATATTCCAAAGACTCACACCAAGCGTTATGCCACAGAATTAATATATATGTCGCAGAATGGCTGTTGGCTACATCAGTGGGAGTATTCATATGGGGTTCAGTCATTTTTATAAAAGTGGGTTCCTCGAGAATTAATTAATACGATCATACGATCACTTTAAAGTACACAATTTAATAGCTAAACAATACTATTTTAGTTACACTTTCTTTAGAGGCACTAAAGAATGAAAAGACTTCTAGGCACTTTAGGTAATAACTTTTGCAGAATAGATGCGTCTGCGCGCGGTGGTTGCCGACGGACTGACTCCCGTCTCCCGCCTCGCCCAGCCGTATCCAAGCTTCGCAAAAGTGCGTCGCTTGCATTCTGCTAATCCCTCGAGGAATCTGATTCTCCGACATATAGTACGTTTTGCTTCAAATTTTATCATCCGTACCGTTAGAGAATGGAACTTCTTGCCCGAGTCTGTGTTTTCCTATAGGTATAGTTATTATTAGCGCATGTAGAAAAAAAGTTGTTCAATGATGATTATTTTTTGATGCGGAAACTATGGAAAAAACGAACGCTCCGTTATTCACAAAGGGAAGAACTAAAATATCACTTCATTGTAATAACATGGCTGCATAAACCACAATTCCTTTGTTTTTTCTAAATTAAGAAAACCAAATGTCTATTTGAATTGATTTGGCATTGATAACTGTCATTTTTAATTTGACATTATTTTGTAATTTTAAATTGTACTTTGACATGTAAGTTGCTATAATATATTTTTTTTAATGTTATAATGAGCTTTGATAATATTTGATAAGTACCTACCTAAAAGACTTTGCATTGTACCTACTTTCAATTACTATTATTTTAATTATTGCATGTAGAAAGGCAGAATATGGCTGAACTAATTTGCTACATATGTGAAATCTCATAACACCTGTATTCGCAATAAACATAATTATTTTAAATTTGATTTGATTTGATTTGGTTGAAGCGCTCATGGCGGAACTTGACAGACTGATTGTACTCGATCTCGTTTGTTGAGCAACGCTCAGTCTGGCCAGGTGTCGGATGGGTGACCGTTAAGTGGCATTACAACTGAGCGCTTCCGTGCTTCGGAGGGCACGTTAAACCGTCGGTCCCGGCTGGTGTCATCAGATAACAGTCGTTAAGCCAAGTTAGAGGCCTACTCAGTCAATATTAAAAAAAGCTCATGTAATAATTTCTTAAATTGTCTCTTATATTTTTTGAATAACAACAACAACAACAACTCTTCAACAGTTTTTATTCTTTCTGTAAGTTTTAGAATAGAATAGAATAGAAAAATCTTTATTTGAGACAAAACAACTATTTTAAAATACATTGATGGTTACGATTTGTCCCAAATCGGTCCCAACTCAGCATAATACTTGGCCCCTGACCAAGTGCTGATCTTCCAATCCATTTTAACTCAAAGTGGCCACTTCTGGCAATTATGAATTTTAAAACTTACAGAATGAATGATAACTGTTGAAGAGTTATTCAAAAAATATTAGAGACAATTTAAGAGATTAGTACATGAGCTTTTTTAAATATTGACTTGGTTTACGAGTAATAAAAATAAATGTAGTGGCGGCGCTAGTTTCACTACCACCGCGCCTTAAAAGCGTAACAAATAAACATAGCACTTTCCCAATAATTATGAGTAGGGATTTATAAAGTACTTATCTCAGATTACAGAAAAAAATCTGCCCCCCTACCATGACTATCAAAAGTAATATCGAAGCAATGTTGTAAATGAGATGGCGCTATACGCGATGATAGCTCTATCCCTATAACAACATTACTTTGAGGGTGCTGTAAGAGCTAAGAGTACGGCCTCTGTAGTCTGAAATATTATGATTATATCGTTAAGATTCAAATATCTTACACTAACGGCATGTGAAAGCCGTTTAGATATGCTGAAGCCGGTTCACATATTCAAAATTTGTTCAAGCGTTTTGTATTAGGGTTGTCAAAACAATCATACTGAGATCCGATAACCATAAAGTTATTATACCTAGCGGAATAGAGGAACAAAGGGCTGAGCAAGCAAGATGTCACTAATTAGCAACACTGTGTGATAAAGCGAGATGCGCGATGCGACGTGATAGAACTCTTTTTCGCAACTGATTGCTAGTTTGTCTGCACATATCGATTTTAATGTCAATAGTGACAAGATGTTCATCACTGACACTATACATATACATTTTCACACACACAAATGTAATTAAATTTCGGTTTCGTGTGACAGCTCATGTTTGTTCCTCAATTCCGTTAGGTATATTAACTTTATGCCGATAGCATAATTTCATTATAAATACAAAGTGAGTTCGTTTGTTTGTTTTATAAACATAAAAAAACCGTTCACATCGCGCAGTAAAAAAATAACGTCTCATAAAAAAACAGCATAATCCAAAAGTTTTATAAAGTTACGTTATATTGACATAACTAGCTGTTTAAACGGGTCTTTTATTTATCTAGACGACTAAAGTTTTGTTCACGTGCCAATCCTATTACAATATTAAATTACGAGAAACTTTAGGGGTGGCGCGAGTTTCGTAAAATAATGACCGTTCGTGAAACTGCTAATTGTTCACGTAAGAAAAGCGCTACACGTAACGAAGCTGTTAGTAACGTTTAACGATAAGGTAAGGATGTCAGCATTCTTAGGGTGCCATAATTCAGATGTCATAAGGCCAAAGATGGAAGCGCACTGCACGGAATCCTCAACCACAGGATTAGGCTATCTTACCTCTAACTGCCGGAACACAACAATTTTAAACTGTTATTATGGCGTCAGACTTAGGAAAGGTGGTGGTAGCTAGCCCAAGTTACCACCAATCAAACGTAGGTACAGATGTACTTATCTCCTTGGAAGCGAACCCGGGAAACCTGCATCTAACACGAGTGGACGAACCAGTGTAGAGTCGCTAACTCTACATAGGATGTTATGAGGATGTTCTGAAGATGTTCTATGATGACGTTACTATAATGTTCGGAAAGATGTTAGGAAAAATGAATAACACGTGTGTCACTGATAATTGCTTTATTGCCACTAAATGTGTTCAGTTACGTATTTGCAACGTTAGCTTAAAATAATATAATTTTAATAATATTGTAGGATAGAATAATATAATGTTAATATTGTAGCTCATACAATTAGACTCTCAGTTCCCGTCTCTCAAACATTGGGATATTTATTAAATTTAAGTTAAGATCCTGGTATTAGGTATTAAAACATCATGACTGATACTATTATGTCATTCGTGTATTTGCATAAAATATACCCTTAAAAGATTTACAAAACAACAAAATTAAAAGTCAGGGTCTCCCAAGCTGTAGAAAAATAAAAAAATGTACAGGAAACTCGCCCCTTAAATTGGTGTTGTACTTAACCCTTTATCCGTCTTCAAGGGTCCAAAATTAAACCCAACCCTCGAATGTTTTCCTTCAATTTCGGCTGAAGGTCCTTAATTTTCACGCAATCAGTAGTCGGTCGTTAATAGCTTCGCCTTATTTTCGCTCTCGAAGCTATCTTCCGAAGTTTAGGGAAGGTTTAGGGTTGACACAACGCTGAAACAATATTGATATTAATTATATGAATTTAGTAGAATTTATTGTATGGCTTGTAGAATTAAAAAAAAAGATTACTTAATTCCTGTCTAGCAAAATCCCTTATGGACCCCCTAAACGATCAAAATTGCTTGTCAATCATTTGCATTGCATTGCTTGTCAATCACATTTTGATCGTCTAGGAGCGATGCCTAACAAGCACTACAGAATAGATAGATTACCGTGGCCAATCAAAAGTAGGCCACGCCCCCAAATGGTAAATGCAATGTAAGCGCTAGTATCCGTTAAAAGTGTTTTATTTCATGTCTAGTGAGCGCGTAAGCTTGAGAAATGAATATTATTTGAATTATTGTTATAATTGTACACACTCGTAACTAAATTTATGACTTGTATACCAAATTACAAAGTTAAGAAAATTTATTAATCATGAAAAATCCAAAAGAAAACTGTTACAGTTATATCATTTACATCGTGTATCAAAAAACCTTGTTAGATCCTGAAAAAGGTGATAGTGTTGCTGAAACTGAACAACTTTCTCCAAAATAGGTAGAAAAACGAATTTTTTTTCGCCTTTCCATAGTAAGTCGGTCAGCTGACCAATACATTTTGTATGGGAGTATGAATATTTTTTTTCGTTTTTCGACCTATGTTCCATGGAGAAAGTTGTTCAGTTTCAGCTTTTTTAGGATCTGTAGGTACCCTTAGCACGAACAGCTATCGAGAAAAAAAACGCGCGTAAAATTACTCGATAGACAATTCTCTATGGAAAATTTAATTTCGCTTATCAGCGATAGATGGCGCTGTACAAATTTCCAATACAAAATTTATATATCGAATGATTTTACGCGCGTTATTATTTTCGATAGTTGTTCGTGCTGAGGGTACTGACAGGGTTTTTTGATACAAGATGTATAAACACAGTGAGATTCTTTGCTGAAAAACAAACAACTTAAAAGCTGTAAGTTTAATAAAGTCAAAGTTGGCAACCCTACCCTAAGGTAATGTTGTAAATCTTGCGAACTGAGCGTTCGTGCGCTGACTGTAAAGACCGATAGCTGGCAAACAGACGGACAAGGCAATTTTAATATATATAAATTCACCTGGTGATATTTGGAAACAAATTTCTATTACAACGGTAGAAGGTTTATTTTAAGTTCCTGAGTACTTATTGTACCTTGTAAAGGGATTAATTTTGACGTTAAACCTTTGATCGAAACGTTAAACCAAGAATCTTATATTAATATTCTATTTAAAATTTAATATTACTGAAGATAGATTATTGAAATCGGCCGTAAATGATATTGTCACTAATAATTTTACAAACAATTTCTTTCGTAATCTTTGTTTGAAAAAACTTTTGTTAATTTTTTTTAATGAATATTTTCAATAAAAAGTTGGGTCTTCTTCTTATTATCGAATGAGGAATAGTGGCCACCTCTTGTGTTAGAGTTTATCAAGCCGCCTGTAAGGCCTCTAACTTGGCTTAACGACTGTTATCAGATGACAACAGCCGGGACCGACGGTTTAACGTGCCCTCCGAAGCACGGAAGCGCTCAGTTGTAATGCCACTTAACGGTCACCCATCCAACACCTGGCCGGACCGAGCGTTGCTTAAAAAACGTGACCGAGTACGATCAATCTTTCAAGTTCCGCCATGAGCGAAAAAGCGCGAAGAGCGAAAAGTTGGGTGAAGATTGTTTACACAACAGGACAAATAAAGTTAAACGGACTTAAGAAAAAATATCTTATATTTCGTTTCTCTGATAGCCCTCATGTCAAGGGCATTTAATTAAACTTAAGGATCCTTAGATGGAGTGAGGTCTCTTCGTCTTTTAATAGCCGGCAATGGCCGTTCTTTGATCCTTCACACCTGTCACTTAGCAACAAGTGGAGGATAGAATTCGGAAAATTCACCGAATTTTCAATACCCTTAACACACCCCAGACACTCCATACAACCGCTCCGTTATAACTACCTAAGTATTAGCAGGGCTCTGTCACTCCGCGAGCGAGTCTGAACCGCTCGGCGTCCTCTGAGAGGACAAATTTCATACATCAGAAAAGATAAGACCTATGCGATAGAAAGAGAGGCAACTACTAAGTGAATGTTTTGGAGCGAAGAGAACGCTGTGCGACCTGAATTGCACTTTATTGTGTCGGACTAAGAGTCGCAATTTATTTAAACGATTTTGCGGAGTGCAACTTCTGTACGCTAGTACTATTATCTATTCTGTGGTATTACACAGACACTAAGCAGATGACGTTTTGTACACGCGTAACTGTGTGTGTAAAGCTAGGGCTACTACGTAATTCTATCGTGTCGCCTTACTTATTTTACAAATAAAAGTACCTCGGTTTTTCACCATTTTAACAATAATTGTGTATTTACCGGTGATATGAAAAGTTTGCATGAGTGATAATAAATGTTTTGTTACCCGACTACAAGAGGATTATGTTTTTCGCGCGTATCTTGTAGTAAGTATGTTTGTTTGTTTGTATGTAATATTCTTTATTACCTAATATCTTTCAAACGGCTGAACGGATATCTATAATTAAGATATCGTTAGATTTGTCTTGTCAGCCCAAGTGTTCTTAAGAAGGTGGCGTTATAAGAAAACCAACATGGCGGCTGTACGGTGCTATTATACGTAGTATTTTTTTTTTAATACTGCAATATGGGTGTCAAATTAAAGGGCTTATTATAAGGATTTCAAAAAGGTATATCATGTCCGTAATATATAAAAACTGAGATAAATAAAAAATAAACTAAAAATATAAAAAAAACAGCCTGCATAAAAAGACAAGTCAACTGAAAAGATGGAAACAAGATTAAATATTAAAGGCAACATGTCATAATAACATGCAGTCGGAGGCATATAATTCAAATCATTCATAATGTCACTTTCTTTATGCATGCCTCTGACTACATGTTATTATGTTGCCTTTAATATTTAATCTTGTTTCCATCTTTTCAGTTAACTTAATAATTAAATGAAAAGATGGAAACAAGTAACTTAATTTTTTTTTATTTATTTTTTTGCAACTTTAATTCACGCCATTAAAGGTAGTAGTACTTATATCTATTCTGTGCCCTTAGCACGAACAACGATCGAGGTAAACGCTTGTGATAAAATAGAGTATTTTTGTATGGGAAACTTTTACAGCGCCATCTAACGCCGAAAAGCGAAACGAGATTTCCCATAGACATAAATAATTTCTTTATTATTACCGTAACCACGTCATTAAATTCTATTTTTTTTTAACTATTTCCTCGGTATTAATCAAAATCCTAAGATGAACTACAAAAAGTGCCAAAGCAAATCTCGCCTCTCAGACAGGGATTAAAATACCGTTAATTATAATACCGAAATAACGTTAATTTTAAAGTAACGGTAACATAAAGTAAGAAATAACGATAAAATTAACGTTATTTACTGGTAACGTTATCTAAAGTAACGTTATTTATTAACATAACGTTAATGTTAAAAGTAACGGTAAAAAAAGTAAGAAATAACGTTACATTTAAAAATAACGTAATCAATTCCCGCTCTCAGAAACACATGCTACCAACGTACCTACAGAAGTATGATAAATTGACTTACGGAAGTTTAACGCATGGTAGACAGACTTACGTAACATAATTACAGTGTGGTATGAAACTATTGCAATTTGCTCCCGTTTGTGTTGTTAGGAAAGTTCAATTTTTAACCGACTTCATCAAAAGGAGGAGTTTCTCAATTCGATTGTTTGTTTTTTTTTATCGTTGCTCGCGCGTATCTTCGACATTTATGGACCGATTTAGATGATTCTTTTTTGTTCGATTGAGTTTTCTTGCGAGATGGTCCCATTTTTTTTTTCAAATCGGTTCAGTAGTTTACAAGTAAGTAATCCTGAAAATACTATGATATTAAATCAACTAACTTGACAATTTTGTTATGAACCGAATTAGATGATTTTTTTGTTGGGGAAGGGATACCTTTGTGTTGTCTTTTTAACCGACTTCAAAAAAAGGAGGTATTCAGTTTGTATGTATGTATGTTTCTCCGTGATTATCTCACGTTTGGCTAAGCCGATTTTTCTACCTAGATAATATACCTACACTACCTAATGCAGAACGTACTTACACTAAAAATAAAAAAAATTGTTTATAAATAAAAAAAACCGACTTCAAAAAACCTGCCTCTAAAAAGCAAAAAGTAATATACAAATCATTTGATACGCATTATCATTGTTATAATAAAACACGTCAATTGAAGTCGGGTGGGGCTTGAGTACATCTTATTTTGAAGTCGGTTTTTTGTTTTTTTAAACAATTTTACTTGATAACTAGCGGCTGCCCGCGACTTCGTCTGCGTTGACAGTTTTTTTTATCCCTCGGGAGCTTTACTGTTTCCTTATGAAAGATTTTTTTCTCCTTATTTATTTTGGGGCTTTTATCCATATGGATACGCCAGACCCATTGTATCTTCTCACAATACGATACCAACATGGCTTATGAAAGATAACCTATTAATATACCTTTCTGTAAATGGTAGTTATTCAAGCAAGCTCGATATAAGCCTTACCTATTAAGGCGAGGCCAGTTCACGAAATTTACTCTTTCACTATGTCTTTAGAATAAGGTTGAATATTGCATAACTTTAATTGACGCTTCGTCAGAAATTTGCCGAATTTTAGTACATTTTTATTGATTTCTGAAATACTGGATCATTTATTAAAAATGTACTCGGTTATTGTGTTAGATCGATAAAAAAGCTATCCTTTTTGCATAAAAAATCATATCACTGTCGTTGAAAATTACGAAATCTGACGATTTGAAATTTAGTTTTATAAGTTTTTATGGTGTTATTCAGGATTTTTTTACAGAGTTACCAAGCCATTTTTCAATATTCTGTTCGGTTAATTTGCTTCTTTGTTTCTTTTTAGTCTACAGTAATTTTTGTGAAGTAGAATTTTACATCAGTTCTTTACATTGGAAGTTCAAAAATTAGACTTTTCATCAGATCGTGAACTGGCCTCGCCTTAAAGGCGTACAATGTCATCAAGCACACTAAACATATACTATTGAAAAGATACTTATTTTATATTAATTACGTCTTTAAGTTAAACAATTCTCGCACATCATAAAAGTTATTTTCATTTAACCATTTAAACAACTTGTTTTTAAATGCAGTATTGGAACTAATCTCTTTAATATTGACAGGTAATTTATTACATATTTTAATACACATTGCCAAACAGCTATTTCTATATTTAGCTGATCTGGGAATATCGGTATATACAAGTCTGTTGGGGTCTCTTTTAAGTCTAGTATTTACGTCAAATGCTCTTTTACTCTCTTACTATATGATAGTGATAGGGGTTAAAATATGACATTGCTGATTTTATTTTAACACACAGAAGCTCTCATATCTTCTATAATGTCAAATATGCTTCGGTTGTTGTTATTATTTCGAATTATGATCATAACGGCCCACAATCAGCAATAAAAATATTTCTGATTTTTATTTCCTGAACTTTAAAGAAGGTATATGAAAGTGAAAGTGAAAGTGAAATAAGCTTTATTCAAATAAACTTAATTATTAAGTACTTTTGAATCGTCTATTATATATATTATATATTTATTTATTTAAAGTGACTCCTTTTTTCGTACACAGAAATGACCCAATACCACCAATACTTATTTTATTACTTAACACATGTGACATTAGTTAGTGCATAAAAGCTTTAAAATATTAGCGTAGAATGGTTGTTAAAAATAAATTAAGACAATGTTAGTATGAAAAAAGGAAAGCCTCTAAATTCTCCATACAAAACGGTAATTTCATACTTTAACCCCTAATGTTAGCTGTACAGTCAGCATCAAATTGATATGAGCGTCTAGAGTAGTCAAAATCTGAAAAAAAACTCAATTTGATCTACGCAGTTAGAAACATCATATTGATGCAATAGCGGCCGCCCACGGTTTCACCCGCGTGGTTCCCGTTCCCGTCGGGCTATCGGGATAAAAAGTATTTTATATTTTAATCTAGGCTGTCTACTATCTGTGTGCCAAATTTCATCCAAATCCGTTCAGTAGTTTTTGCGTGATTGAGGAACAAACATCCAAACACACAAACTTTCACATATTTTTAAGATTATAGTAGGGGTAGAATTTTTTTATACACAGATAACTTTGAGAGCTTTGTTTGCTAAGATAATTTTGAATAATCTGACTGCTCTTATATGAAACAATGAGTAGGTAGTAAGATATTTTTCAACAGACTTGCTCGTAAAGTGAGCCCTAATAGATCGCTTTTAGGGCGTGCAATAATATATAAAACACTAGTTCGTAATAGAATTAACCCTACAAAGTTAAATTAGTACCTTACTGCAAGTTCTATGCGAATAAACAGAGCATTCCCAATTTAGCCGGGTAATACAGTTATTTTTTTTACAACAAAGTGGTTTTATGCTGCTAAAAATTCATATACATTTTTGGAATAAATAAATATGTAAGTCCTTAATTAAGTCAAATAAATATATAATTATTATCAAATTATTCATAATTCACAATATTTTGATATAAAATATTAAAATATTTGCATTTTGTCACTTAAAATTATAATTTTGAAGTATTAGTAGTAGGCTGTATGCTCCTCACCCCTTTTTCGCAAAATATTCTTGAGTTGGGCGTGTGAAAAAAAAACAAAAAAAAAACATTCGCGCCTTTTCCCTTAAATTATCATATTTTGTTTTTGTCATATTTGTTGCTGTGTGATAAATTACTTTGTTTTTTCCTCGCAAATGTGTTGAAAAACGTCGTATGAAACTCGTGAGCTCTTGCTTATTGCACACTCGGCTGCAACCCATCAGTGCAATGAGCAACCTAGGCTAACTTGTCTCATAATGTACTATTGAACACCTTGTGTGCTTACAACAATAATGATGATTCTAACTGCATAATATCAAATAGATTTTTTGTTTTTTAGAACATTTTGACTAATCTAGACGCTCATATCAATTTGACGCTGACTGTACCTACTGCTATTCGAATTTCACATTTTTTACAAAACCCTTTTACTCTTTGCCATTACCGTTTTTCCTAACGAGTTGAGTAAATAACAGTGTTTCTCGTCGCTCGACACTATCGGATTTCCGGGTCGCACCTGTCACCGTTCACCGGCACATTTTTACCCGGGTTCATTTTCATCCGGGCACATTTTCATCCGGGTACATTTTGACCCGGGCAATGATTTCCCGAAGGCTCCATTTTAGGGTTTACGTGACTTGTAACTGAATTCTGATATGGACTTGGTTTGTCGATCTTTCTTTTGTATCAAATAATGAGAGGTTTTAAGTTACCTACTCCATTTTAGGGTTCCGTACCTAAAGGGTAAAACGGGACCCTATTATTAAGACTCCATTGTCTGACTGTCTGTCTGTATGCTGTCGTAATATATAGATGAACTGTCGGCTGTATCTCTTGAATCGTATATATACAGATGATGTATTTCTGTTGCCGCTATAACAGCAAATACTTAAAACAAACAAAATATATATTTAAGTAGGTCTTCCCATACAACAAACGTGATTTTTGCCGTTTTTGGTTCGTACGCGAGTGATCTATGTAATTGGCCCTACTTTTACCTGTCATAAGTTACCTTTCGAAGTTGCGTATTACTACACCTACGTGTGAAGGGCTTGCTGGTGTTATTTGTACTCTGCCCGAAGAAAAAGAAACAGAAATAGAAATAAAAACAGAACAGAAATAGAAATATTAAAAATTGTTAATTAAAGTGACAATGACAATACACAAGAAAATTCAAGTAAAACATTATGAAAACATAATTTATTAAAAGCTGTTATTAAATTAGAAGTGGTCTAAGGCTCTCCGCTGCGTTAAGCGGGACACGCGTGCGGGGCGACATAGATTATAGCTTACTCATGCACTGCGCAAGCATCTGTCCGTCAAAAACCAGCGATCTATATTCCCGCGCCGTGTACCCGCGGCGGGATCCCGCTTGAGGCAGCGGAGGGCCTATGCGCTATACTATCCGCCCATCGAAAAAAAAACATAGTCCTTAAATAAAGATGAAATTCTCCGAAGAAGCTTTGTGGTACTCTTTATCGCTTAAACAATATTTTCTAGTCTGTCGTTTAGTTTAATGAAGTTTTATTGCTAAAAGTAGCCACTTTTGGCAATAAACTAAACGACAACTAAACGACAGGTTATAAAATATTGTTTAAGCGACAAAAAGTACCACAAAGCTTCTTCGGAGTACTTTAGAAGAACACAATTCACAATTTTGCCTTTATTTGAGCACTATGCTTTTTTTTCGAATGGCGGCGATACAATAGCGCATAAACGCTCTTAACGCAGCGGAGTGCCTAAACGCTTGGTAATGTACTCGTAGAATTACGAATTTTAAAAGCAAACCTGCTTATACTTTTTCGCTTTGTTAAAGAAAAAAGAATCTCGAACAAAACGTTAGATTCGGAATTGTTGGGAGTAGGGAAAATAATGTTTAAACGCAAATCTGAAATTCTTAAGAGTCCCACAGGGATACAATCTCGGGTAGGATATCTTTTAATGACCTCTTGTGAACCGGATACTTTTTCTTTGTAGATGCCAAGAATTTTCTTTTTAGGAAGTTGTGTACTTTTAACAACGGCCGTAAGACCTTGACTGTGAATTTCACGGTATTGGGTTGCATGGGTCAAAAATAATAATATGTAAAGTAGGGCCAATTTAAGAGATCACATTTGACATCTCTCACGGCCAAGGAAATTAAAGTACTGTTGAAGTACTTATAATTTCCTTGCTCACGGCCAAATATTCAAACGAATCCTAGAGTTAAGGCCACCTTAAATTCAAAAAATTTGTCAGATTTGACAGAAACTCTATGAAACTGACAGCTTCCTTAAAGATAAGGAGACCTTAAGATTTTAGCTAAGAAGCCTTTGAGTATTCGGCCGTCAGTCTTTTGTTCTTACTATTGTTACTGAATTTGCTTTCTTTTGTCATTATTACAGTAAATATTTATTTCTGAAAAAAAAAACAGGCCAAGTGCGTGTCGGGCCACGCGCCGTAGGATTCCGTAGTTACCTTATACCATGTCATATTTAATACCACTATCATTTTTCGCCTGTAAAAATAACTTTGTTTTTCACAGTGTTGGTATGAATGACAAAGTAATATTTGCGGTTTTGGAAAATATGATATATCTCAAAAACTAATTTCTATATGTTCAAACCAATTTTCGTTGAAAGTTTTTATTAAGATCTATAACATATTTTTTTTTTAGATTTTCACTCGCTTATTACAAAAGTTAGGCTGGGGGGACACACATTTTACCACTTTGGCGGTGTTTATCTTTCAAACGGTTGACTTTGAGAAAAAGTTGTCTTAGGAACCTCAATGTCATTTTTAAAGGCCTATCTATAGACACCACGTATTGTTATGAAGAATTTTTTTTTCAGTTTCATGTATCCCCCCTTAATCTTCATTTATCTTTTTGCTAATTTGAATAGACTATTCACTCGATCAATGGGTTGATATAAATTCTCATTTTGAGTATTAAAATTACTGAATATAGCGTACTGAAATACTAAGTTGGCGACGGACTTACGGCCACTACAATTATTGAAAATGGTTGACTTTAAAATATAAATTGAATAACTAGTTATTAAGAACGGGCGATCATATTTCTATTTGGGCGACAACCTTAGGGCACACAAAAAAATTAACATTTGGCCTATATTTTATTTAAAAAAGGCGACTATTAACCTAAACGTGATGACAAAAATACCATGTTGGGCAGCTTAAATCAACTATAATATACTTAGTTACCTACATAATATACTTGGTACAATAGTTGCCCACTCAGTATTTCTGTCTCTCAATTAGAATTTTCACTGTTAACTTAAATTTGTGATCTCCCACATGTTTGCTCTTTTTACGTATTTTTTGTAATCCACTGTTTGTCGCCCTTTAAGTAATTTTGTCGCCAACAAAATAAATCGCTGCCAGTTTTAGTATTTAAGTGTCCCATTAGTCGTATTTATTATTCACCCAATTAAAAATATGCCTCGATCAATTATTCACATTTCTGGTTACGGCTATTAGCTTATAAACGTCATAAAAAGTGAGTTTAAAACTGAAAACGTTGAAATGAATTGCGACTGTTAAATATTAATCGGATGAATACGCCCGAATGTGTAAAACAAATGAAAGCTGTTTTGTTTGCTCACTGTACGTACACACTTTCCAGCTTTTTTCGTGTTATAATGAAAAGTTCGAGCGTGGGCGTTCATGATCCGTAAGATTTTAATTTCATCTTTTTGGGGTGTTCAACAAATATATCGGGAAATTGTATTGAGGTATTTAAGTACTATGGAACATCATGTTGACATTTTGTTTTCGTAGTTTATCAAAAGTTTGATTTTCTAACATTTTAGTATTCAACCATTATCTTAAACGTAAAGAAAATATTTTATTTTAATTTAATTTCGTATCCTTATTGATTTTTCAATTTGTAAATTCAGTAAAAATATTTTAGTCATTTCTAGGACTTGTTGTTCTACGTTGTTTTTCAAATTACATATTTAAAATAATAAATTGGCATATTTAAAGCTTGGGCAAAATTGCTTTAATATGTTTGTCTGTCTGTTTTCCTCTACAGGTATCATTTCTCATTTTTTGGTCAAATCATTTTTTTTGAAATTTTTCAAAAAAAAAAAAATTTTTAGCCATTTCAAAAAATCATTTAAAATGTCACAACCGAGAATTCTACAGCGCACAGAGCCACCTAGTATTATTAAGAAACACGCACATTACAGTAACAATAAGAAATACTTAAACTTTTTATTGACCAATTTTTCTTTTTTTTTCAGATAAGCACCATTGATCAGTAATGCAGAGAACGCGCGCCCGCGAGATGTCGCCATCATGAAGTCTGCGCCTCCGCCCGCTAGATGGCGATGTACTGAACTAATAACGCATGACGCCGATCAATAGATGGCGCTCTTATAAACTTACGCATGACGCGAATAGAGGGCGTTGTTTACTAGCGCAAGTAGTGTAGTGAGAACTGATAGTGAAGTAGTTATTAAATTTTAAATTAAAAGTGCTGTGAGATGCGAGACGGGTCCAGGCCCGGCCCAAGTGGTGCCCCGTCCGGCCATGGCTTTGAAAATGAGGAAGGTGAGTAGACCATCAGCCATTTTTAATGTCCCCACTGCAGGGGTACAGACTTTCCTTTTCCTTATGGGTGGATAAGGAGGATGGCCCAATGCGGATTGGTGTGTGTTAACGACTGCAATTCCAGCTGGGACTAACGGCTTAACGTGCCTTCCGAAGCACGGAGGAGCTCGTGATAATAAATTTTTGGTCACCCATCCCATAACCGACCCTTGCGAACGTTACTTAACTTCCGCAATCGCTGGGCCAGGCGCTAAACCACTGCGCCACCGAGCTCCCGCTACTTAATAAGTACTTTTGAATCGTCTATATTTTCCTTCCACCCGTTCTAGACTTTTTTAGCTGACAAGAAGAACGGGCGCAAGAAACTTATCAATATACACACACACACTTTATACAATAAATGTGTGTGTATTATTAACATTGTGTGCCTGCCGTTAGAAGGTTGCGTTGTTGAATTTTGATGAAGTATCAAATGTGATCTATTAAATTGGCCCTTAGGCTAGGCGCGCATGGAAGCTTAACTTCATCGGCCGATTATTATCTGTCGATAGTGGATCGGTTGCGAATGAGACCGATAGTTTTAAGCGCGCAAGGAAGCTTAAAGAATCGTACGATTGGAAATGTGGACTTCACTGAAGTAGCATATTTCTTCAACCATTATGATAAAGTGCTGCAAATGCAAACACACGCTCTTCCGTTTAATTATCGGGCGCGTGCGCGGCCTCTCATAGAAAAGCATAGGTTACATGACATCGCCCGATCGCTATCGGCCGGCATTTTTGTGTCTCGTCACAGATTTAAAAATCGGCCGATTTAGTTAGCTATCATGCGCGCTTCCCCACGTAATGCCATTGTTGTAGCTCACCGATAGTTTGATCGGCCGATGCAGTAAGCCTCCATGCGCGCCTAGCCTTAGTTGCCATTGTGTGCTTGAACTTGAGAAGTACCTATTCAAAAGCATATGCAAACTCCTACCATTATGCAAAAGACCTTTCGTTAACCGCATCTAGGTATACAATAAGATTTATACCTACTGCGTCCAATTCAGTAAACTTGAAATAATCACGTGTTGATGCACATACTTACGTAGAATAGGTATTCATAGTATCTACATAATCTTGTTCTTCTTGTCAGCTAAAAAAATCACAAATAAAACTTTTTTTAATCAAGAATTTAGTTTGAGTAGACGCAAACTGACATTTTGTAGTGATCTAGTAGACGTTATTGTCTCTTTATCTTGTAGTGAACAGCTGTGACTTATAATACAACACGTAAAACCAGAATATGGGAGATAGGGACCATCAAACCGAACAACTTTTACTATAAGACACTCTGAAATCGCGAAAAAAGATCTGCTGTACTTATCATACAAAAATTAATAACGAAAAATATTGGCAAATAATGTCAAAAGCGCATAGTTTTTGAATAAAACTGCAAAAACTGTTTTTTTTTGCAGTTTTTCACGTATAGCGCAGCTAGCACAACTATTTTTTGCTTGCAAAACATGGTTCCACACTCCCTTAAGACGTCCATTATGAAAATGTATGAAACAGCCATAACTTCAAATAACTTCAAACAGCAGATTTTTTATTTCGCGACTTCAGTGTTGGTCCCATCACATAGTAAAAGTTGTTCAGTTTGATGGTCCCTATCTACCATATTCTGGTTTAGCCATTGATTCTGTTACACGTTGTAGACCCTGACTCTGATGACGGGTCGAGTGGTTTAGGTGTCGCTATGTCTGAAGTCCCCGAGTTCGATCCCCAGTTAAGTCAACGTAGAAATTCATTTTCTCAGATCTGCGTGTTTGTGGTGCTGTAGTTGTTTTTCAATTTCATTAACACAAGTTTATTAACAACTTACTTACAACAGCTGTGCCTACTTTAATAATTGGAAATCAAATTAGATCCACGACACCTGTGGGGGTATTAAGACCTCTTAGAACTTGTCAGTTTTCTCCATAGACTTAGAAACATTTTCGCTGCTCTCAAAAAGACCAACAAAGCGTGGAAAAGAGAAGTTAACATTATACGGACGCGGTTTATGAAATATAGAGACAAAAGATCAAGTGACAATGTGCCAACATTTTTACAGTAAGAGCCTCTAGCGTCCCGCCTACTAAAAGAGCAATTACAATTTCTTTAAAATATTTGATAATCTTGATTAGAATTTTAAATAAGGGTATCGTGGAGTCATGGTGTCTTGTTCTGTTAGTAAGTAATCACACTTTGCCACACATTTCTCTAAAACCAAATTTCGCTACATTTATTCGTTTATCGACGAAGAAAACAGTATGGAACATAGTTTATTAATTTCCTTTGCCATAATATAGTTATATTTTATATATGTAAGACATATTTTACGTATCTCATATTATAATGTATAGGTACATTCGTTTTTCGGATCACCTGTTTATTGACATTGTTGTTCTTCTATGGTTTTCTCACTGTATAGCAAAAATAAAAGAGATGCATTGATAGCCAGAAAAATTATATTTGTTTAGTGCTGCAATCGAAGGTTGAATAAGCTTAGCCACTGCGCTATATAGTTTTCGGCGTGCTAACTAGGTGTTAAGACACCAGCCCCTCTAGCATGACTACCGAATCGCGATATGATAGGTATACCGATTTAACTGTCAAAAGACAATGGATTTTGACAGTTGAGTGTCGATTAGACGCTATATCACGCGATATACCGGGTCTAATAAGACCCTCAACGAAGCCGAGGTCTTCGTATTCCGCCCATCATCAGGACCATTTCTGTTCAAAATTATTGCTGGGAAACGATTTCAATTTTTGGTGTTAAAAAACATTGCATACATTACCACGCAATGTAACTCGTACAACAGGCCACGCCTGCGAGTAATATGCTACACAGCTGCGTGCGGCCGAGTTCAAAGGCCGCGTTTATGTGCGTGCTCATGAGATACATTGAGTGATGACATTTTGAAGCCATTGTTTGTTACGAAATACTTAAAATTTGGATAATGTTTCTTTGGACAAAATTTATAAAATAACGAATAAAATAAGATTTTATAAAAAAAAAAATAGAAAATATTTAACTTTGACCTTCAATAACTTCGCAGATATTGGTTTCCCATGTGTCCAAAAGACAAAAATGATCCAGGTGATAGGAGGAATGCGTGGATTTCGGCTGCGTTGAGGGTCTTGTTACACCCTGTATATCATTTCGGTGGTCATGCTAGCAGCAGCGGCATAGCTGTCAGCTTTAAATAAAATAATTTTAGAACTGTTCTAAATGATGCTGCATGATAATAACTTGTAGTTTGATTAAAGTTGTTAATTCCATAAATATATTCCACAGGTTCTGTCCAAGAGGAATCCAGTTTCGAAGAGCTAGCCTCCCTCAGGAGTCTCCTACACTTCCCAGAGGAGGTCGCGTTACGGCTCACAGACACCGAGTATCAGTTGTTTTACCAAGTAAGTATGTTATTAAACTGTGCTCTTATCTTAAAGCAGTAGAGTTGAGTTTGTAATGCATGGATACTGAAACCAGCGATATTTAAAATCTCAATGCACCTAGTCAAACCTACTTATTAATATTAACTTTTTGATGTGCTAATGTTTTTGTGAAACTTCAAAACTAACCTGGGTACTTATTGTCTCATTTTAAAATCTATCGCAATCGCTTTCAGGATGTGATACATTGATGCTTCTTTTTGGCACAAATAAAATCATACCAAAGAAATGCAGCAATGTCACATCCACCTGTCAAACGAAAGCGATTGCGATAGATTTTTAAAATTAGACAATAGCCCCCCAGTTTATTTGCCAATGCCTGCTTTTTTATTTATTCTTGAAAAGCAATGGCGATGTGGCTAACCTATTTGGCTAAGTATTTGTACTATTGACTTTTTAATTACCTACCTATTCGGAAGATGGCACTACTTTACGTTACGCTACCGCTACTAACCAATAGATGGCATTGATGTGATATTTTACCATTGAAAATGGTTATCAGATGCAAATCGCCAGAGACATATTTTTGGCCATATCTCCGAGTATTATGGGAGGATCGAGATGGGAATAGTACCAAAAGTTGAGTAATTTATCGAGACACGTGTGAACGTTTGAATTGGGTTTTTTGGAGGGTTTTTGTTTACTAAATTGTTAATATTTCGGAAAAAACAAACTTAAGAAAAAATGAAAAAAGGGTCCTATGGTATTTAGTTTAGCTACAAAATGGCGAAATTTTTTTTAAAATCGGTTAATAATTGTGATCCCTTTAGGTTTGGCATTGTAGAAAAACGGGTGTTTCCGTACATAAAAAGTGATGTAGCTTCTATGATTATTGACCGATAGTGTTAAAAGATTGACCGATTGTCTAGTCTGCAGACGAGAGGTGCATTCGTTAGAATTTTGAAAATCGGTTAATAATATTTGGGCCGCGTCGAGGCCGTCACAGTCAGCGGGCGCTTTCACAATCGCAAAATAAATAGATACCTACTTAACTACCTAGGTAACTTTAAAAATAAGGATTTTGCATTTGATTAGATTTCGGTTTTTCGTAAATGTTTGTATTCATTTTCAATGCTCCGATTCTTGCGGGGACTGTAAAATCTGTGAATTTTTGTCTTAGAATATTCATACCATTAACTATTAAGTAGGTAGGTAGGTGTAAGTATAGGTTTACGTTACAAATAGATGGCATTATTATGATATATTTTTGTCTTAGTAACGAGAGAAGGTCGCAGGGAATTAGTTCAAATTAAACTTCATTTTGTAGGCACTATTATTAGGAGTGACAGACAGCCTTCGTCCCAAGACAAACGAGGTAAGGTACTTGATACAAATAAGGCCTACGTTTTAATAAGGCCTATGTGCTAAAAAACCTAGATAAATATATCCAATAGGGAAAATACTTCATGGACACGTACACACCATATAATATAACCCGCCCGAGTGCACGAGCGTCCCGTTACGAGTTCACCACGCTAGTTGGCACGCATTTTTCGATAGAGGTGGGCGATTCAGTGCTGCGTTATAAATTTCGTGTGATCTTGTAGTAAATTTTAGCTTAAAATGAAGCTGTTCTAGTATATGATTTTCTTAGTAATTGTTTCTTAACATCTTATATTAGCTATCCATGACCTTGATTCGTACTAGTTGGCCTTTAGATGCATTAATTATAATTTTTTTAATCATAGAATCCTACAATTAAAGGATTAAAGAAGCTAATTAACCATGTTTTTGTTAGTAACCTTTAATAATTATTGAATTTTAAGCATTTCAAATTAGGTAGGCCTTATTTGTATCAAGTACCTTAGTTTGAAATAATCCACAAAAACCAATTTTGCGCAGAAGCCTACGTAATGGAAAATATCTCCGTGACCATGATTACGTATTTAAATAATTGGTTGAGATGTTTTAGGCTACGTTATTTATTGCTTTGGTTACTACAGTGAACTTTAAAGAACTTCTTTTGTTTTCCAAATTATGTTTGGGGTAAAATATTCCCCTTCATTAGAAAAGTATAATTCTAAGAATGACGTGTAATGTCATAAAGTTATTAATTCAACGTCTGTTATTTATTTAAGCTTATACGATTTATTTGATTGAATCAGGCGTCACTTGGCGGAAGTCCCAAACCATTTTGAAAAAAAAAATATAATTAGCTTTCTTCCGCAAACAAAATTTGCAAGATGCACCGCCCGCCCGCCCGCAATAATATGCACATGCACACCACAAAATATTAGTGCACAATACCTGCATTTAGTAAGACAGCAACACACCTTGCACCTTCACCAATTGAATGAATGAATTCGGAGTTGGTTTACGCACGATCTAACTAGTGAGGATGCTCCGGGTTGGGGCGAAACACGTGTTTCGCCTAATTTGTGAAGGTGCAAGGTGTGTTGCTGTCTTGCTAAATGCAGGTATTGTGCACTTATATTTTGTGGTGTGCATGTGCATATTTTTGCGGGCGGGCGGGCAGTGCATCTTGCATATTTTTTTTGTTTGCGGAAGTAAGCTACATAATTATTTATTTTTTCAAAATGCTTATACGATTTGTTATTTAATAAGGATCAGTAATAGGTTTGAATTCTATAGTTTTATTGGTATAAGTAATATAAAAACACATTCATAGCTATGAAACTTAGTGAAAGATTTTTTGAAATCCGTTTAGAAATGGTTGAGATATATGGGTTTTGAAGGAAATGCCAAGCTCAATGCAATATGTGCTTTATCACATTTGACATAAGTTTCGCGTACGTCTCGATGACGTCATAATGAACCCCCAAAATAACAGTGTTTTAGTTTAAGAGATATCGCAAAAATTTCTTCACAGTTATTCATGTGGTGGCATAAGCTTTCTGCTAAGCCACTAAACAAAAATCGTCACTGATCCTCAATTACTATTACGAATATTTTGTATTTTTAAGGAATACTATATGAACAAATAAATCGCTTTATTTTTGTATGAATAAAAAAAAAAAAAAAAAAAAAGAATAACTGTGTTGTGTGCTTAGAATAACAACACCTAGAACGATAGTTCTAAATCTAAAATCTAAAAAGTATTTAATATTATAATTATATTTAATATTATAATTCTAATACACAAATTTAAAAATGTTTATCGTGGAGATTTTAGAGCCCACAGTCTAGTATATTTAGACGGTATCGTTACATTCCCTCGTAGTCACTGCTAGAAGTAGGTAGCAAAACTGCTAAAAGTGGCCGTTTTTGACACATTTGCTATCTACTACTACGAATGACTACGAGGGCATGTAGTGATACTTTCTAAAAAGACCATGGGCCCTAAAATCTCCACGACAAACATTATTAAAATCTTTTTCTATTAATAACTTATTAAATAAAAACCTCTGAGGGCGCCACTTTCGGTCATACAACCGCCATAATAAGTCAATTTTTTTTTTTAAAAGACGTGCGACAACTGTCAAAAGCTATTCACTAAATAAGACAAGTTAGATAGTACTTAGACTACCCTTAATTTTGACCCATCTCATATTGAAATGGTCTGTTTATCTGGGTAAGTCTTTGATCACTGAAGATGTTTGAACATGAGTAAACTTCAAAAGATAGGAGTTTAGTTTAATCGCATTAGAACGTGGCGAATACACTTGATCAAAACTTTAATGCTATAATATATTGTCAATAGGGCTTTATGGGGTACTAGCTTTTGCCCGCGACTTCGTCCGCGTGGACATTCGGAAAATCCATAGGGAACCTATAACCGGGATAAAAGTATTTAATTTTTTTATCCAGGCTATAAACTATCAAATTTCAAAATGTGTGTCAAATTTCATCCAAATCTGTTCAGCAGTTTTTGCGTGATTGAGGAACAAACATCTAAACCCACAAACTTTCACATTTACCCCCTTACTAAAAAAAATTGTATAGCTTCTTCTTATCGAATGAGGAATAGTTGCCACCTCTGGTGTTAGAGTTTATCAAGCCGCCTGTAAGGCCTCTAACTGTTATCAGATGACAACAGCCGGGACCGACGGTTTAACGTGCCCTCCGAAGCACGGAAGCGCTCAGTTGTAATGCCACTTAACGGTCACCCATCCGACACCTGGCCGGACCGAGTGTTGCTTAACAAACATGATCGAGTACGATCAGTCTGTGTACCGCCATGATAGCAGATGCAATAGTTACACAATGGTTACTCTCTGTCAAACTATTTGAGTTTTGACATTGAAAAGAAAATGACAAAACACTCTGTAACTATACATCTGCTATAAAATCTTTAGGTAGTAAGGGGGTTATAATACACACATCAACTTTGTCTAGGGATACAGGTGTTATTTTCATACAAACGAGGTAACTTTGAAGCCTTGGTTTCCTGCCAGGGATGTACCGTGCTGTGATCTGATGATGGCCATCCAGGGAGTGAATGGAGGAGATTCAGATCGCTATACACACCTAACTGATCTGACCAGCATTCTAAAAGATTAATGGACATGTTCAAAAAAACCGCGAAAATAGCATGAAAATGTATGGAAATTCTGAAACTGAGAACTCTGACCCATCAATCTTTTAGAATGCTGATCAGATCAGTTGGGCGTGTATAGCGATCTGAATCTCCTCCATTCACTCCCTGGATGGCCATCATCAGATCACAGCACGGTACATCCCTGGCAGAAAACCAAGGCTTCAAAGTTACCTCGTTTGTATCAAAATAACACCTGTATCCCTAGACAAAGTTGATGAGTATATTAGTAGGATTTACCTACATGGAGCGACGTGGCCGGTGACTTTAGTCAATTAGCGCTTTTTTATTGACAAACGCTTGTAAAATCTAATAGCAAACCTATTTTCAATGAGGTGGCCTTCTTCCTGTTAAAGGTGGTTAAAGCTAGATACTTTTTATAATTATATTTTATTGTTGGTATTATTCATAAAAAGGAAAAAAAACTTTGTAATGTAGCCTAAGATAACTTTTTCATTTCAGAACATAAATAAAACCCTGTAAACAATCTCGGGCTCGGTGGCGCAGTGGTTTAGCGCCTGGCCCAGCGATTGCGGAAGTTAAGCAACGTTCGCAAGGGTCGGTCATGGGATGGGTGATCAAAAATTTATTACCTCGAGCTCCTCCGTGCTTCGGAAGGCACATTAAGCCGTTGGTCCCGGCTGCATTTGCAGTCGTTAACACCCACCAATCCGCATTGGGCCCGCGTGGTGGGTTATGGCCCGTCCTTCTTACGTATTCTTCTATATGGAAGGCCTGTGCCCGCTGCTGAGTGGGGACATCAAAAATGGCTGATGGACAAACAATCTCAACAGATTATAATATATTATTCAACACTTACTATGTGACATTGAACATGGTGATCATAACAATCGCTTTCAACCCTACCGTTTACCATACTCACGAGGGTGACCATGAAATACTGAAAATTCGGGACAAAATACATTCGTAAAGCAAAACATAGGATCACTTGTATTCGCGTTACCGAATGTTTTGCTATAATTCTAAATCGGAAATGCTTACTTATTAACCTTATCCTTACTTAATCTTTACTAATATTCATATTCTTTATTTGCTTATAAATGCAAAAGACTGTTTGTTTCTTTGTTGGTTTGTTACCTTCACGTCTTGACTACTGAACAAATCATCATGAAATCTTACATACACGTTGTCAGAGGTACAGAGAAGGACTTAGGGTAGGTGCCTATATTTCATCCAGAAAGAAACTATTGTTTCCGAGGGATAGCAAAAAACTTGCAGTAAGGTACAATTTAACTTAATATATTCGAATGCTAATTAAATTATCGCTAACAATACTAACTGCTGGAATGACGATGGTGACGCCTTTGCTTCAAGGTGCCGAGTTAACTTGACCAGGTTGTAATAATAAACTGTAAATGAAAAAAAATAAAAAATTGTTTAAAAAAAACAAAAAACCGACTTCAAAAAACCTACCTCTAAAAAGCAAGAAATAATATTCGTAATAATCGGGTGGGGCGGAGTACAAATTCCTTTTTTTTTATTCTAAAAGCCCCACCCGACTTCAATAGACGTATTTTTATTATTACGAATATTATTTCTTGCTTTTTAGAGGTAGGTTTTTTGAAGTCAGTTTTTTGTTTTTTTTAAACAATTTTTTATTTTTTTATTTTTAGTGTAGGTACCTTGTAGGTAAGGTATATTACATATGTAGAAAAATCGGCTCAGCCAAATGTAAGATAATCGCGGAGAAACATACTTAAATACGGGTCAAACTGAGAACCTCCTTTTTTAAGTCGGTTAAAAAACTACAATTAAGATATCCCTCTTCCAACAAAAAAATAATTATCTTATTCAGTTCATAAACAAAGAAGTAATACGACCAACCATCGAGGTAATTCACACAAAGTCATACTATTTTCGTGTTTTTTTCAAAATTACTTGAAAAGTACTAAACCGATTTCCAAATTTTAAAAAATGGGACCAACTTGGGAGTGTACCTAATGTAATAACGTTTGAATCATTTCAATCGGTCCAGCCGTCTTCGAGTAATCGGTGGACATACACAAAAAAAAAAAATATACAGACGAACATAGAACCTCCTCCTTTTTTGGAAGTCAGTTAAAAACGTACTCCACGGCGTGTTTTTATTAATGGTAACCCTACTAAGCTTTGTGGCGCGTTTAAAATTAGACAAAATCAATATAGAGCGCCGGAGGCTGGCCCACTCTCGGTGGCAAGATTTTCCATGCCTTTTATTCTTATCTATAACTTTACTTTTAGATTTAATGACTTACAAACAAACAAGGCACGTGCTAAAACAACCAAATTGTATCTTTGATCAAGCAATTAAACTGCTAATGCTATTTAATAAATTTTACGACAACAGTTTTGGTGTCAATGGCTAATTCCATCACTACATATTATAAAACAAAGTTCCTCGCCGCGTCTGTCTGTCTGTCTGTTCGCGATAAACTATAAAACTACTGAACGGCTTTTTATGCGGTTTTCATCAATTGATAGAGTCATTCCTGAAAAAGGTTTTTATGTGTATAATAAGTTGAGGTTTTATGTAAATTGATAAAAATATGAGGATAATTGTTGAAGATGTCGGAAAAAATTAATCCGACTGGGAGCTTGCATCGAAAACGCTGCCTTTTGAGTTATATATAACAAAATAATGTATGACGGAATTGTCTCTCTGTTAAGTACCTATAGGTCTACAAAAAAGGCTGTAACTTTTTTTAGAAGTATACAGTATTAATCCTTATCGAATTAAATGCGTTTGTTACCAGAAGCGTTTCATGCACATAATTTTAGCCGTGTACACTAAAACAAATATCTTAAGAGTTACCGCAAAAAGTTTACGCACGCGAAATTAAATTCAAGCGCATTTCTCATACCGATGACGGAACTCGGAACGAAACGCCCGTTTCCACAGACTGGAAGGGTTTGTTGGTTGTTGTTTGAAGGTTGCAATTGGCAAAAAATGGAAGGAACCGAAGCGAAGCGAGGGCAGGTCGCTAGTGTGTTATAAATTGAACGAATGAATGAATGAATAACATTTTATTGACACACATCATACTTACATACCAAGAAACAGAAAAAAAACAAACAAACAAAGAAAATAAGAAGTGAAAAATAAAAACAAAACATTAAAAATTGTGTGACGGGCCAATCAGGACTGAACTGAAAGAATTGTGTGACTGCCTCAGCATATGCTGTTACGGTATGAGGTGGTCACACCGCAACAGCGCTGGTATTCTGATAGGCCTGTACGAGGAACGTTAATCGTACTTACCTAATCTACCATGTTAATAAATTACAGCTATAATGAAAAAAAAAGTATATTTATATAGGAATAAATTCATAAGGAGGAGTATCAAATTGAGTTATATTTAACTTATTTTTGAAATGTTGTTGTTGTTTTAAAATTGACACTACTCTAACCAATGAACAAATCATACATTCAAAAATATTGTATTTATAAAATATTGTATTCAAAAATACTTGGCTGTACTTTTTCTTTCCATCCAAGTTATTCAAATGATAAACTCTACAATTTGGTGTTCAGATTTTGTGTAAACAAAAACACGTTATTGTACAGCGCTATGTCGTAAAACCACACAGACCGCTGCTCTAAGTAGCTATAGTCATAAGTTTCACCGCAACTCGAGTACCAGATGTGCCCCTAACTACTTTAGTTCAGTTCTATTATTACATAACGATCGTAGTATAATTTATCAGGAAAACAACAGACGGTACATTCATATTAATAAATACATTAACTGTAGGAAAATGTATGAGTTTCTTTTTACTGAAATTTTACCAAAATCAAATCAACCTTTGAACTAATAATTTGGTGAGATTTTGCATTTTTGTAGTGCATATTATTATTATCTTTAAAGTACACACACAAGTGAACGTTTTACACAACTGACACAAACGACCATCGCATGAAGTTCTTTCGCACAAAAACGTGCATTGATCTTTCGCACTAAGGCTCTCCGCTGCGTTAAGCGGGAGACGCGCGCGGGGCGACATAGATTAGAGCTTACTCATGCACTGCAAGCATCTGTCCGTCAAAAAACCAGCAATCTGTATTCCCGCGCCGTGTACCCGCGGCGGGATCCCGCTTAACGCAGCGGAGTGCCATACATTCAGCGTACTGTCGTTTTTTGGACCTGCCGTATATTGGTATTGGTTTCATTGTGATAGTTTTTGACAATTTTGATCATTTTGACGACGGACGTTCGTGGTCGACTGGATTTTTTTAGGAGTCGCCATCTATGAGGTCCTAGGTTCGATACTTGGCTGGGTCAAATTAGAATACGAAGATTTCTGGGTGTTAGTTCTATATCGGTACTAACACTAGTGCTTTAGCTTCTTACTTTGGAATCAAAGCAATGTTTTTGATATTGTCTGACACTTATATATTTTTTTTTTATATTTAACACTCGTCATTTCTTCCGCACAGGTCCCACCAATAGACTACCTTCGACAAGTCACTCTAGACTTGGGAGGCGAAGGGGTGCTGGGGGCAGTCACAGAGAGGCACATGATAAGAAGGGCACCCCCAACACACACACAACAAGCCAGGAGTACGGTGCGAGCGCTCATCAGAAGATTTAACGAGGTAAGTGTGTTTTAATTTGTGACTGAATCCTCAGGGGTAAGGATTCTAGGTGCGCTTAACTTTCGGCCATATCGTCACTGAACATGCTGAGGTGAAGGTCAAGCGCCACCCCAAAAAAGATAGGTACGTGCGTAGTTACCCACCGCATTATATAAATATAAGTACATACATATCATTCCGAGCGCAATGCTGCCGTTCGTTCGCGAATATTCTCAAAAGTGCGGTGGTGGTGGATTTAATTAAAAGAGATATACATATTTAAGATTGAGTAGTAATTAACAAATAATAAATGCATTTATTCTCCTAGTGTCCACCTTTTCTTAATCGCGTAGCTCGTAGTCGTAGTCGCGTAGTCGGTGTAGCATCGGCTGCTACGATAGCGCTACGTAACTTTCGTAGTGGGCGCAGTGCTACGACCGCGCGTGTCCACGTCAGCCGGTCATACTGTGCTACGATCTACGATGGAGCACGCTATGCGTGTGCTACGACCGCGCGTGTTCATGTCGGCCGGTCATACTGTGCTACGACCTACGATAGAGCACGCTATGCGTGTGCTACGACCGCGCGTGTTCATGTCGGCCGGTCATACTGTGCTGCGATCTACGATGGAGTGCACTACGTGACTTTCGTACTGTTACGACCGTGCGATTTCATTATTATGGAGCTTTTCTTTTTTGTGATAATACCATACATGAGAACTTTTGTTTAGTGAATTATTTTTAGACATCGCTCGATTCTCGCTGAACTAAGATAAGTTAATTTTTTTGTTCTTCAATACTATAAATGTGAAAGTTTATAAATTTGGATATTGGTTATTCAATCAATGCAGAATGGATTTTGATGAAACTTGGCACACAGATAAATTATAACTTTTTATACAGTTTATAAGTTCCCTATGGCATTAGAGTGACCGAAGTCGCGGGCGGAATTTAGTTCATTATAAAATAAAGTGGACCTCAGCAGAATCATGAATTTCATGCAATTTAACTTTTATACAGAGAACTCTGAACTCTATAAAAGAAAACAGGTGAAAAAAACAGGGCTTCCCGTGAATTTGCGAACTGAATTGAATACGTAAAAGTTTTTAGGCTGAATGGAATATATTTTGAATTCATTTGATTTAGGTCTGATTTTCAGCCGGTAATACTTTATTATTCAGATGTCGTATTCAGATCAGAAGTAAGTTGCGTTGTCATATCGAATCTTTTTATAGGTCACAGTTAAAAAAAAAGAAAGAAACATTTATTGGTCTCAGCCATAGAAATAGAATGTCAAAGAACAACAATGTCAATAAACAGGTGATCCGAAAAACGAATGTAGGTATACATTTTATATTAGATACGTAAAATATGACTTACATACATAAAATATGACTAATTATGGCAAAGGCATGAGCTCGGTGGCGCAGTGGTTTAGCGCCTGGCCCAGCGATTGCGGAAGTTAAGCAACGTTCGCAAGGGTCGGTCATGGGATGGGTGACCAAAAATTTATTATCTCGAGCTCCTCCGTGCTTCGGAAGGCACGTTAAGCCGTTGGTCCCGGCTGCATTTGCAGTCGTTAGCACCCACCAATCCGCATTGGGCCCGCGTGGTGGGTTATGGCCCATCCTCCTTACCACCCATAAGGAAGGCCTGTGCCCCAGCAGTGGGGACATCAAAAATGGCTGATGGACATGGTAAAGGAAATTAATAAACTATGTTCCATACTGTTTTCTTCGTCGATAAACGAATATGATTTTCTCACGCATTATACTTTTGATTTTGAATAAAAAAAAATTGATGCATATTATTCCCTATTGAAAATAATATAAAGCCCCTATACTTAATAGCAGATTTTCCTGCCACTTAATTTTAAACAAAAGTTCTATAATGGAGTTTAATAAAGCAGTTTTCCCCTTATATAATATTCTGCGTGCGTCCATACATACATACGTCATACAAAGCGTCCGTTCCATCAATAATGTATGTACCCGACGGACAACTCAGGGCTGTCACTTAGATAACCTTATTAATTGCATTTTTTATCAATTTATTTTTAACTCGTCAACGCCCGGAAAACGAGACACAATAGTTTTTTTTTGTTGTCCGGACGCCGGCGACCGCTCGGGCGTTGATGAAATAGCTTCATTGGCAGGTATTCAATTATGTTGCCTAGCAACATTTTTCACAATTATGATGTCAAAAGCTCTTGCATTCCATTCCACTTTCTAACATTAATAAAAACTTCATTATTGAGTTATAATTGCATAGTGTAATTAAGATAGATTTATAATATACGACATTTCGCTTTTTGTAATTTTAATGCCTTACAGGTTAAAAATCTACATCTCTACATATCTACAGAGCTATTGAAGTTATAGAATACAGTAGATGCTATTTCTTAAGGCGCTGTAGGTAGTGAAACTAGCGCCGCCACTACATTTATTTTTAATACTCGTAAACCAAGTCAATGATTAAAAAAGCTCATGTAATAATCTCATAAATTGTCTCTAATATTTTTTGAATACCTCTTCAACAGTTTTCATTCTTTCTGTAAGTTTTAAAATCCATTTTAGCTCAAAGTGGCCACTTTTGCCAATTATGGATTTTAAAACTTACCGAATGAATGATAACTGTTGAAGAGTTATTCAAAAAATATTAGAGACAATTTATGAGATTATTACATGAGCTTTTTTAAACATTGACTTGGTTTACGAGTAATAAAAATTAATGTAGTGGCGGCGCTAGTTTCATTACCACAGCGCCTTAACGTTTTTTCGATGCATATAGCTTACTTGCGAAATAAACTTTTCTCATCATATTTTTTTGCATAATAATTCGTCCTTGATTAAATGCTACGCGGTGTAGCAGCCCTAATAGGCCTAGGGATAAAAAGCGTGGAGAGTTATCTCCGCAAAAATATGGCATTTTATTTTGCAGAATTGTGAATTATTGTGCGGTGAAGGACTTTTGATATGACCGTCAGCACAGATTATAGATATTATGCCGTCAGTGTATTCAATAGCCGCGTACTGACTGGGCGAGCAGCCTCGCGAGGCAGCCTCGCGAGGCAGCCTCGGACGTTTGCCGCGCAACATTTGCCGCGCGAAGCAGCCTCGCTCTGTAGATTTATTGCATGAGGGTGCCGCGCGCGGTAAGGTCGAGCCACGGTGAGGCTGAGCCAGCATCAAGCGCTCTCGCGCTATTGGAATATTGGAAACGTTCATTTCCCGGTTTATTTATTTATTTATTTACTTCTTCATGCACATTGTACATAGGCGGACTTAATGCCTTAGGCATTTTCTACCAGTCAACCTTAGGGTGATGTGGATATAGTGATGTAGTAGTTTATGCAAACCTACCGAGGCACGCTTCAAAAACCGCCACCGCTCGGCTCGACCCGCGGCACGCTCGGGCGAGGCAGCGCGTGCGTTTGCCTCGGGCGATGCAGGTCCGACTGACCGAGGATTTGCGCGCGAAGAACATCGTAACCGCCAAAATGAGCAAAAAAATTTTGCACCTTCTACTTACCACTAACTTTAAAGGTCACAGTAGAAAATAACTCAATTTTATTAAATTTTTAAGTTTTTATCGTAACTCCATCGACTGATGTATCGTAAGTATAGTACCTGTCGCTTACGATAAAGTGCTAGGTCGCTTACGATAAAAAACTAGGTTTTAGGACTTAAGGTTATATAGCAAGCATCCTACCTGTCGCTTGCGATAATTTTGAAAAATGATTTAAATAATCCTTCTCCTGTAAAATTAATACGCAAAATGGTTACGATGTCCTTCTTATAAAGGCTCAATATGTGAATAGCCGTATAGCGTTATATCTAAATCTCCAAAGCGATATATTTTATGCTTTAAAGGTAAGTACCTACTTTCGCTTCTGACACACGCAAATTCGTTGATCGATCTTCGAAAATCCAATTTTGTCGCTACTTTTTTCAATTACTTCTTAGTATGGGGAATACTTATAAAATGTGATGCTAAAATGTGTTACACGTATTTCGTCTCTCAGTAAATCATCGGAAATTTTCGACAAATCGTTTAACCGACATCAAATAAGAAGGAGGTCTCATTCTTTTTACCGACTTCAATATAGTATCCATTTAAACGTTTTGCTAATTCTAAAACGATATGTTTATTTTATTTTATTTTATTTTATTTTATTTTATTTTATTTTATTTTATTACTTTGGGAAACATACAGCTTTAAATAATACATAGTGATAAACAAAATATTAGTACATCCGCCAAAAAAGTTTCCACCACCAAGTAGTACAATACGTTGAACAGACTATTATGTAAGCAAACAGAAGTAAGATGTAAGATGATGTAAGATGTATGTTTAAACCAATAAGGACCTAAAAATTTTCGTAAATTCAGATCAATGATCTTTTAATTCTATTACATAATATTAAGTAACAAAGTAATTACGAAAGGCAGGTTTTTTTAGACGCCATCCAAATATAATACGTCTTTGAGACGCCAACACTGTTTCTCGGCATTTCAAAATGGCTACTTATTTAGTACTCGTCGACATTAATTGTATTAAGATGCTTTGTTTTCAGTATATTCACTATAATTCTTTTCATCTCTGTTCATAATATTTGTTTTATTTACTGGAGAAGAAACAAAAAATACCTTCTTCAACATAAAAGACGCGAAAGCGTGGGATGAACCACGCCATCGGCTCTCAAAGTTTTATGACTGCCCTTTTTATGGTCCACTATAAAAAGGCCCCCGTCAAAGTGGACGGACGATCGCGGGAAACCGCTGGATGCGTGCAGCGCAGGACCGATTGTAGTGGAGATCCTTGGAGGAGACCTACAACCAGCAGCAAGTTTTGTGTGGCTGATATTGATAATGATGAAAGTAAAATGGTGTAAAATGAGGAATTTGGAAATTTAATTGGCAATTTAGTGACATCACAATAGGCCTTAGCCATGAATAATCTGTAAGAAAATCGTACGTCTTTTAAAAAGTACATTATGTCCATTAATTGAGGTGTCAAATACCCAATTACGTTTACCTAAAATATTGGGTCTCGGCTCGATTGAATTTAAATATTGAAGGGTTTCCATGTAAAATGGTTTAGAACCACTGTCTTAGGCTAATAAAGCGACAACCGCTGAACAGGGATATAAAGCCGCTTTAATACTTCATTATTTGAGAACAATATTCTTTGATGGCCACGTGTGAACGCCACGTGATTCCATGATAGGGATGTATAGTTATCGATGCTTTTGGTAGTGGAACTATCGATTTTGAACGCCACGCCAATCTAATCATACTTTGGCCAGTTATGCTGAAGTGATAGGGTTTACTCTGCCTTGATTTGGTTGAATAAACCAAACTCAATCTTTTGCGCCTTGAAAAATGTTGAGAAAAGTCTTATAGACCTAACTTAAAATTTAGTTTCAATAGAGGTCTTTAACTTAAATTTCCTGAAGCCTTGGCTATTTCATTCACTATCTTCCGTACTTTATCAGTGAAGCATCCGTTAATATGCAGATTAACAAGGTAAAGTGCGGTAATCTGCTACTTGAAGAAAAAATCGCACTTTAAAACACAATCGACCAGTTAATCTGCAGATTAACTAGTTAATTCGCATTGACTTATTCCGTAGGTACTTTAGCGGTAACTTAACGATACTTAACAAAACACGATTGTTTTGTTAGTTTAGATTATATTTGGACAGTCAAGTTGATAAAAGTTGTCGCTATCCTATTGTCTATCGATTGCTAGTATAAATACTTATTTAGTATTTTTATAATGTCTCTCTGATCTAAAAATAAGGAGCTAAAGCTCTTGTGTTAAATAATTCAGTTACTTAAGCGATGCGTGCCTCCACCTAATTCAGTTACGGTGCGTCTCTCCACCTACATCGGGACATTAAAGAAATAGGTAGGTATAGGTTGACTTTAGCTCGTAGCCACCAAGTAGTTATACCTTCAAGACGATTTTTCAAATTACATACGCAACTATTTTCTTAACGTACAAAAAATCTGCGATCGCGTATGATGCAACAGTACAGAGATGGTTTCTATACTGCTCTGGCCTACATTCGTGGCCAATGTCTGTTTCAACTTCCCTGCTCTGAAAAATCTGTACTTAGTGTTACTGTTCCACTTAGCCTGCCTGATGCATCATCATCATCATCATATCAGCCGCACGACACCCACTGCTGGTATAGGCCTCCCCCAAGGATCTCCACGACGATCGGTCCTGCGCTGCCTGCATCCAGCGGCTTCCCGCGACCTTAACCAGATCGTCGGAGCGTCGTCTGGTGCGCGGTCGCCATTCCAGAACCTTTCCGCCCCAACGGCCGTCGGTTCTTCTCGCTATGTGTCCAGCCAACTACCACTTCAGCTGAGCGATCCTTCGAGCGATATCGGTTACTTTAGTTCTCCTGCGGATCTCCTCATTTCTGATTCGATCACGCAGGGAAATGCCGAGCATAGCTCTCTCCATCGCACGCTGGGTGATATTGAGCCTCCTTATGAGACCCATAATTAGCGACCACGTTTCCTGATGCGTGTAGTTCCACGCATTAGCCTGATGCATGTAGTCAAAATTCCTGTAATCGATGTCGATAAACTGTTTTTCTCAACACTACCATGGCGCCGGGTCGGATCTCCGTCTCTGCCAAACATTCTCTATATAATTATTGAGTTTCGCTTCGCTAGTCTTCATTTATACATAATCCATTATTTCCACTGAAAGCTATACTATAGAGCAGAGGTGCTCATACGGTCGATTGCGAACAACCGGTCGAAAGCGAGAGGTTCTAACAGCTCACTGAGCCACTAGTTTGGTAGTTTGGCTCCCGTAAAGTTGCTTGCCTATCGATCTTCTATAGATTGTACTTCGGCGAGTGTGCTCAAGAGCTGCACGAGCTCATTCCACCTTCTCCTTTCTACCATCGGACATCCAGACGCACTGCAAGTTGATATACCTTTTCTGCGTACCAAACGCTACTCAACATCGTTTATAATGCGCAAAGCTAAGGCATGGAATTCCCTGCCGGCGTCTGTGTTTCCGAGCGCATACAACCTGACTCTTTTCAAAGCCAGAGTGAATAGGCACATTCTGGAAAAGCTCGCTCCATCGTAGACCTTGTCTTTGCTTTCGGGCTAGACTGAAGTCAAGAGATAGCCCATTAATTATAAAAAAAATATTATCGCTAGTGATATAAAAGTAGAAATTAATGTGTGTACACCGGATTGGCGATTCCTGACTTTTGGTCACCCATCCTATGACCATCGCTTGCTTAGTTGCTTAAAACCTAAGATGTTGGCTAGAATAGTACTTTCGCGTTTTCCGTGTACCAATTTTTCCTCTTGAATATCGTTATGAAAACATTATACCGTTTACAATAAATCGTTTTACAACAATTGGCTGTAAAAATAAAGTACTCCTGTGCCCAAACCAGGGATTGATAACGTTATTTTTTAAATATAACGTTATTTCTTACTTTTTTACCGTTACTTTTAACATTAACGTTAAGTCAATAAATAACGTTACTTTGGATAACGTTACATTGTTTTTTTTTTTTAATTTTACGTACTTACCCGAGGCACTCATGAAAACGATAGTGGTCCCCATAGTAAAAAATAAAACAGGAGATCTGTCCAGCCTACTCAATTACAGGCCTATATCACTAGGTACTGTTATAGGTAAAATATTTGAAAGGATCCTGCGACCCGAATTGGTGAACAATATAGGAATTGATGATGCACAGTTTGGTTTTCGTAGTGGTCTCTCGACTGATTCAGCTATATTAGCACTCAAACACACCGTGAGCTATTACCTCAAGAGAGAAACACCTGTGTACGCGTGTTTTCTAGATCTGAGTCGTGCCTTCGATCTTGTAAATTATAAAGTGCTGTGGAACAAGCTCGCACGCACCTATGTTCCAACTCCTGTAGCGAATCTCTTGAGACACTGGTACGAAAACCAAACCAACACAGTAAGATGGGGCGACGCGACATCTAATAATTATAGATTAGACTGCGGCGTACGTCAAGGCGGATTGACTTCTCCGGACCTTTTTAACATATATGTGAATGATTTAATCGAGGGACTGAGAGGTACTAGGACGGGTTGCCATGTTGGTAATGTATGTGTTAACAGCCTGAGCTATGCCGATGATATGGTGCTTCTCAGCCCCTCGATTAATGGTCTCCGCAAGTTGCTTTCAATCTGTGAATCTTATGCCGAGAAACATGGATTGAAATATAATGTTGCTAAGACAGAGGTCTTGGTATTCCGTAAGGGTAGAGGTCCGGAAAAGGTACTACCAATTTGGTTGTATGGTACACCAGTTCGGGTTGTGTCAAAGTTTAAATATTTAGGACATGTTTTGAATGAACATTTAAATGACGAAGAGGATATGGAAAGGGAACGTCGGGCACTTGCAGTGCGCTGTAATATGCTCGCAAGGCGCTTCGCCAGATGTGCGGGAGGCGTCAAAATTATGTTATTTAGGGCCTATTGCCAAACGTTTTATACTTGCCAACTGTGGTTGAAGTACACAAAACGATTTTTTAACATAATTAGAGTCCAATATAATGACGCCTTCCGCATTCTGATGAAGCTGCCGAGACATTGCAGCGCCAAGGAAATGTTTACCGAGGCAGGTGTTGCCGACTTCTTCACCATTCTTCGATCGCGATCAGCATCTTTTTGGGAAAGAGTCCGTGAAAGTGACAATTCTATTCTTAAGAATATCAATAATGATGTCGATAATGTGTTTTTTAGACACTGGTCTGAAATTCACAGAGTCGCAAATGACAGCTTGACGTGAAGCAAATCATTTTAGTGTAGTGTAGTTTAGTTTTGTATTTTTGTATTTGGGTAAATTTAATTTAATGTATGGGTTTATTGCCTGAAATAAAGATATTATTATTATATCTCGGCTGGAAACTCTCGGGCCGGAGCCCGGTCCTTTTGCCAGGCTTGCGTGGGGACATGGGTCCAACACGTAGAGGCCCTTTGAGAATGTTTTAATATAATGTGAAGTGTGTGATGCACATGCCGGGATCCGCTCCCCACTACACGCAAAAGTGCGCGAAGACTTTTCACGACTGAAGAAATCTTTGTCTGAGGAAGAGAAGTTAGAAATTTTACTGCACAATGTTAGGCCAACTTTCACGGAACAACTAGCGTTACACCATTTTGAAACGGTGACGGATTTAAAGACCGTATGCCGTAGATTAGAGGCAGCACGGCAAAAAACAAGTTTGTTTACTGAGCCACCCAAGGCCTCAAGTTTGAATCCCGAATTAGTGTATAAGGGTAAAAGTAAGACACCGGTTAGTGTAGTAGTGACGAAGACGGAAGCGGACCCCGGCAGGTACATAGACTATTGCGAGTGTGAGAATACATAAAAATAAACAAATGGGCTATTGGATGAATGGATAGTGGATTGGAATACTGGGCTATGGGGTGAGATTACGGACTTCCGCCTTTTCCTACATCTCACAAACTCGAACCGTCGGCGGAAGGTGGCTCGCCGGCCGCTAGATGGGCACCCCAAACTGGTTAGCAACCGCCGACCGGGGCGCAACACCGGCGCGGGCGACTCAGGGTGTAGAGAGGTGTGCACCGCTTTCTACCCACTGTACAAGCGACAGTGTGCCAACTCGCGTCTTATGCATGTTTCACTTCCACCCTGCGAGCGTATAGCTCTAACGACTCCACCCTGGACGGCCGTTGAAGGCGAGCCAGGGGCGGGAGTCCGCAGGCCCCCTTGGGTTCCACCCCTGCTGCGGGGACGAGGGCCTGGATCGACTCCCGGGAGCACTCGGGTCCATGGTGTCGCTACTCACCAACAGCTCGCCACAAACTGCCCTGCGGGCTTATTATTATTATTATTATTATTATTATTATTATTTATTTATTGAACATTGTTAACTTAACGTTATTTCTTACTTTTTGTTACCGTTACTTTAAAATCAACGTTATTCTAATTAATAACGTTACTTTTTTACCGATAATTTTACCGGTACTAGTACCGGTAAAGTTTAACGCTAAATTTAACAGTAATTTTACCTGTACAATAATTTTAACATTATTTTTACCGGTAAATTTACGGATATAATGTTTTAACGGTATTTTAACGTTATTTTTTTTGAATCGTAATTTTTTCTAACGGTATTTCAATCCCTGGCCCAAACAATGAAATCGGGAAACTAATATAACAACCGAAAATTCTAGAAGTAATAATGGTATTTTACTATTCCGATAACAAAATGGCGAAACGGCTCTTTTAGTAAAGGTCGGCCATTATTTTTTGTGATCAGTTCTTGGGTTGGGTTTACAATATTTCACAATCGTGGATCCATGTAATACTGTGTAATAGAATTACCTTCGAACCCTTTCGAGTGGGGTGGCTATGCGTTAGGTTGTTTTAGGACGAACTTTTGAAAAATATTGTTGTAATAAAATACCTTTCGAATAAATTACTGGTGACACATCTTCAGTCTCAGTGGAACCCTAGTGCACAATAGCAGTAAAATATAAGAACATTTGCTTATACAGGGTGGAAATAAAAGACGGTAGTTAGAGGGAAAGTACCCTAAATACTGAAAGGAGGAATGTTTCCTTTTAAAAGAAGTCAAACTGCATTTTTTGATAAGTCGCTTGTCTCAGCTGGGAATCGAACGGAAAAATTACAGCCTATACTTTTATGATACCAATCAATAGAGACAATGATAAGGGTCAATTTCTTCTAAATAACATACATACATATACTCACGCCTGTTTCCCATGGGGGTAGGCAGAGACTATGGATCGCCACCTGCTACGATCCTTGCACACTTCTTTCGCTTCATTAACATCCATCATCTTTTCATAAATGCCCTGCGGTTTTTGTCACTACGTACACCAGTCGTTTTTATTAAAACCTCTATTTGGTCCGCGTAGGTTTTACTGGGCCGCCCTTGCGCAATCGTTCCATCCACATTCGCACAATATATCTCTTTCGTGATTCGCCTTTCATTCATCCTCTCTAAGTGACCAAATCACAAGAGCATTCCTTCTATAAAAGTATCTTAAATTAAATACAGACCCAAAAAAGATAAAAAAAATACACATTGTTGTACTTAATTAATCTCCATAATTTTTGCGAAAATCTTTTAATGCAGTTTACAATTTTTTTTTAATAAAGGAATGTTTTCTTTCAGTAAAATTTGCCATCATCAATATTTAGCGTACTTTCCTTCCAACTACTGTCTTATATTTCTACCCTGTATTTGTTTTACCGTTGAAAATCGCCTGAGACGTATTTTTGGCCATATCTCCGAGGATTTTGGGAAGATCGATACGGGAATAGTACCAAAGGTTGAGTAATTTTGAGGAACGTTTGAATTTTGAAAATCAACTGGTAACTTTTTTTTTATTTTGCGAAATTCGGGTAAATTCGGGTTTTTTGGGGGGTGTTTGTTTACTAAATTGCAAATATTTCAGAAAAAACCGACTTAAGAAAAACATTAAAAAATGGGACCTATTGTATTAGTTTGGCTACAAAATGGCTAAACACTTTTGAAAATCGTTTAATAATTGTGACCTGTAGGTGGTCCCTTTAGATTTGGAATTGTAGAAAAACGGGTGTTTTCGTACATAAAAAGTGATGTAGCTTCTATGATTACTGACCGATCGTCATGGTAATAGTGTTAAAAGCTGCAGAAGCAGACGAGAAGTGCATTCATTGGAATTTTGAAAGTCGGTTAATAATATTTCGGCCGCGTCGAGGCAGTCAGCAGGTGCATTTGTGACACGAGGCGAAGCCGAGTGTCACAATCGTAGAAGTAAATAGGTGGTAACGTTAAAAATATAATAGTATTTTGCATTTGTTTTGATTTTGGTTTTTCGTAAATTTTTGGGTTCATTTTCAATGCTCCGATTCTTGCGGGGACTGTAAAATCTGTGATTTTATTATTATCTTCGGGATGTGTATCTACGGGAACAGTATTTTTTCTGTATCAAAGGTACCCCATGTCATTTTCTATACCCTTGACAACGTGTATAAACATGATAATCAGTTGAGTACCTAGTTAAGACCCAAAAGCGTAACAAAATCATTTTCGCATTTATAAAATTAAATTAATAAAAATATTAGTAAGAAGTCTTAAGCCTCCTTGTGATATAAACGTATATATTGTTAAAGCTTTAATCATACACAAGGTAAAGTTAGGTACCTATTAAATTCCGTTAACTCCATTTTTCTTCGAAATTACTTTCAGTTGATTTACTGTAATTACTCTTTTACCAATTTGTTCAAAATTCCGGGAAGCGAATGTGTTTTATGTTTTAACTAAAGCAATTATACTGTTTAAGTATAGGTACTTAATTAGAAATTTTGATATGTACATCGTCGGATTATTACATTGTGTATTTTGGAAATTAACAATGTATTAAGTTACTCCCAATTAAATAGATTATAATTAATGTTATCACATTTACTACAACCAGAACATAATAATGCTCGACTCACACGAACTCATATTACTTACTAGCGACCCGCCCTCGCTTCGCTTCGGTTCCTTTCGCTCCAAAAGTCTGTACCCGTCCCGTTAGAGTCCCGTCATCACCGGTATGAGAAAAGCGCTTGAATTTATTATCGCGCGCGTCAACTTTTTGCGATAGCTCCTAAGATATTTATTTAAACTATATAGTGTACAGGGCTAAAATTATGTGCATGAAACGCTTATGGTAACGAACGCATTTTATTTGATAAGGATTAATACTGTTTCCGTCTAAATATCTTTCCAATTACCACATAATTTGTGACCATTTAAAAAAAGTTCAAATGGCTATAGTTAGCTATCCTTAAAAGATAGACATATACCGTCGCGGACTTTTTTGTAGACCTATAACAAAGAAACAATTCCTTCATACATTTTTTTATTATAGCTCAAAAGGTTTAGGCAGCGTTTTCGAGGCAATATCCCAGACCGCTTAATTTTTACCGACTCCTTCAACAATTATCGTCATATTTCTATCAATTTACATAAAACCTCAATTTATTATACACTATATCCTTCCTCAGGAATTACTCTATCAATTAGTGAAAACCGCATGAAAATCCGTTCAGTAGTTTCCGAGTTTATCACGAACAGACAGACAGAAGCGGGGAGGGACTTTGTTTTATAATTAACATTATTTACTGAAATAACGTTAATTTCAATGTAACGTTATCTAAAGTATTTATTGACATAACGGTAATGTAAAAAAGTAAGAAATAACGTTACATTAAAAATGTAACCCCTTATCAATCCCTGTCCCTGATGCAAGCACGTTTCTATCATTAAAAAAAAATCCTCTGAAATTCATTAGTTTACAGTCACCCCAGTAAAAATCCTAAAGGGATATCGTTCCCATTTTAGTAATCGGTTTGAGACACATTTGCATAATTTGCATATCTACGCTTAAATCATGAATTTAGTTCGTTCAGCCGAGTAATAGTTTAAGTATTACCTACTATCAGCAGCTTATTAAATTCTGGGGCGACGTTATCTTGCTTCCTACTAATGTATGTTTGTTTGGATGGTTGTAGTAAGAATTATTAATGTGGTATTTACATTGGTGACTAAAGCCGCACAACTTTTGCCGCACGGCGAATTTCGACCGTGTAAATGGCAATGAGGATCAACGAGGTTTTTAGTTAAATATGTAGAGTTTCAGTACTTTCAGTCACATCAAAATAAATTATTTCAATGAAAGAATTATTGAAATTGGACCAAAAATGACGAAGATAGAGCGATTTTCGTGTCGCATTCTCAAAAACGCTCCCCAATTCACGATTGGCTGATGACGTCATCAGCCACGTGGCAGGTGTTTGTTCGGGCGATCGTGGCACGTGACGTCATCGCATGATCCGCAATTGCCGGCCGTGTTTTGTAAACTCACTTTTTAAATCTTTAATAATTTTGTCATTTCTTGATGGATTTGAGAAATTTAAACAGAGATTTACTCAGATATTGATATTGTATTTGATGTGATATACAAAATATATCTATTTTTCAATTGCCGTGTTGATCCTCATTTGGCCTAGGCCGCAGGTGACTGAACAAAATTATATCCGTTGGCCAAAACTAGAATTACGTTATTACATAACGTTAACTAGGTTACACCATCAACTACATAGACGACAGCGACGCCATCAGCTGCGATTAAATTTTGGAAGTGACTTGCTAGGTGACTAAAGTCGACCGTCAGAGGTGACTAAAATCGACCCATGTAAATAGCCCAGGGATTTTAGACGATACAAAACGTCAGACGTCGCGTATAGTTCTTACCCCATTATAATCCCTGTTTCCACATTCGCTAACTTCCTTTTTCGCCGATTCCTGATTCGCCGATTCCCGATTCGCCAACTAATGATTCGCCAATTCCCGTTTCGCCAACTTCTGTTTCGCCAATTCCTCACTAGCCTACAGCCAAACCCAAACGTTGTATTGCCAATGTGTTTTGTAATATTTTGTAATAAATAAACGTCAAAAAACTCACATTTACAGTTTATTTATTGTTGAATTGGCTGTGTGTGAAAAAGCCCACGACATCAACGCTCGAGCGACCGAAATAACAGATTCTCAATAAGAAATTGGAGAATCAGGAATTGGCGAATCAGGAATTGGCGAAAAAGGAAGTTGGCGAATGTGGACACCTCCAATAAAATAAAATAAAATAAGAAATAAGGCCTTTTTTATGCACAACGGGATAGTGCTTGGCCTTCACCTCACCTGATGTTGAGTGACGATAAGGCCGAAGGTGGAAGCGCACTACACCCGGAATCCTCACCACTGAGGAACTGGCTATTTTACCTCTAACTGCCAGAATTTTTAAATTATTGTTTTGGCGTCAGACTTAGTTAAGTGTTGGTAGCTAGCCAGGCGGACTTGAAATAAGCATTACTATTACCACCAACCAAACCGAGTACAAATTGTACTCCCTCTGGGAATCGAACCAAGGACCCCTGCGTTTTACACGGGTAGGCGAACCACTAGACCACAGAGGCGGTTAACAAGACAAGGCCTTATTACTTTCCAAGAAAAATGCATAGCATAGCATCTCTTTAATATTTAACTCTTTCATAAGATGTGAAAAATGGCGGCCATTTTATGTCTATGAGAGATATTGCCTTCTTTGTTGACTGTTAAAATTATGTCGCCTAGCAGAGAGGATTATGCAATATCTTAAGGTTTTATGCGAGCCTTTTTAGCATAAGTTTTCAACATAATATAAAAATATAAATACATTCATAAGAAAACTGAAAGAGTATTTGTTGGAAAACTGTTTTTACACTATGCAGGAGTTTTTCGAGTTTTGTAAATGATTATTCTCATAAATTGTATTCTACTATGACTGTGTTAAGTGCATTGATTCAAATACATTTGAAAATGATGTAATAAATTAAGCAAGTTCTTAATTTAATTGAAAATATTAATAATAATAATAATATAATAATATTGTTTTTATTGACACCAATAATTACACAACAAAGTTAGGTAAATAAAATAAAAGAACTGTGGGTAGATCTTAAATATTGGGCAGAGGGCCTATTACAAAAAGAACCACGATAGTCGGACGCAAATTCGTCGCCAAATTTACTTGATATTGAACCTTATTTGTGAGTTAATAGTGCCACGGAGTGGAACGAACATCGCACGCTCACCGCGATGTCATCACGCAATAGGCCCTCAGTATACAGCAGTGACTACTAAAACTAGGAACATAAAATTTCTTATGATTTTACCTGCAGATAATGCATAATGTACATTATTATGTGCACACAATTTGCAAATTATTGATAGCCAAACTAGGCCGAGCCTGTATTTTAGCTATCAATTTCTCCCAATTGTTCCATTAGTACACATTTAATTATTCTAATGACTACATACTTAATAATTATTATGTGAAAAAAAAAATGAAAAATGAAAACAGGTTTTTTTTTCTAACTTATGAGATGAGCCTAAGAACATAATATTTTAACAAACTCAGCATTTTATTACATTTTAACGTGCAAATGTACTTTGTACGGAAATTTATAACTAAGTACGACTATTTCTATTTCATTATGGTAAATAAATCTTCTATATCTTCATAACCTTTAGGTTTTAGCCAACCTATTAATTTAGTTTTACAGTCGAATGTATTTAATGGGTATAAATGAATTATTTTATTAATTTTATTATATAAGAAAGGGCCTAAAAAGCACTGGAATTTGTGCATGAATGATAATGAATAAGAAAGGGTTGGACACACTTGGTAATACCTGCGATTCAGTAGCTGGTTTTTATTAAAGGTAAGTTTCTTATGTTGAGTTAGTATGGTTTCAACAATAAACAACTTCCTCACAGTTAATACATCGCAAAGGGCGTAAAGGCTATTTGTAGGAAACGTAAAGGGCTTAAATGTCATAACTTTAAGCAATGCACGCTGGGCTCTTTCTACCCGAATAATGTGACTTTTGCTAGCACTTCCCCACGCTCTTATGCAGTAAGATATAATGGATTGAGCTAAGGCGTAATATATTATTTTAATTAAGTTACCATCAGCAACATGGCGCAAATTTTTAAAAATAAAAATTAATTTACGGCATCTGTCCGCTGTCATTTGAATATGCAACTTCCAATTAAAGGTGTGATCCAGAATTACGCCAAGGTATCTAATTGAGCTCACTCTCTCCAAAATAACACAGTGGCATATAGGAATAGATATTGATCGATCACAAGTGTGTGCCACAAGTTGGAAATTGTCATCAGGAATGTTTTTATTAGTTACACCAAAAGTGATATACTTGGTTTTGGACGTGTTAAGTGATAATTTATTTGTCTGAAGCCACTGCATTATTATTTCTAAGCCACTTTCAGCATTTGTCCTAGTCTCCTCCCAATCCATGCCGTCAAACACAAGCGCAGTATCATCTGCAAATGTAAAAATTTGACAGTTTTCCACCTGCAAGTTACATAGGTCATTTATGTAGTATATTGTAGTGCCCTAACGGGGTTCATGATGATACTTTAAATATTTACCACCATGTAAAACTCATGAGACAATAAAGATATTTTGTATTTGTATTTTTGTATCTGTTTTAATTAAAAAGAACTTAGAGAAGGAGAAATATAGAAGCTTGCTAAAATTTAACAAGCTGGATATCGAACCCGGAATTTTAGAAGTGGTGACACAATTTAAAATCGGTATGCAAGACTTTGAACACTGAGGTCTATTATGTCGTTGTGGTCTCACATGGACCTAAAACAAATTGATGCTACTGTTATAAAAAATAGTTATTTGTTATACAAGTGACCAAAATCTATTTGTGCTGCGAGTTCCGACGAACTAGCGAAATAGACAATCGAGTGATTCTAATATAGACTACAGTACCCTTAGCACGAACAGCTATCGAGAAAAAAAACGCACGTAAAATTACTCGATAGACAATTCTCTATGGAAAATTAAATTTCGCTTATCGGCGATAGATGGCGCTGTCCACATTTCCAATACAAAATTTATCTATCGAATGATTTTACGCGAGTTATTTTTTTCGATAGCTGTTCGTGCTAAGGGTACTGAGCACAGTGAGTGATTTAACGCTACCAGCGAGAAAATTTTCACGTAACTTTCTTAGTAAAAAGCTAAATTCAGCATTAGAAACATGTTCACTTAACTATTTTGGATATCTTCAACGTTGGACGCACTAATTTTTTGTAATTTATTACAAAAATAGTTCGATCAAACCTATGCTGAAATTTTTTATTCATAAAGTAGGTATCTAGATTCCCGTCGTTTTGTTTTAAATTACTTTTGTGTTTTTCTCTTATTTATTAAAAATCCAATTTATTAATTTATAATCATAAAACACTAATTTGTTAATAAATTTTATTATTTTTTCTTATTTTATATTTATTTCATACATGCGACCTCATTTCGTCCATACTCTTTATTTCGAATTATCAACCTTCTTTTTTAACAATCCTTATTTAAAACTCCTTGGTATTCCGTGCATTTTATTTTTTTACTTTTTAATCCATGTATGACACCATAAAACACTTTTCTGACATATCAATTTTACAAGTCTCATCCTTGTCACTTTATTTTTTCTTCTTTATTATTTTAAAAGTTGGTGTTAGAATTTAAAAAAAGCACTTTGCCTCACGCTCGCAGCAAAAATCGATTTTGCTGCGAGTTTTTACGCGCCAAAAGCGCCCTTTTCGTGCTGGAGAGGTGAAAAAGTTTTTATCTCTTTTTTGTTCTTCTTGTTACGCATTTATTTCCAGTAAAAAAAGTATAAATTCCACCATTTTCCGTTGCAGGAAATCCAATATTTCACTGTTACCGGCGAAACTCTCGCAATTTAAACTTTCACTAAAGAAACTTTAACCGGAACCTTTCTTAGTTGTATTTTATTTACTATCTACATTTAATTCTCAAAAAAACCCGGACATTGACCTCCTTAAAATTAATTGGGCACCAGCTTCTCACACTTCAGGTCATTAGTATTTCACTCAAATTTGTTTTAGAATTAAGTAAAGTAACCTATTGTGTGATAAGGAAATAAATGATATATTTATTTATTATTATTATTATTTATTTAATTCAGACAATGTCCATATTTGTTAGTAAAATAAAACTTACATAACTATGTTAACAACAATAACAACTAGAAATAAATTTTATTTGACTGATACACGGGTCATTTGTATAGTGACCCAGTGTTTCAGTATTGGACCGTCACAGCGGTCTGCAATCACGGTCAGGAGGCTGTTGGTGCTGCAGCGGACTCTGTGCATCAGCGAGGCTATTCTGTTGCGCATTATGGCATACAAGTCTTGAATGCGGGCCTCTGCGAACATGCCTGACGCGCTACAGAACCGCGGCAACCCCAACAGTATCCTGAACGCATTGTTATACTGGATACGCAGGGCATTGTACGACTTTTGTGTATACTTGACCCACAGGCTGCACGAGTAAAATGATTGACAATAAGCTCTAAATAAAGTCATTTTTACTTCTTTAGTACTAGTTTAGTTTATTTAATTGTTTTTTAATCCACAGTGTGTTTTCTTCCTCTTATTTTTGTTGTGGCATACATCCTCTTCTGGGAATACTTTTGCCAGTTTCAAGTTTTTTTGATGGTGCTTAGGAAAAGATCTCCATTCTCTGTACATTTGCGAAGATGAATTTGTTTTTTTTTTGTTTTTTTTTCACGCAATGTAATATCTATCTCTGAAACTTTTTTCCATTAATATGGGAGCTTTATTCTGACCGTTATTCCTTCTATATTTTCAGGCACTTGAACACTTTTTTTGAGTCGGGAGAATGTTATTATTCCGGTCACATAATGACAATGGTTCTCACATCGTTAAACGTTAAGGCGGTTGTATGACCGAAAGTGACATTTAGTGAAGTTTATTTAATATTGTATTCTAATCAACGATTCTAATAAAATTTTAAGTGGAATTTCTAGGGTCCATAGTCTAGTATTTTTAGATATTCCCTCGTAGTCACTGCTAGAAGTAGATAGCAAATTGCTAAAAGTGGTCGTTTTTGACACATTTGCTATCTACTTCTACGAATGACTACGAGGGAACTATAGTGATACCTTCTAAAAATACTAGACCATGGGCCCTAAAAATTCCACATAAAGTTTTATTAAAATCATTTTCTATTAACAACTTATTAAATGAAAACTCTGGGTCTTTCGGTGGTATAAAGCTAGGGTTCGCTAGGATGACGGTGCTGTCATATTACGGCCGTAATATGACGTATACGGTAGGAAACCCTAGCTTAACCACCTTAAATAAAACCACACAGAATTTCAGTAGGTACCCTTATCACAAACAGCTAGGTATCGAAAAAAATATCGCGCGTAAAAGTACTTGATCGAGTAATTATCTATGGGAATTTCATTTCGCTTTTCGGTGGTAGATGGCGCTGTTCTAATTTCCCATTCAAATTACTCTATCCAATGTTTATACGTTTTTTTCTCGAAAGTTTTTCCTGCTAAGGGTACAGGATGGTACAGGTAAAACGTGCTATTTCCTACCTGTACCTTTCTATAAACACGATTCAAAGCAACCGGGGACGGAAAATGAAATATCCTGCCATTAACTGCGAGCGGACGTCGATAGATGGCGCTGATAAACTAATTATTCGAGGTCGCCACGTGGAGACATCGATCGTACTTTGTCGATGTTTTGTTTGAAAACTAAAACGGGTTAGAGGCAATTTATTTATGTCTTATCGAAACAAGTTTTAACGATCAAAACTGCCCGTCAATCATTTAAATTGCATCGGCTTGTCAATCACATTTTCGTCTAGGAGCGATGCTTGACAAGCACCGCAGAATGATTACCGTGGCCAAAAGAAATGCTTGACAGCTTGATCGTCGAGCTAGGGGCTTTTTAAATAACTGCTACTGCTACTGTGATCGCGCGGTCGTAGCACACCACGCACGCGCAAAGCAGGGATTGAAATACCAAAAAAAATAACTATACTCATCAACTTTGTCTAGGGATACAGGTGTTATTTTCATACAAACGAGGTAACTTTGAAGCCTTGGTTTTCTGCCAGGGATGTACCGTGCTGTAATCTGATGATGGCCATCCAGGGAGTGAATGGAGGAGATTCAGATCGCTATACACACCAAACTGATCTGATCAGCATTCTAAAAGATTGATGGGTCAGAGTTCTCAGTTTCAGGATTTCCATACATTTTCATGCTATGTTCGCGGTTTTTTTAAACATGTCCATTACTCTTTTAGAATGCTGATCAGATCAGTTGGGTGTGTTAGCGATCTGAAGCTCCTCCATTCACTCCCTGGATGGCCATCATCAGATCACAGCACGGTACATCCCTGGCAGGAAACCAAGGCTTCAAAGTTACCTCGTTTGTATGAAAACAACACCTGTATCCCGTAGACAAAGTTGATGTGTGTAAAAAACAAAGTAACGTTAAAAATACCATTGACACATTTTATCAGTAAATTTACTAGTAAAAATTATTGTACCGGTAAAATTACCGTTAAATATAGCGTTAAACTTTACCGGTACAATAGTACCGGTTAAATTACGGTAAAAATGTAACGTTATTAATTGGAATAACGTTAATTTCAAAGTAACGGTAACAAAAAGTAAGAAATAACGTTAAAATTTACGTTATTTACTGAAATAACGTTAATTTCAATGTAACGTTATCTTAAGTAACGTTATTTATTGACATAACGTTAATGTTAAAAGTAACGGTAAAAAAAGTAAGAAATAACGTTACATTTAAAAATAACGTTATCAATCCCTGACGCTAAGTTACGTAGCGTTCCTTCAGGCGTACGATGCTCACACTGACTATACGCGTTCTGCTACAGATACTACACGAGTATGCTGTTTGTGATCCAAGGAAAAGGTAGACATTTGGCGAATGAATTTGTTTTATTAATTTCTGCTCAAAATTACATAAGACTGTGAACGCATCGACAGGGATCTTAGATATGCATCCACTATGTATCGCGCTATGTATGTAGCTAGGCGCCTCTATACATCCAGGCGACTGCCTAGAATGTTTCGAAGGCGCGAGGCTTACAACCAAAGACAATGTGCCCAAGGCTCCTATCCTAGTTACTCACCTTTCAGTGCGGTCACCGTAAATCCTAGATGGTATCTTAGGCACTAATCTAAGCACGTCGGTTCGTAGGCGGCCTTACTCAGACACCTCGATCTAATACGTATCTTTGTAAAGGCGAAATACATAAATTACACAAAAAATAAATATATAAGTAACAAAAATAGTAAGTAAATATTTTCCAAAACCGCAAATATAACTTTGTCATTCATACCGACACTGTGAAAAACAAATTTATTTTTACAGACGAAAAATTATAGTGGTATTATATATGGTATGGTATAAGGTAACTACGGAACACACACTTGGCCGGTTTTTAATCCCAAACTTTTGCTCAACGCTCATCCATCGAAATAAGTAATATAATTATATTAAAATGGGCGTATAGCTTTCATAATGTATTTATTTTCTCTAAAACCCCTACTTCAAACGGCGTAGGTCTAACCGCCCCACACATTACATTAATCCTTGTGAATCCCACAAATCTCTTTGTTATAATAAAACGCAAGGGCTTGCGAAGTTTTGAGCGTTACGAGTAGGTATCCTAACGTTTTTTATGTCAGCGTTTATAAACGAGCTGAAATATAGCTAAGGTCGTTTCATAAAGTAAAAGAGATTGTATAGGTGTAACAAGACACTCAACGAAGCCGAGGTCTACGTATTCTGCCCATCATCAGGACCATTTCTGTTCAAAATGATTGCTGGGAAACGATTTTAATTTTTTGTGTTAAAAAAGCATTGCATACATTTCCACGCAATGTAACGCGTACAAAAGACCGCGCCTGCGGGTGAATGCTACACAGCTGCGTGCGCGGCCGTTTATGTGCGTGTTCATGAAATACATTGAGTGATGACGTTTTGAAGCCATTGTTTGTTACGAAATACATTAAATTTTGATAATGTTTCTGTAGACAAAAATTAGGAAATAACGAATAAAATAAGATTTCATAAAAAATTTGAAAAAAAAATTTACTTTGACCTTCAATAACTTCGTAGCTATTGGTTTCCCAGGTATAGTCTGAAAGACAAAAATGATCCTGATGATGGGCGGAATGCGTGGACTTCGGCTTCGTTGAGTGTCTTGTTACACCCGTTACATACATACACTCACGCCTGTTTCCCATGGGGGTAGGCAGAGACTATGGATCGCCACCTGCTACGATCCTTACACACTTCTTTCGCTTCTTTTACATCCATCAATTTTTTTTCATACATGCCCTGCGGTTTTTGTCACTGCGTACACCAGCCATATTGTATTAACATAATAAATAATACCTACAAAACGCGTTATCTACTATTAAAATTCTAGTAACTTAAATAGGTTTGATTGTGTTATAATTTTTTAAAGAGCAAAAAAAAGAAAATATTAAGATCGCGTCAAGTCAGTCAAGTGTCTCAATAATATAGTAAATTGTACAACAAGTGCATAAAACGCATCATTTTACTCGAGACGTATATCCACCCGAGCCGCACAGGAAAAAAAATAGTATTATAACATGGATTATGAATATAATATAAAAATGAAGAAACAGAATGAAATAACAAGTTTATTTAACGAAGTTTAATTGCGTGTGTGGCTGTTTACCTGACGACCTTTAGAGTCTGAGACTTGGACGAAGATTTTACTTTATGCACTAGAGCATGAAAAGCGATTTTATGCAGCCTATAACCAACATAAAGACAAACTTTACGAGCGTGAGAAGTGGAAATAAAATTATTATCCCAAATATTGAGTAAATAAACTCGTCCTTTGAATTTCTTCAAAGGACGTTTATTTACTAAATAATAACTTTGATTATGGTGTCGTGTTCACCTCAAGAAAAAAAACACACGTTATTCTTATTATTATATTCAACCTTGAAAAATTTCCTACTTTTATTGCTGTTCGGTCAGCCTTTTTTTATCGTTACGTAATACGTTAGATGGTGCTAATATTGGATTCTTTGCTTCAATAGGTTACGTTAACCTCCCTTTTTTGTTCTCAGGTCTCCGCTTGGGTGACGGAACTGGTGCTCACGCAAGCCTCGTCAGAGGAGCGGAAGGCGGCCTTAGCTTGCGTGCTCCGAGTGGCCTTAACTTGTTGGAACATAGGCAACTTCAACGGAGCCATGGAGATCGTGGCTGGATTAAAGTAAGTCAACTTTCTATTGCAGGATAATCTTGACAGGTCTACAAACACAGTTGAAATTGAAATAAGCTCCCATAATAAGCATTTTTGAATCGTCAATTCTTTTACCCTACCATTATAAAGTGACGTCTTTTAACTGACTAGAAAAATGAGCGCAAAAAACTTGTCAGCTTTATCAGATGGAACGATATTTACAAATATATAAATTTTGAGTTAGAAGTGCCACACATAGTATAGATAATAAATATATAGATAATACAGAGAATCAGAAAACTTTTAAAAGTATACGACGCCCTTAATAAAAGCAGACAGAAGCAGACTCATTCCCACTATAGCAGCATCTGTTCACGAGCATGACGTGCCTGCATAATCAGATACTTTTGTAACTGCTCGAATTAGATAGATAGTCAAAATTAGGAGACCTAAGTATGTAGGTACATCTAAGTATCGAGAATAAAACGCGTGTAAAAAAACTTTATAGATAATTGTATAGAGGAAAAATATCCTTTCGCTTTTTCTGAATAGATGGTGCTGTACTTTTCCATACAAATTACACTACCTATCATGTTTTAACACGTCTTTTTCTCGATCCATGTTCTTACTAAAGATACAGAAGACAGCGTACATTTACTATAATGGTAACAACGTGATAGAACAAGAAGAATACAAAGAGAAGATAAAAAGAAGAAAAGCAGAAGACCTGGGCATATCCAGCAGGGGTTTCTTTCGGCCTTCAGCTGTTTAAAGACTGTAGGCCGGCGGAAACTACTTGCTGGCTGTGCTTTTATCATCAGAAAGAAGATACGAGAAGACGAGAGAAGAACGGGAGTAGCACGAATATGTAACGAGAAAAAAACGCGTAAATATACGCGATAGAAGCATTGTCTATGGGAAATCTTATTTCGTTTTTCGGTGATAGATGGCGCTGAACCTAGGGTAGCCATATTGAAATATCAAAATTTCGGGACAAGATTCTAAAATATCTGGACATTGGAAAATAGGATTTTTGGCTGGACAAAATAAAAAACCGAGACACTGGACAGCATGTGAAATAGCTGGACAATCCAGCCAAGTCCAGGGGGCCTATTACTAAAATAACATACGCAATTGCGTAACGCAGTCACTTGGTCACGATTCGCAGTTCGTCGGTTGTGGCTATTAAACACATTTTCAATTTGACTATCGTAGCCCAAAGACTATTGAACGAATGATGTCGAATACGCTAGAGAAAAACTGTCAAACTAACGCAATCACTTTGCGATATCGCATACGCAAGTGCTTTGTAATAGGAAACAATCATAACGAAGCACGGACGCAGCTGCGTGTATCGCGTGTCGCGTGAAACTTTTCGTAATAGACCCCCTGACCATCTAACCCTAACTTGTACCCCATATAACTATATAAAATATGATTACTTTATTTACGTTATTATTTCTCGACAGATAACTAGCACGGAGGTAGGGGTAGTTACATCACCTCGCCAAAACATTTTTTCTTCGTTGTTCGTTTTCAAAATATTATTGACCGAGCGAGCACGAAGTGCGAGCGAAGCGTCTCTGCTTCAGCTTGGGCAAAAATTCTTTCGTATGTCCGGCTGTCTGTTCCAACCTACAGATCGCATTTCTCAACCGATTCTCGTGAAATTTTGTGAGCAGGTTCGAAATTTATATCTAATTTTTTTGTCGAGCCAGTTTTTTGAAATTTTTCAAAACGGCGGAAAAATGTTAAAAAAACAGAGTTCAGGTCGCTTTCCAGCTCTGCTTGTTCTTCTCCATAGGTCGCATTTCTCAACCGATTCACGTGAAATTTTGTAAGCAGGTTTGAAAATGATATAATTATTTTTTCTCAACACAGTTTTTTGAAATTTTCCGAAATGGCGGAGAAATGTTAAAAAAACAGATTTCAGTCCGGCTTTCCAGCGCTGTCTGTTCTCCTCTACAGGTCGCATTTCTCAACCGATTCTCGTGAAATTTTGTGAGCAGGTTTGAAAATAATATGAAATTTTTTTGTCACGCCAGTTTTTTTAATTTTTTCTAATTGGTGGAGATATGTTAAAAAAAAAAAATCCAGTCCGGCTTTCCAGCTCTGCCTGTTCTTCTCTACAGGTCGCATTTCTCAACCGATTCTCGTGAAATTTTGTAAGCAGGTTTGAAAATAATATAAAAAAAATTTGTTAAGCCAATTTTTGTTTTTTTTTCAAAATGGCGGAGATATGTTATAAAAACAGATTTCAGTCCAGTTTTCCAGCGCTGTCTGTTCTCCTCTACAGGTCGCATTTCTCAACCGATCCACGTGAAATTTTGTAAGCAGGTTTGAAAATAACATATATTTTTTTTGTCACGCCAGTTTTTTTAAATTTTTCTAATTGGTGGAGATATGTAAAAAAAACATATTCCAATCCAGCTTTCCAGCGCTGTCTTTTCTCTTCTACAGATAGCATTTCTCAGCCGATTCTCGTAAAATTTTATGACTAGGTTCAAAAATTTAATTGTTTTTTTTGTCTAGCCCGTTTTTTGTTTTTTTTTTTTAATTTCGGAGATATGTATTAAAAACCATATTTCAGTCCCGCTTTCCGGCGCTGTCTGTTCTCCTCTACAGGTCGCATTTCTCAACCGATTTCCATGAAGTTTTGTGAATAGATTTGATAATTACCTATGTAGATTTTTTTTTGTCGAGACAGTTTTTCGAAATTTTTCAAAATGGCGGAGATATTTAAAAGAACGTATTTTAATCCGGCTTTCCAGCTGTCTGTTCTCCTCTCGGGTTGCATTTCTCAACCGATTCCCGTGATTTTTTGTGATCAAATTTCATAATTAAATAGAATTTTTATGTCGAGACTGTTTTTTAAAAAAATTCAAAATGGCGGAGATATTAAATAAAGAAACATATTTCAGCTGCTTTGAAAAATGTTCTAAAATTATCTCAAAAATGTTTTGTTACCCTTATCAAGACGCATATTATTCAATATTTATTTATATTTGACGTTGTACCACAGAATATATAATAGTACTAACGTGTTGTACGGCCCTTTAAAGGGTGAACATTGACTCGCGAGGTCTACAGCTCACAGAGCCACTAGTTATTAATAAATCGGTATACATACATAACGTTTTGCGCTAACAATAACGATAAACTTTAAATCCAAAGCTTTAAAATAAGCAATAAGCTATTTATAAAGTGTCGTAAGATTGTCATTTCTAATTATAACGGGTGTAACAAGACCTTCAACGAAGCCGAAGTCTACGCATTCCGCCCATCATCAGGATCATTTTTGTCTTTTAGACTATACCTGGGAAACCAATAGTTACGAAGTTATTGAAGGTCAAAGGCAAAAATTTTTTTTCAAATTTTTTGTGAAATCTTATTTTATTAGTTATTTCCTACTTTTTGACTAAAGAAACATTTTCAAAATTTTAAGTATTTCGTAACAAACAATGGCTTCAAAACGTCGTCACTTGAGGTATCTCATGAGCACGCACATAAACGCTGCCTTTCAACTCGGCCGCACGCAGCTGTGTAGCATACACTCGCAGGCGCGGCCTGTTGTACGCGTCACATTGCGTGGTAATGCATGCAATGCTTTTTTAACACCAAAAATCAAAATGGTTTCCCAGTAATAATTTTGAACAGAAATGGTCCTGATGATGGGCAGAATACGTAGACCTCGGCTTCGTTTAAGGTCTTGTTACACCCTGTATACTATAGCTTCAACCCGCGCCTTTAAAACAGAGCTTTTTTACGCGGTTTAATTGAAAGTGCTTTGGTAATTAAGTGTTTTGTGACAGCTTTATCCACTTCTAATACGCGAGAAATGTTGATGATATAAGAGAAGGTCACATACCTATGAACGTACTGCTACTGACTGACCGAACGAAGCCAGGCATCCATATCTCCCTTTACACCTAGTACTAAAGACAGTGTACAAATTAAGAAAAAAACGCACGTAAATAAAAGTAGGTACTTACTCGATGGAGTATTATCTATGGAAAATTTCATTTTGCTTTTCGCCGGTAGATGGTGCTGCACAAAATTCCCATTCAAAATTGCCCAATCGAATGTTTTTACGCGCGTATTTTTTCGATAGCTGTTCGTGCTTAATATGATTAACACTCTTGCATTGGTATTTTCTAAAATGCAATTTCACTATCTTTGATGCGTCAAGTTTCTAAGTACCAACAGTGTACCCAAGGTGTACCCTAATAGCACAGAATATACCTAACGGGTGTAACAAGACACTCAACGAAGCCGATGTCCACGCATCCCGCCCATCATCAGCATCATTTTTGTCTTTTAGACTATACCTGGGAAACCAATAGCTACGAAGTTATTGATGGTCAAAATAAAAAAAAAAGATATTTTTTTTATTAAATTTTATTTTATTATTTATAACCTAATTTTTGTCTACAAAAACATTATCAAAATTTTATGTATTTCGTAACAAACAATGGCTTCAAAACGTCATCACTCAATGTATTTCATGAGCACGCACATAAACGTTGCCTTTCAACTCGGCCGCACGCAGCTGTGTAGCATTTACTGGCAGGCGCGGTCTTTTGTACGCGTTACATTGCGTGGTAATGTATATGCATTGCTTTTTTAACACCAAAAATGAAAATCGTTTCCCAGCAATAATTTTGAACAGAAATGGTCCTGACGATGGGCAGAATACGTAGACCTCGGCTGCGTTGAGGGTCTTGTTACACCCGGTATAAGTACTAACGTCTAATACTTAGTCAAAGATAGATTCCAAAGAGATAAACAATAATAAGTCAGACAGCACTGCCGCAGCGACCAATTCGACGCTGCTAACAAGAATATCATAGCATTATACGTAGCGCATTTCTGTGTCGTAAATGTCGTAATGCAATTTTTGCCATAACAAAAAATAGGTACCTACTATACCAAAATAGGTAGTAGTAGGTCGAGGCTAATCCCACTTATATCCTACTTAAATACTATATGCGAAAGTCTATGTGTTCACTGTGTGTGTGTGTGTTTGTGTGTTTGTCACCTTTTCATGCCTAAACGGCACGGATTTGGATAAAAGTTTATTAGACAGATTATAGGACCTGGATTAACATATAGGCTACTTTTGGTCCTCGTCAAAGGTTCCCTAGGCGCCACGCGGACGAAGTCGCGGGCGACTGGTAGTAAAACATATTTTTCTAGGAGTATTATTCCTAAACTTTTCTGCAACTTCAAACCGCAGTAAAAATATAATAAAAATATGATAATTTATGAAAATAATACAGATGTCTTGCATCCTATCCCCTTGACTATACCTAGTCCTGTCGTGTCGGACCCATTTCACGCAATATGTCATAATTTGTATTTGAATCTAGCCCTTGGTAATATGACACAGTTCACTGAAGATACAGTGTCACATTGTAATAGGGGTTTCATTATGAAATTGCCAATTTTTTCTCTCACATTTATAGACGAGTAAGTAATGACTTGAGTAAAACTTTAAATTTACAATCGTTTCTAATGTTATAACCACATGCCATTTTTAGTATAAATTAATCTTAAAAGCACCAAAACTGCACTAAAAATGCATTTAAGATTCATATATAAGTACTGTAAATTGCATGTCAAAGTCAAAGTCAAATAAGCTTTATTCAAATAAATTTAATTGAATTTGAATCGTCTATATTTTCCAAACTTTTTAAGCTGACAAGAAGAACGGGCGCGAGAAACTTATCAGCTGTAACAACCATAAGTATATATTTACAAACATGTGAAATATTTTTAGAATCATTTGAAAATCGCAAGTTTTACTCAAGACATTACTTAGTCGTTAGACTCAATATATCTTGTGATGTTAAAGATGCTTCAGTTTATTGTTATTATTTCGAATTATGATCATGACGCCAACTATCTGCAATAAAAATATTGCTGGTTTTTTTCCCTTAACGTTAAAAAATAGGACAGCACAAAGTAGTGGCGGCGGCGCTCCGACTTAAGTGTAACTTAAAACTGGCTCTTTTTTGTTAGCAGTTTTAACTACTTACTTTAGAATACGAACACTGATGATTAGTATTAAAAAAAAAACAATCACAATTAAATCCGTTAAACAAATTATTAATTACCTTAATTAGGTTATATTTTGTTGTGCTTAACTTTTCCACAACAAAGTAAATAAATAAAGGCTAGCTAAATAAACTCATTCTGTAACTTAAATGCATTAATAAGTACATATTTTATGTAATATTATGTTACGTGCACACACATACATACACACACACACACACACACACACACACATACACACACACACACACAGAGAGAGAAAGGAACACAAAACTTTTGTTATTAAACTCATTCTACATATATGTTTCATTTAAAGTAATTTCTTAAAAAAAGGGACTTACATTGATCATGTTCGAGGGGTCTGGCGCTGTATGCCGTAATACAGGCTTGACCTAGCTCTGAATCTGTTCGTTAAAACGCGTTTTGACTAGTCAAAACTAGTTTTAACTGATGTTATTTATTGTGCAGTAGTAAATACTAGTTGCAACTTCGGCATTCGGTCAAAACTAGTTTTGACTAGTCAAAACTAGTTCTAACTGATAATATTTATTGAGCCGTAGTTGCAACAAAGGAACTTAGTTCAAACTAGTTTTGACTTGTCAAAACGGGTTTTAACTAAAAACGGGTTTTTACGGTGACATATATACTAAATTACTGCAAACTTTTCCTACCGCCACAATTTTGACTGGAATTTCATATCACAAAATGCGTGTATGTAGATACCGCCGTTCCACGTCGCGAAAACATGATGAAAGGCAGTTTCGGTGCTTTCACTGGGCTTTCAGATATACATATAAGTAAAATTCAGGGCTCTTTTTGGTCGTTTGTAACGTTTTTCGGAGTAAATTTATGGCTTACACGAATAGTTAGGGTATGGGAAAATTGGTTTTTTGTTTATGAATGGAAAAGTTCAGTTGCAATATTTTGTTTTTATGAAAATACCTAAACCGACATTTAGTTTTTGGGACATAATATAAGGCTTTATATGAGAAGAGATGGCCCGTTTTGGGGCGAAAAGTTTCTGGAATGGCGACCGCGCATCGGACGACGTGTTACTACTTATGTATAATAAGTATTATATTTAAAAAGTATATAAGTAGTATATCCAAGGAAATTATAAGTACTTTTGAGTATATCAGTTGTCTAGCACCCATATTACAAGCTTTGCTAAGTTGGGGGCTAGATGGCGCTGTGTGAAATTGTCCTAGCATTTATTTATTATTATTATTATTATTAAATTCTCGGTTTTAATTAATGTAGGTATGGTGTGCTTAAAAATATTTCTTAATAAAAATAATGTATTGAGTTTCTTTATCTTTAAGGATGATTAACTCTTTCCCCTTATTATTCACATATTTACTGCCATACAATAAATTTATTTATTTTTTATGCTCTTTTATATGATATATGATAAAAAGTGCTACAGGGGTGGGGACGCTTTTTCCCAATGTTCTTTACTTATTTACCTATGTAACGAACCAAATCGGAACCCAAATTATGTAAGTTCCACCGCAGTGTACTAGATGGCGCTGTAGCGTCCTGACTCGCGGTAACGTTTCATTTTCCCATAAGTATAAGGACTGTTCTTGTGTTTGCTACTGTATCGAATCAACGATCAGGCAGCACTGAGGTTGCTTCCAAGCGTATTGGAACTTTCTCGGTCGCCTCACATTATGACGACACTAAGCTTGGCTTCCTCGCTCGGGGAACCTTGCTGGGTTCGTCTCTTGCGTTTGTAATTATCTGCATCAGCATCTAATAAACCATTATGGGTTCAACGTCAAGTCTTGTCAATCAGCGGTGACGCTGTTCATCCCGTTCATCCTGCAAATTCCGACTTTACTACACCTATACATTGCTGCTATTCCAAATGAGTAGCTAAAATGCAAATAGTGCTATGCCTAAGTGTGACCACCGTTGGCATACTATTATTAATTCTGTAACGTCGGTACACCCATTAGGAAGGCCAGTGCCGTATTGGGGACAGTTATAAAAATGCCTGGTGATGGTGACGTAAGTTTATTTAAGTGACAACTAAGTTAACTCACTAGTATTCTAGTCAAGCTATTTGTCTGTTCTAGTTCCGAGTTGACCGACTCAACTCGGATAATCGAGTAGAATCGATATTCGGTTAGGGTTACCATAATATATCGAAATATTGAAAAGTCCGTAGGACGTAGAAGTTATGTAGTACCACACCCCGGAACAAGCTAGTGCGAGAAACGATGTGTTCCACTTATAGCAACTGAGTGTTCACTCTATTGCTCTAAGTGGATTACTTCCAAGAAACTTGCTTGTTTTATATTTTGTAACAATTTCTTATTATTCGAAAAATCCGAATTTGATTTACAAATCCGGATTTGGAAGTGTAGTAAAAATGTGCGGATATCCGGATTTTTCGGATTACGGATTATCCGGATTGCATTCCCTACCCCGGACACTTCATACAACTATTTCTCTGTCTACATCGGTGTTTTTGGTGTCAGGCAAATGTGATGCACCGAGCCTAGACCTTACTTGCTGCTTCACACACGTGCATTCCACTCCTCTCATTGTTTTTGTCATCTTTTATTTTCTTTTATATTTATCGCATATGTATTTTTTGTTTTATCGTTATTTTTAAGTTATTATTGTATTGATGAATAAATAAAACTTTTTATCTATCTATCTAACTAGGGCTGCCATCCGTCCGGGTTTCCCCGGATTTGTCCTAGTTTGGAGGGCGTCCGGGCGGGGTATTAAAGTCCGGACCTTTAGTTTGGATCAAACTCCGCCAAAAAAGTATATTACCTATATTTATTCAGCGCGCGCGCTACCGAGCGCCTCACTTCACTACGCGTGACGCACCGCGCACCCCGCAAAAATCGCACTGCGCGGCCCATTTTATTTACTATAAACAAGCAAGATTACAAGGTTAGTGAATGAAACTGACTAAAAATCGCGCTGCGCTGCCCATTTTATTTACTATAAACAAAAAAGATTACAAGGTTAGTGAATGAAACTGACTAAAAATCGCACTGCGCGGCCCATTTTATTTACTATAAACAAAAAAGATTACAAGGTTAGTGAATGAAACTGACTAAAAATCGCACTGCGCGGCCCATTTTATTTACTATAAACAAAAAAGATTACAAGGTTAGTGAATGAAACTGACTAAAAATCGCGCTGCGCGGCCATTTTTTTTTACGGGCCGCCCCTGACTAATTAGGCATTTATTTTGGCCCGCTACGGTTGCACAATATTGTGATGAACACCCCGGCTTTACATCATAAGTAGTAAAACACTTATTTTATGCGAAAAAAGGCTTTAAATTTCATTTTTTTTTCAGTCAAGTATTGGGAAAAATGTATTTTTTAACCATTAAGTTAAAAGTGAATATAAAAAAATCAAATGTCCGGGGTCAAGGCTCCAAAGTCCTGTTAGAGGTTGCCACCTATAAAACCTGCCGCGTAAAAACCCCGGATACAACCGCTCCGTTATAACTACCTATTGTACAGACACTACCACAGAAATGACGTTTTGTACACGCGCAGCTGTGTTTGTAAAACTAGCGCTACTAGTTACTACCGGGGATCATGTCGCCTAACACACACAAACAAACATAATAATTATATTGGTTTTTCACCATTTTAACATTATTTAAGTAGGTAAGTATAGGAAATGTTTCGCTTTGCTTTTTACTCACGTTTGGCTGAGCCGATTTTTCTACCTACACTACAAATAAAAAAAAAATTGTTTAAAAAAACAAAAAACTGACTTCAAAAAAGCAAAAAATAATATTCGTTATAATAAAAACACACCAATTGAAGTCGGGTGGGGAAGACGTATTTTTATTATTACGAATATTATTATTTTTTGCTTTTTAGAGGTAGGTTTTTTGAAGTCGGTTTTTTGTTTTTTTTAAACAATTTTTTGAAACATAGACTCATGCCGCTGTGCATAAAAGTTGACAGCTGTTACATAAACGAGCACACGATTCGGCACATGCACATGAACATGATTCTAAGGCGGGGCGGAGTACGAGCCTTTCTGCCTGTCGATTCTGTAACAAACTCGCATCTCACTTCGAACCTCACTTCACTTTGCGAAAATTTTCAATCTTAAATGAGATAATGTTAGGCTGTTTTTTTAATCACAAAAGATTTTAGATAGCTACGGTAGCTACCTTAAACCTTTTGCAATCGGTAAAATAGCTTATATTCATTTTTAAATTTGAGATTTTTGCATTCACAATGCTATTTTTACACAATACTAAATAATATACTAGAAAAAATACGACTCGCACCAGATCAATACTCAGACGGGAATCGAACCCGCGACCTTTGGATATCCGGTTCTAGTATATTATTTAGTATTGTGTAAAAATAGCATTGTGAATGCAAAAATCTCAAATTTAAAAATTATATAGCTATTTCATCTTAATCGATTGCCAAATATCTGGAAAGATATTTCAATTGAATGTCGAGGTAATTCCTCACATTGGTGAAATAACGCTGGCTTGCAGCGTAAGAGTAGGATATACTAGAAGAAATTCGGCGATGTCACTAGTGACTCGGTAGCTCAGCGGTCAGAGCATTGGACCGGATATCCAAAGGTCGCGGGTTCGATTCCCGTCTGAGTATTGATCTGGTGCGAGTCGTATTTTTTCTAGTATATTATTTAGTATAGCTTATATTCAGCTAATTTCTAATAACAAATTCACGCAAAGTGAAGTGAGGTTCGAAGTGAGATCCGAGTTTGGTTACAGAATCAATAGGCTGTACGTAGTACTTCTTCTTCTTATCGAATGAGGATTAGTGGCCACCTCTGGTGTTAGAGCTTATCAAGCCGCCTGTAAGGCCTCTAACTTGGCTTAACGACTGTTATCAGATGACAACAGCCGGGTCCGACTGTTCAACGTGCCCTCCGAAGCACGGAAGCGCTCAGTTGTAATGCCACTTTAACGGTCACCCATCCGACACCTGACCGGACCGAGCGTTACTTAACAAACGTGACCGAGTACGATCAGTCTGTCAAGTTCCGCCACGTAGTACTAATATCTATTCAGAAGTACTTAGTGGGTCAAACGTATGATAAGGGATTGTTTTCAATGGTTAACTAAACACGTCCATAATAATTCGAGGTAACAATTTTAACATACCTAATCAATTCTGTTTATTCACGAATGTAATGCTTGTCTAGAGATACAAATAAAAATTACTTTATTCAATTCCACTCATTTGGTGATAAATTACTTAATTGGCAAAAGGTTGAACATGATGTGACTAAAAAAATGAAATTAGCATTGCAGACGAGTTATATAAATCAAATCAAATCAAATCATTTTATTGCGAATACAGGTAGTAAGAGATATAACATAGTAAATTCGATCAGCCATATTCTGTCTTCTGACATGCAACATTAATACAAGCAGAAAAATAAAATAAAATGAAATTAAAATTAAAATGTCAATTCATACAAAACTATTATCAAAATATTGTCTTATCATCTAAATAGTCTTTTACGGTGTAGTAGGATTTTTCAATCAAAAATTCTGTAAATTTCTTTTTAAAAGCCTGATAATTTAACAGCTTGATGTTATTCGGTATCTTATTGAAAATTCGAGGTGCCATGAGTAGGAAACTATTCTGAAGAAATGCAGTTTTGTGTTTCGGTATTTTTAGGTCATATAAATACTGAGCTCTTGTAGGATTTTTACGTGTTTCAGATATTTTCTTATAAAGATGCAAATTTGATTTGACGAATAAAGAGATTTCTAAAATATAAATACATGGAAACGTCAACAGTTGATATTATTTAAACAATGGTTTACAGCTTTCTCGACTGCTTATACCCGCTATTGCTCTAACTAAGACAACGCTTTTGCGCCTCAAGGCGAGGCCAGTTCACGATTTGATGAATAGATTGATTTTTGAACTTCCAATGTGAAGAACTGATGTAGAATTCTACTTCAGAAAAATTACTGTAGACTGAAAGAGAAACAAAGAAACACAATAACCGAACAGAATATTGAAAAATGGCATGGTAACTCTGTAAATAAATCCTGAATAACACCATAAAAACAAACTTCAAATCGGCGGATTTCGTTTTTTTCAACGACAGTGATATGATTTTTTATGCAAAAAGGATAGCTTTTTTATTGATCTAACACAATAACCGACTACATTTTTAATAAACGATCCAGTATTTCAGAAACCAATAAAAATGTACTAAATTTCGTCAAATTTCTGGCGAAGCGACAATTAAAGTTATGCAATATTCAACCTTATTCTAAAGACTTAGTGAAAGAGTAAATTTCGGGAACTGCCTCGCCTTCACGTTCGCTACAGTTCCCCCAGAACATAACACCAAATCTTAATATTGATGCGACGAGACCGTGATATGCTACTAGTACCGAGGAGCGGTTTACAGTTTTCGATAATTGAAGTAGAGCATATGCAGATTTGTTTATTTTTTTACACATTTCAACTGATTGCGTTGGACACATTTGATCTGATAAATTGGGTGAGTTAATGTTTATTATGATTACTTAAATTTAAAGACTTTTTAAAGGTCATTGGGCATTTTGTTCGGACATTTGACCTGACGAAAAAATTATACAGGTACCTAGCAGTTTCATCTTAATCTGTTGTGATAATATCTGGAAAGATATTTCAATTGGATGTCGAGGTGATTCCTCACATTGATGAATTAATAACGCTGGCTTGCAGCGAAAGAGTAGGATATCCTAGAAAAAATTCGACGATGCCACTACACTAGTGAGTGACTTGGTATCTCATTTGGAAGAGCATTGGACCTGACTTCTTAAGGTCGCGGGTTCGATTCCTGCCTGAGAAAATGATCTGGTGACGAGACGATTTTTTCCTGGTATATTATTTAATATTGTATGAAAGGAGAACCTAAAAAAGACCCAACACTTAGTCACGGTTTTTTTTAATGATTAAATAATATGTACATAAATTCTTTAATAGGTAGATATTTGGAAATGTAAAAAGATAGGATAATTTAAAAACCCGTACGCAAGTGCTTGTCCATCAGCCATTTTTGATGTCCCCACTGCTGGGGCACAGGCCTTCCTTTTGGGTGGTAAGGAGGACGGGCCATAACTCACCACGCGGGCCCAATGCGGATTGGTGGGTGTTAACGACTGCAAATGCAGCCGGGACCAACGGCTTAACGTGCCTTCCGAAGCACGGAGGAGCTCGAGATAATAAATTTTTGGTCACCCATCCCATGACCGACCCTTGCGAACGTTGCTTAACTTCCGCAATCGCTGGGCCAGGCGCTAAACCACTGCGCCACCGAGCTCCTAATAAATTCTTAAATAGGTAGATATTTGAAAATGTAAAAAGATTGGATAATTTAAAAAGCCGTACATACAAGTGCTTGCAAAAGCTTAAATCCAGACGTGTCCGGACAAATCCGGACGCATGGTGTCCCTATACACGGCACAAACAAACGGACGTGTCCCGAAAGCCGAGAAGGCAGCTTAGGTAATCGAGACTCGTCAGGAATCCCGGATCGATTAGCGATTCACAGCCAAATAAGCTTTGTAAAGAAAATCCGAGCAAAAGCACGTCTGACTTTTGCTGTGAGAAATAAAGACTTTCAGAATTTTTCCTTTCGCAGCTATCTTAGGCAGCCATTACACGCTCATGCAAGCGTCAGTCAAATTCCATCAGTCATGACCAGACACCGGACTTGCGGTAGCACGAATAAAAGTATGTGGACAACTTTATTATCTGTTTGTGTAATGTATCGATAAAAAAATATATAATTAAGTATCGTGATATATGTATAGACTTACTGTCGGAAATAGTGGAAATTACCTACCTAAAAGTAAAAATAGTGAAATGTAGAAATAATAAAATCCACTGCAGTTTTCTTGATGCAAAGATAGCAAAGTCAAAGTGAGTGAAGTACAATGTATTTTTTTTTAAATACGTCCTTCTTGGGAAAATACAAAAAAATATACAGACTCGATCAAAGAAGTTCCACTTCAAAAATATTTTCACAACATCGATATGTATTGTAAACATTTACGATAATTTGATAATCACTAGCAAGTTTGTATTCCTGACGATTAACCTACCGTGTAATGGGGTAGTCTGATGGTTGCATGAAGTTGATTTCTTTTTTCCATCAGTCAATCAGTCAAACGTAATTTTATTCATGACTGATGGAATTTGACTGACGCTTGCATGAGCGTGTAATGGCTGCCTACTATTGCATCAGCACGGTGTCTAGGTCAGGGATGGAGAACCTTTATTATCAAGCGTGCCATTTTTCTAAAGAAATGTTTAATGAGGTCATAGATATGCCATCAAATAATTTTGACTTTGTCATTATTGGGAAAATAATACTTATTAAAAAATACTTTAAACTCTACAAAAAAATACCTATGTATTTGGTTCATTTGCAATAAAAACTCGCAGCAAAATTGGTTTTTGCTACGAGCGTGAAGCAAAGTGATTTTTGTTTTAATTTCTATTCTAACACCACCTTTTGAAATAATAAAGAAAATAAGCGGTCAAGAGCGAGTCGGACTCGCGCACCGAGGGTTTCCGAACCATCATAATAAATACACTGCAGAGCTGTAGAATAATAAAATTATTATTGCAGTATTAGGTCAGCACCATCTCTTGGAAGATAGTGGAACTATTTTTCTTTCTTAGGCCAGCGCCATCTCTTGACCGATAGTAGAACTAAATAATTTTTTCTTAGGCCAGGGCCATCTGTTGACTGGTAGAGGAACTATAAAATTTTTGATTGTTTTTTGAAAAAAGTGTGTTATATTGAGACATCGTTTTATTTTTCCTGTAATCTTTACATAAACTACTATCACATAGAATTATTTCAGATTTTTCTCTTTGCAAACTTCGGAGATAAGGGGGGGGAACGGTATTTTTTTTACATTTTTCCTCATAAGTCGAAAACTATGCGGCCTAAAAAAAAGAAAAACATGATTTAAAATGTGCAAACAGCGCTCTTTCATATGATACCCCACATGCTTTAGTCGCTTCACTTAAAATTTTTAAGACCCCTCTTCGGTCCCTGTTGTAAAAAAATATTTTTTTTTTCTTTCTTATTTGCAAAATAATTGGACAAACGTCATCTTAAACTATTCCAAATTTCAAGTTGATAACATTAGTAGTTCTCGAGATATCCAGATGTGACAGACAGACAGACTGAGTCACACCATAAGGGTTCCTTTTTTACCATTTTGGTACGGAACCCTAAAAAGAAATAGAGTGACAAGGCTAGACTTGTAAAATTGTTATAATAGCCCAGTAAAATTCGACATTTAAAACGCAAAACGCGATGTAAAGCTGTATTTTTGGTATGTTATTTTGACACCAGGGAGTGTGGAACAATGTTTTGCAACCAAAAAAAGTTGTGCTTGCTGCGTATACGTGAAAAACTGCAAAAATTTTTAGTTTTTGCAGTTTTATTCAAAAATTATGCGCTTTTGACATTAGTTGCCGATATCATTTTAAAAATGTATTAAATTTCAAACAATTAAAGCCAACCCACAGCTCCGTATGTCTAATAGTTTTTGAGATATGATGCTTGAAACATTGACACTCACCGGCATATCTAACCGCCTACAACATTATTTTCATACAAATATGCTCAGTTCACAGTCTCATAAATATAAAAGTTGACGCATCTCTGCAATGGTTTGTATGTTGATAGATTAGGAAGGTGCTCGTTTTTCGTATAAGAATATCAAATAAGCATAGACATCTCTCAATTTTGCCAGAAATGCAGTAAAGCAATGCATAATTTTAATACCATATATCATTGTATGAAACGAGAAAATTGGTTTACCATTTCCTCTTTTTAGGTAAATTGAGAGGTGTCTATACTTATTTGACATTTTTATTAGAAAAATGAGCACCTGATTTAGTTAAAGAATAAGTACCTAACGCGCTTATTTTTTCCACCATTCCTACTTATAATCGGCATGATAGAAGCGTGGTAGTGCGTGATTAAGTCTTTGGTATTTGAGCTGTGAAACTTAGCTTCATCATCATACCACATGATTCTAAACTGGAAATAGGTAGGTACCAAACGTACCCCTTATTGAGAAACTGCCAAAACAACCTCCCTATTGCCGTAATAAAGTGACAACATCAGTTTTAGAGAGAAAATAGGTTTAACCATCATTCTCATAATTATCGAAAAGTTAAAAAGTCCGTAGTATAGTATCTTAGGGATTTATTATCGGATATCGGCTATCATCACTGCTTACTACCCCGGCCGTCCGAACTTCGGCAAGTCTGCTGAGCTTCAAATTAAAACAGAAAAATCGAGCCCCAATCAGGCCAAAATGGCGAACCCCGATTCATGATGTCACTCGAACATCGATATCTTTCAAAACAACTTTAGCAAATAGTGCAATACGAAATTCCGTACTTCTATTTATCTGCTTTAATTTGAAGACCGACAGATTTGCCGAAGTTGGAAAAGTTTGTGTATCTGCATATTTAATTATATTTTGTCCGTTCCAGGTCTAACAAGCTGAAAGCGTTCTGGTTCAGCATATCAGACGAACCACTACCAGCGCTAGACTTCCTCTCCGCAGCGCTTCTGTCAGCGGAGTACGAGAGAGCGCTGGGCCGCGCGCTGGCAATGCCTGAATGCAGACTGATACCTTTCTTCGGCGCTTTTTTAAGAGAATTAAGGTATGTTTAAGGTAAACACTATATTTTGCCCGGCCACACGAAGCGGCGAAATGCAAAATAACGCGCTAACTACTTACTAGCAGCGCTTCTGTCAGCAAAGTAGTACCAGAACGCCATGTTTAAGGTAAACCCTTTATTTTGCCTTGTCACACGAAGCGGCGAAAGGCAAAGCGATGCGCTAATTAATTTTGAGCAGCGCTTCTATCAGCGGATATCGATAGGTCGAGGGCTGTGCGCTGGCAATGCCTGAATATTGCCTGGCAATGACTGATACCGTTATTTGGTGCTTTTTAGGCTCTCCGCTGCGTTAAGCTTAGAGCTTACTCATGCACTGCAAGCATCTGTCCGTCATAAAAACCAGCAATCTATATTCCCGCGCCTTGTACCCGCGGCGAGATCCCGTTTGACGCAGCGGAGGGCCTTAAGGGAATTCAGTCCGCTCTAACAAGGCCACTCAGAACAGACAAAATGCCTTTTCAAACTTAGAAAGACAGTTTTGCGTCTAATCTTGCACAGAAAAATGCATTGTAATACTAAGTAGGTATAATATCGTGAAATACCTAGATTTTAATCTAATAGCTCATGGTTTTTGCAATTATCCGGTGATATCATAGTGACCCATGTAACTGACGCTTATACCTAAAAAAAATAGTAAAAAATTCATACTCCCATACAAAATGTATTGGTCAGCTGACCAACTTACTATTATTATTATTATTAAAGGCGTAAATAAATCGCTTTTCGAGCTATGTTTCTTGGAGAAAGTTGTTTAGTTTAAGCAACACTAGTGATATCTATTGTTAAAGAATCATCACAATATCTTTTGGTACCACCTTATATTATGCCTAAAAAGGATTATGTTCTGATTTTTAAGCAGCGCGTCTGCCAGCGGAGTACGAAAGAGCGCCGCTACTCATTTTTTTTAACTGTCGTGTAAAAAAAAACTAAAATGGACGTGAGGTCAAAAAAAAATAATGAAATAGGAAAACACACTCGTTTATTTTAAATTTAAAACGTAATTGTTCTCTCATTATTTCTGAATAAACAAATGTATTCATTTGGATGTTGAAATAATGAACACGGACAATGAGCTGTGTGGATTACCAAGCGCGGTTGCGTTGGGTGGACTTACACAGAGATGTTTTAACCGCAAGAGAAAATTGGTCTGTCCCTTCTTCTTATCGTTAGAGGATTAGGGCCTCTGGTGTTAGGCACTCCGCTGCGTCAAGCGGGGATGCCGCCGCGGGTACACGGCGCGGGAATATAGATTGCTGTTTTTTTTTACGGACAGATGCTTGCAGTGCATGAGTAAGTTCTAATCTATGTCGCCCCGCGCGCGTGTCCCGCTTAACGCAACAGATACACTTAGAGTTTATCAAGCCGCCTGTAATAGAGTATATATTCTGTGCTGTAAGGCCTCTGATTGGGCGTAACGACTGATTGGGCGTTATCAGATGACAACAGCCGGGACCGACGGTTTAACGTGACCTTCGAAGCACGGAAACGCTCAGTTGTAATGCCACTTAACGGTCACCTATCTTACACCTGACCGGACCGAGCGTTGCTTAACAAACGTGATCGAGTACGATCAGTCTGTCAAGTTCCGCCATGAGCGCTTCTGCCCACTGATTACGTAACTCTGTTGCTAATAATTCTCGATTAAATTCGATTGAAATCGTATGAAATTATTGAAAATATAATTTTATTATCATTAAGTACCTACATCATTTTAAAAAAGCTATTTCACAGGTCCACGCTTGTATTGTATGGAATATGGTCGTTGTTCTTTGACAGGTTCAGGTGCTAACTCTATTATGAACTGTAACTGTCAAATTTCATTAATTTATAAAGATTTCAAAGGAGAATTGTTAGCACAACAGAATTACTTTATCAAAGGGCTGGTTTTTTATAGAAGAGGATTTTATATCGATGTGAAACAATACTCATAAGATAAAAGTCTGTTTAAACTGAACTGAACTCACATCAGATTATTAAATAAACCATACCTATTTTTTTATTCCTTGGGCAAGGCACGGACAGCAAACATAAAATAACATACAAAAATATAAAATTAATTAAAAAGTTTTAGTTCAGTCAAATTATAAAGTAAGATATTTTTAAATTTGAGATTTTTGCATTCACAATGCTATTTTTACACAATACTAAATAATATACTAGAAAAATACGACTCGCACCAGATCAATACTATTAATAATAATAATAGTATTGTGTAAAAATAGCATTGTGAATGCAAAAATCTCAAATTTATAAATTATATAGCTATTTCATCTTAATCGATTGCCAAATATCTGGAAAGATATTTCAATTGAATGTCGAGGTAATTCCTCACATTGGTGAAATAACGCTGGCTTGCAGCGTAAGAGTAGGATATACTAGAAGAAATTCGGCGATGTCACTAGTGACTCGGTAGCTCAGCGGTCAGAGCATTGGACCGGATATCCAAAGGTCGCGGGTTCGATTCCCGTCTGAGTATTGATCTGGTGCGAGTCGTATTTTTTTTAGTATATTATTTAGTATTAAAGTAAGATATAATAATAATACGCGTTTAAAAGTTTTAGTTCAGTCCAATACCTCTTTTAACATACGCGTTCTCAGCCCAATTACAAATTACCTATAGGGTATTATCAGCTCTTTTAACATATTAATCATCCACGCAACACACGTGTTGTTTTAATTGGTGCACCAGTTTTTTTGTCCGCTACTGCAAATTGACTGCGGTGAGGAGCGGCCAATTACACCGAGTATCCTGAGGGAGGGCCTATTACAAAAAGCATCGCGATAAGTGTACGATGTTCGTTCTACTCCGTGACATTATTGACTCAGGTATAAAGTTCAAAATCAAGTAAATCGATCAACGAACTTCGTCCGACTAGCGTGATTGCTTTAGGGTTCCGTACCCAACGGGTACCAAAATGTATGTTGTACCCCGAAGGAATAAAAAAGATATTGTTCGAAATTGACTGGAAAATTCGAACAATATCGATAGCTATGTTGACTCAAGAGAAAGACCCAGAGTATGGCTGACATCTGTTTATACCTTTGTAACAGCGCCCTCTGTACCGACTATAGGCGAACCAGTCGCTTATTCATTTTTTTTTTCGAAAACGGAACCCTATTACTAAGACTCCGCTGTCCGTCTGTCTGTCTGTCTGTCACCAGGCTGTATCTCATAAACCGTGATAGTAAGACAGTTGAAATTTTCACAGATGATGTATTTCTGTTGCCGCTATAACAACAAATACTAAAAACAGAATAAAATAAATATTTAAGGGGGGCTCCCATACAACAAGCGTGATTTTTTTGCCGTTTTTTGGTACGGAACCCTTCGTTACGCGAGTCCGAGTCGCACTTGGCCGGTTTTTGTAATAGGCCCTTGTACGCCCTTAAGTTTCGAAACTTACATTTAAGTAAGAAGTTACGAAAACGGACGACTGCTCAAATTTTATAATATGGATCAATTTTTATCTAAAAAAAATATGTTATTATTTATTATTAGTGCTCCATCATACTTAACTACACTGCCGACCGTGCCTACGCACGAAAAAATTACGGTTTATACGCCGTACGAGGCAAATATCTTGAAATCAGGTGGGGATTGCGCGGTACGCGTATTTACACGCGAGAGGGACGCATGCTATTGGTCGCTCACAAAAGCACATGCGCGAACTTAATCCCCACTCCGTTGAAAAAAATTCAAGATATTTGCCTTGTACTGTAACTATGTCGGCACAGTTGACAGTGTTATATGGAGCACTAATGGAAGCTTGTCTACGGCCCCGCCGTAGCACCGCCGTAGCATAGCACCCACCGACCGTAGCGCCGTAGCATAGCACCCGCCGCCGTAGCAAAACCGCGTAATGGACATAATTAAGTTTTAGTGCTCCATACAATACAATTATACTGATGCTGTTCTAACCGCACGCTCGGAAAATATTTTTTACAGCGAAAACTTCTGTGTGTGGGTGGACATATTCGCCCCTAATTTAATTAAATCAAACAATTAGCTATAAAATTTCATTAAATTTACTTTAAATCTTCGATCAAGAATACTCTAGATGTCCGGTCAGAGTCTCAAAAATGGCACCTCAAAATATAGCGTCCCACTTACAAACAGGGCGCTTATTTTGCACAAAGTAAGTGATAAAAGATGTGTTTTTGTACAAAATAAGCTTATTTAGTACAAAATAAGTGATATAAAATGTGAGTTTGTACAAAATAAGAGGTGATTATGTACAAAATAAGCGTCAAGTTTGTAAGTGAGACGCTATTCGAGATGCCATTTTTGCGTACTGTAGATATTATTAGTACCTACTTACGGAAAATGTTTGTTTGGCATTTAATGTTTAGTTTCATTAAAATGATTTACAAAATAACGGTGTATAAAAGTAGAGATTAGAGAAATTAAACGTGTCATTGATCACCTTCTTTGCAGGGAGATCCTGGCTGCAACTCCTTCGCTCACCAGCCACTCGGTAGCAGCCACTCCAACGCACAGGAGAGACTTCAAGAGGGAGTCTGTTAGAGATGACAGGTAGGACCTACGACATTTCATTACCTGAGAGACTTCAAGAGGGAGTCTGTTAGAGATGACAGGTAGGACCTACGACATTTCATTACCTGAGAGACTTCAAGAGGGAGTCTGTTAGAGATGACAGGTAGGACCTACGACATTTAATTACCTATACCGTCAAGCATCGCGGGTGCCTCCAGGCACCCAGAGATCAAATATTTTGCCAGGCAATATTTTGCCTTATTGTAAATTAAATAAATCTTGGATTTAAATTTAATGTTCTGTGACATTGGGCCTTGACGGATATTATTTTCAATGACGTATAACCCGCCTCGCGGATGCCTGGAGGCACCCGCGGGCTCAATAGGTTAAATTACCTGAGAGACTTCAAGAGGGAGTCTGTTAGAGATGACAAGTAGGACCTACGACATTTAATTACCTGAGAGACTTCAATAGGGTGTCTGTTAGAGATGACAGGCAGGACCTACGACATTTAATTACCTTTTTTTTTTTTTTTTTTTTTTTTATGCCGTAGGAAAACGCATTTACGCGCTTCCCATCCCGCTGGTGATCGGGAAGGGGGTATGTGGGACTCGCCAGGAGGGGGCCGGCCCCCTCCACGACTGCCTCCCGTGATCCCACCCAACCAGAAGGTTCGGTGGGATTCCGGGAGGAGGGAATACCCACTAAAAAAAACTACGGCACTTGCCCACTCGCCACCGGTTGGTCATACGGGGGGCCATGGGTGGTAATCACCCCAATTGACCCGGTGGCTCGCCCGGCTACCCAGGCCTCCTCGCGGCTGAGAGATGGCCGGGCAAGTTTGGCCATCTCCCCAGACGGTCGAGGACCGTGCAATGCAGGCGATGGGTCACCACCCATCGCCTGCGTGGTCCCCGTCAGAGCGGAATGAGGTGCGCGTAGCGCCTCCTCCTTACGCCCACCCGCCTGCGTCCGAGCCGGTTCGCATGAGCTTCCTCTTCGCGAACCCGCTCCGATGCCTCCTTCTGGAGGACTACATCCTCACAGAAGGAGGCTACCGCCTCCCAGGATCTCTCGGTGGCCAGCATGGCCCGTACCACGCTGGGCACCGAGAGATCCCCCCCGACATTTAATTACCTGAGAGACTTCAAGAGGGAGTCTGTTAGAGATGACAGGTAGGACCTACGACATTTCATTACCTGAGAGACTTCAAGAGGCAGTCTGTTAGAGATGACAAGTAGGACCTACGACATTTAATTACCTGAGAGACTTCAAGAGGGAGTCTGTTAGAGATGACGGGTAGGACCTTATGACATTTAATTACCTGAGAGACTTCAAGAGGGAGTCTGTTAGAGATGACAGGTAGGACCTAAGATATTTAATTACCTGAGAGACTTCAAGAGGGAGTCTGTTAGAGATGACAGGTAGGACCTACGACATTTCATTACCTGAGAGACTTCAAGAGAGAGTCTGTTAGAGATGACAGGTAGGACCTACGACATTTAATTACTTGAGAGACTTCAAAAGGCAGTCTGTTAGAGATGACAGGTAGGACATACGACATTTAATTACCTGAGAGACTTCAAGAGGGAGTCTGTTAGAGATGACAAGTAGGACCTACGACATTTAATTACCTGAGAGACTTCAATAGGGTGTCTGTTAGAGATGACAGGTAGGACCTACGACATTTAATTACTTGAGAGACTTCAAAAGGCAGTCTGTTAGAGATGACAGGTAGGACATACGACATTTAATTACCTGAGAGACTTCAAGAGGGAGTCTGTTAGAGATGACAAGTAGGACCTACGACATTTAATTACTTGAGAGACTTCAAAAGGCAGTCTGTTAGAGATGACAGGTAGGACATACGACATTTAATTACCTGAGAGACTTCAAGAGGGAGTCTGTTAGAGATGACAGGTAGGACCTACGACATTTCATTACCTGAGAGACTTCAAGAGGGAGTCTGTTAGAGATGACAGGTAGGACCTACGACATTTCATTACCTGAAAGACTTCAAGAGGGAGTCTGTTAGAGATGACAGGTAGGACTTACGACATTTAATTACCTGAGAGACTTCAAGAGGCAGTCTGTTAGAGATGACAAGTAGGACCTACGACATTTAATTACCTGAGAGACTTCAAGAGGGAGTCTGTTAGAGATGACGGGTAGGACCTTATGACATTTAATTACCTGAGAGACTTCAAGAGGCAGTCTGTTAGAGATGACAAGTAGGACCTACGACATTTAATTACCTGAGAGACTTCAAGAGGGAGTCTGTTAGAGATGACGGGTAGGACCTTATGACATTTAATTACCTGAGAGACTTCAAGAAGGAGTCTGTTAGAGATGACAGGTAGGACCTAAGATATTTAATTACCTGAGAGACTTCAAGAGGGAGTCTGTTAGAGATGACAGGTAGGACCTACGACATTTCATTACCTGAGAGACTTCAAGAGAGAGTCTGTTAGAGATGACAGGTAGGACCTACGACATTTAATTACTTGAGAGACTTCAAAAGGCAGTCTGTTAGAGATGACAGGTAGGACATACGACATTTAATTACCTGAGAGACTTCAAGAGGGAGTCTGTTAGAGATGACAGGTAGGACCTATGACATAATATGTAAATGTGTAATATGTAAGAGATATATTATAATTACCTATCTTTAACCCGACTACAGCGAAGCAAAAAAACGGAGGGTAGGTAGGTATACCTATATGATTTTGATCATTAGTGAGCTTATCGGTATATTTAAGTTTTGGGTAATAGGTATTTATTATACTTTCGCATAATTTTAATTGGAATTATACCTATTAATCCAAGGACAGTTGATTTAAAAAAAACAACTAATTACTACCTTCTTATGAATTATGTTTGGCGATGAAAGTGCTATTACTGTTTTATCACTAAAATGAATATCTACCAAAGGCCAAAAGGCAAAACAACTGGAGCTACAGATCAATATAAGTATATTTAAATATTAAACCAATGAGCCTTTTAACTACGATTAAAAAGTTTGACTTGAATGAAATTGATGAAAATGTTTAAAATGTGAAAATGGACATAAAAGTGTGATTAGAACAAAGATACGTTTTATACAACGTGTACCTAACAGATTTAATAGCTAAGCCAGAATTGGTAGATTATAGGGACCATCAAACTGAACAACATTTTACTATGGGACCAACTTTGAAATCCAACAACGCATCTACACACGTGATTTTTCTACTAAGATCTCCATGACCACGGTCAGAGCTAGATGCGTAACAGTTCCATCTTTTATGTCAATTTTTGGAATGTTTTACTGTAGCAGGCATTATTCTTTTCAGAGGTTCACAAAAAAAGGACCCTCGAAGAGAGAGTGGGAAGAGGGTAGACCAGAGCACCACAACCAGCCCTCTTAGGGATAGCTGTAAAAGGGACGCCAGGGTGGAGCCAAGTAGACAAGTGGTGAGTTATTGAATAGTAAATTGTAGGCAGCAATAGTGCACTCATATTAAATTGTAGGCACCAACAGTGCACTAATAGTAAATTTTAGGCAGCAATAGTGCACTAATAGCAAATTGTAGACAGCAATAGTGCAGTAATAGCAAATTGTAGACAGCAATAGTGCACTAATAGCAAATTTTAGACAGCAATAGTGCATTAATAGCAAATTGTAGACAGCAATCGTGCACTAATAGGAAATTGTAGGCAGCAATAGTGCACTAATAGCAAATTGTAGGCAGCAATAGTGCACTAATAGCAAATTGTAGGCAGCAATAGTGCACTAATAGCAAATTGGTAGCAAATGTAAGATATTTTGTAAGTTCGAGATTCGGCTAAAAGAAAAACTGACTAAATTGAAGTTCTCTGACATAAACGCCAGTATTATACTTACATATTTTTTGCGATGAACAGCATATTAAAAGCAAGGTTGCTCAACTTATGTGAGACTCATTAATTAAAAACACTTGATTTTTTTGTTAGAAACTTTTCATTATTTACACTCCATTCCAGATTAAGGACGTCTCTGATGGCTTTGAGTTTTCTAATATACATTTTTAGTATGAACATATTGTTGAAAATACCATTCCATTTCAGTACATAGCATCATTCGACGAAGACGGCGAGCAGGCTCCCGGCTGGAGGCGGGTCGGGCCTGAAGGTCTGGTGAACCTCGAGAAGGTGTACCGGACGCAGGCCGTGATGGACCACATAGCTAGCTTCCACCAACACCATTACGCGTTGGCGAGGAATAATGCACCGGTGTTTGGGGAGTATTTGAGGTGATAAGAGTCATTATTATTTATTTATAACCTCTCAATCTCAAGCTTACGCGTTCACTAGACATGAAATAAAACACTTTTTTAAAGATATTATAGTGCGGTTTTATTGGAGCCTTTGGTAATGATTTGCGCTGCTATCATTGAAAGTACTTTGGTAATTACTTAGTTGGTATTTTTTTATTTTCTCAACGTTTCGGCACCTTTGCAGCTGCCATGGTCACGGGGGACTGAAGCTGTTGCTTCTGAAGGAGGGTAGGCCCGCGAGTAGCTTCAGTCCCCCGTGACCACGGCAGTTGCAAGTTGCCGAAATGAACCAAAAATTGGAAAACCGTTTCTTAGGACCATTAAACATTCAAATATAACAAATTCTACAACGGAACCAACTCATTAATATATTTTGATATTTTCGTCATAAATTTTTGTACTTACGTAAAATAGGTAAGTATCAGATTTTTTTTCGCGATTTCAGAGTTGGTTCTGTAGTAAAATTTGATCTATTTGATGCAGCGAACTAAAATCTATGGAAATGTAATAGGTGACTGACGTTAGTGTTCTTTTCAATAAATTGCAGTTTTTATTGTAGAGAAAAGATAGAAAGAGAGAGTTTATTAGAAATCATGTCCTTTATTAGTCAAATGGTGTAAAAGATGCAAAGAAGGCAGTAAAAAGATGCAGAAAAAACGTACCTATCTTATTTTTTCGTTTAAGTATAGAAAATATCTATGAGTATACAAATTATGGTCGCTAATAAGCAATCAATGTTTATTAATTTATTTATTAATCTTAAGGAAGACCAACAACTAGTAAAAAACAAATAGCACTCGTAGTAACAGTAGGAAATCATTTACAGGTCCTCGCATATGTTCAGACGCTTTGTGCTGCATAATTAAATGCCAGCATTTTAGCTCTATCCACATAGTTGTACTTTTCGTGTGGTGCCATTTTTTGAGCAGAATGCTTATTCCATAGATTTTAGTTCGCTGGTTTTTCCATTTTGGTTTTTGCATTAGACATGGCTACCAAAGCTAGCATAAACGTCTCATTATACTACCAAATCCATTCGTACCTTCTGAAGCGCACCCGTCTTTCAGAGCAGCAATGTCTTTATGTGAGGAGCCGGTCTTCTCCCAGTCTTCTCAGAAGACCAGCGGCTGCGACTTCGAGAACGAAGCCCTGTACGAGCTGGAGGGCGGCGGGTACTGCCCTGTGCAGCCTTTACCCCACGACCATGGGGTCACCATGTTCCCGTTAGCACCACAAAATGGAGAGAGGATAGACAGACATGTTTTACAAGTGAGTAAAGATAATAATTATTATAAAATTGACGTTTAAAACCCTTTAGAGCAAAGTTAAAGTAAATTATAAGAATATAATAGAATAGAATAGATCTTTATTGTGTATGGATTGAAGGTCTCATAAACAGATATACATGCCTATAATAAAGTTTCACTTAATCCTGCCCTTTCAGATAAATACACAAAATTGCAAAGTTTCTTGTCACAAAACTCAATTTACAATGACATTTATTATTAAATTAAAAATAGTAAATAAGACAAATAGCTCGGACAAATACAAATAGTGGAGCTCGGTGGCGCAGTGGTTTAGCGCCTGGCCCAGCGATTGCGGAATTTAAGCAACGTTCGCATAGGTCGGTCATGGGATGGGTGACCAAAAATTTATTATCTCGAGCTCCTCCGTGCTTCGGGAGGCACGTTAAGCCGTTGGTCCCGGCTGCATTTGCAGTCGTTAACACCCACCAATCCGCATTGGGCCCGCGTGGTGGGTAATGGCCCATCCTCCTTACCACCCATAAGGAAGGCCTGTGCCCCAGCAGTGGGACATCAGAAATGGCTGATGGATAATAAGACAAATAAGGATACCATAGACTTTATTTGCTATTAGTTACATAAATCAAATAAAAAATCATCTTTCAGTCAGTCAGTCTAGGCTTTTACAAACGCCATCGGTTCGCTAGCCCTAAGCGGGAGACATTTGTAAAAATAAAATAAAATAAAATAAGAGAGAACCGACAAGAAACCGACGATCGTTGGGGTGGGGCGGTTCTGGAATGGCGACCGCGCACTGGACTCGGCTCCGTGTGTAGGCCCCCGACGGTCGCGGGAAGCCGCTGGATGCGGGCCAAGCAGGACCGATCGTTGTGGAGATCCTTGGGGGAGACCGACAGCGTGTTTTTCTTTTTTTTTTTTTATTTGTAAGAAAACCAACAGCGTAACAAAAAAAAATATCATTTTAGTAAATAAATCTATAGTAAGGCTAATTACAGGTTTTCCTTAACGTTTAATGAGTGTTTTGGAAAAAATTACAGTCATAAAGTATACCTATTTTAAAGTAAAAACTACGTGATCTGAAGAATGTTTGATCACATGAACACTGTACTACGAATGTATCTAACCAATATTCTACTAAATAAAGATTCTAATGAAATGGAAAGAAACTAAAGTAAAAATAAAGCTAAAATGTATATTAAAAAGAGGATTAAAAATTTAAAAAGAAGAAGGATGCCTACAAATTGAATTGAAATTGAATTGAATTCAAATTGAAATATTCTCACATAATAAGCGTTTTTAAATCGTCAATTCTTTTACCCTACGACCCATTATGACGTCTAAGGTACTGTGACCAAAGATGGCCCGGCTCCAATCATGGCCCACCTTTAAAAAATAACAGTTTTGGCTGTCCAAACTAATTAAAAATCCGTGGGTGTATGCGACTGAAGCCATAGACAATATTGCAACTTCGTCCGACTGTCAGCAAGCTGGCATTTTTTGGATGGCAAACAGTTTGCTGTGTTGCGTCTAACTAGTACACGTTTTCTAACTTCAGAAGAGTAAGTCTTTATTAAAAATTTGCAAAAATAAGTAGGGTTTTTTTATTTTAACAATTTAAACAATATAGTTATTCTTTTTGCCATTAAATTTACGGTAAGTTTTATTACTTTCTTATTTTTCTTGCTTTTTATTGCAATTTATATTGAACTGGGGTAAGGTTTCCTATGAAAGCCCACCACATTGGCCCAAAAGATAGCCCACTTTTTAATTTCTAATTAAAAGTGTTTTGAGTATTATAGAAACTATTTATAAAATATAACATAAATATAAAATTGGTTGGTTAAGAATTTGGTGTTAAGTTGAATGTTTTTTTTTATTGTTACTAAATTATGATTTTCTAAAGTTTATGTTTTTTTGCATTAAATGCAATTTATCAAATATATAATAAGTAATTATAATCAAAATAATCGATTAAATTACTTTTATTGCTAGATTCATGTTTTAGTTTTTGATTTTAATGAAGTAAACTTAAGTCGATTTTTCAATACCCCTAACTCGGCCCACGTACCAAGGGCGTCGAAAATTAATCACAGAATAAAGAACTTATTGATTATTTTTTTGTTACCTACTATTCTGATAAATTTCTATATGTGTGATATATTCAATTTAAGAAAGGCATTGTTGTTTTAAAATAACTTTAAGTTTTAATAGATTTAAGATGGCCCATAGCCAAAATTTGGACAATATTTCAGACTTTTGTAATTAGTTTTATATGAAAACTGTATTTCTCGATCAGTATTAAAAGAAAAAAATATTTGGATACTGTTTAAGCGTAGATTTACATTAATATATTACGGGCCTTTTTCGGTGACCACCTTCCTAAGATGGCCCAACACCTACTTTTAAAAAATGGTGCTTTTTTTCTATTAACATCGAAATAACATCGCATTCTTTTATTAATTATATTTTTTAATAAAACACCCTAGTTTTATATCGATTTTTTTTCTTTATAATATCCAAATTGACGATTTGTCAAGGTTTTGAAATAAGGCGGGCCTTACAGGGTGCCAGTACCTTACTCGACCATAATGTACGGAACAGCAGATTTTTTTTTGCGAGTAGGAGAGTTGTCCCCATAGTAAAAGTTGCTTGTAATCATGAGTGGAACCACCCCACGGCGGGAACCAAATGATTAAAATTTCAGCGTGTATACCCAGCAGTGGGTGTCGTGCGGCTGATATGATGATGATGATAAATGTTGTTGCTATATTATTGTCCTCAGATAATGCACCACGGCACTGCGTGCGTGGTGGGGGAGGCGGAGTGGGGGGGCGCGCTGGCGCAGCTGCGGCTGGAGCGCGCGTGTGCGCTGCTCACCTGGTGCCGGACGCAGCACAGGCCGCACACGCAACATGGTACATTGAATCATAAGGATCGTGATTCACGTGTACTCCGTGGATAATGGCGCAGCTGCGTCTGTCCTCAGCCATTTTTAATTAAATTAAAAATTACTGAGGACAATAATACCGGGTGTAACAAGACACTCAACGAAGCCGAGGTCTACGTATTCTGCCCATCATCAGGACCATTTCTGTTTAAAATTATTGCTGGAAAACGATTTTAATTTTTGGTGTTAAAAAAGCATTGCTTACATTGCCACGCAATGTAACGCGTATAAAAGACCGCGCCTGCGAGTGTATGCTACACAGCTGCATACGGCCGAGTTGAAAGGCAACGTTTATGTGCGTGCTTATGAAATACATTGAGTGATGACGTTTTGAAGCCATTGTTTGTTACGAAATACAAAAAAAATGTTAATGTTTCTGTAGACAAAAATGAGGAAATAACGAATAAAATAAGATTTCATAAAAAAAAAATAAAAAAAAAAATGACTTTGACCTTCAATAACTTCGTAGCTGTTGGTTTCCCAGTTATAATCTATAAGACAAAAATGATCCTGATGATGGGTGGAATGCGTGGGCTTCGGCTTCGTTGAGAGTCTTGTTACACCCGTTATGTATAAACTCGCTGTCACGCCGCGCCGTCACTACATACGTTTAGTTCGTGCAGGGGCGATACACGCGCACATGAATTTTGTTGCAAACTGGTTAAGCGACCTGTTGCCCATAGTACTACCGGTGCATACATAGAGCTACCTTAAGGATGGATAAAGAAGATAGGCCACCGACCAAGTGGGTCCAATGCACATTGGTAGGTGTTAACGACTGCAAGCAAATGCCTTTTGAAGCACCGAGAAGCTGCGAAAGTTGCTGAACCTCTGCACCATTGAGCGCACAATGATTACTCTCTGAGGAAACTTCAATTTCTTAAATTACGTGATACTAAAAGAATATTAAACTATCTAAGTATATTTTTGCAGACAGCAATTTATACATCGTGTATCAAAAAACCTGGTCAGTACCCTTAGCACGAACAGCTATCGAGAAAAAAAACGCACGTAAAATTACTCGATAGACAATTCTCTATGGAAAATTTCATTTCGCTTATCGGCGATAGATGGCGTTGTACAAATTTCCAATACAAAATGTATCTATCGAATGATTTTACGCGAGTTATTTTTTTCGATAGCTGTTCGTGCTAAGGGTACTGATCCTGATATAGGTGATAGTGTTGCTGAAACTGAACAACATTCTCCGAGGAACATAGGTCGAAAAACGAATTTTTTTTCGCCTTTCCTTAGTAAGTCGGTCGGCTGACCAATACATTTTATATGGGAGTATGAAAATGCCTACTAAAAAACACGGGGTCTGTAACTTTCTCAAAATCTCTTTTTAAAAAAAAACCGCGCTCTTGTCTGTGCAGATTTTCTATCCTACACCAGTTCCTTGGTTTCTTGAAAATACACGACGTTAACCTTCACTTTGATCTGTTCCATATAGGCTCTTCTTGAGAAGGTTAAAAAAATATAAAATTAATAAAAAACTCACTAAAATCAAAATACACATTTTCCTTTTTTTCACCAGGTGATCTACCATCAGAAAACGTACAACAACCAGAAGTGAGCTTATCATACAACCCGGAGGAAGTTATACCGCTGAAGTACACCGCCAACATGGCACATGAGAACGAGGCGGGGATCGTAGGTGAGGAGGGGTAAGTTTTAGTATACCTAGGTACACTCTGAAATTTTAATCATTTGGTTCCCGCCGTGGGGTTGTTCCACTCATGATTACAAGCAACTTTTACTATGGGGCCAACTCTCCTCCTCGCAAAAAAAAAACAGCTGTTCCATACATTAAGGCCGAGTAGGTACTGCACCTTTGTATGGAACAGCTGTTTTTTTTGCGAGGAGAGTTGGCCTCATAGTAAAAGTTACTTGTAATCATGAGTGGAACCACCCCACGGCGGGAACCAAATGATTAAATTTTCACGCTGTATAAGTAAAACGAAATTGTAATAAAATTATCAGTAGATAGGAAGAAAATGTTAGAGTTGTGTAGCAAATAGTTTTACCTTACTAAGAAAGCCATTTTCTCTACAGATTAAGGATGAGGGTATTCGTTCAGTAGCTCTACCATGAGTTGATGCAAACGGTAGCGAAAATATCGCTACCATCCACTATCGTTTTCTCTCTTTCACTCGAATTGACTGTGGATAATTATCCGATAGTTTACGGTAGCGAAAACAGTTTGCATCAACTCATGGTAGAGCTACTGTTAACAACAGTAATGAACTACCTGCACTAAAGATAATCTTTTAAATAAATAAAAGCATTAAAACTCAAGTCTAGCCAAAATAGACAGAAGTCGAAGAGAAAATAAGTTTGTGGTGGTGTATTTTTAATCGAAACGTCTGGCAATACAGAAAATTCACTTTCTTTTCAATAACTCCGATTATCCATTAACTAAACAAGTTTCAAAAAAATCTTCATATTTGTTTTAAAATCTAAACAATATTGACAAGAAAAATCCACTCCCACTTTTTGCTGCTATGTCTAAATGTAGATCTCCATCTCTCTCTCTCCAAACCGTAAAGTTTAGTTTACGGTATTAACTTCATGCTCCAAACACAACATACATGACATTCTACTCACCACAGAAACTTCTTCCAGCTTCATCGACCTCCAATGCGTCAAAGACATGCGTCTGGGCGGCAAACTCCTCGAGCCTCGAGACATCAACGAGCTGACCGCCTCCGCTAGGAGACACGGCCTGGAGTCCCACAGTCCTCACATCATCAGCTTAGTCTACGGGAAGACGCTGAGTGATAACAGAACTGTTCATTTCGTGCTGCCTTCTTATTCTTATAGGTAAGTTTTTGTTAATGGATCATCTGTCACTGCCTTCCTCTTACTACTACATATCTTCTTCTGGTCTTCCTATGGAATTTAAATCAAATACTCAGCCAGAAGACACGGACTAAGTCTCACAAGAAGGCAGTGCTTCCTACTTACTAGTGTCTCCCTACTTCTGGTCTTCCTCTCGAATTTAAGTCCAATACTCAGCCAGAAGACACGAGCTAAGTCTCACAGGAAGGCAGTGCTTCCTACTTACTAGTATCTCCCTACTTCTGGTCTTCCTCTCGAATTTAAGTCAAATACTCAGACAGAAGACACGGGCTAAGTCTCACAGGAAGGCAGTGCATCCTACTTACTAGTATCTGCCTACTTCTGGTCTCTGCCTGGAATTAAAATCTAATATTCAGCCAGAAGACACGGGCTAAGTCTCACAGTCCACACATCATCAGCTTAGTCTACGGGAAGCGCTGAGTGATAATAGCAGAACTGTTTATTTCGTGCTGCCTTCTTATTCGTATAAGTATGGATTTGTATAGAATTTTGAATTTAGCGTACTGAGACTGAGCGTTGCAATCAATTAGAGATTGTCAATTATAAGGGCTGGTTTATACAGTGTCAGTGACTGGACCCAGTGACTCGGAATTTCGGACCCAGTAACTGGGTACCCTTGGAGACAGGATCGGCAGTAAGTCGTACTGTGCCCGAAAATAGAACGGGTGGCTAGTCAGCTGGACTGACGAAAGAGATGTAACTATAGCAATTCATAAACCTCGCAAGTTTTATGAGGTTGTAATACCCCCCCCCGGACCGGGTTGAAACTAGTGTCTACACGAGCTGGACTGGTTTACTGTACTGCCATGTTACTGACCCCGTATAAGCCAGGCATAAAGAAAAACCTTTCTTCCAGGGTCTGGGCTGTAGGCCTCCACTCCGTGATCAGAGCGCTGATGAGTCAAGCGAAGCTCGCAGACAGGAGTCTCGCGTGGCTTAAGAATAAGTACACAGCGCTTTACTATGAAGACGAGTGCTGTTGCGAGCCTTTAGTGTCAGATGCCATTAGGGTAAGAAAGTTTTTTAAAGGAGAGATACGACCTACTTGGTAAATTGATTTAAGTCTCTATAGTCACTGAACTTTGTTTTGGTGAGTTATGCAATAAACTTGCGGTGGGTGGGCAATGCCTTCTGGCGTTTGTGTCGACGTCTATATTTCTACATTCGAAAAACGGTGCAGGCAATTTATCTTATAGCGAGAGAAAAACCATAACAGAAAACACAGACTTTTGATAACCTTAACGCTTTCAGTTTGTTGTGTGTGGTCCTCAGCTTGAGGAAAGTAATTTTAAAAAACCTAAAGTTCGCTAACACTATCATTGTAATCAGCTCCACAATATGTTTAAAAGATAATAATGAATTGAATTATATCATATTCTTCACAGGTATTTGGAGGGAGAGAGTCAGTTTGTGGTAGCTCCTCTCACTCCACGCCTGTCAAAGGAGTATTCACTGAATCACATTCAGACTCCATCAAAAGTGCCGGTATTAAATTTAAGGTAAGTTTCTTATTAAACTATTTGCAAATGCCTTTTTAGTTTTTTTGAATACTGCGTTATGATAAGTCAGATAGTGCGAGTATTTTTAAATGGCAATGATGAAATCTCAATTTAATTTTCGAAAAAAATACTCGACGTCCCCGCATAAATTGTGATTTCGAACTTTAGTACAACCCATGTTCTAATAATAAGAAATACTAACCAAATTAAACTAAATAGGGCCCAAAACTAACCCTTGTGGTACTCCTAACATTCTTAAAAACATATGCTCTATTTCTAGAAAAACAAATCCACATCGGAACTGAAAAGTTCACCTAAAAGTTACGGGTTCACACATTCCTCAGGAACGAGGAGCGAGGACGAAGTTATACAGGGTTCACCAAGACATAGGTAAGATAGTAATAGTGTAAAAAGCCAGTCCTAAATTCATTAGTTGTTATATCTCATGAAGACCGTTTTGCTATGAATGTTGTTAGGTGTGCACATACGCGTTGTTTTAGTGTGTCTGCACGTTCGCGTATTACGCACACTAAAATAATGGACATGTGTACGCCTAACAACATTAATAGCAAAACGGACTTCGTGAGGTAGAAGAATTGCCAATTAATACGATATGTACAGTGCAACGAACATCGCAAGTACCTACTTTGTAACTATTCTGACATAGTCTCTTACAGTTTTAAATTAATATGACGTAGTACCTACCAGTTCAACGAGTTTTGCCAGATGTATCACAGTTTGAAATGTTTAACAAGTTAATATGACAAAGTACTACCCAACGTCTTTCGATGTTGACCGTATATCTGTGACCCAAAAGGTTTTAAATTTTACATGCTTACTTTTACCAACAGCAAATAAATGGTTATATTTTTAGTTTAAATGTTATAAAGATCTCCAGAAGTAAAAATATTCCAAACTATTTGATACAATGGTGCCTGATGAGATGATTTATAAGGCCGTCCGCTGCGTTCAGCGGTACACGCCCGCGGGTCGACATAGGTAAGAGTTTACTCATGTACTGTAAGCATTCTGTCCATCAGAATACCAGCTTAACGCAGCGGACACCCTAAGGCCTCCGATGTTTAACTAAAGACTGTTGTTTCATACAGTTCATATTCAGCGACGTCAAGTCACCACCACCCCTGTGCTCCGAGGCACAGCAGCCTCACTGCTGCCGCGACCAGCATCATGGCGGGGTCACCTAACAGGAGTAGGTAAGGAGAAAGAGACGTTATTATCATGACGCATATCATAGATACCAGACCAGGTTAGCATATTACCCTTACATAGTAGATACTCCAAGGGTCCGTACCAAGCGCTTTGCCAATACATTTCTTATGCGAACTGATAGGCAGCCATTACACGCTCATGCAAGCGTCAGTCAAATTCCATCAGTCATGAATTACGTTTGACTGATGGACTGATGAAAAGAAGAAATCAACTTCATGCAACCATCAGTCACCCCATTACACGGTAGGTTAATCGTCAGTCACAGCCGTGACTGTCATGACTAATGGAATTTGACTGACGCTTGCATGAGCGTGTAATGGCTGCCTTAGGCAGCCATTCCATCAGTCATGAATTACGTTTGACTGATGGAAGAACAAATCAACTTCATGCAACCTCAGTCACGGCTGTGACTGTAGTTAAACTAACAGCCAAACCTACCGTGTAATGTCTGCCTTGTGTAATGTAGTGACTGATGGTTGCATGAAGTTGTTTTCTTCTTTCCATCAGTCAATCAAACGTAATTCATGACTGATGGAATTTGACTGACGCTTGCATGAGCATGTAATGGCCGCCTTAGAGAATGGAATGCGCTGCCTGCTCATGTGTTCCCCGATAGTTACAACATTGGTCTCGTCAAGGCAAGAGTGAATAGGCATTTCTTGGGCAAGCGTGCTGAACCTGACCACACCCTGTTTATCAAGCAAGATGGTGCTCAAATGCCTGCCCAGTTTCCAATAAAAATCTCGTGAGCGTGTTGTTTTCTACTATACTAAAATTCCACCATTCTACTAAAATTAACGCTAGTAGAATAGAATTATGGAAATGACGCTTAGCTCCTGTCAATGTCGTTATATTCTACTTGAGCGTTAATTTCAGTAGAATGGCCATTTGAGTAGGCCCTTTGTGCTCGCAGTGTTTTGATAGTTTTGATAGGGAGAGGCGTTATTTCCAAAAATAGCCTACGTCCAAAACATTGACTTTTCAGGACCCAGAAAAACAGTTTTGGACTTTGGCTCTTTTTTGTAGAATACGAACAATCTACATACAAACCTTGGCGGTTTTTGTAATAACCCTTATGTGTGGGCTGTTTTTGTCAAAACCAATAATACAGCTTAAAAGACGCCAATACCAAGTGTTGCTAACAGGCAAAAAGTAAAATGTGCCAAAAATGTACAAAGCCGTATTTATAAATAAAAGGATAGTTACAGAAAGTAAAATTGTATAAATTTGAATCGCTACTATAATCACCGTAGACAGTACCATGCAAACTATAGAGATAATAAGTTTTCGTTTCCAACAACGTTTTAAAATGTTAGGTTGAATAATAATATAAATCTACGACCTGAGTGGTGCAGTGGTCAACATGCCGCCTACCACGCAAGAGGTCCCGGGTTCGATTCCCGGCCAGGCAGAAATTGAAATGATGAATTTTAATTTCTGTGCGGTCTGGGTGTTACTATGTTTAATAAATACCGGGTGTAACAAGACCTTCAACGAATCCGAGGTCTACGTATTCTGCCCATCATCAGGACCATTTCTGTTCAAAATTATTGCTGGGAAACGATTTTAATTTTTGGTGTTAAAAAAGCATTGCATACATTACAACGCAATGTAACGCGTACAAAAGACCGCGCCTGCGAGTGCATGCTACACAGCTGCGTGCAGCCGAGTTGAAAGGCAACGTTTATGTGCGTGGTCATGAAATACATTGAGTGATGACGTTTTGAAGCCATTGTTTTTTACGAAATACATAAAATTTTGATAATGTTTCTGTAGACAAAAATTAGGAAATAACGAATAAAATAAGATTTCATAAAAAAAAATAAAAAAAATACTTTGACCATCAATAACTTCGTAGCTGTTGGTTTCCCAGGTATAGTCTAAAAGACAAAAATGATCCTGATGATGGGCGGAATGCGTGGACTTCGGCTTCGTTAAGGGGCCTTGTTACACCCGTTGTATTTAAAAAGTATAATTATATAAGTAGTATATCAGTTATCTAGCACCCATATTACAAGCTTTGCTTAGTTTGAGGCTAGATGGCGCTGTGTGAAATTGTCCAAGCATTTTAATTTATATATTATATTATATAAATATATTAAAATATTATTATTTCCTTCCTTGGTAAAACCGAAATACTTCATTGCTTTGATGTCTAAAATTAATGTTTTTGTTTATTAATTAAAATATTGTTTGAAACTAATACTACCTACCTACATAATATTATGAGCATTTTTAGCACTAAATTTTATCTTTTTTTTATCCGTCCCCAACATAAAGGGTAGGTGTCCTCTGGATGACCTTGACCCAATTATTCAATGACCTTCATTAATTTGACAAGTGACCTTAAAGCCAATAATAAGTGACCTTAAATCCCGCACCCCAATTCTACCTCAATTCGGGTAAATCGATCATGCATGGTTCATTAAATTTTGTTCGCACTTATTGGGTTTTATTAACGTTCAAGAATAGCGTACCTAGGTATTTCAAAATAAGACGCAGTCAACTGTCTTGTTTTATTGTCATTTTACCTATCCTTCCACATGCTTTTTGAATACTTTCGGCCAAATACTCGAACGAATCTTAAGGCCACCAAATTAAAAAAAGATGTCAGATTTTACAGAAACTCTATGAAAACGACAGCTTCCTTAAAGTTAAGGAGACCTTAACTTAAGATTGCAACTAAGAAGCCTTTGAGTATTTCATTATTTGTCTTTTATTCCATACATTATCTTTAATTTCCTTCACTTCAATTAAATTTACTTAAAATACCTACCTACTTACTACTACGTACTTCATTATTTCATTTCCGTCAGTGTTTTAACACGCAGCTATTTAGTGAAATATTTTAAGAAATTGGATCAGTACGCCTACTTATTAGTTTCATAAATTACCTCCTATAAAAACCTCTTCATACTCTCTCTTATGAGGATTAGTGGTCTGGTGTAAGGCAGCCATTACACGCTCATGCAAGCGTCATGCAATTTCATCAGTCACGAATTACGTTTACTGTGACTGACAAATAACCTACCGTATAATGTAGCGACTGATGGTTGCATGAAGTTGATTTGTTCTTTCCATCAGTCACCAACAGTTAAACGTAATTCATGAATGATGGAATTGCGTGACGCTTGCATGAGCGTGTAATGGCTGCCTTATAGTTAGAGTTTATCAAACCGCCTATAAGGCCTCGTTATCAAATGACAACAGCCGGTACCGAGACGGTTTAATGTGCTCTTCGTTCGAAGCACGGAAGCGTTCAGTCGTAATGCCACTTAACGGTCACCCATCCGACACCTGGCCAGACCGAGCGTTGCTTAACAAACGTGATCAAGTACGATCAGTCTGTCAAACTCCGCCATGAGCTCTTCATACTGATTTTGGTGTTTCTTCCTTCTAGTTTAAGAAGATTGGAAACTAGTGAAAGATTTTGGGAGAATCTCAAGCATCTAAGGACGGGGTCCGTCGGGTATGACACACAACTGGACTTTATGGATTTCGTCGCTTTATTTCGAAGTTTCAGGTGAGTTTTTATGCTAAAGAACTTGTATATTTTAACCGTCGTTTTATTTTATTATTAGTTCGGTCGATTTGCTATAATGATCTATCTACCTACCTGGTACACACGACATCACCTCAGACTGTACATGTTGACCTTGAGACCTCCTTTATTCCCTACGTAATGTTTTCGCAGTACTGTATAACCTGACGTGCTGTCGTGCGTACAACAAATAGGGAACATGCATATGTCATCGATTTTGATAAATTTGAGCTTGATCGCTGCGGACACGTATAAAAACATGATGGAACAGAAAAATAAATAAAAAAATGATATATTTTATTTATGTCACACAAAAGAAAATATCTATATTTTTTCATTTTCGGATATAAGTAATGAACTTAACAGTCACATAGAATATCGAATAATAAATAATATTTTTATGACACATAATTATTATGCACTTAACGCTATATTTAGGGAGATATTTGAAAATTCTTGGCTAACTCCATAATAGTGCGCCTGAGCGTTTTCGGCGGGTGCTGCTGCTTGCTATCTTCAAGTAACTATATCACGAGAAAAACGCAAGAGAAAAGTTTTAATATTACAGTTGATTTTATACTTTTGATACAAAAAAAATGATGCATGTTCCCTATTCTTAATTTTACTTTATCGATAGGTACTTCGAAAACCTTCATTCTTTTTCAGTTATTTAAAACAAAAAAAATCACATAAAGATATTTCACTAGTAGGTACTACTATTACTTTAAACTTTTACTTCAGAATATATATTTATTTCAGCTTAGTGATGCGGTCTGAACTGAGAGACGTATTTGAGCAGTTGGCAGTACCAAGAAACAGATCACCGCTTTTAGTTGGTGAGAAAAGCCGAAGCTCGCCCGAGCTCTTCAGGAGTAGAGCAGTCTTCAGAACTGGTAAGACTATATCTCTTAAGTTAAAGATATACCTATCCTATGACTACTATCATATATCTACAAATTATACTATTAATATAGAACTTAAATAATTGAGGACCTAGAACAATGCCTTGAGGAACACCGTATCAGTTGTTATGACATGTAATGTTATTATGAACTTTCAACGCTTCAAGTTTTTCGTTATTTTAAACAATTTAAAGAATTTACTGAAGGGGTTTTTATCCTAGGATTCCTAGGCCTGTCTTGTTATACCATTTTGCCTGATAATTATATGAGGCACAAAATCAAAGGCTTTACTTATGTCTACAAAACCTAAGTGGTACACTTTTTTTTTATCCAGTGTCTAATAATGACTTTCTTTGTTTCACAGGGCTGTTAACAAGAAATGGGTCTCTAGATTTAGAGCCTCCGAGCGACAAAGCTGGTCGGAAAAAAGCATTCGACCTTTTGGCAGCGGCTGCTTTGCCAGGTAAAGTGTAAAATAGTTAGACTGTTATTTGACAAGATTATAAAATTATTTGTCTATAAACTTTTTAAATTGATTTATAATCTATTTAATTAATCTGAAAGTATGAAACGCTGTATGTATGAAACGTTATTTCTTACTTTTTTCCCGTTACTTTTAACATTAACGTTATGTCAATAAATAAAGTTAAAAATAAATATTTTCTATTCTATTCTATTCTATTCTATTCTATTCTAAATTGAAATTAATGTTATTTCAGTAAATAACGTTAATTTTAACGTTATTTCTTAATTTTTGTTACCGTTACTTTTAAATGAACGTTATTCCAATTAATAACGTTACTTTTTTAACGATAATTTTACCGGTACTGTTGTGCCGCTAAAGTTTAACGCTATATTTAACGGTAATTTTACCGGTAAAATAATTTTAACGTTATTTTTACCAGCAAATTTACCGATAAAATGTTTTAACGGTATTTTTAACGTTATTTTTTTTTGTATCGTTATTTTTTAACGGTATTTCAATTCCTGAGTAGTTATATGGTTAGTCATTTTATTTTTAATAAATAAATATTTGACAACATCGCATCATCACATATATACATTCTTCGATCATCTACATACTTTGCTCCGATTCTAAAATAAGTAGAAGCACTTGTGTTATGGAAATTAGAGACAACGGTGGTATCACAAACACCCAGACCTGTGACAACATAGAAAAGTTCATTTTCTAAATTGACCCAGTCGGGGATCAAAGATCGGACTTCAGAGATGGCGATAAATGAATAATAATAAATGTTTTTGATACAGGCGCTTGCCCAGAAGTGAGCGGGCGAGTACTATCGTTGCCCACACTTGGGAAATTCTGCGAAACCAGACAAAATGAGCCAAAGACTGAAGAACAACTGAAGGATGTTATACAGGTAAATAAATGTGAAACACAATATAGAGAGAGTACAGTGTCAGTCTGCGTTCAGACGATAACGCACGACTCGACCTCATCCCGAACTCAACTCAAACTCAAGTCGTACTCAACTCAACCGGAGCCCACTTCTTAAAATACAGCGCTTACAATTTTAAGTTTTATGACACATTTATAAGCTCCGTTATATTTTGTCGTCTTAACGCCCCGCGCTCAATCCGAACTCAACTCAAACTCAACCCGAACACAACCCAAACTCAACTCAAACTTAACCCGAACTCAATCCGAACTCACCTCAAACTCTCCTGAACATTACACATGAGCTTATTAAATGTGTCTTATGACTTATGACTCAAAAATCTCAAAATTGTAAGTGATGTATTTCAAAGTGGGCTGCGGTTGAGGTGAGTTTGAGTCGAGTTCGGGTTGAGGTCGGGTCGTGTGTTATCGTTTGAAAGCAGCGCGCGAGTCTGAATCTGAAGCGTTCGGCGTCCTCTGAAAGGACAAATTTCATTCATCAGAAAAGATAAGACCTACGCGATAGAAAGAGAATTATTTTGGAGCGAAGGGAGCGCTGTGCGACCTGAATTGTACTTTATTGTGTCGGAGAAAGAGTCGCAATTTATTTAAACGATTTTGCGGAGTGCAACTTCTGTACGCTAGTACTATTATCTATTCTGTGGTTAAGCTTAGTACTACCACACCCCGGACACTCCATGCACTCGCGCTATTATAAACAGATGAGATGACGTTACTTGGCGTAATGTAAGTCTAGGGCTAACGTGCAGATTGTACTGTATGAGCGGTTACGACGCACTCTACGACCCAATCGCGCTAATTCTGAACGATAAAATCAAACCCATTACGTTGTCATTTAGATCATTATTTACCTTATTAGTTTAGCTTTAGAATTCTCATTTAAATTGTCCAAGATTGGTATCCTAGGCTCCTTTCTGCATAGCTTACAACAAATTCAACAAAACTAAAGCGAGTATTTTTCTGTAAACGAAACTTAAAATCCAGATTTACCTACTTAGTTTAGGTTATATCGCTGAAAATTAGCGTGATTGGGCTCTGTCCCCCTACAATGACTGTCAAAAGTATAATATCGAAGAAATGTTGTGATTGAGTTGGCGCTATACGCGATGTATAGCTCTGTCTTTATCACAACATCACTGTGATGTTGCTATAAGAGCTTAGAGTAGGTACGCGGTCTCTGGTATATTGTGATTGTTGAGGTTGAATTGCCGGTAATGTTTAACTGTCACTTTCCTGACCAATATCCGTTTTCTTTTTTTAGAGGCACGAACCGGACCCTGCATTGAGAGCAGAAAACTGCTTATCATTCGAAGGTTTCGTTCGATTCTTGACGGACAAAGACAACTATGCGTTTGTGCCCGAACAGAGGAGAGCTAACAATTTTGTGAGGTAAATACTTTTTTCACTTTAGGTCAACCGACACATGACATCCCTCGTCAGCTGGCTCGACTGAGTCAGACGTAACAGCAAATAATCGGTATTCGACGAAAAAAATTTAAGGAATCTCTTTGCTTTTATGTGAGCCTGGTACTTTGAAAATTTGGTTAGAAGCTTTTCTAATAAGCTAGCTGCTTAAGTGGCTTATATAGGTCAACTAGCGCCACCAATACGTTTATTTTTATTAGGTACTTACTCGTAAACCAAGTAAATCATCATCATCATCATCATATCAGCCGCACGACACCCACTGCTGGGTATAGGCTTCCCCTAAGGATCTCCACGACGATCGGTCCTGCGCTGCCCGCATCCAGCGGCTTCCCGCGACCTTCACCAGATCGTCGGTCCACCTTGTCGGGGGCCTACCCACGGAGCGCCGTCCGGTGCGCGGTCGCCATTCCAGAACCACCCCGCCCCAACGGCAATCGGTTCTTCTCGCTATGTGTCCCGCCACTTCAGCTGAGCAATCCTTCGAGCGATGTCGGTTACTTTAGTTCTCCTGCGGATCTCTTCGTTTCTGATTCGATCACGCAGGAAAACGCCGAGCATGGCTCTCTCCATTGCACGCTGGGTGACCTTGAGCCTCCTTATGAGACCCATAGTTAGCGACCACGTTTCACTGCCGTAAGTCATCACTGGCAACACACACTGTTCATAGACTTTCGTCTTGAGACACTGAGGTAGGTAAGTCGGACGCGAAGATTTTTCGAAGCTTCCCGAATGCTGCCCACCCGAGTAAATACTTATTTAAAAAAAAGAAACAACAATGCCTCCTTAAATAGGGATGTTGACTATTTTTTTTATTTTATGTTACATAAATTACCTTTCAAAAAAAGAAACATTGGTAAAAGAATTAATTCGCTAGCATGAAAACTGCCCGAGATATCACAGTGTGAAATGCACACAAATGGACTCGATCAAAAACGCTCCATACTAATGGCTTGCACGTTATGACGTCACGCCGTGCTAGTTTGTATGCAACGCGTAGGAAATTTGATCGGCAGCTATATTAAATATTGTGTTTATCAAAATAGTTTCATAGACAAATTTGCTATACATTTTACGGACTAATTAAAGGTATTATTTATTTTAATAAATTTTATACTTTTTAAATGGACTTGTCCACCCAACTTTGAAGGGTCATAAAACAAATAATATGCAATATATAAAACCAAGAGGTATACAAGCTACTCTAAAAGTTTAATATGTTTACGATTTTTATTAGTATTTCGTTATTTTATTCATTAGTCAACATCCCTATTGTCTCTAATATTTTTTTTCATAACTCTTTAATACTTTTCATTCTTTGTAGGTAGGTACTTACTACTTTTAAAATGCATTTAAAACGACAGTGGCCACTTTTGGTTTAAATTGATTTTAAAACTTACAGAAAGAATGAAAACTGTTGAAGAGTTATTCAAAAAATATTAGAGACAATTTAAGAAATTATTACACGAGCTTTTTTTAAATATTGACTTGGTTTACGAGTAATAAAAATAAATGTAGTGGCGGCGCTAGTTTCACTACCTACAGCGCCTTAAGCGCGAAGTGAGTGCCCCCTGACAAAAGCTATAACCTCACCTTCTTTCCAGTAAAACAGCGACAGTTGAAGAGGAAGAAGCTACCAAAGACTTGTCTAAGCAGATGGCAGGTCCATTGAGCCAGTACTTCATAGCGAGCAGTCACAACACTTACTTAACGGGACATCAGTTAAAAGGGGAGTCGTCAGTCGAGCTGTATAGTCAGGTTAGTGCAATAATCATAATCATAATCATAATCTTTATTTGCAATGTTTTTATTGTTGTTACTTTCAGCTTGGCCGAAGTTATTTTGTACCAGTTAGGTATTTTTTTTATTTAACTTTGGTAAACAAGTAAAAATTTAGCAGTCACAACAGTTACCTGACTGGACATCAGTAAAGTTAAAAGGGAAGTCTTCTGTCGAAATGTATGGCAGCCATTACACGCTCATGCAAGCGTCAGTCAAATTCCATCAGTCATGACAGTCACGGCTGTGACTGACGATTAACCTACCGTGTAATGGGGTGACTGATGGTTGCATGAAGTTGATTTCTTCTTTCCATCAGTCAATCAGTCAAACGTAGTTCATGACTGATGGAATTTAAGTGACGCTTACATGAGCGTGTAATGGCTGCCTATTAGTCAGGTTAGTGCATTTATTTTTATTCTGTTGTTTACGGTCAGCCTTAACCCGGCGAGCATGTGGTGAAAAAAGTTACACCTAGCATGTGGTGGGGTTTGCCAAACCCCAACATATAATTACCTATAAATGCCAATTTATTAAACCAAGACTTAAGAATTTATTCGTATTTTGAAATATGGTTTATATTTAGTGTATAAAATAAAAAAACATTGTATATTTATATACTTTTATTGTATTATTTATCAAAAATACTAAAACATAACATTTACAAACAAACAAAAAAAGGAACTTCTGAAAAAGGAACTAAAATCAACTAATTCTTTAATAAAAATATAAAATCAACTTTAAAAACTTAAAGAATATAAGATTCTCAATAACATATTTTTTTTAAAGAATTAGTTGATTTTAGTTTTAGTATTTTTGATAAATAATACAATAAAAGTATATAAATATACACTGTTTTTTATTTTATACACTAAATATAAACCATATTTCAAAATACGAATAAATTCTTAAGTATTGGTTTAATAAATTGGCATTTATAGGTAGATATATGTTAAAACTAACACGGAGCATGTGGCGGGGTATGACGCACCCCACGAACGTTTACACGCGTGTAGCTCCTGCGCCGGTTGACGCGACACTGCGGTCACGCCACTCTCCCCCCGCGGAGTACATTGGCTCCAGCTACTCGAAGCAACAAACCAATTGAGGGGCAAATTTGAAAAATACACGACTTCGCGCAAAGCATGGGCATGTCACACCCCACCACATGCTCGCCGGGTTAAGGTGAAATTGTAATACCTATCATCTTTAATTTACTTAATACTATTGTATGTACCATTTTATTACAAATTTTATGTGGAATAAATGAATATGAATATAAGATAAATTTGGTCAAGCCTAAACTACAGACAAAATGCTGACATTGTTAGTGACCTACGTCGGTTACTTTCACAGAATGCCTTACATTTTAAAACATTATCAATTGTTTCATTGCTGATAATATGTACTACTACTTTGTTGTGCAATCAACTCCGACAGAAATCGCAGTTAGTTATTAAGAACCAATATGAGAACTATCTTACTTAAAGCAGCAATGTAACTACGTTTTCAATCGAGAATTGTTAGCAACACAGTTACGAAATCTTAGGGCAGATATTGTGTGTATTCTGTGGTAGCGGCGGCAACGGCAACACAGCCTCGACACAGTGTTAATAAAAACCGGTAAGAGCGAGTCGGACTCGCGCACCGAGGGTTTCCGTACCATCATAATAAATACACTGCAGAGCAGAGCTGCTGTAGAATAATAAAATTATTATTGCAGTATTAGGTCAGCACCATCTCTTGGCCGATAGTGGAACTATTTTTTTTCTTAGGCCAGCGCCATCTCTTGACCGATAGTGGAACTAATTTAATTTTACTTAGGTCAGGGCCATCTGTTAACTGGTAGAGGAACTAATTAATTTTTGTTTGTTTTTTGAATTTCTAAAAAAGTGTGTTATATATTGAGACATCGTTTTATTTTTCCTGCAATCTTTACATAAACTACTATCACATAGTGTTGGCGATCATGCCAACCTCTTTTCTATACTTTTATAATACTTTTTTTATACTTCATTGTAAAGTACCATAAATAAACAGTTGCCGTCAAATCCGTCTATCATTCACACATAGAATTAGTTCAGATTTTTCTCTTTGCAAACTTCGGAGATAATGGGGGGGGTATTTTTTCTACATTTTTGATCATTAGTCGAAAACTATGCGGCCTAAAAAAAATAAAAAAATGATTTTAAATGTGCAAACAGCGCTCTTTCATGTGATACCACACATGCCCTATTCGCTTTTCAGTCCCTGTTGTAAAAAAATATTTATTTTTTTATTTCTTTCTTATACTTATGCAAAATAGTTGGACAAACGTCATCTTTAACTATTCCAAATTTCAAGTTGATACCATTAGTAGTTCTCGAGATATCCAGCTGTGACAGACAGACAGACTGAGTCACACCATAAGGGTTCCTTTTTACAATTTTGATACGGAACCCTAACAATAAAATCAGAAACTGTATAGAGCCACAACCCTAGTTAATTCTCTATGTTGGAAAATCAGTATTACCCCGTCACGTCACCTACATACAATTCACACAACGAGCAATAATGTTCACCGAGACCGAGGATCGACCTGCGAACTTTGGGAAGTGTGGCGATGGCAAAATGCAATTTTTGTATGGTTTTAAGCTTTAATACTAGTAGTAGACTAGATATAAAACGTTTTAAGATTACTTACTTGTTTGTAATTGTAATTTAATTTACTAATTTCGGAGAAATTAGGGGGCTGGAGTTTAACTGGGTAATTTTCCAAATCTATCTATTATCATATGTTGGGTATTCAACTTTTGTTTAAGAAATCAAACTCATCTTAATTTGCTCGTCTTTACGTTGGAATTTGTAGTGCTATTCACTAGAATTACTAACCCTGCACCCAATGGCCTAAATACAGCCGGGTGAATAATGTTTAATTCCTAAGTTATTTGTTCCGAAAATTAGGGGTTGATATTAGGAAATACATATGAACCTAACATCAGCCGGTCATCAAAACTTTACGGCAATATACAGGGTGTTCTCAAATATGATTTTAATTATCATGTTTTTTTTATATTACTAGTAAAAAAGTAATAATAATTAAAATCATACTTCTCTTCAGTCATAGAAACAGAAAAGAAATTCAATATAAAAAAAATATTTATATCGACTTTCACTTATTGGAAAACGCTTTAAAAGGTCTCAAATAATTAAAACGATTTCGTACTCGTTGATTAGGTATATGTTAATTAAACCACAGTTAATTTTTTGTTACGCCATTTTTAATATATTTATATATTCTAAGTTGATTAATATCTACAGGAGAGGTATAAGTTTCAATGACTTGTTATAGGAATCATAATTTTAAAGCCTTTAGTGTTTAATTATCATTATTGAGAGTTTCCAAATTCATAATTTCAAACATGATTATTTTATTTTGTAACATCCTGTACCCGGCTGGAATTAGGGAACAAAGCGGCTGATATTAGGGCAAAGGCGGCTGGAATAAGGGTTTTTCGCCCGTCGTGCATTTAAATGCATCTCTATTTTTTTCCACAAAAAACGTAAAACTAAGTACTATTTTCGTAATAAAGATTAATCAACCTACCTAAAACTGTATCAACAATACTTTTAAGACCGCAATAATTGTGGCAACAACAGAGATTCAAAGTTGAAAAGTCCTAGGGGGGGCTGGTATTAGGCATATTCACCCTATGTAAAATATATTAAATTATTAAAGAGCTGATGATCTTCAAACGGCTGATCAGGTCGTGGTTACCCTACCATATACTTCCAATATCATTGAGTCAGATCCCCTCATCAACTAGAAAAGAGCTGATGACCTTCAAACGGCTGAACAGATTTTCATGAAACATGGCTAAACACTCGAGGTAAAATTGTCTATGACACAAAAAAAACTAAACGAAAATCGGTTCATCCGTTTAAGAGCTACGATACCACAGACACGTTAAACTTATAACACTCCTCTCTTTTTGCGTCGGGGGTTAAAAAAGGGATATAACTTACTAAATAAAAACACAAGAATTACTCACACACACTCTTTATTGAAACTTATCCTAAACTTATGTTTAAACCTTATAACAATATTACAACTTGTTTATCATAAACATGTTTATTCAATGCGTATTTCGTCTATACCAGAACCTTGCGCGGTAGTCGTCACTACAAGTTAGGAATGCAGGAGCAGTGCCCGAATGCACTATGTACCTGTAACAATATAATTAATGTAAATGAATATACGATGTCAAACAACATATTTTTGATGTCCATAATATGTTTAAAATATTGTAAGTACCAACATTTTGTCAAAATAAATAATTTATGTAACTGGTTCTCTCGTTTCCTTTCGGGGCGTTAGGACCAAGGTGCTAAAATGACCAAGGTGCTAAAATGACCAAGGTGCTGAAATGACCAAAGTGATAAAATGACCAAGTTGCTGAAATGACCAAGCTGCTAAAATGCCCAAGGTGCTAAAATGCCCAAGGTGCTGAAATGTCCATATTGCTGAATTGACCATAGTGCTGAAAGAGAAGTGAAAAAATAAAGTGTTTTGAAAAATGACCATAATGATAAAATTGCTTGAATATGAACTTTATCTCTGTAGCTCTCGCGCTAACATCATTGTTGTGCCTGTGCGAGCGCAATGGCAATATGTTAGCGCACGAGCGAGTATAGACGGGTCATTGTACAATTTTTTCTCAGCCTACGTCACCTATTACGGAGAAAATAAATAAAAAAGTGATTAAAAATATAGAAGTTAACCTTCTCCGTATTTATGAGATCCTGAAGTTATTCAAATTAGAGAAATGAAGTAATAGTACATTATGAGACAAGTTAGCTTAGGTTGCTCATTGCACACAAGGCTGTGGGTTGCAGCCCGAGCCGCAGGCGAGGGGGTAACTCAGCCGAGTGTGCAATAAGCAAGAGCTCACGAGTTTCATACGACGTTTTTCAACACATTTGCGAGGAAAAAATAAAGTAATTTATCACATAGCAACAAATATGGCAAAAGCAAAATATGATAATTATGGGAAAAGGCGCGCATGTTTTTTTTTGTTTTTTTTTTCACACGCCCAACGCAAGAATATTTTGCGATCAAAGGGGTGAGGAGCATACAGCCTACTACTAATACTTCAAAATTATAATTTTAAGTGACAAAATGCAAATATTTTATAACAAAATATTGTGAATTATGAATAATTTGATAATAATTATATATTTATTTGACTTAATTAAGGACTTACACATTTATTTATTCCAAAAATGTATATGAATTTTCAGCAGCATAAAACCTCTTTGTTGTCAAAAAAAATAACTGTATTACCCGGCTAAATTGGGAATGCTCTGTTTACTCGCATAGAACTTGCAGTAAGGTATTAATTTAACTTTGTAGGGTTAATTCTATTACGAACTAGTGTTTTATATATTATTGCACGCGTTTGTTATAGCTCGGTTTATGGCCCTAAAAGCGATGTAATAAGGCTTACTTTACGAGCAAGTGTGTTGAAAAGGATATTTTGCAATCTTGGTCATTTTGCAACCTTGGTCATTTTGCAACCTTAGTCATTTTAGCACCTTGGTCATTAGACTTCAAAAAGATATTAGTCATTTTGCAACTTTGGACATTTTAGCACCTTGGTCATTAGGATCCGAAAATATTAGTAATTTTGCAATTTTGGACATTTCAGAACCTTGGTCATTTTAGCACCTTGGTCCTAACGCCCCGAAAGGTCCCGTTTAATTATTTATTATCATAAAATAAAAATAAACTGGCATCGATGGCACTTCTTGAATGCCAAACAAGTGCATAAAGATGTTGTATCTTTTTTACAAGTTTATTAAGTCTAATATCTTACCTAACAGCCCCATTATGCCCCAAAGACATCAACTGGCATCGACTGGCACTTCTTGAGTGCCAAGTGCATAGAGATGTTGTATCTTATTTACAAGTTTATAAAGTCTAATATCTTACCTGACAGATTATGCCCCAAAGACATTAACTGGCATCGACTGGCACTTTTTGAATGCCAGGTGTGGCATCTACTGGCACTTTTTGAATGCCAAGTGCACAAAGACGTATCAACATAAAACCACTCTATTTACGAGTTTATTAAGTCTAATGTCTTACCTAACAGCCCCATTATGCCCCAAAGACATCAACTGGCATCGACTGGCACTTCTCGAATGCCAAGTGCATAAAGACGTTGTGTCCTCATCAGGAAACATTACGTAGTCTTCTGTGTGGTTGAATACCGCTTGGGCTAAGTTTTCTTGTTTACCTGTTTAAAAAAACTAAATATAATGACGTCATCATATTCATATATTTATTCACATTGAAACATGAGCAATATCCCACTTCTGGGATAAACGTAGAGCCATAGCCTCCCACCCTAGCCTAACGACATGTTTAAACGAGAATAGCTACTAATACTTAGTACTTGTTACTTCTCACTAATACCTTGAGTGCTTAGTCAGTGTGTTTATAACGGGTGTAACAAGACACTCAACGAAGCCGAAGTCCACGCATTCCGCCCATCATCAGGATCATTTTTGTCTTTTAGACTATACCTGGGAAACCAATAGCTACGAAGTTATTGAAGATCAAAGTCAATTTTTTTTTTTTTTATGAAATCTTGTTTTATTCGTTATTTCCTAATTTTTGCCTACAGAAACATTATCAAAATTGAACGTATTTCGTAACAAACAATGGTTTCAAAACGTCATCACTCAATGTATTTCATGAGCACGCACATAAACGTTGCCTTTCAACTCGGCCGCACGCAGCTGTGTAGCACACACTCGCAGACGCGGTCTTTTGTACGCGTTACATTGCGTGGTAAAGTATGCAATGCTATTTAACACCAAAAATTAAAATCGCTTCCCAGCAATAATTTTGAACAGAAATGGTACTGATGATGGGAAAAATACGTAGACCTCGGCTTCGTTGAGAGTTTTGTTACACCCGGTATGATAGGTATTAGTGTTAGTGACAAATACTTAGCTTAGTAGCTAATCTCGTGAAAAAAGGGCATATTGGCATAATGACATGTTTACACGACCTTAGCTACTAATGACTAGTACTTATCACTATACTAAGCTGTGTTTACATCGCAAGCTATTTGTGACAAGTAACAAGAAGCTCGTGTAAAAATGGCATAAAGCGATTGCCATAATTACAACAAACAATTAAAAAAAAAGAGAGTTGACAACAAAAACTGTGAAAATTCTTTATTAAAAAAATGTGAAAAATTTACCTAAAATCTTTTTCAATTTTATCTCGAACTGGACTCTATTTCCTTACAATTAAGATACAAAATAGCATACCGGTAGTGCCCGCCCCTGTGTATTGTATCAGACATCTGCTGCTAGCCAACTCCCACAACTTGATTGAAGAGTTCAAACCGGAAGTTAAAAGATACTGTAAAAAATACAGGATTGTTAGTAAAACAACAACAACCTCTTAGGAGTATATTACTAACATAGTAAACAACATTCCGAAGCATGAATAGCTCGAGATATACATTTTTGGTCACCCATCTTATGACCGACCTTTGCGAATGTTGCTTAACCCCCGCAATCACTGGTCCAGGCGCTAAACTACTGCGCCATTGAACTCCTTGCTTCGGAAGGCACGTAAAGCCGTTGGTCCCGGGTCCATTTAAAGTCGTTAACACCCGCCAATCCGCATTGGGCCCGCGTTGTGGTTTATGGCCCATCCTCCTTATCTACCCATGAGTACAATTTGTACTCAGTTCGGTTGGTGGTAGGGCTTATTTCAAGTCCGCCTGGCTAGCTACCACCATCTTACCTAAGTCTGGCCAAAGAATAGATGATAGTACGTACTAGCGTACAGAAGATGCACTCCACAAAATCGTTTAAATAAATTGCGACCCTTGCTCCAACACAATAAAGTGCAATTCAAGTCGTACAGCGCTCTCCTCGCCCCAAAACATCCACTTAGTCGTTGCCTCTCTTTCTATCGCGTAGGTCTTATCTTTTCTGATGTATGAAATATGTCCTCTCAGAGGACGCCGAGCGGTTCAGATTCGCGCGCGAAGTGACAGAGCCTTGGTCTGACGCCATAACAACAATTTAAAAATTATTGTGTTCCGGCAGTTAAAGGTAAGATAGCCAGTTCCTCAGTGATGAGGATTCCGTGTGTAGTGCGCTTCCACCTTCGGCCTTATCGTCACTTAACATCTTCAGGTGAGGTGAAGGCCAACCACTATCTCGCTGTTGACAAAAAAAACTCACTTACCTTGCTGTTTCTAGTAAAGGCCACTGAACAAACTTCGGTGCCATCGTGCGCGTTGACAAAAGTGTTAAAACATCTGTTTGACACTGTGTCCCATAACTTGACTGTCCCATCTGCGCTCCCGGAAGCGAAGTACTTACCGTTGGGGGAGAATCTGGGGAGATTTTTTTGATAATGGAGTTGAAGCGGGGTAGAAGTTTGTTTTATTTATTTTTATTTATTTTAGTTTATTTGGGAAACATACAATTTTACAGTACATTTAGTTTTACCAAATAATATAAAAGAGTGATCAGTAAAAACGATAAGTGGCGGTTAAACGATAAGTGTTAAACGATAAGTGTTAAACGATAAGTGTCGGTTAAACGATAAGTGTTAAACGATAAGTGTCGGTTAAACGATAAGTGTTAAACGATAAGTGTCGGTTAAACAATAAGTGTTAAACGATAAGTGTCGGTTAAACGATAAGTGTTAAACGATAAGTGTCGGTTAAACGATAAGTGTTAAACGATAAGTGTCGGTTAAACGATAAGTGTTAAACGATAAGTGTCGGTTAAACGATAAGTGTTAAACGATAAGTGTCGGTTAAACGATAAGTGTCGGTTAAACGATAAGTGTTAAACGATAAGTGTCGGTTAAACGATAAGTGTTAAACGATAAGTGTCTGTTAAACGATAAGTGTTAAACGATAAGTGTCGGTTAAACGATAAGTGTTAAACGATAAGTGTCGGTTAAAATAAAAAAATCCCCTAAACAAAAAATAAATCGTTGCGTCGGGGAACGGTAAGCTTGGTAACACCGAATATTAAAATAGCTTCCGCCCGCGACTTCGTCTCGTTTCACTCATTTCATTCATTCATTCATTTTATTCATTTATCTATCCATTCAATAATTCATTGACTTACCTAATAGAGTTAACTTGTTTCTTATGATGGTGCGTGGGTATAGGGCACACGAAACACTGGCTAGTCGTGACATCGTAAAGGCGAATAACGGGATGGGTGGTAGCCGCGATAATATGGTCGCCTAGAGGGTGGAATGCGACACTTAGCACTGGTTCAGCGTCCTGTAGGAAAATATTTTGTATGAAACGGTGTTATAGGATATTGTTTTCAGATTTTGTTTCAAACAGACAGACAACAAAGTGATTCTATAAGGATACCGTTTTTCCTTTTGATGTACGGAACGGAACCCTAAATAATGATAACGTTCGTTCGTTGTAGAAATTATTATTACTGTTTAAACCTCTCTAAAAATTTTCATCCGAAAATCAATTGCAAAAATTAAAATTTTACAAAAGTAGAAAAACGATGTCAGTTATATTACCAAAACTATGATTGTATTCGGGCAATTTTATTGGATAAAATGAAAGATGTGTAAACAATTCTAAGATACAAGTTTGCTTGGACAATTTTTTTCACACTATTCTTTACTTTTTCCTAAATGTTTTTTTTGTAAACAATAAAGTATGATTTTTTTTGTTCTTACACACAGAGTCTCTCATATCTTTTATGATTAAAGTTACCGGTAACTTGTTATTATTTCGAATTATGATCATAACGGCCCACTATCAGCAATAAAAATATTTCTGATTTTTTCCTAAACGTTAAAAAAAGTATCTTAAGAGGATTGTCAAGCAAGCGGTCTCCATACAAACGGCGATAACGTTTCCCACTCTCTAAACCTTAACCTACAGCAATGAATTTTTGGTATGTTTTTGAAATGCCTGAAAACTAGGGCTGTACGTTTTGATTTTTTAAATATCTATAATAGATTTCGAAATATTTGCATTTTAGTGATTTCATACAAAACACAGAAGTGCCAATATTTTCAAATCTACAATGAATATTTTAAAAATCAAAAGGTACAGCCCTAGTTTTTAGGCATTTCAAAAACATACCAAAAATTCATTGCTGTAGGTTAAGGTTTAGAGGGTGGGAAACGTTATCGCCATTTGTATGGAGACCGCTTGCTTGACAATCCTCTTAAAAGTTACTCATTTTTTCGTTAGCAGAAATAATAATAAATAATAATAAAAATGAAATGAAATGACAACTTAATTCGTTGTAACTTAGCCGATACTTTTTTCTTCAATTAATACATATTGTGGCATTAGTTAGCCGAGTGTTTAAACATTTGCGCATAAAATTCTTTAAAATTCTCCGTAGAAAACTGCAATTTATACTTAAACCCCTAACAATTAAATATTTTAGACAGTAATTTTAAATCAACTCACCGTGATTGATTTGTAAGCTTTCTTAGCAGATGCCTTGGTGATATCAAACAGCTTGATGCAACAATCTCTAGATGCAGACACCAGGATCTGTTCTCGAGGGTGGAAGTCCAGGGCTGTGATCTCATCTGTGTGATCGTACCTTTAGGAAAGAAGTAATATTTTATTTAATATCTTTTTTTCAAGTATTTTTTCAATGCTAAGAAAACAAAATAGAATTTAACTATGCCGTTGACGGCTATGGTCGTAGTTTGATGTAATATCCAGCAACTGATAAATATTTTAAATCACAGAAGTTATGAGGTTCTCTGTGTTTGAGAAAAAACACCAATTCCATAGGTAATGACCCGATAATAATACTTGGTTAATATTATTTACCAAATAATAATACTTGGTTTTACTCACAAAGTTCTGATTACCGGATGTCCTTGCTGTTCTCTCCCAGGATCCACTTCTTCGGGAGCAGATTTAGCAAGCATACGCTCCACGTCCAATATCTAGACGGAAACGAAATTTGTAAAACCGGCCAAGTGCGTGTCGGGCCACGCGCAGGGTTCCGTAGTTACCTTACACCATATTTAATACCACTATCATTTTTCGTCTGCAAAAATAACTTTGTTTTTCATAGTGTTTGTATAAATGACAAAGTTATATTTGTGGTTGTGGAAAATGTGCTATATCTCTAAAACTACCAACTATATCACAAATTTTCGTTGAAAGTGTTTATTAAGATCTACAGCATATTCTTATTTTTATTTTTCACTCTTTTATTTTAAAAGTTAGAGGGGGGGAGAGGACTTTACGTTAAATTTTTAGAGCCCATGGTCTAGTATTTTTAGAAGGTACTACATTCCCTCGTAGTCATTCGTAGAAGCTAGCAAATGTGTCAAAAACAGCCACTTTTAGCAGTTTTGCTATCTACTTCTAGCAGTGACTACAAGGGAATGTAATGATACCGTCTAAAAATACTAGACTGTGGGCTCTAAAAATTTCACGTTGAGTTTTACTAAAACTGGTTTGAACCTCTTAAAATGAGCTGCTGTTATTTCCGAAATCTACGTAAAAATCAAAACTATGGTTACCAATATGCCAAAATATTTAAAGGCCTTTGTTTATGTAAGTATTAGAATTACAATAATAATATTAAATTAAATTAAATTCACCGCGCTGGTGCCACTTTCGGTCATTGACCTTCAAAATTTGGCCGTAACCAATCAATTTTTTTTTATCCTCGTTACCAGGGATTGAAATACTGTTAAAAAATAACGATACAAAAAAACTAACGTTAAAAATACCGTTAAAGCATTTTATCGGTAAATTCACCGGTAAAAATAACGTTAAAATTATTGTACCGGTAAAATTACCGTTAAATATAGCGTTAAACTTTACCGTTACAATAGTACCGGTAAAATTATCAGTAAAAAAGTAACGTTATTAATTGGAATAGCGTTAATTTTAAAGTAACGGTAACAAAAAGTAAGAAATAACGTTAAAATTAACGTTATTTACTGAAATAACGTTAATTTCAATGTAACGTTATCTAAAGTAACGTTATTTATTGACATAACGTTAATGTTAAAAGTAACGGTAAAAAAGTAAGAAATAACGTTACATTAAAAAAAACGTTATCAATCCCTGCTCGTTACCTTAATACTGGCATCCACACTTCCCGTAGCGACCAACTGTCCGCAAGAACTGAACGCTCCTGAGCGGCACGCCATCTTGTGTGACGTCACGTACGCAGTCTCATACGTGGCCGGTTCAGGGGCGAGGGAGGAAGCGTCCATTTCGAACTCTAAGTCTGTTCAAATAGAGTTCGAAATTACAAGTCTTTTTGCGAAGAGTTGATAAAAGGATTTCTTAAGGCTCCGTTATGCGAAATCATTTGTCTCTGTCTTTTTCTTTACGTGTAAAGAGTATGGAAAATAACCTCACTTCTGCACTTTTTTCGTTGTTTTTTCATCATAATCTTTAGCACAATTATCTTTCTTGAAAAAAGTTATTGGAGCAACTGCTCAGTACGTTAAAGTGTATTTTGATGTAGAATTCAATACGTTGCCGATATTATTTACGCCAAAAATATGGCCCGCGACAAGCGCGTTTGATGATATTGTTCTTTTTTTACAATCATCTGTGAGGTTTATACGCAATTTAATACTTGTAGCTACTAGATAATCTCTTTAGCTTGTCGTATGTTTTTGTGGCTACAACTTTACGTTTTCTATATAAAAATATGGCCCGCGCAAACCATATTTTCCTATTATGGCCCCTTAATTCCAAAATGACTAGTTTCTTCGCAGAACGTTAATAAAAGGGTTTCTTAACTGAACAAAAATTGCGGCCTGCTGATAATTTCTCTACAACGGACTGTGGTCTGAGCGCCAGCGGTCTTGCTTTTAAGGGCTTCCGCTGCGTTAAGCGGGTTCCTGCCACGGGAATATAGATTGCTGGTTTTCTACGGACAGATGCTTGCAGTGCATGAGTAAGCTCTAATCTATGTCGCCCCGCGCCGGGATCCCGCTTAACGCATTGGACGTCCTGATAAAAACTACACGCCTCGTACAAAAAGGTAACAACTCCTCTGGCACACAGATAGTAGATAGCCTAGATTGAAACATATGATACTTTTTATCCCGATATTCCCACGGGAACGGGAACCACGCGGGTGAAACCGCAGGCGGCCGTTAGATAATAATAATCTAAACTTACCGAACCCAGTGGTGCCAAGTAAATGTTCCGCCCCACTGGAAGCTGCGAGACGATCCTTCCGGTCAGGTTCGTGTTGCAAGCCCACCATCATTAGATTCAAAAGACTAAAATAACAATGAAACTAGAAATTATTATGTGTAAGCTTTCTGTACCTACTATAAATAAAAAAAAAATAACCCTTAGTCCGCATAAGACCGGATCTGGAAAAATGAACCAGCACACCAACCACACCAACACTATGTTCCAGATCCGTCTATAGTCATATTAGTGGACTTTTAGGAAAATATAATATTTATACACAAAAAATATTTAACACCCCGGGCAAATTTATCACACACCATAGGTAGCATTTCTGCAGATAAAAGGTTTAAATAAAAACTTTAACAACTTTCAAACACATTTTATTTTAGTTAGGTATCCCTAACTTATGCTGATTATTTTGTACTTCTTGAGTTAGATCTCAGCCGTACTATCATACAGTTTTTTTAACCTTACTTGTCTATTTGATAAGCAATTTTCACCCAACTCTTTATTCAAAAAATTATCAATTATATAAAAAACCCGCCTGCATAAAAAGACAAGTCGACTGAAAAGATGGAAACAAGATTAAATAAATATTAAAGGCAACATGTCATAATAACATGCAGTCGGAGGCATGCATAAAGAAAGTGACATTATGAATGATTGAATTATATGCCTCCGACTGCATGTTATTATGACATGTTGCCTTTAATATTTATTTAATCTTGTTTCCATCTTTTCAGTCGACTTGTCTTTTTATGCAGGCGGGTTTTTAATTTTTTTTTATTTATCTCTTTTTAGTTATTATATTTTACGGTCATGATATACCTTTTTGAAATCCTTAAAATAAGCCCTTTAATTTGACACCCATATTGCAGTATTCTAAAAAAAATTTTTTTTTTTCACTACGTATAATAGCACCGTACAGCCGCCATGTTGGTTTTTTTATAACGCCACCTTCTTAAGAACACTTGGGCTGAAAAGACCAATCTAACGATATCTTAATCATAGAAATCCGTTCAGCCGTTTGAGAGATATGAGTCTATGATGAAATACATAACCCGCAGTCGGGTAAAAATAGAACAAATAGTTTTCCACATTAGTGACAATTTGATTTTATAATACAACTTATGTTTAGTTAAACAGTGTTTAAAAATCTTTTGTAATAACATGGCATATTTTTAAATGATTTGAATTTAAAAGACATTATGATGATAATGATAATGTCAAAAGCTGTTTACAAAATAGGACATGTAAGGAGAAACATACTGTATTGGAATGTTTTTATTTTACTGGAATAATGTAAACAGGCAGGCTGATTATCTAAATAGAAACTATTTAGCGACCGGATTCATTTGACATACATTGCTACTTTTCTTTGCCATGTTTTTTTTTAACCGACTTCATCAAAAGGAGGAGGTTCTCAATTCGATTGTATGTTTTTTTTTTATTGTTGTTCGCGCGTATCTTCGACATTTATGGACCGATTTAGATGATTCTTTTTTGTTCGATTGAGTTTTCTTGCGAGATGGTTTTTTTCAAATCGGTTCAGTAGTTTACAAGTAATCCTGAAAATACTATGATATTAAATCAACTAACTTGACAATTTTGTTATTTATGAACCGAATTAGATGATTTTTTTTGTTGGGGAAGGGATACCTTTGTGTAGTCTTTTTAGACTTCAAAAAAAGGAGGTATTCAGTTTGTATGTATGTATGTTTCTCCGCGATTATCTCACGTTTAGCTGAGCCTAAACTACTAAATAACTACCTAATACAGAAGGTACTTACACTAAAAATAAAAAATAAATGTTTAAAAAACAAAAAAACCGACTTCATAAAACCTGCCTCTAAAAAGCAAGAAATAATATACAAATCATTAGATACGCATTATTATTGTGATAATAAAACACGTCAATTGAAGTCGGGTGGGGCTTTTAGAATAAAAAAGGATGAAGGTACTCCAGCCCCACCCGACTTCAATAGACGTGTTTTATTATCACAATAATAATGCGTATCTAATGATTTGTATATTATTTCTTGCTTTTTAGAGGCAGGTTTTTTGAAGTCGATTTTTTTGTTTTTTAAACAATTTTTTTTCAAAAAGAAGAAGCAATGTATCAGATTCATGTGTCAAATGAGGCCGGTCGCTAGGTGGTTTATAATTAGATAATCAGCCCGAGGGCCTAATGTCAATTTAATCACAAGCATTGTAACTCACCGGTCACTCGGTGGGCACGGCGGGTCGGCGTGGACAGCAGCCGCTAGTGTAGCTGCTATGGCTTGAAAACCATCATAGTAAAGTTGACTGAAATAACAAAATTATTAATGCCTGGGGCCCTATTTTTGAATCCTTTGACTGGCGTCGAGCTCTCTTTTCTACTGATTCTCATTTGACATTTGACTCAAATGTCAAACAAGAATCAGTAGAAAAGAGCGCTCAACGCCAGTCGAAGGATTCAAAAATAGGGTCCCTGGTTTATACAGGGTCAGTAACATGGTAGTACAGTAATCCAGTCCAGCGCTGACTTGCTACTAGGCTTGTGTAGACACTAGTTTCAAACCAGTCCAGTGCTGATGCTGACTTCTCGCTCGCAAGTCAGTCTAGCTGACTAGCCCCCCCGTGCTAGCCGTTTCGAGCACATTATGACTTACTGCCGATCCTGCCTACATGCACCCAGTTACTGGTTCCGAAATTCAGAGTCACTGGGTTCAGTCACTGAACCCAAATATACCAGCTCTTATTTAGCCCGTGAATCTTATAAAAAACAAGTTATTTACTAAAGCATTAAGTTCTGATCGACTCTATTGACAAATTGATGCGAGAAATAATAACCTTTGTAAAAGGTCACGATGTTTTGTAGTGAAAATTGTTACAATTCTAACCTAAAAGTGTTCGAAGTTCTGTGTGAGATTAAAGTACTTTATTCTACAATTAAATACCAAATAATAGGTTTAAAATGTTAAACTACATAAACAGAACTCAATGAACATAACGTTTTATGGCAAATGCGGAAGGAATATTGTTTTTTAAGTAAAAATGTATGCGTTAGAGAAATGTCCATTTATACCTTATCATCATGCGATATAGCAACTCCCGGTTCTTCACAACATTTCTTGTATCCACATCAGTACTGTTTTCTTTCATTTTGTCGAATGAAAGTGTATTTAATTCCACTTTTTCAAGATAACTTGCACCGGCTAAAAAGGTGACCACAATTTGTTTGATTGACAACAAACAACTTGACGTTTGTGACGTTTTTATTTTTTATTGTCTATGGAATATAATAAAAGGTGCGGTCTACCTACGCGATTACAAGGAACGATTTAAATCGATACTTAACGAGATAGGCTGTTGATTCAACAATAATCTAGGTGATAATAAGCTGCTGCAAGCCAAATTCTGCTTTGAAAAGGAGTCGAATCAATAGATACGCACATGCGCAGCTGTTTAGGTCTTGAATCAATGAACCATCTCTCTAGGGATATTAATCGATAAAAATATATCTACTCGATTTTATCAGCAATTGAATGTTTAAACTTTATCACCTCCCTCTCTATACCTGTCAGTTGTTTGGAAGTTTGTCCTGTATTTTATTTATTTCCTGCAGGTTTTGCTAACAGGATGCCGGTGTGTGGAGCTGGACTGTTGGGATGGGGACGACGGCAGCCCTGTTATCTACCACGGGCATACCTTCACCACGAAGATTCCTTTCAGGCGGGTCGTGGAAACGATCGCGAGGTATGTAGTTATAGTGATGTGCATTGTGTCGATGATTATCGAGAGGTGTGATTACGATGGTATTTTCGATAATCCTAAATTCTGCTGAATAAATAAATAGTAAGGTACCTAATGACAATCATTATATTTTTGTTTAGGAGTGCTTTCGTGGCGTCTCCGTATCCACTGATCCTAAGCATAGAAAATCACTGCAGTCTACCGCAACAGCAAGTGATGGCTAGCACTTTTGAGGTCAGTACTATGTTCACAGTTAGATTAGAACTGTTCAACCATGCCATGCAGAATTTAGACCTACTTAGTGGTACTGTAAAGTTCATTATCTGATGAATTAAATATTACGTACAGCACAGCCGGATTTAAGGTTCTATGTACTTGCATTTTTTTAATATTCATCAAATTAGAAATATAATATATACCTACTTAATTGATGAATCTTCCTTAGAAATTGATGTTAAAAACAAAACTCAATAAATTCATAAATGTCATACGGTCACCCGTCCATTGTCCTCTCCTTTAGTTGCTGCACATTTGTATCTGATACTGTACTAGTTGCCTCTTCATCCAGGCAGTATTCGGAGACAAGCTGGTGACGTCGTTTTTGTTCGAGGCTGACTATACTGACGAGCCGCGACTGCCTAGTCCCGAGCAGCTCAAATATAAGGTAGGTAACATTTCTCAATTTTGTACAATCAGGGATTAAAATAGGTACCATAAAAAAATTATCGATACAAAAAATACCGGTATTCCGGCTAGTATCGTTGTTTTACCGGTTTTTCTTGCCGGTTCTTCTCGTTACAAGGTCTCCCGCTCAGGGTTTGCGAACCGATGGCGTAGCTTCTTTGACATTCACAAGTGCTTGTAACAGCTTAGACTGAATAAATGATTTTTTGATTTTGATTTGATTTGATTACCGTAAAATTGCATTATTTTACGGTAAAATAAATTTATTTTTCGCTAAAATATATGTTGTAGTAACTGTAAATATGTAATAAATATTTACAAAAGCAAATAAAGCTTATTTCACAGAATATATAATAGTACTAACGTACAGAAGTCGGTCCCCGCGAGGACCATCAAATAATAAGCTACTCTCGCTGCACGGCAATAAAGTACAATTTCAAACTGCACAACGCTGCGTGGATAAAATTATATGCACCTACGAAGAAGAAAGAGAGGCGTCTCTTTCTGTCGCATAGCTCTGTCTCAACCGACACATTTCGGGGTTGCTACTCGCTAGTTACTGATATCATAGAAAACATTCGTTATGCCCATGAATAAACAATGAAATTACTAATAGGTACCTACTTATAAAATAAAATAAATCTACCTAATAGGTGAGCTGAGCATATTTAAAGAGCATAAATAATAAGTATTTCTAAGTAGTTAGAGAAGCTCGATGGCGCAGTGGTAAAGCGCCTGGCCCAACGATTGCGGAGGTTAACAACTTTTGCAAGGGTCGGTTATGGGATGGGTGAAAAAAAATTGTATTTTTTAGCTTTTTTCTTTACTGGTGTCATATTTCAAACTTCGATACAACTAAGTATGTAAATATGTATGCAAAAAATACAATAAACTTTGGTAGGTAGGTAGGTACGTTAGTAATTAAGTATCAAAAACGAAGTGCATGCAGTTTCGCATTCGGCGCTTGACTGACTCGTTTCGTTCGTGACGTTCACGCGCTACGCTCTCGTCGCTTGCACACGCCGCGCGTTTCGGTCGGCGCGGTGATATCCCTCGACAATGGCCCTCTTGGAGTGGGCCGCGAGCAGTAGGCTAATATAAAAGTTTAAGCGCGGAGTGATTACCCCCTGCTTATTTGCTTTTGACTTTGTAAATATGAACAAATCAACGTCATTTGAAAGTTAAACAATGCACACCAGCCATTTTATTGTACCCACTGCTGGGGCATACGCCTTCCTTGTAGGTGGATAAAAAGGATGGGCCATGACCCATCACGCGGGCCCAATGCGGGTTCGTGGGTGTTAATGACTGCAAATGCAGCTAAAACCAATGGCTTAACGTAACGTACTCATTGATCACAGAGGAATTGGCGATAGTAAATTTTTGGTCACCCATCCCATGACTGAACATTGCGAAAATTGCTTTGCTTCTGCATTTTTCTACAATCGCATGGCCATGCGCTAAACCACTGCGCCACGGAGCTCTTCATATTATACAATAAAAAGTATAAAACTTTATTTTAAGTGTTAAAGGGAATCCTAGATGAGACACTTATATTTTTTACTGTTAAGTATGTGTCGACTTTTTTATTAAACCCCAGCAGTATTTTATCTATTTTGTCTTCGTAATAAAATTGTAAGGCAGATAAAACCTATAGTCTGTCAAGAAACTCATAAAATGGAACTAAAAACTTGTTTTTAATATTCTGTCCTCTAAAGTGCACCTATTCCCCTTTTATCCTATTTATCTTATTTTATTTCGCCCAAGGTTGCCTGGAAGAAATTGCTATGTAGCAATAAGGCCGCCTATTGTATGTTTTCTTGTTTTTTCTGATTGTATCGTTTTTCTATCATGTGCAATAAAGTCTTTATTATTATTATTAAAATTTCCTTTTACTAGCAACACGTGGTTGTTGCATACAAAAGTAGTCAAGTGTTGCCATACAATAACACAAATGACAAATAAAGTGGCTCCCCCATTAATGAGTTTCTTGACAGACTGTATTTAAATAATGTATCTGTTTTATGCTTAAATTTTTAAATTAATAGGTATTATTTCATCGATAGGTGCTAATAAAGAATAAGAAATTGCTGCCAATCGAATCTAGTCCCACAGTGGGCCTCACTGGTGCCAGTTCGGCCCAAGGCTATGGCGGTGTACTGGCTAGTGCATTTCGGTAAGTGTTTTTAAAATTTTACTCAAAACAAGATATTCGCACGTTAGTATTACTCCGATCTCTTTATATTTTAAATAATTATAATGTTATTCAAATTTCCATTTTACGACAACTTAAAGTTATTTTCAACGCCCGATTTTTTTACCGACAACGGGAAAAGGTACCCTAAGTATGGCCGGGTCATAAAGTAACTTTCCCCGTGGAACGTCGTCATCGTCCGTGCGAACACCCATCTGAGAAGTCATCTGGGAAAAGATACCTTATGGCTAGGCCACCTTTCACATCGGCGGTAAAAAAATCGCTCGTGTGAACGAGCTCTTACGTAGCGGACAGCGGTTTCACGCCATTATTTTCGCGACGGAGAAGGTGTGTAAAGGTTGGAGCCGATCGGGTGGAATCGCGCTTGAAAGCGACAGCATGAACCATGGTTTAATCTATGCATTAGAACAGGCTTTTTCGCATTTGTTTCGCTTGTCGCACAACCCGGTATAACACAAGGTGTGGAACCCGATGTATAACATATACATTACGCGCCTGGAGAAAATCCAAAAACGGTTTTTGCGATTTCTGGATTATAAGGCCGGGCAATATTCTGAGAGTTACGAGCACCGCTGTAAGCGATATCACTTTCTACCTCTTCAAATTCGCCGTGAAGTAAATGACGTTTGTTTTATATCTAAACTTGTTAATGGCGCCATTGATTGCCCGGACTTATTATCTAAGATTGGTTTTCGCACTTACACTCTTGGTCTTCGTCGGCGTCCATTGCTTCATTTACCATCAGCCCACACAAACATGAGTGGGTCTCCAGCTTCCTCATAGGCTATAGAGAAATTCTAAGCATGCCATATTTTAAAGCATAATAGCAGCAATCAAACTTCCAGATATAATAATAGCAGCCACCATAAGCTCGTTACCATGAGTTGTTTTATGTGTGCGAGCCGGCGACACGTGTCTACAGCTTACACATGCCGTTAAGGCAAACCAGTGAGGGTAGGGTTTTAGACTATAGTCAGAAATTTAGAGCCTAATTGCAGCAATAAGATCCAAAAAAACCAACCATCACACTCAAATACTCTTGAAACTAAGAGCATAAAACTGTGTGCGAGCTGGGGACCCGTGTCACTGGCTTGCACAGCTGTATTTTCGTAATTATTTAAGCTACGATTATGTACTATACCTCAAAATTTTCAGCCGAATTGCAGCATTAGGCTCCAAATTTTTCAAAACTTTAACTCAAAAGGTTTTTGAGCTACGAGCCGATATCTATGTGTAAGCTGGGGACCCGTGTCACCGGCTGACACATGGTGAATTGCTGTAACTGTATATGTTAGAGTTTCGTTTTAAAGATCAAATGATATGTTATAATTGCAGCACACACGAGGCAAAATTTCAAAACTCTGGGCCTCTTAGTTTCGAAATTATGAGCCAAAAACCGTTTTCCCGCCAAAAAATTCAAAAAAATGGCTCGGAAGCGGCTAATCGCGCCGTTGCCGTTCCGTGCGCTACACTATTGCAATCGAATTTGAACCTAAGAGCTAGTATTATTTTGAGTCATTTTAATTTGCAGTTTTAATTTATGTACTGAGAATTTTAGTCTAAGAGGTAGGAGCTGATATAACTGGTTACCTAATTTAATATAAAAGCAAAGTCTATTTATATAGGAATGTTTATATCGCTAAGGTATAGGTACTTTATTTTATTTTATTAACACGTTTTTATTAGGTTATAAATTATGATCACTCGATCAGTTCAAATAGGGATGTAGCGATTATACAAAAACATCGTTACCATTAAAAAAAAGACCATAAAACCACAGGATTTTTTATTAATTAACTGGATAAAAAGAGATTAAAAAAGAACAAATAAACTTTTCACGCAGATGAAGTCGCGGGCGGTCACTAGTCGACTATAATAGGTATACCTAGGCACATTTGGAGCAAATATCAACATAACTAAAACTTTTTAACCGACTTCAAAAAGAGGAGGAGTTATGTATGTTACTCGATTACTCGAAGACTGCTGGACCGATTTGAAAAAAATATTTTTTGTTTGAAAGTATATATTTCCAAGTTGGTCCCATTATCATGAAGTCAGGATCTAATGATGGGTTCCTGGACAAATCAAGGGAACTCTTCAAATATTATAGGCACACCTATAGCAATTTTGGTATTTTCTTAAGTAACCTATGCATTTGCTTTCGGAAAGTACCATTTTGGTGAAATGGAACTGATGATGAAGACCATACATGATAATCGGAATTATTCAATACTAAGTTTCATTGGTGCGAAATGATTACTTTTACATGGTTGCATTAATTATTTTAAGCTCCTTAAAATAAAGTACCTATACCTTAGCGATATAAACATTCCTATATAAATAGACTTTGCTTTTATATTAAATTAGGTAACCAGTTATATCAGCTCCTACCTCTTAGACTAAAATTCTCAGTACATAAATTAAAACGATCGAGAGCGCAAATTAAAATGACTCAAAATAATACTAGCTCTTAGGTTCAAATTCGATTGCAATAGTGTAGCGCACGGAACGGCAACGGCGCGATTAGCCGCTTCCGAGCCATTTTTTTTAATTTTTTGGCGGGGAAAACGGTTTTTGGCTTATAATTTCAAAACTAAGAGGCCCAGAGATTTGAAATTTTGCCTCGTGTGTGCTGCAATTATAACATATCATTTGATCTTTAAAACGAAACTCTAACATATACAGTTACAGCAATTCACCATGTGTCAGCCGGTGACACGGGTCCCCAGCTTACACATAGATATCGGCTCGTAGCTCAAAAACCTTTCGAGTTAAAGTTTTGAAAAATTTGGAGCCTAATGCTGCAATTCGGCTGAAAATTTTGAGGTATAGTACATAATCGTAGCTTAAATAATTACGAAAATACAGCTGTGCAAGCCAGTGACACGGGTCCCCAGCTCGCACACAGTTTTATGCTCGTAGTTTCAAGAGTATTTGAGTGTGATGGTTGGTTTTTTTGGATCTTATTGCTGCAATTAGGCTCTAAATTTCTGACTATAGTCTAAAACCCTAACCTCACTGGTTTGCCTTAACGGTATGTGTAAGCTGTAGACACGTGTCGCCAGCTCGCACACATAAAACAACTCATTGTAACGAGCTTATGGTGGCTGCTATTATTATATCTGGAAGTTTGATTGCTGCTATTATGCTTTAAAATATGGCATGCTTAGAATTTCTCTATAGCCTATGAGGAAGCTGGAGACCCACACATCACACAAACTACCGTCATAACACCTTTATGTTGCGTGGCTGCGAAACTTATAATAGGTATAGTAGCGAACATGACTTCGACTTATTTATGACAAGCCCGGCGACTATCAGGCGAACTGTAAACTTGCATTACTTTCGGCAGCAATTCTGTGTGGGTGCTCAACCTTAATTGTGTAATAACAATAGCAACATATTACTTTTTGTTTTTATAATTTTTTCTAATGTCACTGGTTGTCTTTTTGGTTAAATTTTTATTTTTAGTGGAAATTTGTACTTTTTTGTGCATAATGCATTTTACTTTATATATAGGATACTATTGATATGTATATGTGGAGGTTTGTAATTGGCTTCGAGTAATTAATAATGTTTTTATATGCCTATAAAGCTGTAAACCTTCCTAAAATAAATAAAATAAATAAAATAAATAAAATAAATAAATAAAAACAACTGACAAGTCATGGTGGAACCTACTGCGGTGTTTCGCGGTGGCGAGGTATGCTACGGGCGTTAATACATTAATGTAACTTTCATTTGCTCTCTGAGAACAAACAAAAATGCACCTTAATATCTTGGGATAAGGTTTATTTTTGTCTAATGTCCAGGAGTCTGGTTACGTAACTCTGTTGCTAGCTATTCTCGATTGGAATCGATTGAAACCGCAGTTACATTGCTGCTTTAAGTTCGAATTTTGTCACATTGGTTCTTACTAAAGCAGCAATGTTGTAATGTAACTGCTATTTCTGTCAGAGCTGATTGCAACAAAGTTACAAAATCAGGGGGCAGATCATTTCGGCGCTGACTTTACATGTTCTCCTATTAGATCCAATGGCATCAGACAGACCTCCACATCTTTACCGGAACAGACCAACCGTACTAGTTCCATCATGTCCTACCAGTCGGCGGGCAGCTCACTCACTGAGTACTTCTCCGACGAGGATTATGATGAAGATGATGAGGACTTGGACGGTGAGTTATGTCACGAAATAGACTACAGAAGTTAGGCTTAGTTACTACGTGCCGTGTATTGTCAACCACACTGTCACCACTGGACCACTTAGGTATCGTTTACATTTTTTTTAGGTAGCCACACCACCGTAGTGAAGTTCTAATACCAAACTTGCATTTATCGATATCAATGAGCGGTTTTCTGACAGCTGAGAATTTTAGTTTATTTTTATGTTGTGTAGCGTTGTTTTTTTGGTGTTGAATGATAGTTTGGTTGATTTCCCTTGAAGGAGTGGTTTTTCGAGGTATAAAGGTACTTTTTCCTATTAATGATAAAATTTTATTGTTTGGCAGTAAGCCTCATGTCCTTTTCCTTATTTCCGTAAAAAGTTCATTTTGAATTTTCGCGTCATCGACTTCGCGAAAAAAAAAAAAAGAATTAGAATCGTATTTCCCACATATAATCGACTCCCCCAGGCCGCCCACTAATCGGGGCGCGTGCAGTTATGACTTCCGATGTCCAAGTCTTGATGTTGAGATCCTTTTCTGTAGTCCTCAAAAGTTGGTTAGTTCCGCGAAGTTGTTTGACCGTAGTTCCGTTGTGTCGCTGGCGTCCGTCGCTTCCTGGCGGGCTGCGCAGCGGGGTTTGAGTGGCGGCGGCGGTAAAGTAGGTCGGCGGTCAAGCCATACCCATCGCTGAGCTCTCGTTGGACCTGCCGGAAGGCGTCCGAAATCTTGGAACGCATCAGAAAAAAAGTCGAGTCGTTGAACTTTCAAAATATCAGCTGGTGTGATTCAGACATTACCTATTTAATTCTTCCTTCGAAAATAACTTCATTTTGATATATTTTATTCAGACCAGTGTCTGATTACGCTAAAAGTATTCGGCCTTTTGTAGCCTATTTATTCAGACCATCGAATTTGACCAGGTTTGTTGATTTTGTACTACAGATTTCGTTTCCTGGAATTTTGGAAAATTGTTTTATCACGGTACCTATTCGTTGTTTACAGGGATTTCTTGGCTTATTTCGCTGCTAAGAGAAGCTGCTGAGTGCTTGTACCGATTTGGTGGATTTAAAACCATATTTATCGTTTCACGGGGAGCCGGAGGTAACCTGAGACAATCTATACTTTATTGTTATTCCCTATTAGGTACCTAGTTTTAAATGCCTGGAATTGGTCTAATTACTACTCTCAATTTCAAATCTTTTAGAGTGTAAAAGATCCTTGCAAATTGAGAGAATTATTAATCTAACTTAAAATGGACCGTTGCCTCGGCCATCAGCCAAAATATTTTGACCTCTCATCTCTTTTTTTAGTCAAGTTAAACCTAATTTTGGCTGCAGGTAGAATCGTTAAACAGAAAATGCTTTCATGGATAATATTTATTGTCAAAACCAACACTTTAAACAGCAGGAATAGTTAGCTTTCTTGTAATAATTATGTTCTTTAAAATTATGAGCTATTAGTAAAATCTATGGGTTGATCTGGGTCGCCGTTGTTAACCACAGTACTGTTCCCCGAATACAGGTGAAGAAGCTTATACGGGGCCACGTTCCCAGCCCACTGCTCCGTTCGTCCAAGTAGTCTGAAGGCTAGACGGCGAGAGAAAGAAGTCGAGTTATATCCTGACACTCGTCACTCGCTAACGGCTCCTAGGAATCAATAATCAGCAGCCGTCGAATCTGTTCAAATAGGTACTATTTAACTGTAAAATCTACCTAACATTTAAACTAACCGAAGCGGCAAGTAATCCTCGGCAACAAATAGTCTCCGGACTCGAATATTTAGGCATTCTAGTTAAGTCTCGAGCTAGATTTTTACAAGAAACTATTCTGATATCCTTCGGGCAGGCATTCCTTACCCACATTATCTTTGAGTTAGTTTTAAGAGTTAACCACTTTTCTTATATAACCACTGGGGAAGCAGACGATATTTTTATTGTGTTATTTACATTTGTACCTCAGTGAAAATTCAGCGGTTAACAGTCAGTGATTGCAAAGATATTTATTATTATATAGAATCAAAAGGAAGTTTCAATAAAACTGTATTTTGGTATTTACCTTACATGTAGTTGTGTTCTTTATTTTCCCTGAATATGTCATTATGGTAAGTACCGCATGATTTGTATTTACTTACTTTTCTTGAACAGAGGGCAAGAGAAAAACTACATTACAGTTGATAGATGGCGCTATTCAACTAGGTAGTTTTTTTTTTATTTTTCCTAGCAGCTGAGTATACCACTTAATTATTCAACACTTGACACTGGCAAAAAGTACCCCCTGAAGAGGAGTAGATTGCCATAATAACGTCAAAAATTGGCATTTGACTCCTTTCATCCTTTGCTTTTTTCTTAAAAAGTTACGTACTTAGTTGAACAACGACATCTAGCCGTCTTTTAGGTACTATTTTTTTTAAATTGCCTTTTGAAAACCGCTCATTAATTCGTAAGATGACATGTTACACATCACTTTAGTCGGCAGTGGTGTGGTTCCTTAAAAAAATGTATAGGAGTAATTTTATTATCCTTCAGAAACAGTAGTTTTTTTCCGGGATGAAAGTTCTTACCTTATGTCTTTTCTGTATCCTGACAACGTGTAGGTTAGGTATACAAAATCGGTTAAGTGACACGAAAGCGTAACTAACAAAAAAACTTATTTTCGCATGCGGGCCATCAATTTATTAAGTTTTGTTTTCACTAGATCTTTATCATTAATTAGTGACCTCCCATTTTTTTATTTCAGAGAAGGAACTGCACAAGATCCTCAACTTTATGGAAGACAAGTGCGGTCGGACCTCTCTTTCCCTCTACCAGAGTTTCCGAAGGAGTGAGGGAGATGGAGAAACGGTGTCTGGGAGTGTGAAACACGCGAACACTAGAAAAAGAAGTAACCAGATTGCCAGAGAACTTAGCGATATGGTTACTTATGTACAGGTGACTGCTTAAAATATTTTATTACCGACCCCTATAGTAGCTTGCACCCGCGACTTCGTCGAGGCGTGGACATTCGAAAAATCTCTAGGAAACCTTTGACCATGGTAAAAAGTATCTTAAGTTTTAATCCAAGTTATAATAGGCTATCTGTGTGCCAAATTTCATCCAAACCCGTCTAGCCGTGTTTGTCTTTAAAGTTGTCATTAAAATAATTAAAATGACAGGTTTATAGATAGGCACAACGAACGAAACGAATAGTGTGAACGAAAATAATAGTGATGTGCCAAAATAATCGATCATTCAATTAGAATGCTAGTGAGTTTCGCTTCGCTTAACCCTTTTCACAATATGTTTAAGTTAAAACTCCATTCAAATATAGCTCTTTTTCCGTAGGCAATAAAGTTTCGTGGCCTTAACCCCCTATCGCCACGAAGCAGTATGAAACAACCCAGCAATGTTGCGAAAGACAGCGCGCCTTGTAGCAGCTTCGAGTCTTCTGAAAGCAGTGATAGTGCTGGAACGGTAAGTGAACTATGTAATGAGAGCTTTTCAAAATGATAAAAAACTGAAGGCTCTATAGATCAACGCCATCTAGTGAGGCAAAAAGTTACTATTATTTTTTAAATGTTACTTTGAAAAGCCCTCATTACATTATTCTTTACGCACCTAATTAAATTGATTTAATCTGAACGACAATAAAAACTGATCAAAACAATTTTAAAAACTTATCTGTCATTTTTGTCTCTGGACAAAATACAGACTTTAAATAATTATAATTTTTTTTTAGCAAATCGCCCAACAATCCCAGTCATCTGGCTCCAGAGGCCGTTGTCTGAACGCTCCAGCCATCCACCACCCTTGCTACCGATGCTCATCCGTCAATGAGGCCATCGGCAAGAAAATATGCAGGAAACATCCGAGAGCGTTGATAGCGCATACTGAGACACAGCTAGTCAGGACTTACCCCGCCGGGTAAGAAAATACTTTGTGTAGAGCTTTCAATAGAACAATAGTCAGATAGTCAGACTAAATATACTAAATATAGTCAGACTCAATTAATAAGATATGGAAGAGCGGGGCTGCCTGCCACAGGCATCTCGAATGCCTACTGGGTTGGTCCCAAATACTGATAAGAAAAATATGTATTTTTTGGTAACGATTTTTTTTTTAATAGATAAGTAATTCAATAAAACCCACTTCAATACATTATAGAAATAGAAATAGATTTATGTTGTGAACCAAATTAAATAACACAAACACAATAGGTACCTACTTAATTAGGTATTTTGAAAAAATAAATATATGTAGTATTCACTTCTCAAGCTTACGCGCTCACTAGACATGAAATAAAACACTTTTAACGGATACTAGCGCGGTTTTATTGAAAGTACTTTGGTAATTAGTTGGTATTTGGTTTGATTTTTGATTTTCCCGACGTTATTTCATCAAATATATGTAGCTTACTTCCGCAAACAAAATATGCAAGATGCACCGCCCGCCCGCAAAAATATGCACATGCACACCACAAAACATAACCATAACAACATTCCACTACATACAAAATAATCTTATGGTAAGTACCCCTCTCTATTAGTGATGTAAACTAATTGAAAAGTATTCAATTGCCAAGATTTGTTTCTCCCATTCCACGATTGGTTTCTTCTAAATGTTATAAATAAATAAAATAAAATAAAAAATAAAGAATAGATTCATTCATGGCCATGAATTTGACATGGGTTTGATCCCCAGCTGTGTGTTAAAATTTATGAATCGAACTTTTCTATCGCCTAACTCAATCGCTTTGACTCTGGCTTTGGTTTATGACGTCAGTGCACTGTCCGTCCTTGTCATCGTGTTATGATAATGACAAGGACGGACAGAGCATTGCTATCGCTCTGGCTAAAGCTTTGAGTTAGGCGGTAGGTCAGGGTGTGTTGTTCCACCGTTGTCTTTGATTTCCTTAATACAAGTGTTTTTGCTACTTTGGAATCTGACCAATGTATGTGATGTGGTCAACGATATATCAAAACAAAGTTTAGATGCGTTATGCGCCAACATCATGCAATTTAAAACAGCGACAGGCACTGCAGATTCACACAACATCAAATACCTAGTGGGACAAAAATGAACGCCACCATACGGAAACCCTGTCGTTAGAAAGAGATAAACAGACATCATAAGTGTCGTCTGATACTGCAGCGTATCAGACGAAACTTGGCGCGCGCTCATTGGCGCGTCTCACTCTTTGTATAAAAAGGGCCGATTAGAGTAATACAAAATACGAAAATACTTTTTACGGTTAAATACAGTACCTACTTACGTGTAAAATGAAACATTTTTCCGATCTCTGACTGTTGCTGTATAACTTGCACATCGTTTATAGACGCAGGAAGGCATTTTTGATCAGAATGTCACGGTTTATTAGTGTCTGACTGACGAGAGTGGAGTGTGTTTACGTGTCACGAGCCTGTGCCTGACTAATTGAAAGTCGGGCAATTACCTTACTTTCGTCTTGCCATTGTGGAGTGCGGGTAACGCATCTAAACTTTGTTTTGATATATCGTTGGATGTGGTCCAAAATTTAGCGAACAACATGATTATTTTTTTTCTTCTAGCCTAAGAATAGACTCGTCCAACTTCGACCCGGTGGTATTCTGGTCGTGCGGGGTCCAACTAGTTGCATTAAACTACCAGACAGAGGACGCCGCGATGGCGGTCAACGCCGCCATGTTTGAGAGCAACGGCTGCGTCGGGTATGTGAGGAAACCGCATGTCATGTGGGACCCGGCGCATATCGCTTATAGACGGTGAGATTGATTACTAGCTTAGAATTGTATTATTCTAATACATAATTAATGACACGGTAATTTTTTACTCACCTTGAATGGTGACTAATGCCCATTTGCACTAAACTTAAGAATCGCCTAAGTTCTTGCCTAACTTGTTTAGGCTACTCCTAGAAAAAAATTAGCTTGAACTAACCTTAAGCCATTCCTAAATTCACTTAGGACATTCCTAACTTTATGACCTCGAATAGGAAGCGCCCAACGCGTTAGGCGATACCTAAGTACCTAAGTAGTATTTTTGTGTTACAGCATGGAGGTTTCCTTAGCCTGTCCAACTTTACTTGACAAACAGCAAATTATAAAACATTTATAAAAGTATTTTTATGTCATTTGCTGTCATTTGTCAAAGTCATTCTTCTTCTTATTTTTGGTAGTATCAAGTGTTGAATAGTTCAGTGGTCTGTCTACGGGTTTGACAAATTCAAACAAATTTTGTTTTTTTTTTAAATATTAGATCAAACAATCTAAGTATCATTTCAATCGTTCGTCATTCGCTTTACTAGGCAATTCCCATGTTTTGTCACAGCTGAGACAGAACCGAATTTTTGGTTAGGCTGCTCTTAAGCTTAGGTGTATCTTAACTAGGACAAGCCTAACCCAAGTTTAGTGCAAATAGGCATAAAAGTCACAACTAGGCAAACTATAAGGATGATTTTAGCCCATGAAACTAAACCACTTTCTAGAATACAAATCAAAGAGATCAGTGATTGGTTTGTAAAGGATGACATATTTTGTGGTGTTTCGATTCGACATTCTTGTTTCTTGGAGAAATTGGCTTATAGTTTCATGGACTGAACACTTCCTTATAAAAGGATGGTGACTTTAAAATAACCCTGTTTATAAGCCTTCTTTCCTCTTGCTACAAAAGCCATATCTTTATATTTATATTTATTTATTTAAAGCACATGTTAAAGTATCACTTTCACATCAATAACTGAGATATTAGACAAAGTGTCTTTGACATTTTAATGCGACAGGACGATGTTGGAGAGTCTCTTAAAATCGAGTGATGTCCGAATATTCGGGCGGAAGCTAAATTATTTGCAAATTAAATACAATAGGGTTGATATTGGTACTTTTAGTAAAGGATTTTGGGCCATCCATAAATAACGTCACACGAATTTCATGATTTTGACCCACTCCCCCGTCCTTGTCACAGCTGGTCACATTTGTGAGACCCACCCTCCCTAGTGTGACGTCACATATTTTATAATTTTTCATAAAGAATTAATTTTTGAATTAAATCCGAAATTTGATTAATTTTAATTTTTATAATTTTGAAATGTGACGTTACGAAATTTAGGGCCCCTCCCACCCCCTTGTCACACAATGACACACTTCGTCGACCCCCTTCTTCCCCTTTGACGTGTGTCGTAATTTATGGATGACCCCTAAGCTTTTCATTATTATTAAAAAAATAAAAAAAGATACCTAGGTAAACACGGAAGATCAGCGTCGGAATGTCTGCGACACCCGACACATGCTGAGGAGGTTGCCTTTTTAGTGTCACATTCTGTATTTTAATTTAAGCATGTAATTTATTTTGTGCCGCTAAATAAATCAGTTTTCTATTCTATTCTATTATCTAGCTAATGCCACTTACAGGCACGCAAAGTTCCACCTTAATAATAATTTATAAAATGATACATGAATAAAGTAAAATATAAGCCAAAAATGTTACCTTCATGATTACCAATAAAAAGAACATGGTAAAGAAAATAGGTCCCAGAAACGATCCTTGTGGCACTCCTCTCCCTATTTCATAATACCCACTCTATAACAACTTTCTTTCGCATTTCTTTTAGTTTCAACCCCATAGACAAGGAATTCGATGGTATACACGCAGCACATTTAACTCTAGCTGTGATATCTGGACAATATGTTGCTGAAAACGTGTATTCCTTCTACAACGCCTTTGTCGAAGTTGAAATATTAGGGGTGCCGACGGATTGCAAGAAGATCAGGACTAAAGTCGCTAGAAGGAATGCTCTAAACCCTATATGGAATGAGACTTTTAATTTTAAGGTGAGTTTTAGTAAGCTAGTGTATTTTTCAAGCTTACTTTCAAACGTCATTATGTAAACTAAGACAGTATACTATCTTGGGTCTCCTAAAAATTAAAAAGTCACAGATGAGTCCACAGTAGGGTTTGATTAAAAGTTAGTTCAGTATCTAATTACTTGCTAATACACATAACTTGCTAATATTAAGTAAGTTAGTGTTGATGTAATTTTATAAGTCTATGTTGTTGCCAATAATCCTGTCACCCTGTTGTAATTATCTGGTACCTAACGATATAAGTATTTAAGTTTGTAAATATCGTTACTTATGGCTGTTACAGCTGATAAGTTTCTTGCGCCCGTTCTTCTTGTCAGCTAAAAAAGTCTGGAACGGGTCGTAGGAAAATATAGACGATTCAAAAGTGCTTAATAATTAAGTTTATTTGAATAAAGCTTATTTTGACTTTGACTTTGAATTTGTCAAAAAAAAGTTAACGCTGTTTTAGTAGAAGAAATAAAGAAGAATGATTTTTTTTACAGATAAATTTCCCAGAACTTGCATTCGTTCGTTTTGAAATATACGATGCTGATACAAACTATATGCTATCGCAAAGGGTCATACCACTTCAGTGTTTGAGGCCTGGCTACAGACATGTGCGGTTAAGGTATGTTGTATCATAGAAAACTAGTGTTTTTGGTTTTTATTTAAAGGGGAATTAATCAAAATAAACATGAATGGGTTACCATTAAATTATGGTAAGATTCCACAAAATGAGATGCACAACCCATAGCAGAGGTGACTGTTGATTATGTAACAAAATTTATAAAAGGCTGAATGAGAACATTGTTTTTTAATATACATAAATCTAATAATGCATGGTTAGGTACGAATACATTTTGTCGAATAACGATAATCTACTTCAGTTAGAATTTCTTTGAAAACATCATTTAGTTTAGCTGTTGACTGTTAGCGTCTTACCAGTCATACCTCTATCTTTAAAAATAATCAACTCTTAAAAAAACATACTTCAAAAACTTGTTTTCTTATCTCCCAGGTCTCCAACCAACCAGCCTTTGAACATGGCGTCTCTGCTAATCTTCTCCCGCTGTTGCGAGGAGTTAGCAGGAGAATCTTGCCGAGGAGACTTAGAACCAGCATCTCCCCATGACAGAAGAAAGATACACTTCCTAGTGGTGTACGCGGTGGCGAGACATGAGCCTTACTCTATATTGAAGGTCACTCAGGACACCACGGCAAATGAGGTAATATTTGAATAAAACTGCAAACAGAATTATTTATGTATAAGTTAAATAATATGCGACCCAAATACGAGCCTTGAGGTACTCTTGAGATAACAGGATGAATACCTATCTACACTTTCTAGTGGTACGTATATGCTTTGGTGAGACACTTACACTTTACTGAAGGTCACTCAGGACACAACAGCGAATGATGTAGGTATGTTTATTTTGAATTATTTGAGTTGTGGTCTAGTAAATTGAGTTCAAACTCACTATTTTAACAAACCTGCAAACAGCAACATTTATAATTATATAAGTTAAATAAAATGGGACCCAAATGCGAGCCTTGAGCAACTCCTGAAATTATAAAACGCTCATCAGGTAAGGACCCGTTTACTACAGTACAAAAGAAACAGGCACTCAGGTATGATGTAAACCAAGACAGCAGCTAGCGTATGTCAAATAGCTATCGATAATGTGACTGGACATTCTATAGGTTAATAATGAATGAGAAAACTCATCAAAGGCTATGGTGAAATCAGTATACTTAGATGATGTCATACTGTTTATCAGTCTGTACTGTAGCTATAAGATTTTGTAACGATTTTGTGAAAACAAATGAACAAGTTAAGTTTGCTTAGTAGCACCTGTAGCTTGAACAATACTTACTCACGCTATACAGTATTTGCTACTAAGATTCTTCTTTAAAATAAAGCATTAGGCACGCATCTTTGAGTTTGACTAGCATCTCGTGAGCGTGTCTTAATTTACAAATAATAGTTAGTTATCTTTAAATATGAGGAGCTTGATGTCGCAGTGCTTAGCGCATTGGCCTGCGATTACTGAAACTTAGCAACTTTTGCAAGGGCTGGTCATGGGATGGATATCCGAAAATTTATTATCCTGAACTCCTCCGTGTCTCGGCTACATTTGCAGTCGTTAGCAATATCATAACCAATCCTCATTGGGCCCGCGTAGTGGGTTATGGCCCATCCTCCTTATTCACCCACAAGGAAGGCCTGTGCTCCAGCAGTGGGGACAGTAAAATGGCTGATTGTGCAATGAATAATTGACAGCAATCATTGTTTTAGTAGGGTATTCTATATTTCGGGATGGATGACCAAAAATTTTGTTGATAAGATCCTGACAGGAAGGAATGGAAGAGAAGGAAGCACTGCACCGACCCCAAATAAATTGGGATAAGGGTAGGGAGATTATGATGATGATCCTAAATAGAGCACTTTTTCCTACAGGCTATAGCACAGTGCCTAACAAAAGCAGGCGTCTGCCGCTCATCCCGCGGGAACTACGTTCTAGTAGAGGAGCTCCCGTCCCGCGCGCCCACACAGCGCGTGCTAGCACCTCACGAGAGAGTGCTGCGAGTGGCCACGGCGCGACCTGGGGCCAGGCTGCTGCTGAAGAGGGTGGGAGACGACCCTAGTAGCAGAGCTTGGTTGACTAGCATTAGGTGAGTGAAGTAGGTAACTACATATACAAGTAACCAACCAATCAAAAAAAAAATTTGACTGCAATTGCAAACGCTTCAGAAGACAAAACACGCTATCATTCTGTGATCAGTAAAGTTTCGGTGAAATAGTGAGAAGAGCATATAACGGGTGTAACAAGACCTTCGACGAAGCCGAAGTCCACGCATTCCGCCCATCATCAGGATCATTTTTGTCTTTTAGACCATACCTGGGAAACCAATAGTTACGAAGTTATTGAAGGTCAAAGTCAAATTTTTTTTTTTTAAATTTTTTATGAAATCTTATTTTATTCGTTATTTCCTACTTTTTGACTATAGAAACATTATCAAAATTTTAAGTATTTCGTAACAAACAATGGCTTCAAAACGTCGTCACTAGATGTATCTCATGAGCACGCACATAAACGCTGCCATTCAACGGCCACACGCAGCTGTGTAGCATACACTCGCAGGCGCGATCTGTTGTACGCGTCACATTGCGTGGTAATGCATGCAATGTTTTTTTAACACCAAAAATCAAAATGGTTTCCCAGTAATCATTTTGAACAGAAATGGTCCTGATGATGGGCAGAATACGTAGATCTCGGCTTCATTGAAGGTCTTGTTACACCCTGTAGCTTTCTTGCCTATCGATGAACAATCACACACATGATGTCAGGTCGTAACGACGAAGTGTTGGCTCTCTCTTGGTTCATTTTCTTCCCATTATTTTCCCCTTCTTCCCCACGACACTACCAAGGCCCACTACTGGTAGTGTCGTCAAACCTAGAATACAAATTTACGTCGATGATATCCTTTTTCTTGAGTCGACGGTCACCTTAAATACGGGCAGCCCAAAAAGCCGCAAGCGCAAATCACTCAATAGCTCACTCTGAAGTCGGGCACGCAGGGCACCCAGTCATGTGATTTTCTGTCTGGTCAATACTGAAAAACGATATTTTTCTATGCGTGCGGTTATGATTAATTTCCATTTTGTCAATACCACCATTATCAGGGAGGTCTCACTCCGCGCTTAAGCTTTTATATTAGCCTACTGCTCGTGGCTCACTCAGTCGAGTCAGGGCACGAGGGATGTCGTGTCGGTTGAGACAGAGCTACGCGATTAACGCGACAGAAAGAGAAGGTGCATAGAATTTATAGGCATGTAGCGCTGCTCTATTTGAAATTTGTACTGTAATGCTGTGCAGCGAGAGTATCTTATTATTTGATTGTCCTCGCGCGGATGGACTTCTGTCTGTACGTTTACTACTATTATAATATTCTGTGCCATTATCTACTGCCTCGCCTGGGCTCGTTGTGGGGTATGGCCCACTCTCCTAACCCATCATAAAGAAGTCCTGGGGCCTTACTATGAGCTCTTATATTGAACTGCATAACATTTTCGTACTATGACCTCAACGGTTAGTATGAAAGCAGGCCTTAAGCAGTCCTGTTCAAGGCCTGCTTTTGAACTGAACTGTTTCTTATTTGCTGATGGTAAGCCCCCTGGACCCCAATCGCGGTAATTCTGAACGATAAAACCAAAAACGTTAGGTACGTTGTCATTTAGGTTATAATATTTACCTAAAAATTTTTGGTTTAGCTTCATAATTTTCACTTAAATTGTCCCAGATTGTAACCCTAGACTCCTTAGGCAGAGTATTCAACAATTTCACTACTACACTACTACTAACTAAAGCGAGTATTTTTCTGTAAATGAAACTGAAACGGTAACGGTTTAGCTTTGGTTTTATCGTTGAAAATTAGCGCGATTAGGCCCCTGGGATAGTACCTACCTATATCTTTGGTGGAAGCATCATCTTTAATATTACCGACCTCCGAGGTGCAGAGGCTTGCACTTTTTTTCATAGCCATCTTTGAGGTCTCTTATTCGATCCTCGGATGAGTCAAGATAGAAATCTATTTGTGTGTGTTACCACCGTTGTCTCTGATCTCCATAATACAAGTGCATTAGCTACTTTAGGATCAGCGTAATGTGGGTGAAGTTTTCCAATATTTATGTCTACATTATTATTGCAGATCAACCTCAACAGACCGGTCTCGCGACAAATCAGTGCCTTCAGATGAGGAGTCCAGTACCCAGGATGAGGAGCCTCGGAAACCGCCCGACAGCTTCCTAGTCTGCGTCCACAACGTGTCGCATGAGATACCTTACGCTATACTGAAGGTATGGTCACCCATCTCGTTCTAAGCCATTGACAACATTGCATTAAAAATCATAGTTTATTTTGCCATATTTTGTTTGAAAATCAAAGAAAGATCGCTTGTATTTTTTTTAAGTATGTGTCCAAAATTAAAAGCTTTCTTACCTTACCTTACCTTAGGCTAGCTATTATGAAGTTCCGGTCACCCATCTTGTTCTTTATTATGAATATCATTATTTTTATTATTTCAAGATTTTATACAATGTACCTACCTATTTTTGAAAATTTTTGTCTGGTGACCACTTGACAGCTTTTTTATATGCGTGGCCACCCATCCTCTTCCAAACCATTGGCAAAGGGTGCAGCAAATAGTTTAAAGTTTATTTTTAAATATTGAAGACTTCTTCTTTCTAGGTACCCCTGAGTGCAACAGCATCATACGTGGTATACCAAGCTTTGACAAAAGCAAGATGCCATGATGATCCGAAAAGGTACGAAATAAAATAAAATAAATAGATAGGTACAGTTCAACGCAATCCTATTGGCCGCTGTGAAGCTAGTCACTATGCGCATCACTCGCCTCTCACCCACTTACATCGAAATTGTGTTCTACGCAAAGTCTCTGGCTATGTTCCGAGCCGCCATCAGGGGCGTCTCACTTCGCGCTTTAACTTTTATATTAGCCTACTGCTCGCGGCTGACTCAATCGAGCCAGCGCATAAGGGGTGGCGTGTGTCAGTTGAGATTTGAGACAGAGCTACGAGACAGAAAGAGAAGCGCTTCGCAATTTGAAATTGTACTTCATTGCCGTGCAGTGAGAGTAGCTTGTTATTTGACTGTCATCGCCATGGGGTCTCATTGGGAACATCAGATGTGGCTTAGTTAGCAGGGACCGCCATCTAGTGAGGTAAGTTTAAACTAATGTTGGAAAAATGGCAGTACCTGCTTCGATTTGTTTTTGTAATATTCAATACAGATAAAAAAGTCATGAAACTTTTAAATTGTTAAAACTTTTAAAAAAACTTTTAAATTAAAAATCACCAAATGCAAAATTGTAGTTTGTGTGTTGTATTTTTAGTTATTTCATCGTAATTTTCTCCCCTCCAGGTTCGTATTGGTGGAGGAGCTGGAGTGGGGAGGGAGGGCAGGCGCGGGCCCTCAACAAAGGGCGCTGGCAGACGACGAAGTTGTATACACTGCTCAGGTAAATTAGTTACAACGATGTATTAAAATTAACAACTAGCTATTTAAATTACTAGCTTTTTCCCGCAACTTCGTCCAGCTAAAAAATCCTTAGGGAAGCTTTGACCGGGATAAATCCAGGTTTAATTATCTGTGCCAATTAGAAATAAAACACTTTTTTATGGATTACAGCGCCTTTAATATTAATTCAGGTGTTATTTAAGAATTCTAGAATTTAAGACGTCTTAGAAGTGTATATCAGTGCCTTTCATGATCGGAATATTGACTATAAAATGTATTTTAGATTAAGACCATACTATAAAATATTATGACTGGGCAAGAAAAACACCGTATTGAAAACTATGACCGTGTACTATAAATTATGACCGTTCTATAAACATAACCGTACTATAAACTATGACCATTCTATAAACTATGACCGTACTACAAAATAAATTATGACCGTTCTATAAACATAACCGTACTATAAACTATGACCATTCTATAAACTATGACCGTACTATAAAATAAATTATGACCGTTCTATAAACTATAAGCGTACTATAAACTATGGCCATTTTATAAACTATGACCGTATTATAAAATAAACTATGACCGTACTATAAACTATGACCTTACTATAAAATAAACTACGACCGTACTATAAAATAAACTATGACCGTACTATAAACTACGACCGTACTATAAAATAAACTACGACCGTACTATAAAATAAACTATGACCGTACTATAAACAACGACCGTACTATAAAATAAACTACGACTGTACTATAAAATAAACTACGACCGTACTATAAAATAAACTGCGACTGTACTATAAAATAAACTATGACCGTACTATAAACTATGACCTTACTATAAAATAAACTACGACCGTACTATAAAATAAACTACGACCGTACTATAAAATAAACTATGACCGTACAAACTACGACCGTAGTATAAACTATGACCGTATTATAATATAAACTATGACCGTACTACGAGTATAAGCTATGACCATAATATAAATAAACAATGACCGTACTATAAACTGATCGGACTAAATACTATAACACAGAGTCACATAGAGTCTATATTTTTCGCAGCACTAACTAAACCCTTTTTTGACCGTTACTTTGTCCGTCACCCACCAGGCAGGTTGGAAGACCCTCGGCCGTTTCGTTCTCCAAGAGAAAGGTGTCTCAGTCCCGCTGCCGCGCCACCGTGCCGCCATCGCGCGCATACAGCGCGGCCTCAGCATGACCCGGGGGGCTATCACTGGTATGTACCGCCTCTATGGTCTAGTGCAGGGGTCTTCAACCTTTTTGAAGTCAAGGGCCTAAGGGTCCCCCCAGACCTACCGGTTTTCCTTTCTTTGCTTTGCTGTTCGGCAATGGACCGCCGGCCAAGAGGCTCATTTTCAATCTATCGCATATTTTCAATCTAAGTAGATTTCACATATATGTATGTTCTTGTGAGCTTTGTTCAGTAAACAATTGTTATGTTTACACAAAAATAATGATGCCACCCACGACCCGTTCACAATTTATATAAATATGTGATCGATTTATTTTTAGCAATCAGAGACCATGTTCAGGATGGCATATCTCCCAGAAGCTTCCTGCTTCGCAACCCAGACGATGATATTTGATAACACCAAGCTAATGGCTATCTTGCCAATTTGGTCTGGTTCCAATATGCGATAGATTGAAAATAACCCTGGTTGGCCGGCGGTCTAAACAGCAAAGTAGAACAGCAAAGCAAAGAAAAGAAACAGGTAGGTCTGGGGGGACCCTAATACTACTCTGATATTAGTTCGGTGGGCCGCAACACAAGAAAAACATTATATTCTAAACTAAAAGTGACTGAAGTCTTCTAATCAGTAAAGGTTATAATTTGTAGCAATGTGAATTTAATTTTGTCATGTCAATACAATGACGGGCCGACAAGGATGCAACGGCAGGCCGCTGGTTGTTTCTAGTGGTTCGCCCACCCGTGTCAGACGCAGGGGCTCAAGTTCGATTCCCAGGGGGTACAATTTGTACTCGGTTTGGTTGGTACGGCTTATTCTAAGTCCGCATGGCTAGCCACCATTTTACCTAAGTCTGACGTCATAACAACTATTTAAAAATTGTTGTGTTCCGGCAGTTAGAGGTAAGATAGCTAGTTACTCAGTGATGAGGGTTCCGGGTTCGGTGCGCTTCCACCTTCGGCCTTACCGTCACTTAACATCAGGTGAGGTGAAGGCCAAGCACTAACCCGTTGTGCATAAAAAATACCTAACATTATCAACATACATATCTTCTTAATCGGACCATGATCTGTGGTCCAGTTAAGTTTAATCTACAAGAATTCAAAACACAAATTGAATATTGCAAGTCAGCAGCGAATGCCTATTCACTTTTAAAAATAGTCAGCAGATCAATGTTAAAGATTAGGAATAAAAGTGGACCTAAGTTAGAACCTTGCGGAACACCTTAACTTGAAAGTAATGAAATGAATAGCCAATAGATAAGCGTTACGAGTTTAAGAACGGTTCAAAAAGTACGAAACAAGACGTTGAACAAATTTCCATTGATACCTAAATGCTGTGCTGTATTATCCAGTTAAACTTTATTTTGTAGTATTATTGATTCACTTGATCGAACGCCTTGGTAAAATATTATGGTTGGTGATATCAATGTAAGCCATTCAAGATCATGGAGTAGGTATTTTTTCCTTTCATTTAACAGAAATGACTAGGAAAAAATTTAGGAAGTCTACATTTTACTGGGAAAACGCTCCACGTGGCATCATGCGTTAAACAAAGACTACAGATTATGATGTAATAAGTTGTATTGTATGAAATCAAGCATGCTGCATTGCTGGTCATAACCAGCAATAGAAATTATTATATTCCACGCACGTAATTCTCTTCTTAAATTCTTGATACATGGCAGTGTGTAATCCGACTTATTTTTACGACCTCCGCGGTCGAGTGTGTAACTGTTTAATGGTATTGCCATCTCTGGGATAAATTCAAATTCTGCTTGGTATTTTTTTATATTATCTGTTACAGCTACATTACTTAGAACCGGAGCAATATGTGATATTTAAGTATTTTGCTTTTTAAACATTTCTCTTTCTTACAGGAGGATCTCCGTTCCCTCTAGGAGGAGCTTTCGGCTCCGACAATCCTCCAGAGGGAAAACCGCCTATGCAACCTGCCTACAGCGATCCTACACATTGCAGGTCATTAAATATTTACAAACTAGCCAATAAATTAGATTATCTCTCTTTCTCTAATCGTTTCCTCATTATTGACTATCGTTACTTTGGTTGTTTTGTATTAAACTTAAAGTGACAATCTAGCCGTATGCAATATAATTATTTGGTGTCATATTGAGTCAGCAAAATTACAAATATTTTAGGTAGTTTTAATAGTTCCTCATATTTTAGGAGCTTAAACACTTTGAAATAAGACTATTGAAATTACTACAACGTGTTAAATTGAATAAACCCAAAATTGGAATACCATTAAACTGCACAACTTTTACTATAGGACCGACTCCGAAGTCGCGAAAAAAATTCTGCTGTTTCATCATTGACCTTTATATTTTTACACTGGACTGGCTGCTGTCAATCTGTTCTTGTGCCTACTTGATTTCCACCATTTTGGCGCTGTAGGACGTAGCGTGCGTACAGGGTACTAAATCTAATGATGTGCTTATGTCGACGCAAATACCGATAGCCCTATAAACAACTTAAAACTTCCATTCAAACTTGTCAAAAATGCCACAATTAGATCTTTAGACGCACGCTAGTGGCGTTTCAAATAGGCACAAAAACTTTGCTGTCAAACCATACAGACAGCAAGTCCAGTTAAATAGAAAAAAAAATTCAGGTCAGTGTGTTTCATACTTTAAAAAAATCTGCTCTTATTGGAACGCTGTCCCTGTTATTACCGGAGACGGGCGTTAGTGCTGCGACACAGTTTTTATAACTTTTGACGTACAATTACTAAGTGTTACAATGTAACTTGTTCCAAAATAAACTATTTACTATACATTTTGTTATGTTCGTTAATAAATTTTCTATAAAACAGCTGATTCGTTGGTCCTATAGTAAAAAATGTTCAGTTTAATGGTCCGAAAAAACAGTTTACTATTTCAGGTTCATATAAACTAATGTGTCATTTCTCAGAGGTACAAATACAAATCGAAAGTAGCTAAATTTCGTTTTTATGTCCGATCTCTAAAAAGTAACCTAAGTCTAAAGTTAACTGTAAAGTAGTTAGGTAGCTTGTTTCTTGACGGTAAAAATGCTTGCAATATTTATTTTTTTCTTTTAGGAGGACATCAACAGCTCCTTTAGGGAAGGGCATCGGCCGGGCAAAAGGGCATTCTGACAAAGACATGAGGGCGTACATGCAGAAGCGAGCCGCGGCGAGAGAGGTAAGTAGATTTACCAAATTAATTGACGTCAATAATTTTGAAATATGGAGTCCCACAAGGGTGCGTATTAGGTCCTCTCCTCTTTCTAATGTATATTAATAATATTCCCGACTTTACAAAGCATTGCTGCATCTTATTTGCCAATGATATTTCTATTACAGCGATAACTGATATAAAGGTCATTGGGCATTTTGTTGAGGCATTAAAATTTGACCTACGGCGTATAAAAATGAAATAGGGCTGGGTAATGTAGATAAATGTATCTGCTACTCAATGGTATGGGTCGCATTCTTGCAGGTTATGTTTCATTTATTATTATATCATAGCATTTCAATAAAAAAAAAAAAAAAAAGTACAAACGTTTATTTTATTATGCTTGTTGTACCACACATTTTCACAATGCTGAAAGTAAAAATTTCTGTTTTATTAACAAAAGTTTAATAACATTAGTCATATACTGACACCCATACTGTAAAATAACTTTTTCACTCCTCTTGCTTAAAAAGTCCATCATTGTAACGTACAAGAGCCGAGTTAAAATAGCATAATAACCCCTAGGGGATAAAGTTTTTTATTTTTTAATGTTTGTCTATTACCAATGAGCCTACTAAAACGAAAAAGTCTTTATTCATAATCACGAAAAAAATCTGGCTCGACTTAATACTGTTTCTCATTCTTATTTTTGAAAATGGAACTGAAAGCATCTCTTCGGTGAAATCATAGACTTATTTTATACTCTGTGCACAGAGTGAATCGTAGAATGCGTGATTGTGTTGAGAAAAACGAGTGGATTCGTTTACGGAAGTAGGTATAAACTATTTAAATTGTATTTTATTTTCTCGCAATCTTAGTGAAAAGTATAGTGTAACACACGACGCTAAAACCCATTGTAACTCGGTTTCTATTTATTCCTTCGCTAAAGCTCGGGAATAAAACTACCTCGTATGCAATGGGTCTTTTTAGCGTCTTGTATAACAATCTACTATTATCTGCCGGTCGATACATAAAAAAGAATACATAATATTTTGAAAAGTGGGATTGAATTCTTCAATTTAAAACTGGTTTGGTCTCTGACCGCGAACTTTCATCAAGTAGGTCAAATATGCCCAATGACCTTTGTCATCGAATAAACATTGAATGGTACGTCACCATGGCTATTGTTCACACAGGTACATTCAGAAGGCGAAGCGACCACAGGTTTGGGCGGGTCTCTAGGGGCGGAGGCTTTGGCCGCGCAGGTGGCGCGCTTCAAGCGCGTGTCGCTCAGGAAGCTCAGGGCTTGGCGATCCTGAGTGTTGCAGGTAAGTTCGCAGAAAAAAGGGTGTAAGAAGACACTCAACGAAGCCGAAGTCCACGCATTCCGCCCATCATCAGGACCAATCGGCAGCCATAATCCTTAAATAAATTCAACTTTTCTTTGTCTCATTTAGAGAAAAAGACAATACTGCTAGCAAAGTAATTTCATAGCCTTTACTTTTCGAAATCCGTTTTCACTTATGTAACAAACCTGTCTGATTTCAGGTTTTCCGCCGGCTAGGCAACAGATTAGCCAACCACCGTGCCTCTCTTTCTTCAGAGCTCGGCTCCATCTGGGACTTCATAAGGATAGACAAGGACAGAAGACGATCCGCCCCCGCCGCTACAACTTACGAACCGATCCATCCCGATACCCGATCCCCCGTAAGACTAGCCAGAGACCTCCTTCAAGTTGTACAGGGAACTGTATTAAAAAGATTCGATGATACACCCAAAAAATGTCCTTTAGTCAAAGAAGAATCAGATCTCACGAGCTCAGACGATGAAGAAGGCGATAAAAGAATAGCAAACCTAATAGATTTCTTCTTCACTATTGTCAAAAGTCAGAAAGATGAGAGGAAAGGCAGCGGTGGTAGCTGTTTCAAAAGCGACAGCAGTCCGACGGAAAATAAACTAGAAACTTACATACCAACAAGAGTGAACACTGAATTGGAGCAGAAAATGGAAACGCTTATAGAATTCTTAGCTGCTTCCGGTTGTATGGATAAAGAGGAGACGGCTTGTAAAGACAAAAAGATTACTTTAATGGAGTTCTTATTCGGTCCAGAAGAAGGAAAATGGATAGATAAACCTATTATTGAAATAAGAACTGAACCTGATTTTGATAAAGGGATCAGTCTTTCCGAGTCTAATGTAAATGTTAAAAACTTGTCTTACATAGATGAAACGCCGGATGAAGAAGGCACTGAAACTTTAGTTGAAATGCTTATCAAATACATGGAACACTATGGGAGTAGAGATAAGAGTTTTAGAAACAAATCAATGTCGGTCACACCTTCTTTGTCAGAAAAGTCTAAGTCAGATGTGACTATTAGTAGATTGGAGACGTTTAGCAATATGAATAAAACTCAATCTGATTCTACTTTAACCCAAACGCAAGACACTGTTATAGACAGGGGCGATGACAGATCTGACAAATCATACAGTAGAAGGATTTCTGAAACTGTAATAGATTTAAGTCACGTTAAAGACGACTTAGAAGATATTTTTGATGAAGCATTAGATAAAGTGTGTGTTATATATAATATTGTTAGAGAAGATGATACTATGACTGAACAAGAGGACATGGAGAATTTCACAGCGTATACAAAACCGCCTATTTTGCAATACATGCAGTATTTACCTTTTAGCGTTGAGTTATCTGATATAATGGAAGAAGATGAGCCTTCTTCTAGAGGAATGGAAAGAAAAATGTCTAATGATGACAGACTAGCTCAAGCAAAGCAGTGTGCTGAAGAATTACTCAATTACATAGAAATGAAAATAGAAGAACATTTTGATGATGAAATATCTTCAGAAGATAGCAGAGAATTTGACATAAGTTGCAGTTTAAAAAGATCTTCTATAAGTTTGATAGATTTGAGGAATATCCCAGATTTGCCACCGAGTATGATTATAAAACCAAAAGTAGTTAAAGTAGATAAATCAACGTCAACAACCGAAATATCAGATTCGATATCAGATTTGTCAAAGAGAATAGACTCTGCTTGCATGACTGAAGACACAACACTAACAAGCAGTTCTGAAAGAAACGAAAGAGCATTAGATAAGATAGAATCTTTACACAAATTCTTTTCAAAGTCTCGATTGGAGATCATTGATGAGACTATAGAAGACAATGGCGATAAAAAAAGCCCTAAATATTTAAATTCTGATACTGATTTTACTGAAAACGATTTGAAGGCAGGCCAGGCTAGTCTAGATGATGTCGAAGACTTACAAGATGATTATGACATTGATAGAAATGATAGTGAATCTAAAACCAAAGATACAGACGAAGTAGGCAGAAATGATAATTTTACTGATAAAGACGAGGAATGCAGAAATGATTTAACTGATAAAGACGAAGAAGGCAGAATTGACAATTTTACTGATAAAGACGAAGAAGGCAGAAATAATCATTTTAATGATAAAGAAGAGAAAGGCAGTAATGATAATTTTACTGATAAAGACTATTAAATCAATTTTATGGTGGAATATTGGACACAGACAATATAGGTTAAGAAAATCAATATTTGACAGACATTTTTAATGTGTAATTAATATTTTGATGGAGTTTAAATTTAAATTATTTGATACTTAGTTTTGCAATAATTGTTTCCGGTGAAGTGGAGGAGGTAATATAAAAATAATAAAAAATTGCAAAAATACAACAGTTTAGTTTAATCTGGTAGTATACATAGATGATTGTGGTAGAAACTAGAAACTTCTTATTCTACATTTTCTTATTGATTTTAAAGAAAAAATGTAAAACGATTATTACTACTTTTAATTAAAATCGATTATCGTGTTGTTGATATTACAACCTAGAAATCTTATTATAAAGATTTTATATCATAAACAATAATCAAAGCATCACATTATCATGATAATCATTTTAATCTATATACAGACTTTTAAATTTACTTTTTCCGTTGTGAATATTATTACTTTTTTAGTTTCAAGTATGCATTAAAAATATTTTAAAATCCTTATCATAATGTAAAAGCCTCCTCTACTAAGCCAAAATATTGTTCATAATATTTTTTGAGTCAAAACTGTAGAATTTACTTTCAATGATATGCGCACACTGTGTTTAGTGGTATATCTACACAAAATATCTAAATTAAGATAAACTATTAGTCACTTCACGGTGACTAGAGAAATAGTGAGATTTTTAATATTAATAATATCATAGTCATAATACGTTCGTTGATTATGGCGCATAATAATTACACCAATATGGTCAAATACAAATAATGTATATATATTAATAAATATAAAAGATTATTAAAAATATTAATTTAGAAAAAATATTCAATCAATAATACTAAAATTAATAAGTCTTTAATATTTACAATACTATTGTAATCCTTAATAAATTATTAATATAGTAAAAAAAATGTTTAAGAATAAACAAATACCTTAACAAAAAATAATTATTCTTTAGTTCTTACATTTCATATACTTAAATAAAATTATCTTTTTTACGTAGAAACAAAGATTTCAATTCAGTTTTTTAATAAAATAATAATATTATATTCACTGTCATGCATTTGTTATAATTTTATTTTAATATGCGTCATAATTTAACGAATAATTTACTAGTCATAATAGTGTGTGTTAACGCAAATATTTATCACAAGTTGAATTTATATTTAAATATACTTAAATTATATTTAAATTAAAAATAGAGAATTTTATACTATGTAATAAAATTGTATTAAAACAATTTTAAATGTATCCAATTGTAATTTGATCGAAGTAAATAATTTTAGTGTGGATGAAAAATTGATTATAAGATATTAAGCCAACAAAATATTTATTAAATATTTGTTAATATTTTAACAGGTAACTTCTTTATACTTAAATTATCTTGACAAATTCCATTTTTTCGCTTTTAATTTGCAATTGTTATTAAGGATTGAATTGCTCTTGGATTCATGGATTCATGGCTCATGGATATAAATGTTTTAACTTGCTTTCGTAAAATAAAAAATATATAAAAAAGTCGTAAAAAATTAATATGTTTAAATAATATAGATCGTTGTAGAAACTTAATTATGTTTATATCTGTATTATACTATCGTTTGATGCAATAAAAAAATTGTTATAAATTATAGTCTGCATTCTATCGAACATCGTAATACAGTGAAGCAAATTCTTTTATGCGATTTTTTTTTTAATATTTTGGTGACATTAAAACTGGTTAAAAAAATAGAGGTAAGTACTTACTTTTGTTTATAACGGATCTGCAATAATAGTATAATAAAATTATTTTTTCAAATATTTATTTTTTTAAACGTTTGGCGTATTACTAGCTACCTACTCTAGGGTTCATTATCAACATAATAAAAAAAATAAAGACGAAAATAATCTAATTTAAATTCAACTTATGAGTTGCATATTGCATAATTATTGAAAAATTGCTTTTGCTTCATTCGCAATATAATTAGCAATTTAAATTTTATTATTTTATTGTTTAATATAATTTCATAAAACGAAAAGCAAGTTAATTCTAAATAAATTATGCTATTTTAATAAGTATGAGTATGTATCCATCGTCTGCTGTGAAAACTTATGACGTTTCGGAAATATGTAACAATAATAATTATACTTTTATAAACTAGTCACAACAATTATGTATGACAAAAATTTATTATAATTTGCGTCCGAAAAGTGACAAAAAAATGTCAGAAACGTAGCCGATGCGTCTGAAAATATGCAAATCCGTCAGAAACATGACAGATTAGTCAAAAATGTGTAATTATTGTCAGTAGTATGAATGTTGCGTTATAAAAGTTGTTTGGATGCACTTGTAAGTATATTTTATGCATTTATTCGCCAAAGAACCCTATTTATACATCTTGTTGCCTAAATTATGTATGTTGGTGTTTATAATTATGATAGGTAAAAGGCTTACGCCAAAGAGTAGATTTTGCGTACGCGTAGACGTGAAGTTCTATGGACTGTCATTGCAAAACGATTATACCAAATATATCTAATTATAGTATTGCGACTCTATATTGAGATAGGTACTATAATGCATTCGTAAATTACCCGATTTGGGCGCGCACGTCTACGCGTACGCATTCCGTGTGTTTCAAGCCTTAAATCAGAACTTTTTAAGTAATTCGGATAATTTTTCCAAGGGTTTAATAATGTTATCCAATGAAAAATATTAAACTAAATAAATATACTCTGTACCCCTAGCACAAACATTTGTAAAGAAAAATAACGCGCGTAAAAAAAACTCGTTAGAGTAATTTTGAATAGCGCCATCTACCGCTGAAAAGCAAAATGAAATTTTCCATCGATCCCACTCTTTCGAGTACATTCACGCGCGTTTTTTTCTCGATACCCTGCACCCTTAGCACTAACATTTATCGAGAAAAAAACGCACGTATCGAATGTTTTTATGCGCGTACTTTTTTCAATAGCTGTTTGTGCTTGGGTTACTGATCAGTGATCACTAGAGACCGGATTATATGCAACATAAAAAACCCAAAATATGCATGCAAATATGCAAGAAAAAAGCTAAAATATGCACGAACATCCATAAAAAAGGACCAAAATATGCAACATGAAATAAAAAAGACGTTTTTTAAGGTTTTATTATTATTAAAAGGTATTATTACTCAACGATAACAATCATATTTGCGAATTTTATTTGACATTGAAATTTACCTTTAAAAATGTATACGACTAAGTACTGTTCCAAATGTTTTGAAGACAAATTGTGTCTATGATCGTTCAATATATTTTTGTAAGCGGAAAGGACCGTTCTACGTTCACTGAGGCATGGATGGACTGAGGTGACAGGGCAGAATTTAAATTTGAGTGCCATTGTTTAAACATGTTAGTTAAATAAACGATGAACGAGATCGAGCGTAAATAAATATGCACGATTTCATTTTTTTTTTGCCTAAATATGCAACTAGGTACCACTGAAAAGGGGTTAAATATGCATATGCAAATGCATATGCAATTATGCATTTGCATATAATCCGGTCTCTACTGATCACAATATTATGTTATATTCCAGTATAAGTAGTTTTTGTTAAAAATATAGTTTATTTCTAACATAGCTTTAACATAGTTTCAAGATGTTTTTATATGTATGTGGACAGATATATTTATAATTAGCTATATTTAGTTGACTGGATGGTTCTATAAAATATTTGATGAATGATAAATACAATTTATTTTACTGTGAGAATGAAGTTTTATTAAAATTAGTTTTAAATTACTTATAATAATATAAAGTTAATAATAAGATGTATTAGTAATTTTGCGGCCCCTTTTCGAAATTTAACAGGTATTATAACAGGTAATTCAAGGAAGTAAGTAGAGCGAAAAAAATTTATGAGAGAATAATTATGAATAATTTCTTTTTATATCTCAAAAATCGCTCACACTCGTATCGCACCCTCAATTTAGGCTGTTTTTTCTGACCAAAGAGGAATTCCGTTTTTGTCAGAAAAAAAGGCCTACCTATGTTTAATCTGACGAAAGCGGAAGTTGACGAAAGTTAAACTATTATTAATACCTATATGATAATTAAAAGTACTCCTGGCTAGCTATTTACTAACAACTACCTGTTTAGTTCCGGCAGTTAAGGCCACATACTCACTGCCAGGCGGCTTGCTTAGTGCTTAGAGCCTAGCGTGTATCATGAGGAGCAAGGCACTAGGTCTAAGCCACTAGGCGCTAAGCGCTTAGCAGACCGCCTGACAGTGCGTAGGTAGCCTAAGAGTTAAGATAGCCAGGGGCCTTACTATGAGCTCTTATAGCAGGGCATAAGCAAAATAAATTGAACTTAGTGATGTACAAAACTCGAGTCGTTGAGTTCTACTTTTGAAGACTCGACTCGGATTGGCAGGACTCGGTGAGCTCGGTAGGCTCGTAAGTCTAAGCCTAGTCGAGAAACGAGCTCTCTGAGCCACGCCTCGAGGCTTCAAAAGAGTTTCAAGCCTTCAAAAGAGCTCGAACCTATCAAAAGAGCTCGAGCCTTCAAAAAAGCTTAGAGTTTAAGTTAGTGCGCCGAAAAAGACTCGAGCCGTAGAAAAGCCTCGAGTTCGACCGAACTCTCAAAAAATCTCTGAAAAAGACTCCCGAGTCGTCGAGCTTTATACAAACGAGGCGAGCCCTGCAAAACGACTCCGAGCTCTAGACAAAAGGACTCGGAGGACTCGAGTCTTGTACATCACTAATTGAACTGCCTTACTTTTTCGTACTATGACCTCAACTTTTAGTATGAAAGCAGGCCTGCTTTTGAACTGAACGGTTTCTTATTTGCTGATGGTAAGCCCCCAGGAGGTCCTCAGTAGTTGAAGATTCTGGCTATCTATTCCACCTTTGGCCTTATTGTCACTAACATGTGGTGAAATGAAGGTTAAGCACTGACCTAATGTGGATAAAAATATCTCATAAACAGGCATTTACCTAAGTAAGTGCGTGCGTGGTCTACGCAGTGAGGCGCGTGTTGGTTCACGAGGTAACCTTTTCACGCGGCGTGGCGAGGGTTATCAGTTCAAAATTTCTCGTAATCGGTCAATGACCTTGTGCCCAATATAATAGAGGTGACATGCGATGACCCTGTGACCTGCTGGTCTACCGACTACTAAACTATAATTAGTTTACCTATCCAGCACGAAAAGTGGACTTTTGGTGTGTAAGAAGTAAAACTTGCAGCAAAATTACTTTTTGTTGCGAGCGCGAGTTTTGAATCACTCTTCAAGCAATTTTGCTGCGAGTTTCCTCGCTGGTGGACGTGATTATAGTTGTATGTGCACACGAGAGCAAATTTTTTGTGCTCAATAGGTACCTAGTCATATTGAAGTCACTTGCTAGGTACGTTCGTGATTCAAATCTAGGCTACCTATTTCGCTACGCTAGTTAATGATTTAAAGTCAGTACTCGCAGCAAAAAATACTTTGTTCACTTGTTGGACAAATTAAATAACTATTCCCATAGTGTATAGGTACCGGTACGTGAATTACGTAAGTCTGTTGCTAACAATTCTCGATTGAAATCGATTGAAAGCGCAGTTACATTGCCGCTTTAAGTAAGATATAGTTGTCATATTGGTTCTTGGCTCTCAACTAAAGCAGCAATGAATATGCGATTTCTGTCAGAGTTGATTGCAACAATGTTACATAATGACGCCCCCCTGGTACCTACTTAACTCTTTTGTCCCTGCGATGTAGACAAATTACTGCATTTTACAATTAATGAAAATTTGCAGTTTTTCACGCATTAATGGCTTATTCACACAGCTCAGTCACGTCTCAGTGACGTCAACGGTCAGTCCAATTTCAATATAAGTTTTGACAGTCACGTGACGCGTCAGTCGCCGGCAAGTTAAAACTTGTATTGAAATTTGACTGACCGTTGACGTGACTGAGAGTGACTGATCTTTGTGAATGATCCCTTATTCAGGTAGCACGTCATAGTTGCACTCACAGAGGAAATAATCACTACGTTTGTTGCACTCTCCTCTACAGCTTTACATCGCGTTTGACAGAAAATATCTGCATTCGTGCATTTTATTAAATCATCAGACATTGAACTGTGAGAGATAAACCATGGACAGAAAACAGAGATCTCTTGTCGAAGACTGAACGTAGATATTACTATAATATTGATAAGTGATGATTAGGGTTTGAGATCGCGCAATCCCGTGCTTGTTTACGACATTGAACTGTGAGAGATACACCATGGACTATGGACAGAAAACAGAATCTCTTGTCGAAGACTGAACGTAGATATTACTATTGATAAGTGATGATTAGGGTATGAGATCGCGCAATCCCGTGCTTGTTTACGGAGGTGAGGATGGTACCTACCTACCCATTTAGGTTCGCAAACCTTTTTTATGCGCTCCGCGAACCTACAACATTGCGCCTTAGCACAGAACCTATTATATTTATTGTGGGCATATAGAATGGGGGTAAGTGTAGGCACTTATACTCCGACTTTTAATTCGGTGCAGTAATTTGAAAGCTCCAGTGTGCCCACTGGGGTGATTAGCAACTTGCGTGGTGACAGCCACGCAAGTTGCTAATCATTCATTGCAAATCATTGTTGCTAATTTCATTCATTGCAAAATGCAGTAATTTGTGTACATCGCAGGGACAAAAGAGTTAAGTAGGTACCAGGGGGGCGTAATTATGTAACACTGTTGCAATCAATTCTGACAGAAATCGCATATTCATTGCTGCTTTAGTTGAGAGCCAAGAACCAATATGACAACTATCTTACTTAACACGTTGGCGGACACTCGGCCCGATTTTGCAACGCCACTTTGTCACTTCATTTTTGTATGGAATGCTATAGCAACACCGTCACTAATGAAAATTACTAAGTATTTAAATAAAATCACAACCGTGGTGACAGCCACGCAAGTTGCTAATCACCCCAGTGGGCACACTGGAGCTGTCAAATTACTGCACCGAATTAAAAGTCGGAGTATAGGTTTGCGTTTTTCTGCAAAGTTGTAAAACACGTGAGTTGCCGTTCATACATTTTATTTAATTAAGTAGGTACCTACAATACAACGCGAAAGTTTAAAAAGAAGACAATACAATTAAATAACATAGGTACATTAGGACACGCAGATGTCTAATACCAAACTAATCCGAGATTTCTCTGAAAATCCTGTTTCCAGTAATTTTCCGGGATTTCTGTGCCGATTTCTCGCGATCTACATCACTATTTCTATTTATAGGGTAGGTTAAACTCAAGTGGGAAACCACGTGGCTCCTCGCAACTTTTATGACTTATGACCTTATTTGTACGGCATTGATAATGAATGAGTGTTATTATAATGTTTGAACACAGAGCTCAGGGTGCCTACTGCCATGTCTTAGCGCAGTATTATTTCAATCTTACCATGCTATTTCGTACTACGACCTTCATAAAGTATGATTATTGTAATAATGTTTCCGTTGGAAGTTTTGTGACGTCATCGTTCAATCGTTCACTTAAACCGTACCACGACGTGTCTTTTGACAGCTAGCATTATTGTTTTTGTGTAAAATTTTGAGAAATTTTGCAGTCTTGAAAAAGTAGCTTTTTCTCAACGGAAACAAAACTATTTTGAGTTATTTTTTTTAGATATTGGAAATTGCGTCATAAACAGTAAGAGAAACGTTTTTATACATATTGTTCTTCATTGTGAATGTAGGATATTAGTTGGTATGTGAAATATCCTTGGAAGACAGGGTCACGAAGGTGTAGCTGATGAATAATAGGAGCACCAATAAAACACAACCGTTCGCTTCACACATCTATTTGCAGAGAGAGAGAACAAAAGTTTGCTACCCACTATTACTATTTTATTGGTTACCCATATACATTACAGTATGTTTCATTTATCGGAGCTCGGTGGCGCAGTGGTTTAGCGCCTGGCCCAGCGATTGCGGAAGTTAAGCAACGTTCGCAAGGGTCGGTCATGGGATGGGTGAGCAATAATGTATTATCTCGAGCTCCTCCGTGCTTCGAAAGGCACGTTAAGCCGTTGGTCCCGGCTGCATTTGCAGTCGTTAACACCCACCACTCCGCATTGGGCCCGCGTGGTGGGTTATGGCCCGTCCTCCTTACCACCCATAAGGAAGGCCTGTGCCCCATCAGTGGGGACATCAAAAATGGCTGATGGACATGGACATTTTTTATTTATATTTGATAACAAATCCTTGTGAACCCCATCACCTATGGCATTAAGGGTTGCTGTAATTTCGTTCCATTTTCTGTGCGAGTATTCTTTAGCCTGCAACGACCTATTATTAGGCCGAAGCAATATCCTTATTAGAATTTAGAAACTCCCATAGAAGTTCTAATTGACGTACGGACACGCGACTAGTTTTTTTACTGAAAGACAAGAAATAATATTTAGTTAAACTAACACTGCGCGTTTAAAGGTGATAAAAGAAAATCTTTATTTACTTACTTTAAGTCCGACATAAAAATTTTTACCATCGCCACTCAAAAAAGTGCGTTTAATTCAACGATGAGAGTGAATAATACGCTGTTTTATTCACCGAGTGAATAAAAATATTTTGAATTTGGAACAAGCGCGCATCGTATGAATTATGTAGAAAAAAATAAAACGTGCTGAAAGTATGGAGTTATTCCATAGATAAAGCCATAGTTATACAAATAAATTAAAAAAAATATCCCGCCAATTTTATTAAGGTTCTTTTTAGTGTCTTATCTTAGGGTTCTTTTCTAAAAAATATCCCGCCAAATTAATTAGATCCTTTTTAGTGTCTCGTCTTTGGATTCTTTTCTATATATTAGAGGGAGATTAGATGTTCAGTCTTGCATCAGTCTGGTATGATCTTCAGTCTGTAAAAATTCAAAGTTAATTTATTTATACAAACTGATGAAATGGACTGATTCCAAACTGATCATGTAATTTCCCTCTTAGCGTGGTTGTTTTATGTCAATGGAAAATTTCTAGTTTTACTATTTTCTAATGTTTAAATACTTATTACTGATTACCTACCTAAATAATAAAAATGTGATAACTATTTAATATATAGAGCTAATTAGGTACAAGTAGTTTAATATTCGTTTTCTCGCAGTCAATGGTAAAAAGTAGAGTACACAACTCGTGAAAAAAAAATTTCATCTCGGTCCTTTGTATCCCTCGCTTCGCTCAGGATTCTACTTTTGAATCCCTCGCTACGCTCGGGATTCAACTCTAGAATCCTTCGCTGCTCTCGGGATCCAACTTAGTCCCTCGAACTAAATTCCCTCTTTTTTCACTTGTTGTATAATCTACTATTATTAATTTACAAAGTTCAAACACAAGCGCGCTTACACAGTTTTTTTTTAATTGTTGCATTCTTGGCCGTTGTTCTCTTCTTATTATTGTGTTTTGGCAATCTACTTTCCTCTTGGAAGTAATTTTTGCCAGTGTCAAGTGTAGATAGCAAATAAGCCGTAGTGATGGCTAGCAGGGAATAGACAATTTCGCAATATCATTCGTTCTTTGGCAGGAATAAAATATTATTACTTTGTGCAGGTTGTGGTACGAATTTGAATAATCTTATTGTAAGCTTATAACAAAACGTTCATAAAACATGATGGTTTTCTAAAAGGTGATGGTAAGCCTCCAGAAGAATTGAATAATAGTATTCATCATCAGCTACACGACACCCACTGCTGGGTATAGGCCTCTCCAGAGGATCTTCACGACGATAGGTTCTGCACTGCCCCCATCCAGCGGCGCACCGCAACCTTCCCCCTCACATCGGTCCACCTTTTCGGAGGCCTACCCATGTAGCGTCGTCGGTGCGTGGTCGCCATTCCAGAACCTTGCCGCCCCAACGGCCATCGGTTCTTCTCGCTATGTGTCCCGCCTACTGCCACTTCAGCTGCAGCCGGGACCAACGGTTTAATGTGTCTTTCGTAGCACAGAGTAGCACGGGATAGTAAAATTTGTCACCCATCCCATGCCCATGACATGACCGATCCTTGCAAGTTCGATTCCCGATCATGTCAGTGTCACACTTTCGACTTAAGGTGGTTCGATGAGCTCAGTAGCGCCACCAATGGAAATAAATCATTTACGTTGTATCAAGGGCTTAGAAAGTTTTGGATATTTTGCGCAAATAGAAGAGTAAAGTGCAATTTTTAAATATTTTTTCAAGGCCTCAAATATAAACAATAAGATTGCTAAGTGTCACTTTTGGCACTAGTGACATGCACGACTTATTGCTTAAGTTTGAGTTCTTGAAACTATATTTAGGAAATGCATTTTAGTCTTTTATTTGCGCAAAATCATCAAAACTTTTAATCTAAACCCTTGATAAAACGTAGGTAATTGATTTATTTCCATTGGTGGCGCTACTGAGCTCATCGAACCACCTTAAAAGCCAGTTGTTATTTAAACCTTGTATTTCAATCATATGGCTGCCACAACAATTAATAAAACTTACCTACCTACATACAATCGACTATAAACATCCAACTTTCCATTGAAGCCGCAGTAAGGGCTATCAACTGATCCTTTTTATTATATAAAAAAAATATTAAGTGAAAACAAGATTATTATTTTTTAAATCACTTCTGAGATAATAAAGAAACATCAAGGTTGTTTACTTACATAATGGATCATTCACACAGCCAGTCACGTCTCACTCACGTGCGGTCAGTTTTTCAATAAAAGTTTGACAGACACGTGACGCGTCAGTCACCGGCAAGTTAAGACTTATGTAGAAATTTGACTGACTGTTGACGTGACTGAGCTGTGTGAATGATCCCTAAGCCATCATCTACCTCTCATTAAAAGGAATGGTGTACTTAAGTAGTCATACATACGATCTCTCTCTGTCGGAAGGTACTTCATGAACGTCCTATGGTCATCTGTACTTGACCGGAATACCTCTGAGTCAGCTAGAAGATGCTGAAGATGACTGTCAAAAAGCAGTTCGAGAACGTCCTATAGACGTACAGACATCTAATAGGACGTTCTTGAACTGCCTTCTCGACCAGAATACCTACGAGCCAGTAGATGACTAAAAGCTGCAAAAAACCGACTTCAAAAAACCTACCTCTAAACAGCAAGAAATAATATTCGTAATAATAAAAATACGTCTATTGATATTGAAGTCGGGTGGGGCTGGAGTACAAATTCCTTTTTTTTTCTAAAAGCCCCACCCGATTTCAATAGACGTCTTTTTTATTATTACGAATATTATTTCTTGCTTTTTAGAGGAAGGTTTTTTGAAGTCGGTTTATTGTTTTTTTAAAACAATTTTTTATTTTTTGTTTTTAGTGTAGGTACCTTGTAGGTAAGGTATATTATATAAGGTGCGATGTAATTAGTGTCAAATATTTTCAGGGCTGAACATGCAAGTCATAATACATAGGTCAGCAAAAAATGGGGTACTATTTGCAGGTTAGTTTGCGAGATATTAAGGTAAACAACTTGGTCATCTAACCCCAAAAAACATCACCCCTTTACAGCTGAGCAACAACTACATTCAACGATTTACACACACTAGCCTACTGCACACATGCGCCGGGCCATCGACCGCGGACGCGCGCGGCGCTTTCAAAGACACCGCCATGCGCCAGCGCCACGCCACGCGCCTGTTGTCTACACACCACCCCACACACACAAACGTCGAAGCGCGGGTTATTCCTAACTCACAAAAATTTTATGTCGTAGGTATGTTAAAAAGTATTAAATTGGTATCAATAAATTTTGAGTTTACCTTGGATTTTGGATATCAAAAACTATGCCAATCTAAAACTAAGCCTATGTCTAGCTATGGACTTACTATGAGAAAAAGCGCCTTTGTTTAGAATAAAACTAGCTTTTTACAACATGGCTTAGTGGGCTTAAGATCAACAGTGGACTTAATAAATTTAGACTTTGCCCGACAGTGGATACGAAAAGCGCTTCCGTAATTGAGTATCATAAATCAGATATTAAAAATCATAGGTACCTACCTACTCAAACTTGACCTCATGATCAGCAGTGAACTAACTTTTTTAATAAATGTCTAACTCAATCATCTTTTAACAACTAAAACAAAAAGGAAGTTAAATAACTAGGTCTAGACTTATTAAATTTAAGCCTATGCCCAGCTATGGATTTAATGAGTGTACTTTTATGTAAAACATGAGCTGACCTGAACAACATCATGATCATAATTATGACATCATTTATTGCATACTTAGTTTATCGAAACAAAAGTGTTAATAGGGAATAACCCTTCAAATTCGCCGATTGCCGCCGAAAGATGCCGCGGTCAATCAGCGCTCCGCGCGCCGCCCGCCGGCCGGCCGCACTGACTCAATGAAAAGCCGACCGATAGTGCTGTAATTATTGATATAAAGATTCTTGATTGATTAATATTAATAAAATCAAGCGTATATTTTTAAGGTTAGCAGCTTACGATTGGTTGCAAAGGCAACACCTACTTGATGTACAGTATAGGATTGATTAAATTACCTCTTAGTAATATGCAACAGATAAAAAAATATTACCTACTATAATTTTTTCTGAGTTCATGGGAAACTTTCACATTTTTAGGCATAACACAATAAAATATTCGAAAGTAAACTGCGGGCGGTGTTGATCTTCGATCCTACTATTAATCGCGATCGTAGCGATGTTTCGACAACGCCAAACGTTTCCAAAAATCCATCAAAATTGTTTTCATGCATCAATCAACAACAGCTAGGACTGCCAAGCGTGTACATTCTGAGTCATGGAAACACAACAATCGCTTCTTTATTCCAATTCTCTCAATTGATTTACTAGTTTCAATGTACGAATAAACTTAAAACTATCGGGCATTTACAGGAAAAACTATCACATTACAGAATTTTGTTTTTGTACAATAGTTTTTATAATCTGAAAGATTAGCTAATGATTATTAGTTTGCCTCCCTTTAAGATAAAAATAAAATAAATTACTTAATGTAATCGTCGTTGAATCAATTAATCAATTGTGTACGTCATATCATGTCACATCTCTAGTATGTCGTAGTAGCACAGAATAACTACAAGTAGTAGCGTGCACTGGGTGCAGGGTTGCGTTCAGTGACTCAGAGTGCGGTTGTTTGGTCGTTTTTTAACTCACTCTAACAATGATATTAAATGTAAAGAAAGGTTACCCGCGCTTCACAATGGCAAGACAAAAGTCAGGTAATTGCCCGACTTTTAATTAGTCAGGCACAGTCTCGCGACACGGTAACACACGCGGCTCTCGTCAATCAGACGCAATAAAATTGTGAAATACCATTAAAAAATGTCTACTTGCGTCTTTAGACGATGTACAAATTATACAGCAACGGTCAGAGATCGGAAAAATGCTTTATTTCACACGTAAGTACTGTATTTAATAAAAATATGTATTTTCTATTACTTTATTCGGCCATATTGTACAAAGAGCGAGCCGTCTGGTTTGCGTGTGGGAGTGAAGGAGACAGCTGACGCGCTGTCAATTGGCAGCCAATGCGCATGCAGCGGCCAATGTGTGTATCTATAGTACCTTTACACTGTTTTAAATAGCAATGATGTTGGCGCATAACCTATCTTTACATTTAATATCATTGCACTCTAAGGTCCGGACCGACCAAGAACTTTAAATGTCATTAATATTACAAAGTCTTCGTTTTCTAGTTGGAATACGGAATAATTTAAACTTTCCTTTATTCTAAATCAAATAAAATCCGTTTTTTGAGGATCTACCATTATCATTTTAAAAATTAGACACAAAAACATCATGACATTGTCATTTTTCTATAGACAAACGTAAGAGCGTTTTACAACCATCCATTTTGATGGTTAAAAAGTTGCAACGCTCTGACGTTTGGAACGGGAAGGTTGTGTGAACCGAACGTCACGCTCTAATGTTTGGAACGCCGTTAGAGCGTTCGGTTGCACTCGGAGCGTAGGTTCGGAACGCAACCCAGCGCACACGCACACGCACACGCACACGCACACGCGCGCGCCGCGCGCTACTTGTCCGTCAGTTGCGGAAATTCTTTCGTTCGGGTGCATTGTCGTGCGTGCGTGCGTAAAGCTGTAAGCCACAAAAGGCCGAACTATCGCTATAATAACGCGGATTATTTAAACATGGTGTTGTGCTGTGCTCTCAGCTTTCAGAGGATTTGGGGAAATGGGTGAAATGGTTCCGATCAAGGTGACTGATCACCCGTCCGGCTTCGCTGGCGCGATAAAATTGGCTATCTAAATAATAATCATGACGCCAACTACAGCCTACCAGAAGCCGTAGGCTGTTTCGTGAGACTGAGGTTCATGAAATCCAAGTGAGTTTTATTGTGTGCATTGACTGACAGATTGTGCAATAACTGTCAGCTACAATGGTATTTTGAAAGTTCAGTGTCATTCAGTGTCAGTTCAGTGTCATCATATCGTATCGCGGTGGTCGTGCAGGGGCCAGCAGGAGTCAGGCAGGACGCAATGACCCATCCGATATTATCGCATCGGCCTATAAAAACGAGCCTGTCTGTGGGTGAGTGTCTTTAAGTTCATTCACGCACACCACGATAGTTGTGTGTTGCGTATGAATGCTATGCGTGCTATTAGATAGTGTGAGTGTACATGTACAGGATGGGCTTATTTTATAAAAATAAGGGTATTATTTTTTTGTTTGAAAAATTAAATTCTAAACTAGCGTGTAGAATTTCGAAATATTTTTTATATGTGATCCTTATGACTTATATGTTCAGCCCTGAAAATATTTGACACTAATTACAAGGCACCTTATATATGCAGAAAAATCGGCTCAGCCAAACGTAAGATAATCGCGGAGAAACATACTTAAATACGGGTCAAACTGAGAACCTCCTTTTTTAAGTCGGAGAACTACACATAAGATATCCCTCTTCCAACAAAACAATAATAATCTTATTCAGTTCATAAACAAAGAAGTAATACGACCATTATCATCGAGGTAATTCACACAAAATCATACTATTTTCGTGCTCTTTTCAAGATTACTTGAAAAGTACTGAACCGATTTCCAAATTTTAAAAAATGGGACTAACTTGGGAGTTTACCTTACCGGCACGGCGACGGGACGGCGACGGCGACGGCCCGGCGACGGCTGCCGTGGCAGCATAAATGTATGAGTTTATATGGCACGCTTTTCCACTTGCCGGCGACGCGACGGCGACCGACGGCGACGGCAAATCTGTGTGTGTTTTGTATACGTACGTAGCCGTGTGCGTGCGTGTGTGCGCGCGCAGGGCAGGGTACAGCCTGTACAGTCGCGAACGCAACCTTATAGTTGACAAGCTTACATTTGAGGTCGTATGCACTTATTTTGTATGAAATGAACTACAAACATAAGTTTGATATTGTTTTTTTATGTGATATAAATTACAAATTACCATATTTAATTTTTTTATACTTACAGCATATTACAAGATATTCTTATTATTTATACCACAACATAAAAGTCATTTGTACGTAGGTACATTATTGTAATAGTTAGGTTAATTGATAAATTCCAAATATAATAAAAATTGGTAATAATTATTAGTATATAGTTTCAACTGTAGATTTACAGTTATTTCGATATCTTTTTTCTTTATTGTGCTAGCGCCATCTATTCTATTCGCTGCATAAGCCATACCAACACAGTTTTGGCAAAGTCTACGGTACGGCATACGTAATACTTATTCAACTGATTGCACAGATGGCGTTAGTGGATAAACTGTTTTTCGATCGGTGCGTTCAGTCGAAAACTGTTTTTGAAAAAATTTAGTATCCTTCTTTTGGATTGTTTCACATAAATTCTCCAACAGATAATTAAATGTTTCTTGAGTCATTCGAAAATAGTTAAAGAATTGCTTATTGTTCATTTTTAGTTTATCAAATAAAGTATAGTAAGAACCCTTTAAATACCTAACTTTAATAAGTGGATCGACCCAAAAATTTACTTTTCTACGTTGTAGATATTTTCTCCTTAAATGTAAAAGGTAGAGCAAATAAATAGTACGACGACTAGACGAGGACATTTTAAAGTCTTGTAAAATTGGCGTGCGTGTCTGTACTGAGCGTAGCCCGCGCCGTCGCCGTCGCCGTCTAGTGGAAATACGGAGCGCCGGCCCGTCGCCGTCTAGTGGAAAAACGGAGCGCCGGCCCGTCGCCGGGCCGTCGCCGTCCCGTCGCCGTGCCGGTAAGTGGAAAACCGCCCAATGTAGTAACGTTTGAATCATTTCAATCGGTCCAGCCGTCTTCGAGTAATCGGTGGACATACACAAAAAAAAATATACAGACGAACATAAAACCTCCTCCTTTTTTGGAAGTCGGTTAAAAAAACAGTTCAAGAACTTCTTATAGACAGTATAGATATACTTGACCAGAATTCAGAAAATGACTGAAAACAGAACGTGTCATAATTAAGGCACTTGTCTGACATCTGTCGGAATGCGAAAGAAAAAAGAAAGAATGTGAACGTCCGCAATAGGAAAATCGATTCATTATGACTAGGTACCCCGTGCTACCTCAGCTACCTGGGTAGCTCAATAATTGGTAATATTATATTAGAGCATTGGGCCGGGTTTCGAAAGGTAAGTAGGTTCAAGTCCCTGATAGGCTAGCGATGAGAGGATTTTTCTCTAGTACCTACCTATTTACTTATTATTTAAAGATTTTTCCGTTTTTCACTTTTAATGTCTGAAGTTTACGATGTGGCAACCCTAATCCAAATTGAATTACAAGCCCCGACAATCGAAACGAGGTAGACGAGTTTTTGAGGTTACGCAAACGAAGGTACCTAGGACCGAAGTTGAGTGATAGTGATAGCCCATTATTTGACTGGCAAGTTAAAATAAACTCAGCCTGCCTAGCATGACCGATTTATATCGCGTGATATAGCGTTTTATCACGTTTAACTGTCAAAAAGACAAAAGAATTTGACAGTTGAGTGTCGATAAAATGCTATATCACGCGATATAAATCGGTCATGCTAGGCAGGCTGGACTCGTCATAACAATTATTTAATCCTATATACCTACGTTATGTAAAACTTTCATACATAACTAGTAACCTACTTCCACAATCATTCGTCGAAATGTATGATGTAAGTATAATAAGTATATATTTAAAAAGTATATTATTATAAGTAGTAAGTTTAACAATTGTCTAGCACCCATTTACAAGCTTTGCGTGGTGGGTTATGGCCCATCCTCCTTACCACCCATAAGGAAGGCCTGTGCCCCAGCAGTGGGGACATCAAAAATGGCTGATGGACACACTCAACCTAGGAAAATGCATAAATTTGTTATTTATAAAAAATAAAATAAAAATGTTTATTTCCAATAACAATGTTGATCATTAGATACAATGGGTTGGAGCTTCCTTTTAAGCTTTTATGGCCTGTGTTATTTAGTATATAGAATCTTTAATTTTTTTTTATAATTTTTAGCACTTTATTATTATATTATAATTATGTTTTAGTTGTCTGTAAAATTGTGATTTCTAGATACCGGAAGTTGATTCGGTTATGGTTATGATTCAAAATAAAAATGCATTCACAACGATATTTTTATATGTCCATCAGCCATTATTGATGTCCCCACTGCTGGGGCACAGGCCTTCCTTATGGGTGGTAAGGAGGACGGGCCATAACCCACCACGCGGGCCCAATGCGGATTGGTGGGTGTTAACGACTGCAAATGCAGCCGGGACCAACAGCTTAACGTGCCTCCTGAAGCACGGAGGAGCTCGAAATAATACATTTTTGGTCACCCATCCCATGACCGACCCTTGCGAACGTTGCTTAACTTCCGCAATCGCTGGGCCAGGCGCTAAGCCACTGCGCCACCGAGCTCCACAGATATTTTTTTTAGTAGGTAATACTAAATAATAGTATAATACCTACCTACCAGTATTGATCTGGGTGCGAGTAGTATTTATCTGGTATATTATATTAGTACCTATCTATTGTTCAAAAATCATTGTTATTGAACGACATTCACACTATTTATAATCATACATTTTCATCCTTGTATAATAGGTATGTACGTAACTTATGTACACACGGCGGCAGCTCAGACTATACAATACATCGTAATAAAATAAAAGCTGTTTTCGCAGTTAAACTGTATAACCTGATGTGCTGTCATGTGTACCTATATAATATAATCGCCGTCAATTGGTAATGCTCCTGGCGGCCATGATTTTAACCTCAAAAACGAAAAACAATTGTAAATTTTTTATAAGTATACTTAAGTACCTAGACCCTATCTTACTGAAAATAATAATTCAATAATTAATATATAAGATTACCTACCTATTAGAATTTTCTTGTTTTGTGACTTTTTTAGTTGCGGATCACGTCAACGTGGATGTTAATGTGACAAGGTTCCAGCGCATTACCAATTGACGGGGATAATACCTACCTATATTATCTTCTATTTAGACAAGGCTTTTCCGGTAAATCATAAGAGGTCAATATGATTTGAACCTTACATCAATAACATTAAGTGTTAGATTTTCACTTCCTATAACATGTAAGTACCTATCCTATGTAAATGATCTATTTCCGATGTCATTAGAAACTTGAAATATTAATCTTGTGACTAAAATCTACATTTAAATAGGTAGGTATAGGTAGGTACATAGTTACATTTTCCTTTTGAAAAAAATTTAAAATAAATAAAGAAGGGGAGGAGAGGAAATTCCCCCAAAATTTGGTGTTAAAAAGGAGTAGACATAAAAGCAGGGCAGACAAAAGGTCTGGCCTAGGAAAAAACTGAAAAAACTGAAGGTTTTTATTTAATAAGTTATTAATAGAAAAGGATTTTAATAATGTTTATCGTGGAGATTTTAGGGCCCATGGTCTAGTATTTTTAGAATGTATCACTACATGCCCTCGAAGTGATTCGTAGAAGTAGATAGCAAATGTGTTAAAAACGGCCACTTTTAGCTGTTTTGCTATCTACTTGTAGCAGTGACTACGACGAAATGTAACGATACCGTCTAAAAATACTAGACCATGGGCCCTAAAATCTCCACGATAGACATTATTAAAATAATTTTCTATTAATAACTTATCTCAGTAGCGCCACCAATGGAAATAAATCATTTACGTTGTATCAAGGGCTTAGAATAAAAGTTTTGGATATTTTGCGCAAATAAACGAGTAAAGTGCAATTTTTAAATATTTTTTCATGGCCTCAAATATAAACAATAAGTTATGAATGTGGAAATTGCTAAATGTGGCCACTTTTGGCACTAGTGACATGCACGACTTATTTGCTTAAGTTTGAGTTCTTGAAACTATATTTAGAAAATGCATTTTAGTCTTTTATTTGCGCAAAATCATCAATACTATTAATCTAAAGCCTTGATACAACGTAAATGATTTATTTTCATTGGTGGCGCTACTGAGCTCAAAGAACCACTTTGAGTAAAGGTAGGCCACTGAATTCAACTAAAAAAATTGAGTATTATTTGCCGATTGATTAAAAAGTATTTGCTAGCCAAAAGTACCTAGCTGACCAACTAACCATTTTGGCTGACTGAATATATTTTCTGCTCACCAAAATACTAATATTTTGCTAACCATTTTAATCACTCTCTCTCTTCAAAAATTATCAAGACACACACCTAAATTATTTTTGACGATATGGTAAAACTGTCAAATCTTTTTTTAATTTAAAAACTACTTATAAGCCTACTTACGACTGTATTGTTTTAGTCAAACTTATGAAACGTAGGTAAATCGGTTTGCGTTTTGCGTCTATAATTTGCCAAAAAAAAATTGTCTCATTACATACGTAAACAAAAATACTCAAAATTTGATCATAGGTATAGGTGTAAAAAAAACAAAAAAGTATAATTTCATAAAAAATATATTGAAAAAATATGGGAACCTGTCACAGACTTATTGATTCTTACAGAAATCATCAATTTAATAATTAATTTCATAATATTTACAACAATTAATTTCTATAATAACTAAATAATCGATTAAACCTTTATGAATTATAAAAATTACTTTCGCAGCCTTAAATTACTTGCATACATCTTCTTCTAAATTATTATCTTCTTCTAATTTATATTTAAGTATATTTTAAAATATACTTAAATTAAATTTTTCATTTACTTTTTAAGGTGCATTCATTCGATTAAGGAACATGTATATTATTTACAAATTACTCGAAAATATAGAAATAAATTTATAATAATAGCATAAAATTTCGTGATTAAAACTAATTAGTATGCTTACAAAAAATTTAAAATAATCTTTAAAATCATTTTTGTCGCATTATTAATTATTACAAAATAAATACACACAAAACAGATTTTAATTATAAAATAGTAGTGTGTTTTATTTGTCATCACAAATTATCTAATAAGTTTCTAAAATTACACATGAGAAATTATTAATAGAATAAAGTCGAAGATTTTATTGAGAAAACATTCAGACATTGTATTTTTTGTAAATAAAAAAAATATACGTGACTTAGGTAATTAAATCAAAAGTGAACCAGCACTTTTTAATTGAGTTTTTATAGAAAAAAGTGTAAAAAAATTACTGCTAAATTAAAAAACTAATCTTAAAGTAATAAAATTGAAAAGCTACCTATATATTATTTAAAACGATCAAATAATGAAGAAATTAAATGACTAGTATACATTTCTAATTACATTTTCTCAATAAAACACTTTTGGCACTTAGAAAGACTTGACACTTAAGACTTTACATAATCCCACAGCCATGAAAAAATATTTTTTTTTAATTAAAATACATTCATTGATTTACTTTTATTCAATAACTTTATTTTCTTTAAATTAAATTATTGAAACTGACCGGCATGATAAAAAATATTCATCAAAATATACAAAAACAAATATATTTAGTGAATATAAATCAACATTAGTAATTTTAAACTCCTACAAAGATTAAAAATCATAAACTTGTACGTCACTTTTCATGACAATGTTCACATCTTAAGGACGTGTTCGCAGATCATAATAAAAAAAATTATAACAATTTATATTTAACTCAAACAACAAGGTGGTTTTATACAATATACCTACCAACCTATTTATTTCGTATTACATTGTATAAGGTAATTAATTATTACTTATCTTTATGATTACTATAACCTCCTGGGCAATAATTCTGAATTAATTAACGTTTGATATTTCTTCAGTCATAACAAAAATATCTTGAAGTACTTATTTGCAACTAAGTTAGATGGAATGATTGATTTCATACCTTTGACTTTTGTCATTTTTTTTTAAATCTAGATGTAGATAAAAGGTATTATTTTCGAGAAAACAAAAAATGTATAATATTTTTCATTCTTTTCGAGCTTATCATTAAAATATGTAATATTCATGTTCGTAACCACCGCGATGATAGGTACCTACTTCTTTTTAGTAACTGGTTACGAACTAAAGTGACGCATTTTCGCTACTGGTTACTATAAAAATAAACTTTCAGTTTCAAGACTTTTAATCTATTTTTGTTTATTCCTTCAGTCTTTTATGAATTCTCGCCATACCACTATGTTTGCCAAAAATTTCAGATATTCACAGATCTAGATATTATAGTGCTGACTAGAAATTGCTTTCTTTTTAGCAAAAGAACACTTACTAAATAATAATACTTACTAGAAAAATACGACTCGCACCAGATCAATACTCAATACTCATTGATCTGGTGCGAGTCGTATTTTTTCTAGTATATTATTTAGTATTGTATTAAAATAGCATTGTGAATGCAAAAATCTCAAAATTATAAAGAACACTTATTTTTTTATTTCATAGTTATAACTGGGTAGGTACCTAGTTGTTGAAACAATTTTTTTTTTATATTAATCAACGTAAAATTTATACTTTATGTTAAGTACATTTATTTTGTTTTTTTTCTGCATTTAACATAAATTGTCAGTGTTTTTTTTCATCAAATTTTCTTAAAAAAAAAATATGTTGGTTTGTAACATACCTACGCAGCGAATAGATAATCCTCCTTTTTTTTAAAGTCTGTTAAAAACTAAAACTGAACGTTTGAGATTCGAACAGGCCCGTATTTTATAAGCCGCTCTAAACTTTGAGAACTATCTTGAGATCATACCTGAGATGCTGTTCCTATAAGAGCATAATCAAGTATGATCTCAAGTTAGCTCTCAACGTTGAGAGTAGTAGTGTATTTCTAAGATTTTTTATTAGTGATAAAAAAGTGATAAAACATTAAAAAGAATTTCTTTTTACGGTTATGACTCGATTATGATTCAAAATTGAATCGGTGACTCGGCAAGCAGTAAATTCTAAATCAAAGTTTATTTTAAGATAATCTGTTATTCCCGTTTCACGCTATTTCTTGGCCGGCAGCCATAACTGTAACATTGACTTTACATTGCAACAGCAAGGATAAAAGAACATCGTTATAATAAACTAAAACACAGACAAAACAATTTAGACACCAAAATAAAATTGTGAATATTTTTCACTCGAATTATTTATGATTGTATAAACTTTACGTTGTTTTAAGCAGTATACTGTAAGTATAAGTAAATCTTAAATATTTCTCTCTGTCTAGTAGGTACCTAAATGAAAATTTTACGGGGCAAAGCGAGACAACTCAATTTATCTTTTTATCATGAACATTAAAAATTTTCACTTACAAATAACTTACAAGGGAATGACTTTTTCAATCACAATTAATAATTATTTGGTTACTTTGTGATTCACCGATTTAGGTAGGTACATTATTTGCATACCCTCATTAAACTTTAATATTCTCCCTGCCCATTGCTATAAACTATATCGAAATCAGTGGATCTCTTTCACTAACCAAATAAGCCAAAAGTCATTCGCAAAAAACCAAACAGATCTATAAAAATCGAAATTTTTAGCAAACAGTAGTCATTTAAAATCAAATATTCAACGCTGGGATGTTAAATACCCGTCGATAAATAATCAGGCTTTCTCCGTTATCAACATGTTTAACATTCTTGTTTATGTTACTCATCAACTAGTTATAATTAGCATGCAAAGTTATCGGTCTCGATAATAACGACCAACCAGTTTAAAAAGACCTAGCACCACTTTACACGAGCACCGACTCACCAGTTGCCAACCGATTACAGCTGATTTTGGCACGTTAACCTTGCCAGGACCACATCCACTTATGGCACATCAGATCACAGATCACAAACTAGCCAACAGGCTTTACATTATTTGACTCGACGTTCACCAGTAAGGAACTGTCCCGTTTCCATCAGATCTTGCTATCCAGGAGTTCCCGAATTTTATCCTAGCTGTCGCCACTCCAGGAGCGTTCCTTACAGAAGACTTTTCTATCGTGTAGTTCTTCCCTCCGTTACTATCCCAGTATTCCTGGCCTTTGCAACGAAATCCCACGCAGAAATCTAGCCGTCTTGAATGAATTGGAAGTTGCAATCTAAATCCAAAGGTATCATACATGGAAACACCATTCTTATTCAAAGGCCCTGACTCAATGAAAGCACAGTAGCTGTCCTCGTGAGTTCGCCAGCCATCGGATGATGTCCTCACAAACACTTCTTTGGAGAAATCCAAGTTTTTAACTTTAACAGTTCCGTCGGCAGCACCCTCGTTTTGTTTCACTATAACATTTTCTAATGTAACACAGTCTTCGGTGATTCGTCTTCTGAATTCCACATAATTAGACGCTGGCTGGACAAACCTCGTCTCCCAAAGGTCAGCAACAGGTTGTGGTTGTCCTCTCCTTTCCACAGGAGGGCTGGCTATTACCTTCAAAGCCCAAAAAGGAGGCACATGGGACGGTTCCGTCATAACTTTAATTTGTTCCAAAGCCAGTCCTCTATCATCAGCGAACACCACTTTTTTCTTTTTCTTCTCCGTCGGCATCCTTAGGCAAGACCGTGTCGCATTATTGAAAGTCAGTTGCAGCGGTTTAAAAGGCGTTGCAGTGAGGCACGGAGCTGAATAAACCCTGGATGTAAGTTTTGTCGGTCTTCTAACAGGTGGAGAGTAGTCTGACAGAAATCCAGCGGGTGGGCTGTGCCCGTAAAACATTTGCTCCGAAGCGAGCATGTCGATCGCTGCCATATTTGCAACAATACGTCCGCTCTGTACGGCGAGTGGTGACGAACTAAACGCGTTCCACAGCGCAGACGGGTTTTATAGCTGCCCACGCGCAAGCCATGAGGTGATATGAATAAACATAGAGTGACAATGTTTACGTGAGAAAGACGGACAAGTATTAGAAATTATTGACATTGTACTTTAACATTTGGGTCATGGACAGGGAGATATAGCCCGGTTGGTATAATTAGGGTGATTTCGTTTAGGTAATAACTAGTCTTATTATTTGTGAAATGAGGAGAAATCTTGCGACTTATTTTGTTTTATGATCTACTGAATTGGTACAAGGTTGGTTTTTATTTGAAAGGACTACCGCATTTTATTTTTAACCCCTCTCAGTTCTCATCACATTAATAAAAACCAAGGTCTAATAATATTTCTTGGCCAGAATTAAAATTTTAAAAATAAAAAGTTTTACTCGTCTTTTTATAATGTTTATAATATTTTTTTCATATTTACTGTTTATTTCCGGCTAAATGTTTTGTTTCTGTACCTGATTATTATGTTTTTTTTCTTAATTATTGAATTACGAACGATTTTACAAACTTACAAAGATTTGATACCTAACAAAAATTGGAAACATCATAATATTCTCATGGTTTTTTCTGGGAAAAAATATAATAAGTATATTTAATTCTACAATTCTCACTAATCCTATATCATAAAACTTGAAAGTTTGTATGTTTGATACTCAATCACGCAAAATAACATCCAAACAAACAAACATCCAAACATACCTACCACATTTAATAAATGTGGTATAATGTGGCATTCTATAATATACTAATAAAAAATGTTGAACACATGTATGAATGAAACTCAAATTTCTTAAATTTGAGTTTCATTCATACATGTGTTCAACATTTTTTAATTCTAACTGACACACGGCGAATAGGAGAAATTATGTAAGGGGGAATATATAAACGCACATTAAAATGTTTAGCTTCAAAATTCATTGAATGAACTATAAAAATAATGGTTGCCACTATAAATATGCTAAGCTTTAAAATGAATACATTGCACTATACAATTTAATTGCTTAGCTTTAAAATTAATACTTTGCACCATACCAATTAGTTTTATAACTTTAGTACGTACTTGTGTAAACAGGCGACTAGGTGCCACAATATCAAATTCAAATAAAATCAGGGGGCCTATTACGAAAATAATGTACGCGATTGCGTAACGCAGTCACTTGGTCACGATAATCGTTTGCAGTTCGTCAGTTGTGGCTATTAAATTCATTTTCAATAAATTTGGCTATCGTAGCACAAAGACTGAAAGAATGATGTCGGATACGCTAGAGAAAAATTCACAGATCTCGTGCCTTGAAAATGGATTTATCGAATTTTATAAAAAATATATTCCTTTGTTTGAATTAGTATTTACAATACTTTGAAATCACAGCAAAGCCATGAACAATTTGGATCTATATTGGTATGAAATTCATATAAAAATATTTCATTATAAACATTACTATTTTATTGAAAGGTAAATTAAAGTAAAGTACTACTATAACCTAAAATACCTATAAAAAAAAATCTAAGATTTATTTGAAGCCCGAGGCAATAGCAACTTAGCGACGCGACGCGCATCCAAGGAGCGCGCTTCCTAAAATTACGCCAACACGCTATATATTGTAGCCATCGTTAATACGCGTCTTTTGAGGCTTTAACCATTCATGTAGCCTTAAAACTTACGACACCAAGGCGATGTCGCACTTTGAGCGAAAATGGGGGCTATACTGAACCGATCAAAAAACATTTTCAATGTTAAAGGTTAAGCTACAGGGCAAACCCTTAACCCGATCGTCTTTGTTTTAGGCTCATGTTGTAGCTGACTAAATTGTTCAGAGGATGTTTTCTCAAAATTTTGATATCATTCTTCGTTTCCAAAATATCGAGCGTCAAAATCAAAAAATCGGAAAAAATAGCATTTTTTTTACTATTTCGGCCATAATTTTTTTGTCGAATAATTATTTTTGCAGCTTGCAGCTCTCGAGAATACGCGTCTTTTGAGTCTTTTTGAATATCATATCTTCGCAATCATCTGAGATATAAGGGGATCGCACTTTTTCGTGAAATCGGAGCCTATACTAGAGCGAACGAAAGACATTTTCAATGTCAAAACTGTCAAACTTACGCAATCACTTTGCAATATCGCATCGCATACGCAAGTGCTTTGTAATAGGAAACAATCATAACGAAGCACGGACGCAGCATTATATTATATTAAAATAACCTTTCCAAAGTTAATTTGTTTGTATAAAAAACCATATTACCTAAAGTGCCCCTTAATAGGCTTGTTTCCATTAAGTATAAATATAATGGATAGGGGTTTTTAATGATTAATTATATTATGGAGAAAATAACAAACAATTTTAATTATTAAAAGCGTTAAAGATTAATAATATTTTTAAAAAATAAATTTCGTAAAATGCAACCTTTAGTCACGTGACAGTGAACACCAATCAGAAAGCGTTACGTCACGCCGTGCGAAACTCCAATCTTGTCTTTGACGTTTCGAGTATCACTACCGGAGGCGCGTTCCAAACCTACACTCCGAGTGCAACCTAACCACAACCGAACGCAAGTTTTAGCCACTTTTTCCGTATTTCTCCATTGTTTGGAACATATATAAATAACTGGTTTGGCGTTTTTATAGTCGTGCTATCACACTGGGGCACTATACAGTACTTATAATATGAGAAATTCATTTTTAAACGATAAAAACTAGCTATAACGTACGAAGACACGATCGCTCTTTTGTTTGTTTTGCACGGCGTGACGTTATTCAAGACGCCATGACAGTCTTGTGCGTTTTGGAACCAAATTAAAATTGGTTTTTTTAAACGCGAAATTTATAATGTAAACGCTCGATTAAAAATAAATAAACCTTTTTTTTCGATAAAATGCCTAATAAGCTAAAATATTAAGCAGTTATTGAAATTTTGTCAACTAGCCTATTGTTTTGAGCAATACCTATGGTGGATTGAGGCTATCGAACTGAACAACTTCATCTCCGTCACTAGCTTTTCCATAACTAGGTACCTTATTGAGATTGTAGTTAGCTAAGACACGTATAGGCCTATAAATAACAGTTAATTGGCAAACATTATCCTCATTACGGAGTTTAAAAGTTCATCTTAGAATTTAAGAAAACAGTTTTGCTATCGCTAATTTCGTTCACCAATAACACACGTGACGATTCCTAAATCGAATAACATTAGTGATAAAAATACCTCGGATTACCGAGTTCAATAGTGCATCCTATTACACAAACAATTTTGTTTTTTTCATTTAAATTGGGACATAACAGGCTTTACATAAATATTGTGGCATAGTTTTTCAACGGTTAAGTTCGTTCATTCATACCAATAACAAAAACATGTTTTGTTTACTCACTTATCAGACAGTCCTAATAATAACCACAATCATTGTCACTCTAGTGAGCACGCACGCATCACGCCGACCGCGCCCGCGCGCTCACCGCGTGAACACTTTCAACATTCGATCGGAAGTGAGTTTAACCACGTTTAACTCTGAATACCATAGTGTTATAATTTTTTTCATAGTGTGAGGAACTCCCTTTTGCCGGCTATGAATGCAGACGTAGTAGGTACCGCACTTTCAGTAAGTAAGTGTATTTAATTGGTCCATGGGCGTACCGAGGGGGGGCAGCCGCCCCCCTGGATTTTGTTTACCTCCAACTAACTATCAAATTGTTATCAATTATGGACCCCCTAAACGATCAAAATTGCTTGTCAATCATTTACATTGCATTGCTTGTCAATCACATTTTGATCGTCTAGGAGCGATGCTTGACAAGCACCACAGAATAGATAGATTACCGTAGCCAGTCGAAATTAGGCCACGCCCCCAAATGGTAAATGCAATGTAAATGATTGACAAGAAATGCTTGATCGTCTAGGGGCTCCGTAAAAGTTCTTATTTGACATACAATACAATAAATTTGCCCCCCCTGGGGGCGATACAGGAGGAGCTCGGTGGCGCAGTGGTTTAGCGCCTGACCCAGCGATTGCGGAAGTTAAGCAACGTTCGCATGGGTCGGTCATGGGATGGGTGACCAAAAATTTATTATGTCGAGCTCCTCCGTGCTTCGGAAGGCACGTTAAGCCGTTGGTCCCGGCTGCATTTGCAGTCGTTAACACCCACCAATCCGCATTGGGCCCGCGTGGTGGGTTATGGCCCATCCTCCTTACCACCCATAAGGAATGCCTGTGCCCCAGCAGTGGGGACATCAAAAATGGCTGATAGACATATTTGATTAACAATAAATTTGCCCCACCCTGGGGGCGATACAATAGATTTGCCCCCCTGGCCCAGAACCGGGGTACGCCCATGTATTGGTCCATGTATAGTGAAAAGAGGCCGCTCGTCTGCGACTGCGAGGTGTTTGTGTGTCTCATCGTTACAACTTAAGTTACCTACCCCACTAGAATTTGATTACCCTATTGTGGTAGCCCAGCGTGCTGTGGTAGGGTTGCCAGATCGGAAGTCCAAAATATCTGGAGAAAATTTGAAAATGTCGGGAGAAACAAATAATTTAAATTTAAATGCCTGGTATATACCAAGAAAACGGCCGCGCAGCGCGATTTTTTGTCAGTTTAATCCACTAATCTTGCAATCTGTGGTTTCATCCGCAAAAATTGTTGCTTTCTAGAGAACTTTTGGAACAGCTGATTTTCCGGGAGATTTTCAGATTTTTCGGGAGTCGGGAGATAAGATTACATTAAATTCCGGGGGAATCCAGGCGAATCCAGGCCATCTTGGCAACCCTAGCTGTGAGATGGTGGCCGCCTAAAACGACACCGATTTTCATAAACGAGGTAGCTTTGAAGCCTTGGTTCTCCGCCAAGGATTGACCTAGCTGTGATCTGATGATGGCCATCCAGGGAGTGAATGGAGGAGATCCAGGTCGCTATACACACCCAATTGATCTGATTCTAAGACTGATGTAAGAATATGTTTAAAAAACATCTCAACAACAGAACTCTGATCCTTATATCTCTTAGAATGCTGATCGGAACAGTTGGGTGTGTATAGCGACCTGGATCTCCTCCATTCACTCCCTGTATGGCCATCATCAGATCACAGCTAGGTCAATCCCTGGCGGAGAACCATGGCTTCAAAGTTACCTCGTTTGTATGAAAATCTACTGACATCCTTAATTATGTGGCGCACTATAAAACATGTCATTATGAGTTTAAATCACTATCTTGGTTCCAAAGTAGGCATATCTTTAACATGTTTGTATCACTAGAAAACATGCACTTCACGTGTGTATAGATAAAGTGATACAATGATAGTATCATTATATATTAAGTATTAATTCCGATTGGTCATATTAAAGTGCAAATTTATTTATAAAACTATAGTAGGTAGCATTAATTATTAATTTTTCAAATTATTATTAATGTCACAATTACCGTGCTACTTTGATTATTCTAATCTAATATTATTATTTTTAAATTTAAATTATCAATTTTTAATTCTGATTCTATTTTTAATTTAAATTTTATAAACTATACTTATTTTTTAATCAATGATTTAAATATTGATAAGTATTCCAGCTGTTTTATGTGCAATATGGACCTTGTCTGAAATAAAAATTATTTTATTTATCATAATGCGAAAAATTATGCAAACAAAAAAAATTTTTACTTTAGAAAAAACTTTTTTGAATTATTTTTATTAGGTAACCTAACTTTTGAAAAAATCAATTGTGTATGGCGATGTCCGTATTGATTATTGATTTATAGATCTAATTTCGTATTGGATTGACGTACCTACCTATTTTTATTTCGACGTTGGCGCACAGAAAGTAAACACACTTCTTGCCAAAACTGTTAATAAAATGGCGATAAAACTATTTTATAATAGGTAAGGTGCATTTACCTCAAATAGAAAATAAAAATGTTGAAAGTTGAATTTAAAATTGGAAAAATTATACAACTTGTTACAAAAAAACCTCTAATACCGATTTTGGTAGATAGGGACCATCAAACTGAACAACTTTTACTATGGGACCAACTCTGGAATCGCGAAAAAATATAAATATTAAAAATATAAAATATTAAAAATATAAAATATTAGTAATTATTCAGAGTGGTGTAGTGTGGTATTTGGTAAGGTACCTACCTACCTTTTACGTTTTCGTTTGAATAAGTTATATCTCACGTAAAAATCAAGCCATATTGCTCAATTCTTGCGTCAGAATATCGACATTTAGGCACAAATGACATGTAGGGAGACCCATTGATGTCATGACATGACAATAACATGTCATGCGTATGTGAAATTCCCACGAGGAAATTGTATTGATTATATTATTATTTGAAAGTTCTGCAATGATCTACCTACATCATAGACATAGAAAAATTTTCTCTCTGTCTAAATCTGCGCTCAAGAAGACCAAAAAAGCGTGGAAAAGAGAAGCTAACGTTATACGGACACGGTCTATGAAAAAGAGACAAAGGATCAAGTGACAATGTGCCAACTTTTTTTACAGTAAGAGCCCCTAGCGTCCCGCCTAGCAAAAGAGCAATCACATTTTTTTTTTATATTTGGGAATCTTGATTAGAGTTTTAAATAAGGGTATCGTGGAGCCATGGTGACTGTCTTGTTCTGTTAGTGATTGTGTTGTGCCAAAAAGAAACAATCCAAGTATCACACTTTTCAAAGGTAAATAAGATATTGCCACACATTTCTCTAAAATCAAATTTCGCTACATTTATTCGTTTATCGACGAAGAAAACAGTATGCTGGAACATAGTTTATTAATTTCCTTTGCCATAATTAGTCATATTTTATGTATGTAAGTCATATTTTACGTATCTCATATAAAATGTATACATTAGTTTTTCGGATCACCTGTTTATTGACATTGTTGTTCTTTAACATTCTATTGCTATGGTATTGTTGAAAGTTCTGCAATGATCCTACATACATACATACCTACATAGCTAACAATAATGTTAATTTCATTAGGTATATTGTTCCTAATTTATTTATGAAATTTATCCTATTTATTCCAAATAGGTAAATACACCTTTGATTCTATTATCACTAAATAAAATTCCGATCCTTTTACTAGTCTCATACGTTTCTAGAAACCAGTTTTATATCACGTTACGTGGTTTCTATGGAAACTATTTTTGAAATTAAAGTTTGGACTTAAACTAGTTTGGGCAAATGCACAAACCGTGCGGCGCCATAAAAATACTTAATTTTATAAAAATAAAAATACATAATTCCCCTACTTTTCCTTTACAAGGATGGTTGTATAATAACTTCATTATAATATTGAAATATTATTATACAACATGTTACAAAATAACCCCTAATGCCGTAAACTCTGAAATCGCGAAAAATATCAGCTGTTTCATATAAAAATTAATATTAACGAATATATCAAAATCAAACAGATTTTTCTCGGTATTTTAGGTTGGTCCCATAGTAAAGGTTGTTCAGTTTGATGGTCCCTATCTAGATATCATTTCAGCATTAAGGGTTATTTCGTAACATGTTGTATAGGGACCATTACACTGAACAACTTTTACTAAGGGACCAACTCTGAAATCACCAAAAAAAAAATGGTCACCCATCCAAAACTCGACCATTACCAAAGTTGCTTGACATCAGTAATCGCGCGCTGCGCTTTCGAACTGAGTTTTTTTTAAACGAAACCACAACTTCGGAGACAGAAATAAATAACAGTTAATCGTAAGGATCATGGCCTATTTTTTTTATCTCGCACGCGCCTTTGGCATGTCATGTGTGATGCTATGCAACGCGGACCTCAATTCTGTTTATTGTAAATGTTAAAGTTCCAATAGTGCCTAAATGATATTTCAATGGTAAATGCCACAACGTGTTGGTGGCGTCCAATAATTATGTGAGGCATTTAGGGCGGGAAGGGAATTATTTCTTTCTGCAGAATCGCTAAAAGCTTATTTTTCATACCAAAATATGGCTGAATCCTAAAAACAATAATGTTTATTTAAATAATTGAAACGCAAGCAAGCACTGATTAACGTACCTAACCTAATCACACTAAAAATAGGTAAGTACGCGTTTTTTGAAAAATCTCAAGTGAGAATTATGGGGGTTGAAGGGGGTCGAACCAAATCTTACGACATTCACCAACGAGGAAGGGGGGAAATCACCTCACGATATTAATGTATTAAGGGGCGTCCCTTGTCATATTTATTCGGTACCTAGGTACCTATTGTTGTCCAAATGACAATACTATTGAAACACTATTGAAACGAGATTGTAACGTTAATTTTGCAGAATCGAGGCCCAATTGTCTAGACATTAAATTTATCTTATCAATATAGTATGAGGGAAAAATACCAGACAGTTTTTTATATAACTTTTTTATCTTCAATCGTACGAGGAATGTCGCTTTTCGTTATGATGAATTCATGATAATGATCAAATTAAATAATGATATAAATAAAGTACCATGTACGCACACTGCGTGCTACAGCGCCAAAATGGTGGAAATAGGCACTAGAACAGTTTGACAGCCGCCAGTCCAGTGTAATAATATAGAGGTCAATGTATCTAAACATACTGTATAGGTGAGAACTTTAATTAACAACCCCGAAATCGCAAAATAAGGTTCAACTGTTTCATACATATCAAACTTGTTCTTAACAACTTATCAAACGTGTTACAATATAACCCCTAATGCCGAATATGGTAAATAGGGAAGGGACCATCAAACTGAACTTATACTATGGGACCAACTCTGAGATCAAGAAAAAAACTGCTGTTTCATACAAAAAATTATAACGCAATTACTTATATCAGAATGTAGGTACCTATGAAAAAGTTGATTTTATTTTCACGATTTCAGAGTTGGTCCCATAGTAAAATAAAAATAAAAGACATTTATTTCATCACACACAAATAACAACAAAGCAGCATATTACATCACAGAGTGCTTCGAGTGTGTGATCTGGAGCCCAAACTAGGGCGACCCTGTATTTCAGGTCTCCAGGTCCTCACCCGCGGATCACCTAAGTATATTGAATTAATAAAAAAATTGTTTAAAAAACAAAAAACAGACTTCAAAAAACCTGCCTCTAAAAAAAAGGAAGAAATAATATACAAATCATTAGATACGCATTATCATTGTTATAATAAAACACGTCTATTAAAGTCGGGTGGGGCTGGAGAACATCTTCCTTTTTTTATTCTAAAAGCCCCACCCGACTTCAATTGACGTGTTTTATTATAACAATGATAATGCGTATCTAATGATTTGTATATTATTTCTTCCTTTTTTTAGAGGCAGGTTTTTTGAAGTCGGTTTTTTGTTTTTTAAACAATTTTTTTATTTTTTTATTTTAGTGTAAGTACCTTCTGCATTAGGTAGTGTAGGTATATTATTTAGGTAGAAAAATCGGCTCAGCCAAACGTGAGATAATCGCGGAGAAACATACATACATACAAACTGAAAACATACCTCCTTTTTTTGAAGTCGGTTAAAAAGACTACACAACGGCATCCCTTCCCCAACAAAAAAATCATCTAATTCGGTTCATAAATAACAAAATTGTCAAGTTAGTTGATTTAATATCATAGTATTTTCAGGATTACTTGTAAACTACTGAACCGATTTGAAAAAAAAATAAATGGGACCATCTCGCAAGAAAACTCAATCGAACAAAAAAAAATTATCTAAATCGGTTCATAAATGTCGAAGATACGCGCGAACAACGATAAAAAAAAAAAAAAAAAAAAAAAAAAAAAACATACAATCGAATTGAGAACCTCCTCCTTTTGATGAAGTCGGTTAAAAAGCATAGGTAGTCTTAATAATAATAGCTCATTATATGTGTGTGTGTGTGTGTGTGTGAGGGATTAATATTAAATAAGTAAATTGTTGTATGAAAGTAATTTTATGTTTGTATGTTTGTTATTTTTTGCATGATGCAGAAGTAGATTATTGCAGGATAGTAAAAGTTGTTCAGTTTGATGGTCCCTATCTAACAAACTCATGGTCTATTTTTTTATGTAATTTAACAAATATTATGTAATGACTGTCATTGTTACACTTACGAGTATTAACTACCTAGTTTTTAATTTTGTTTAAAAAAAAAAAAAAAAAATTGTTTATTTCGGACAAGGTCCATATTGCTAACATGTAAACAGCTTAAATACCTAATAACATAATATTATTAAAAATTAAAATCAGTATAATTTATAAATTAAAATTAACATTATTTAAAATTAAAAGTTTAAGTTTTATTAAGTTTTATAAGTGAATGAAATCGCATCAAACTAACCTTATCGATTGCCAAATATCTGGAAAGATATTTCAATTGAATGTCGAGGTAATTCCTCACATTGGTGGAATAACGCTGGCTTGCAGCGTAAGAGTAGGATATACTAAAAGAAATTCGGCGATGTCACTAGTGACTCGGTAGCTCAGCGGTCAGAGCATTGGACCGGATATCCAAAGGTCGCGGGTTCGATTCCCGTCTGAGTATTGATCTGGTGCGAGTCGTATTTTTTCTAGTATATTATTTAGTATTGTGTAACCTTAGTGGTTTAAAGTTGTGATTATAAACATTATTATTATCTTGTTTTTTAAAATGGTAAATAAAGAAAAAATAAACTACATTCACGTTACAGGTATAAAACTACAGCCAAGATAATAAGTTTTGAAGTTTTTCAAGTTTGCATTGACACCTTCACACTACAAAATAATTACTTTACCAATATTATTTCTGGCATACTAATGATGTTGCTAAGGCAAGCAGCCTGTCCCACCAAACACGTCCGCCACACGCACCCAGAACGTGTTGCGAATCAACATCTGTGTTTAATCAAACAAAACACATTCAAAGAAAAGCCTAGTGACTGGGTATTAAATTTGGATAGTGTTTTATCTTGTAGGTAGGTAGGTATTACGTATGATTTGTTGTTAAGGAAAGTTAAGGTTGATAAAACTGAATATAGTTAGGTAAATAATGTTAAAACTCATTAAAATAACCAGTACTGACTTATTTATTAATACTTATTATAATATCTACAAGTAGATAAGTAATGTAAATAGTAAACCTTATTTTTTGCAATTATTATTATTAGAGTACCTACACACACACCAACAATTAATTGACGCATCTGTGTTTTTTCTAGCTGCTATTTTTAAGCTAAGTCTGTGTCCATCAGCCATTTTTGATGTCCCCACTGCTGGGGCACAGGCCTTCCTTATGGGTGGTAAGGATAGGCAACAGAATTATTTTAAGTTTAAACATAGTCCCTCTTTCTAATAAATATTGTATAGCAGATGTATAGTTACACAATGGTTACTCTCTGTCAAACTATCTGACAGAGATTTCACATTGAAAAGAAAGTGACAAAACACTGTGTAACTATACATCTGCTTTACAATCTTTATTCGTATAAAGTAAATATTAATGAGATGCATGATATATACATATTTGATAGTGTTCTAACACGGTTCATTGAAGCGTTAAAACAATCGAAATATGGTACCTATACTAATGTACTAAGTAATACTAAATAATAATATAAGTACTAAAAAAATATGACCCGCACCAGATCAATTCTCTGACGGGAATCGAATCCGCGACCTTTGGATTTCATTGGATGACTCGGTAGCTCAGCGGTCAGATGATTGGATGACGACTAGCCCCCTACTTGGCTTTTATTTTTAACAAATGTATTGACGAAGGGGTCTTTCCTGAATTAATGAAAAATAGTAAATTGATTCCTCTTTTTAAATCTGGGGATAAAAGTGACCTAACTAACTTTAGGCCAATATCTATACTACCAGCACTTAGTAAAATATTTGAAAAAATTATATATTCCCAATTATTAGATTACTTCACATACAATAATATACTTCATAAAAATCAGTTTGGCTTTTCCAAGGGTAAAAGTACTACTGATGCTGGAATTGCACTTCTCAAACATATTCTTGACGCTTGGGAAGAAAAGCAGGATGTAATTGGCATTTTCTGTGACCTTTCTAAGGCATTCGATTGCGTTGATCACCAAACACTATTAAAGAAGCTAGAACATTATGGTGTCTCTGATAAGTCGGTTAGTCTTATGAAATCGTATTTGTACAATAGAACTCAGAAAGTAGTAATTAATAGAACTGAATCTACTGGAGCCCCCATCAATATGGGTGTGCCACAGGGATCAATATTGGGCCCATTGCTGTTTCTAATTTATATAAATGACCTTCCCAACTACGCGAATAATTTATGTGAGACAGTACTATTTGCGGATGATACTTCTTTAGTTTTCAAAGTAAACAGAGGTAATAACTGTTCGGACGAAGTAAATAGTGCCCTCTCTAAAGTTTCACACTGGTTTAATAGTAATAATTTAGCACTAAACCCCAAAAAAACCAAATGTGTAAAATTTTCATTACCTAATGTTGAGCAGACAAAATTAAATATTAATTTGAATGACGATGAAGTAGACTTTACTGAGAGTACAAAATTTCTTGGTATTACACTAGATTCTCGATTGCAATGGGATCCACATATTGAAGCCTTGTCAAGTAGACTTAGTTCTGCGGCATTCGCTGTTAAGAAAATAAGGCTTTTAACTGATATTGAAACGGCAAGGTTAGTATACTTTAGTTATTTTCATAGTGTAATGTCTTATGGACTGCTATTGTGGGGCTCAGCTGCCAGTTTTGAAAATATTTTTGTACTCCAAGAAAGAGCTGTTCGCGCCATATACAATCTACGGCGGAGAGATACCTTGAGAGAATTGTTCAAAGAAATAAATATTTTAACTTTGGCAGGCCAATATATTTATGAAAATTTAGTTTATGTAAGGAAACACTATGATTCATTTGATAAGAACAGCAACATTCACAAGTTTAATAAAAGAAATAAAGATAAACTTGCCGTTCCAAGATTTAGGCTTGCAAAAACGAGAGGTTCATTTATGGGGAAAGGCATAGCCTTTATTAATAAAGTTCCACAACAAGTGATTGATCTTCCTTTGCATGAATTTAAAAACCATGTTAAAAAAACGCTCATGGGTAAAGGTTATTATAAAGTTGACGATTATCTTAAAGATCAAAATGCGTGGAAATGATGTAACACATAACTTGCTAATATAAGAACTTTGTTGAAGTAATATAATAAGTCTATGTTGTTGCCAATAATCCTGTCACCCTGTTGTAATTATCTGGTAACGATATATTCAAGTTTGTAAATATCGTTACTTATGGCTGTTACAGCTGATAAGTTTCTTGCGCCCGTTCTTCTTGTCAGCTAAAAAAGTCTGGAACGGGTGGTAGGAAAATATAGACGATTCAAAAGTACTTAATAATTAAGTTTATTTGAATAAAGCTTATTTCACTTTCACTTTCATCCAGAGGTCGCGGGTTCGATTCCCGTCTAAGAATTGATCTGGTGCGAGTCGTATTTATTCTTGTATTATTAGAACATAGTATTGTATAAAAATATCATTGTGAATGCAAAATCTCTAAAAAGACTTATAAGTAGCCAATTAATTGATTGTTTATTATTATCATATCATGCATTCTCATTAATATTTATGTAAGTATTATGTTTATATTAACTGTAAATGTATCGTTTAACCAACACACAACAACGAACCACTTGTAGATAAGAGAACTACTAAATTATCTATCTCCATGTTTTTCGTTTAAAAAAGTCCTATCTCCAGCCAGAGATACGATAAACCGAATGTGAACGACCTTTATCTCATTGCCAGTTCTAAATTTGAATGTCAAGGTTCGCCATTCCGTATTTATACAGGCGCCATTGTTTTGTTATGCTATGTTTTTATATCTTAAGAATATTGATACAATGTCGACATTAATAATCTTTGGAAGCCATAACAACATTCATATATAATTTGAGTGTTTGTTCTTCTATTTGATTGAAAATGCTTTCGCTAAATTAATGACTAAGTAACAATTTATCTTGAGGAGCTCGGTGGCGCAGTGGTTTAGCGCCTGGCCCAGCGATTGCGGAAGTTAAGCAATGTTCGCAAGGGTCGGTCATGGGATGGGTGACCTAAAATTTATTATCTCGAGCTTCTCCGTGCTTCGGAAGGCACGTTAAGCCGTTGGTCCCGGCTGCATTTGCAGTCGTTAACACCCACCAATCCGCATTGGGCCCGCGAGGTGGGTTTTGGCCCATCCTCCTTACCACCCCTAAGGAAGGCCTGTACCCCAGCAGTGGGGACATCAAAAATGGCTGATGGACAACCATTTATCTTAAAGAAATCGCAGTAACTTCGTATTATTTACACAAGTTCACATTTAGTTATTATGCAACTGTAGTATAATACCTCATTATGTACAGTTGCCAAGACTTTATCTACACCCATGCATGACATGAATCCTCTATGCAAGGTTTTGAAACAGTAGCTTATAGCCAACATTATAAAAACCAGTGTGATGGTAGCCGTAATATCTAAGCATTCCAAAGCGAGTGGTGCGCGCGCCTCTATCATAATATCATCCAAACGAGTGTTTCAATGTTGTACTGAATTTCATAATGTAGGTACAGTCAGCAGCACATCAGACTATACATGTTGACCTTGAGACCGCCTTTATGCCGCACGTAATAAGAGCCGTTTTCGTAGTTCAACTGTTTAACCTAGCGTGCTGTCGTGCGTACTATGACACAGATTGTTTTAATAATGGCTATAAGTTAACTGTTTCAGAATTTATAGCATGGGTGTAGAAAAAAGGAAAAAAAATAGGTACCTTTGGCAATTTTACTCGATTTGGTCGGTGGTAAGGTATATAGGGCATATTTTCAAGTCCGCCCGGCTCTTACCACCATCTTACCTAACTCTGACGCCATAATAACAATTAAAAAAATATTGTGTTCCGGCAGTTAGAGGTAAGATACCAGTTCCTCAGTAATGAGGATTCCGGGTGTAGTGCGCTACACTTTCGGCCTTATCATCACTCAAAATCAGGTGAGGTGAAGGTCAAGCACTATCCTGTTGTGCATAAAAAAAATCACAAGTAGGTACTTGAAGAAACTAAGCCATCATCATCGGTTCGCAAGCCAGGAGACGATAACAACGGACAAAGAATCTCAGTGCTGGTTTTTTTCTCCCCGAGTTTCATAATTAAATCTTATCTGATTTTCTGTGTATGAAAAATGACCGTAGCATTCACTTAGCCGTAGCAGTCGTAGCAGAAAATCGTAGCCATTAAAATGTCTTTGATCGTAGCAACTATAAGACTTTCTTTGGGTATTATTATTCATGCCGTAATACCACGGTAATGGTATCTTCATTGACCGAGCGAGCGAGAAGCGCGAGCGAAGCGTCTCTGCTTCAGCTTGGGCAATAAATCGTGCGTATGTCCTTCCAGAGTGTCCGTTTGTTCTCCTCTACAGGTCACATTTCTCAACCGAATCTCGTAAAATTTTGTGAGCTGGTTTGATAATTATAGAATTTTTCAGTCGAGCCAGTTTTTCGAAATGGCGGAGATAATGTAAAAAACATATTTCAACAGTTTCGAAAAATGATCAAAAATTTTACAAAAAAAATAAAAAAAATAATCCTACCATCCTACCAACTTAAAAATAATACCCTTTCGATCGGTATCGTAAAAAAACAAAAAACCTACCTCTAAAAAGCAAGAAAAAATATTCGTAATTATAAAAACACGTCTATTGAAGTCGGGTGGGGCTGGAGTACAAATTCCTTTTTTTTATTCAAAAAAGCCCCACCCGACTTCAATAGACGTGTTTTTATTGTTACGAATATTATTTCTTGCTTTTTAGAGGTAGGTTTTTTGAAGTCGGTTTTTTGTTTTTTAAACATTTTTTTTTATTTTTAGTGTAGGTACCTTCTGTACGTACTGTATTAGGTAGTGTAGTTATATTAATTAGGTAGAAAAATCGGCTCAACCAAACGTGAGTTAATCGCGGAGAAACACAGTACATACATACGGGTCAAACTGAGAACCTCCTTTTTTTAAGTCGGTTAAAGACCTACACTTAAGATATCCCTTTTCCAACAAAAAAAATATTATATATGTTATTCAGTTCATAAACAAAGAAGTTATATCATCGAGGTAGTTCACACAAAATCATACTATTTTCGTGCTTTTTTCAAAATTACTTGAAAAGTACTGAACCGATTTCCAAATTTTAAAAAATGGGACCAACTTGGAAGTTTACCTAATGTAATAACGTTTGAATAATTTCAATCGGTCCAGCCGTCTATGTGTAATCGGTGGACATACACAAAAAAACAAATACCTATACAGACGAACAGAGAACCTCCTCCTTTTTGGAAGTCGGTAAAAATAAAAGATTTTTTTTCATATTTGGTAAGTTCGACTCCTAGTTAAGGCAGGATTTACCAAAAGTCACTGAATGCAATTCCAATTATTTTGAAGTCTTCATTCAGTAAAATTGAAAGAGGTTAGGTACTTTCTTATCGTGTGGCAAAGTTTTGGGACACCCTGTATTTATCACAAAAAAAATTATTTATTAATATTAAAGAATCTATATAAATAAATCAAAAGACTAATTAAATTACTCAAACATTCAGAAAGTAAACCATTTCGTGTCTATTTTATGTACTTAAGTAAACTACTTACGATGTAAATTCCTAAAAAAAGTTATAAATCTTCTAGGGATGCGACTGCGAGTATTTTCAGTGACAACAAGTTATACGCGAGTATAAAAATGTGTTACTTACTTACTTTTGGAATAACTTTAATTTGGAATTCGCATCTTTTCTCAGATTGGACGATTTTAATACCGGACATGTATAATTATCTGGACATTTCCGGTTCAAAGAACCATAAAAAATGGGAGAGAGATAAAAATGCGTGTGTTTGTTTATGTCGTAGCTATTCGAGAAGAAGTGACAACATTGTAATTATTATTATTATATTTATTTCAGATATTAAATTGCATCCATATTTGTTAGTATTACTTAGACTATGTTAGTAACATTAAAACAAAACGAACGACAAAAATTTCAATTTAAATATTTACGAGACCCGTACATGTGCATCTGGGTCCAATGCTTAGCAATAGGGCAGTCTGCTCTATCCTTTATTGCAATCAGGATGCTATTAGAGCTTCCCCTGACTCTGTGTCGCATAGAGGCGATACGCTTGCGAATAATGGCGAAAAAGTCATCAATTCGAGCCTCCGCAAACATACCTGACGCACTACAGTATCGGGGAAGACCCATCAACATCCGGAAAGCATTATTATATTGCACGCGGAGTGCGTTAAAAGTCTTTTGCGTGTACTTGACCCACAGGCTACAGGAGTAAAATGATTGGCAAAAGGCCTTGAACAACGAGATCTTCACTTCCTGTGTACACTTTGCAAACCTGCGGGCCAGCATGTTGCATCTGACTGCCAACGCTCTCCTCTCACGCTCTATATCACAATCATCAGACATGTTTTCAGTGACTATGTGACCCAAATATTTAAATTGTGAAACTCTGCTAAGTTCTGAGCCTAATAACTTTACAGGTGGCACAGATGAAAGTGTACGACCTCCCTGAGCTTGAAAAACAAGTAGTTCGCTCTTTTTAACGTTATAGAGGAGGCCGTGGGCGGAGGCATAGGATTCACAAATTGCTATCAATTTTCGGAGAGCACCCACCGAAGGACCCAGCAACACCATATCATCAGCGTAACTGATATTATTGACCATAACGCCGTCGATAGAACAGCCAACGTTGGCGCTGCTAAGCTCCACGATGAGTGCATCCATGTACAAATTAAATAGTGACGGAGAAGATAGTCCACCTTGCCTCACACCACACTCCATTACATATTCTTCAGATAACTCACCCGACCATCTGACGTGACGTGATTGACTTGATGACGGTACCAATATTGAAAAGTTTTTGTTAATTCCGGGGGGAACCCGGAGTCCTTCAACTTAGACCATAATACGTCATAATCAACCAGGTCAAACGCCCTGGATAGATCCAAAAACGCAGCGTAAACCGGCGTTTTCCTTTGGGTATAATACTTTGGTAATGTTTCTTAAATCTTAAAAACCATAATAGGTAGTTGTTTATCAAACTGTTGCCTAATGAGGGGTATTAAAACACATGTCTTCTCGAAGAAGAACTGGGAGCCCATGCAATCGCGGTAATTCTGAACGATAAAACCAAAAACGTTACGTTGTCATTTAGGTTATATTTACCTAAAAATCTTTGGTTTAGCTTCATAATTTTCACTTAAATTGTCCCAGATTGTAATCCTAGACTCCTTAGGCAGAGTATCCAACAATTTTAACAAAACTAAAGCAAGTATTTTTCTGTAAACGAAACTGAAACGGTAACGATTTAGCTTTGGTTTTATCGATGAAAATTAGCGCGATTAGGCCCCTGATGGCCGTTGGGAGACGGAAAGGTTCTGGAATGGCGACCGCGCACCGGACGACGAAACTACTACTCTCATACAATTAGGATTGAGAAAGGTCAATGTTTAAATAAAATAGAAAGCGCGTCTTAGCTGGTTTTGCCTTGATTATGAGTCATTTCCGTCGCTGCATCTAAAATATAGGGCGGTGTCAAATTTTCTTCACTGCTTCAGACATTTTTAAGGCGAGGCAGTTCACGAAATTTACTCTTTCACTATGTCTTTAGAATAAGGTTGAATATTGCAAGCTTTAAATGACGCTTCGCCAGAAATTTTACGAAATTTAGTAGGTACATTTTTTTTTATTGATTTCTGAAATACTAGATCATTTATTAAAAATGTACTCGGTTATTGTGTTAGATCTATAAAAAAGCTATGCTTTTTCCAAAAAAAAACATATCACTGTCGCTGAAAATTACGAAATCTGACGATTTGAAGTTTATTTTTTCTTTTCTTTTTTTTTTAAGTTTTTATGGTGTTATTCAGGATTTTTTACAGACTTACCAAGCCATTTTTCAATATTCTGTTCGGTTATTGTGTTTCTTTGTTTCTTTTTCAGTCTACAGTAATTTTTGTGAAGTAGAATTCTGCATCAGCTCTTCACATTGCAAGTTCAAAAATCAGTTTATTCATCAGATCGTGAACTGGCCTCGCCTTAAGCAAGAATAAAAAAATCCCACTAAATCCAGTACAACAAAAAGTAAAAATTGAAATCAAAACTTTTTGCAAGTATTGCTTTCAAAATGTTTTGTTTTAGAAATATATCATTGTAGTTTAGTACTAATAGGATATTATCCACATGTTTTCTTACAGGACAAAATTTTTGACACATTTCTCTAACACAAAAAGACTTAAACGCGTCACGCGATATTTAATCACAGTGAAAATATCGATCAAATATCTAGTGAAAATACTTGATGCGTAACATGGCAATTATGAAGCAATTAACTGTCAAATAACCGCGAACAGACAGCAGAGTTACAAAACGCTGAACGCTGCACGAACGAATTTTGACGCAAAAAATAACTTGTTACTTACAGCACTGTTTTTTCGTTGTTAAGTCATATTTTTTTGTATGATTCACTAAATCATATTTATTAAAATCGCTCATGGCGGAACATGACAGACTGATCGTACTCGATCACGATTGCCATCACTATACCTATTTTCTCTCTACAACGTGATAACGTGAATAATGTCATACATGGATGTATGTCTGGGCAACGCGTGATGTTTTAAGATACAATTATGTAATATGATATAAGGAGCTCGGTGGCGCAGTGGTTTAGCGCCTGGCCCAGTGATTGCGGAGGTTAAGCAACGTTCGCAAGGGTCGGTCATGGGATGGGTGACCAAAAATTTATTTTCTCGATCTCCTCCGTGCTTCGGAAGGCATGTTAAACCGTTGGTCCCGGCTGCATTTGCAGTCGTTAACACCCACTAATCCGCATTGGGCCCGCGTGGGTTATGGCCCATCCTCTTTATCCACCCATAAGGAAGGCCTGTGCCCTAGGGCTGGCTGATGGACAATATGATATGAATTAAGTTTGGAGGAAGAAGATGAAACACATTTTAAATTAAATAGGTAGGTAACCTACGTTAGGTGTTTTTATGAATAAGTAATAATGGTATAATTTGAATATTATAAAACTGTAATATTTGTAAAACGCCAACATCCTTGCAAGAGTAGGTAGATTGAAATATTTCGAAAAACTGAATCGTCAAAAGAACTACATAGGTATATTATCGAACATAGGGCCTAGCCAAAGTAACATTTGCAAATCTTCGTTATCGCTTCGCTTTCGAAACATGTAGGGGATTGACATATAAGGATTCGTTAACTATCGAAATTTAAAACGTCAAATCCATATGTTTCGAAGCGAAACGATAACGAAAATTTGCAAATGTTACTTTGGCTATATAAGAACACATAACTTGCTAATATAAGAACTTTGTTGAAGTAATATAATAAGTCTATGTTGTTGCCAATAATCCTGTCACCCTGTTGTAATTATCTGGTAACGATATATTCAAGTTTGTAAATATCGTTACTTATGGCTGTTACAACTGATAAGTTTCTTGCGCCCGTTCTTCTTGTCAGCTAAAAAAGTCTGGAACGGGTGGTAGAAAAATATAGACGATTCAAAAGTACTTAATAATTAAGTTTATTTGAATAAAGCTTATTTCACTTTCACTTTCACGCTAGTAGCCCTGGGGCCGTACGCTAACGTACATGGCTATCTTAATAGCCACAGAGGAAATAATCACTACGTTTTAGTAATAGCTTTCATTTGGCAGATGGATGTGACACATTGCTACTTCTATTTGGCTTAAATAAAACTAACTAAAGAAAAGTAGCAATATATCACATCCATCTGTCAAATGAAAGCGATTACGATAGCCATGTAAGTTAAAAGTTTTAGCCGGTACGGCCCCTGTAGAAGAGCAGACAGACAGACATACAAAGGCATTTTAGCCCAAGCAAATTAATTTTCTTCGGTATAAAGAAATAAAATTGGTGAACCGTCTTATCTGGGGAAATGGAACAGAAACTAAAAAAGCATTTATTGCACAAAAAAGGTGTGTTCGTGCAATATGTCACATTGCTCCAGATGAACCTGACCCTACTTTAAATGCTTAAAAATACTTCCACTGCCATGCATTTACATTTTTGAAGTGGGAGTTTTCACATATCAAAACATAAATAAATTTACACAGTCTAAAGATTTGACAAGTAGGAGTAATAGAAATCCTAATAGGCTAGTACTAGGCAATATACCTGGATCAAAGTGCTACTTGAAAAACTGTTATGTGATGTGTATTACCATTTTTAATCATATACCAGATACCATAAAATGTCTACCCTTGAAAAAATTTAAAATAGTCCTGCGTGAATGGTTACTCGAAAATACTTTCTACTCCCTCGATGAATTCTTACAACATAAACAAGTAAAAAAATAAACATGAAATTGAATGATATGAAACATGAATGATGCATGGACAATTGATCCCAATATTGTAACATAAAATATAATTTTAGTTTAAAAATTAAGATTTGCATGCTATCATTGTATGGCTAAATACTGTTATACCCTATTTATGGCAAATAAACAATTATGAATTATGAATCAACTCGGCTCACCAATCACGCGTCAGGGGTTTTTTCTATCTCATTAGTACCAAAAAGGTGTTTATTATTAAACAGAATTATCAATAGCTATAAACCAATGAGGCGTATCGCCTTTTTAAAACAATAACAGCATTTTAAAAGTCACTTTTACAGAGGGCGGGCGAAGAAGACACACCTATTTAAATGTTTACATAACTTTATATTAATCATGTTTAATAATGGTTCAAGTGTTATCTTCTCCAAATACATAGGTACATGGTAATTTAATTTTGTGAAACACCAACAACCTCGCAGGAGTAGATTACTAAATCATTTACGTTCCCTCAAATATGGTTGAGCGAAGCGATGGCTGGTCCACGCGTCATGCTCGTGAACGGGTGCTGCCAGTGGGAATGGGTCTGCTTCTGAGTACCTATCTTAACGCATATTGAATTGTAAGAATTGCGTTTTTTATTGTTATTTTTTATGTCTTGTCTCAAGTATTTTTTGGTAAATTTTGCCTACTTAGGTGCACTTTCGAGTAGCAGACATAGTGATTACTGATTTCTCAACTAGTTGAAAGTTATTTACTCTCACAATTACCTATCCGATATGTAGTAGGTATTTAATTTCAACCTACCTACCCATTGTGTACAAACTTTTGTTAATTATTGTGATGGAAAATGACCTCACTTTAAATGTGGAGCTCATTTTTCAATGTTGACGACTCTGTATGAAATATACAGGGAGAAAAAAGCAGCCCTTGACGAGTTTCTTGCCGGTTCTTCTCGTTACAAGGTCTCCCGCTCAGGGTTTGCGAACCGATGGCGTAGCTTCATTGACATTCACAAGTGCTTGTAACAGCCTAGACTGAATAAATGATTTTTTGATTTTGATTTTTGATTTTTTAATAACAACGTTTCATCTAAGTATGACTTTCCGAAAACAAAGACAAAAGAAAATCGACTCTCCATACAAATGTCCGAACAGCTGATCTAGTTTTAAGATATTGTCAAAATTTTCATATCAGCCGCACGACACCCACTGCTGGGGATAGGTAGGCCTCCCCCAAGGATCTCCACGACGATCGGTCCTTTTTTTTTTTTTTTTTTTTATTAGAGTGAGGTAAATACGCTTTTTACGTATACATGCTTTTATGCATGTATACTGGGCTCGGTCAGGCACAGGAAGCCACTCCTGTTCTGTCTCTCACCGCCCCCGGGTCTCCCGTCGAGCCTGAATAGTAGGCTCGGCGGTGGATCCGGGGGGTTCTAACCTCTCCCCAGGGGGGAGAGGGAGAGAGCCTCCTCCCGATCCCCCCATAAGGTTACCCACTCAAGTGGGCTGACCAGATGGGACGAACGACGATCGGTCCTGCGCTGCCCGCATCAAGCGGCTTCCCGCGACCTTCACCAGATCGTCGGTCCACCTTGTCTAGGGCCTGCCCTCTGGAATAAAATGTATCTTACCCACACCTGAAGGTCTAGTGGGTGGGACCAGCCAGATGAGTTCCAAAATAAGTCCAATGGGTTCTTTGAATATAGGTTCAGTAGGTACTTTTTGACGTTGGGACGAACCTAATGGTCCTATGGATACAAGATTCTAAGTTGGAATCATAGGAGCGGCATTTTGATATAAATCAACTTTTTTTCATGCACATCAGGATAATAGTGCTTGGCCTTCACCTCACCTCGTCAGGTGAAATACAAAAGCCGAAAGTGTAAGCACACTACACCCGGAATTCTCCCCACTGAGGAACTGGCTATCTTACCTGTAACTGGCGGAACACAGCATTTTTTAAATTGTTGTTATGGCGCTTATGGCGCAGGCTTAGGTAAGATGGTGGTAGCTAACCAGGCGGACTTGAAACAAGCCCTTGAAACATACCACCAACCAAACTGAGTACAAACAAATGTACCCCGCTCCTTGGAATCAAACCAGAGACTCCATGCAAACCCCGCGTTTTAACTACCTATTACACAGACGCTACACAGTGACGTTTTTGCACACGCGCAACTGTGCGCGTCAAGTCTAGTTAGTGAATGAGCATTAGACATGAGGCGTATTTATCGTAACAGATAAAAACAACAGATAATTAAATGTAACTGTTTCGCCCTGTTACGAGCGCTTTGAAATAACAGTTGCTCAAAGGAACACGCCAAAGAACAGGCGAAACAGTCTGTTCTCGCCGTCTTCACTGTTCCAAACAAATACTCCACTGTACCCTGTACCGAACTGTTATCAGGGGGGTATAACTCCGCGCTTAAACTTTTATATTAGCCTACTGCTCGCGGCCCACTCCAAGAGGGCCATTGTCGAGGGATATCACCGCGCCGACCGAAACGCGCGGCGCCGGCGTGTGCAAGCGACGAGAGCGCAGCGCGTGAACGTCACCAACGAAACGAGTCAGTCAAGCGCCGAATGCGAAACTGCATGCACTTCGTTTTTGATACTTTATTACTAACGTACCTACCTACCTACCAAAGTTTATTGTATTTTTTGTATACATATTTACATACTTAGTTGTATCGAAGTTCGAAATATGGCACCAGTAAAGAAAAAAGCTAAAAAATACTATTTTTTTTCACCCATCCCATAACTGACCCTTGCAAAAGTTGCTTAACCTCCGCAATCGTTGGGCCAGGCGCTATACCACTGCGCCATCGAGCTTCTCTAACTACTTAGAAATACTTATTATTTATGCTCTTTAAATATGCTCAGCTCACCTATTAGGTAGATTTATTTTATTTTATAAGTAGGTACCTATTATAGTAATTTCATTGTTTATTCATGGGCATAACGAATGTTTTCTATGATATCAGTAACTAGCGAGTAGCAACCCCGAAATGTGTCGGTTGAGACAGAGCTATGCGACAGAAAGAGACGCCTCTCTTTCTTCTTCGTAGGTGCATATAATTTTATCCACGCAGCGTTGTGCAGTTTGAAATTGTACTTTATTGCCGTGCAGCGAGAGTAGCTTATTATTTGATGGTCCTCGCGGGGTCGGACTTCTGTACGTTAGTACTATTATATATTCTGTGCTGTTATGCCTGTTATCAGAGTAACAACCTGTTTCCATTGTTCCGCCTGTTACGTGGAACAAGCGCTACCTCACTCTAACATATTGAAAGAAAAGAGACAAAGCTTGTTACTTTTACCTGTTATATAAACCGACCATATCAAAAATACATTTTAGACCATTGAAAAACCTTAGTAAATTCGACTTTGTAAATTGGTCGTGCTATATGTTCCTGTGTGAGCATAGATATAGTATATTAAAAGGGGTGTGTGAGTGTTTGTTTATGACCTTCTTTTTTTTTGTGGCAGCAGAGTTTGACTGTTTTGCCATTTGCCAATGTCAAGTTAAACGGTGGGGAAACAGGGATATCGGGTGTTATGAAAATTATAATTTCATTTATTGAGATTATTAAAGGATATTAAACCGCGTATTATTTGTGTAGGCATGCAGGGCCGATATTGTAGATTAAAATATTTTTTCTAATTTATAGTATCGGCCTTTGTGGCGAGGGCTTACTACTAGTTCAGCTCTTAGATTATGTAAGTCTGTTCCTAACAATTCTCGATTGAAATCGATTGAAAGTGCCGCTAGCATTGAAAAAAACATTGCCGCTTTAAGTAACGTCACATCACATGTCACATTAATTCTTACTAAAGCAGTAACTGCGATTTCTGTCAGAGTTGCAACAAAATTACGTAATCAGCCTCCGGGCTTGCTAGCTCGCTTAGGGCTTGTTCACACAAGCGACCTTTTCGCATTGAACGTCAAGAGCGGTAAAAAAACGCGCGTCGCAAAAAACGCTCGCGTGTGTACGATCACATAGGCAAAGCCAGACATGCGGGCGGGTGTAGGAAAATGGAATGTCTAGTGCTGCCAGTTGTTAGGGAAAAGAAAAGATATAATGTAATGTAAGATGATTGACATGAAAATTCATGGAAAAATGCCTGATCGTCTAGCAGTGAAAGGGATGGTGCTGTATGCGATTAATAGCACCGTCCCTTTCTAATAAGGTTGAAAATCGGTTGCACCAGTTTTTTTTACTATAATGTATATTTTCTAACTTTATTTTTAAAAATTGTTAATTATTTTTGTTAATTACTGCCATCTATCGCATTTTTAGTAAACTACTTAATGAATGCAAGCAAGCAACTTCATTAGGTGACATGATGGTTCACCGAATAAAAACGCTAGATGACGCGTGTGCGCCGTAACTGCTGTATTGGAAAAATAATTTTGTAATATTAGATTTTACTTCTATGTAACAAAGCTTAGTCTTGTTTAACGGAAAAAATTAACAGTTTATGATCATAAAACCTAAAAAATAGCAAGCTTTTTCTCTTTTCTTCATATAAAGTAGACAATAAGTTAGACAAAACAAGCGCTTGTTCCACGGAACAGGCAACAACAATGTAAGCAAATTGTTACGACATGGCTGTTATTTCTGTAACAGGTTGTTGGAACTGTTATTTTAGTGTAACAGGAACAGTTGTAACAGGTAGGCAATTTACCCTGTTACAACCCATGTCTAATGAGCATACGATTCGGCACACGAACTCGCGGGGTGGGGTGAGGTAATTGATTGTGGGGCGGGGCGGAGAGTTTCTATTATCTATTCTGTGCCTGCGTCATACGGGTGGGCGGGAGCCAGGTTAAATAGGTTCCTATCTACCTATCTAGGTACCTAGGTATAAGTAGGAGTACTTATCCATTAAATTATCTTTTCTCTTATAAAAAAGAAAGAAATTTCCAGAAAGTCACGTGCCAAAACAGGTGACTTTGATAACATGGGAGCAAAACATCATATTGTTTATCACAAGCAACATTGGAACATGAACTTTAAGTTAAATGGATTAATGTATATTTCCTTTTGCGTCGTTAACTGCAATGTTATTTTTGATAAGAGTGAACTTTGGTGGTAAGGGTCGGAATTCTGGATATTTCTAAAATTGGTGGGAGTATTAATGTTGATAATTTTACTTAATTATTTGTGCAGGCCACCCATCCCATGACCGAACCTTAAGCAACGTTCGCAAGGGTCGGTCATGGTATGGGTGACCAAAAAATTGTTATCTCGAACTCCTCCGTGCTTCGGAAGGCACGTTAAGCCGTTGGTCCCGGCTGCATCTGTAGTCGTTAACACTCACCAATCCGCATTGGGCCCGCGTGATGGGTTATGGCCCATCCTCCTTATCATAAGGACGGCCTGTGTCCCAGCAGTAAGGACATTAAAAATGGCTGATGGACATGCAGATAATAGGGATAAAGTATTATGATGATGTGTTATAAAAAACTAAATAAAAACATAAATAATAAAGGTCATTTAGAGAACAAGTTAGGAGTCATTTTCTCTCTTCTTCCCGCGACTAATTTTCTTGTTTATATTTATCTCCTATACCATGGAATTATAATTATAATAATAAAAACACTTTTCAACACACTTGCTCGTAAAGTGAGCCTTATTACATCGCTTTTAGGGCCATAAACCGAGCTATAACAAACGCGTGCAATAATATATAAAACACTAATTCGTAATAGAATTAACCCTACAAAGTTAAAGTTAAAGTTACCTTACTGTGCCTTACTGCAAGTTCTATGCGAGTAAACAGAGCATTCCTAATTTAGCCGGGTAATACAGTTTTTTTTTTGACAACAAAGAGGTTTTATGATGCTGAAAATTCATATACATTCTTGGAATAAATAAATGTGTAAGTTCTTAATTAAGTCAAATAAATATATAATTATTATCAAATTATTCATAATTCACAATATTTTGTTATAAAATATTAAAATATTTGCATTTTGTCACTTAAAATTATAATTTTGAAGTATTAGTAGTAGGCTGTATGCTCCTCACCCCTTTGATCGCAAAATATTCTTGCGTTGGGCGTGTGAAAAAAAAACAAAAAAAAACATGCGCGCCTTTTCCCATAATTATCATATTTTGTTTTTGCCATATTTGTTGCTGTGTGATAAATTACTTTATTTTTTCCTCGCAAATGTGTTGAAAAACGTCGTATGAAACTCGTGAGCTCTTGCTTATTGCACACTCGGCTGAGTTACGCCCTCGCCTGCGGCTCGGGCTGCAACCCACAGCCTTGTGTGCAATGAGCAACCTAAGCTAACTTGTCTCATAATGTACTATTATTGCACACTAAGACAGGACATATTACAAAGAAAAACAATAAACAGAGAAAGCACACAAAAGGCGGCCTTATTGCTAAAAAGCAATTTCTTCTTATACCTTGAGTAATAGAGTGAGAGAAGAAGAGGACAGTGGGAAGTGGGTGCAAATATGGGAAGGAGAACAGATTAGTAGATATACAAGAATAAATAGAAAGAAATGAAGTTTTTCTAGATTACTTGAAGTGATAATAAGGAGAGGAAATAAGTTAGATAGTAGAAAGGAAATGTCTTCTGACTTGATCGCGAAAGGAATTCAGAGAACGAGCCATCCTGATACCCTCCGGGAGTAAATTCCACAGACGTACAGCATGCACAGAGAAAGAATATGAGAGGAAATCAGTTGAGTGGCGAGGGATTTCTAGAGTGAGATTGGAAGAAGAGCGCAACGTGCACTGTATGGATGAGGAGCGGAAGAAGAAACATTCTTTGAGTTATCTATTTATCCTTTAGTATTTTTGTATATTCATATTCTGTCCTCTAAAGTGCACTTATTTATCTTATTTTATTTCGCCCTAGGTTGCCTGGAAGAAATTGCTATGTAGCAATAAGGCCGCCTATTGTATGTTTTCTTGTTTTTTTTCTGATTGTATCGTTTTTTCTATCATGTGCAATAAATTCTTTATTATTATTATTAAAAACAGTAGTCGCAATCCGATATTGGACAGACAGACAGACCGCAACACGTGCCTTCCTATTAGTTTGCCCCGCCAAGGATTTGTGGCCGCAAGCAATGATACCTATATCGAAACTTTTTTTAATATATCTTTGACCGCAAGTCCATTTATAGCGTCGCTACTGGCGACACTGTTTGCCACTGGATTAAAAGAAAAAAATAGGGTGCCTAGATGAAAAAATATCGGGCAAGTACGTCTGACTCACCTCACACAACGAGGTTCCGTAATGTAATGTTTCAAATCAAAATCAAATCAAAAATCATTTATTGCAGTCTATCGCGAGTTACAACTTTATACAGTGATTGGGACCAAACCCAGTAGGCATTATGAAATGCCTGTGTCAGGAGGCCCCGCTCTTCTATAACACAATCGTACAAAAAAGAAAGATAGACATTATAATGTAGCTATTCTATTTAAACGACTAATAACTACTTACAAACTACTTAAAACCAAAACTGATCATTCGCCTAATGTTGTGAGTGAACGCGCGTGGGGCGTGTGTGTGATATATGAGTGTGCGTGTGTGTGTGTTTTGTGTGTGTGTGTGTGTGTGTGTAAATATGTGTGCATGGCATGAGTGTGTTTCCATATAATAGTAGTATTTAATATTTAATTATAACTAATTATGATTATTACATGCATTTATTAGTGATTATATAATTTTAATTTATATTTTCTTTATATATGTTTGTGTGTGGGTTTGTGTGTGTGTGTACGTGTGATGAAGCTGAGTCTTTTATTGTAGTGGTGACTACCTCAGCAGAACTTACTGAGTAAACTGACTTGATATAGGTACTTGGTGCCAAATGCCCCAGGAAGCATTGGAATGCGATGCACCCGCATTGCAAACCGAAACAATATCACTGAACCCTATCCAACACTTGAAACTGGCAAAAGTATTCCCTGAAGAGGAGTGAATTGCCAAAACAAAAATAAGAAGAATAACAAAACATAAAAATTTTAAGAACTTCCCGACAAACGGCTGATCAGGTCATGGCTACCTTACCATATACTTCCAATCTCAATGAAGTAACACGGTACCAAATTTCGAATCGATAGGACATATGGAAGGTAGTCAGATCCCCTCATCAACTATTTAAGAGCTGATGATCGTCAAACGGCTGATCAGGACATGGTTACCCTACCATATACTTCCAATATCATTGAGTCAGATCCCCACATCGACTAGAAAAAAACTGATGACCTTCAAACGGCTGAACAGATTTTCATGAAACATGGCTAAAAACACTCGGGATAAAATTATCTAAAACACAAAAAAACTAAATGAAAATCAGTTCATCCGTTTAGGAGCTACGATACCACAGACAGATACACAGACACGTTAAACTCTTTACCCTCTCTTTTTGCATCGGGGGTTAAAAAGATCACCATTTTGGAATGGCGATACATTTTAATTTTACATTAATTAATATAATAATTCCAAACGATACCTACCAACAATAATTTTCATTGATTGTTTTTTTGTCATATAAAGAATACTTAGTATATTATAGATAGGTAACCAAAGGTTATCTTAGACAAAGGTTAGTGAAAGTTATCTTAGAAATGGGTGTACGTGCAAAATTACGATTCTTTTAATGAGCAACTTTACAGCTCTCGTTATAAAAAAGATAACATTATATATAATTATTATTTTTTGCATGATCATTCAGCCTTAATTAACAATTTTATTACCAGTCCCTCTAGCTAGGCCGAGATACAGAATACCTAGTTGAACTATACGAACAGTTACCCTTAGCACGAACAGCTATCGAAAAAAATGACGCGCGTAAAATCATTCGATAGATACATTTTGTATTGGAAACTTGTACAGCGCCATCTATCGCGGATAAGCGAAATGAATTTTTCCATAGAGAATTGTCTATCGAGTAATTTTACGCGCGTTTTTTTTCTCGAAAGCTGTTCGTGCTAAGGGTACCTACTGCTCTTATTACGTACGGCACAAAAGCGGTCTCAAGATCAACATGTATAGTCTAATGTGCTGCCACAGAAGTGCTGCTGAATGTACAATGTGCCGAGATCAATATTTAATTTGTAAAAGAGTATTTTTTAACAGATTGTTGTATTTTTTATGTTTCCACATTTTTTTAAACTTACCTACGTACTATATTACGTAGGTACAGTCAGCAGCACATCAGACTATACATGTTGACCTTGAGACCGATTTATGCCCTACATAAAAAAGCTGTTTTCGTAGTTGAACTGTTTAACCTGGCTTGCTGTCGTGCCATTATGTATTCTGTGGTCGTGCGCGTACCTACGTAGTAACTTATATGTGTTGTGTTGTGTTGTGTAGATATGCAGCGAAACTGACAACTAAAAACTGATATGACTGCGCTACTAAATCAAAATTTTTGGACTTAGAGAGAGCACAAAGATCTTTGCTAAAAGTTATTTATTTTAAACCTTATAGATTTCCGACACAAGATTTATATGTTCTATGTGAACTTCTCTCCGTCCGCAAGTTGTATGTATTGAATTTGACTCTTAAAGTACACAAGTCACTTGAATACAACCCTAACTTTGAAAACAGAAGAAGAAATAGAGATGTAGTTAATAGTGTAGGCGTTCGAACTGCTTTTGCTAGACGGCAACAGTCGAATCAATCTTGCTATCTATACAACCATGTAAATACACAGTTAAATATTTATCCTAAAACTATTAAAGAATGTAAAGTAATCATTACTAATTGGCTAAAAGATAAAGATTATAATGAAATTGAAGAACTTATAAAATAATTAAAATAATAACTTATAAACACTCTCTCACACACACACACACACGCACACACACACACACGCACACACACACACACACACACACACGCACACACACACACTTTTCTTAATAGCATATTAGTTACTTAATAGTTTTAAATTGGCTCTCGTACCTCTAAAAATGTAAACAAGTATTTATTCTTTAAAATCAATTGCATTGGGCGGTTTTCCACTTACCGGCACGGCGACGGGACGGCGACGGCGACGGCCCGGCGACGGCTGCCGTGGCAGCATAAATGTATGAGTTTATATGGCACGCTTTTCCACTTACCGGCACGGCGACGGGACGGCGACGGCACGGCCCGTTGACCCCCACCGATGCCGCCGCCGACCGGCAAATCTGTGTGTGTTTTGTATACGTACGTAGCCGTGTGCGTGCGTGTGTGCGCGCGCGGGGCAGGGTTCAGCCTGTACAGTCGCGAACGCAACCTTATTGTTGACAAGCTTACATTTGAGGTCGTATGCACTTATTTTGTATGAAATGAACTACAAACATAAGTTTGATATTGTTTTTTTTATGTGATATAAATTACAAATTACCATATTAATTTTTTTTATACTTACAGCATATTATAAGATATTCTTATTATTTATACCACAACATAAAAGTCATTTGTACGTAGGTACATTATTGTAATAGTTAGGTTAATTGATAAATTCCAAATATAATAAAAATTGGTAATAATTATTAGTACCTATATAGTTTCAACTGTAGATTTACAGTTTTTTCGATATCTTTTTTTCTTTATTGTGCTAGCGCCATCTATTCTATTCGCTGCATAAGCCATACCAACACAGTTTTGGCAAACTCTACGGTATGGCATACGTAATATTCAAATTCAACTGATTGCACAGATGGCGTTAGTGGATAAACTGTTTTTCGATCGGTGCGTTCAGTCGAAAACTGTTTTTGAAAAAATTTAGTATCCTTCTTTTGGATTGTTTCACATAAATTCTCCAACAGATAATTAAATGTTTCTTGAGTCATTCGAAAATAGTTAAAGAATTGCTTATTGTTCATTTTTAGTTTATCAAATAAAGTATAGTAAGAACCCTTTAAATACCTAACTTTAATAAGTGGATCGACCCAAAAATTTACTTTTCTACGTTGTAGATATTTTCTCCTTAAATGTAAAAGGTAGAGCAAATAAATAGTACGACGACTAGACGAGGACATTTTTAAGTCTTGTAAAATTGGCGTGCGTGTCTGTACTGAGCGTAGCCCGCGCCGTCGCCGTCGCCGTGCCGTCGCCGTCTAGTGGAAAAACGGAGCGCCGGCCCGTCGCCGGGCCGTCGCCGTCGCCGGGCCGTCGCCGTCGCCGTCCCGTCGCCGTGCCGGTAAGTGGAAAACCGCCCATTGTATGATGTGGAAGAGCGAGGTCTCTTGGCACAAGTATAATGATACTTAAAAGGGGATCTCAGTATATTATTCTTTTGTAAAAATTTGATGTTACTGAATAAATATTTTTTGTTTGTTTTGTTTTGTTTGTTTTTGATATTTAAGTACCTACCTAAGTCCATCAGCCATTTTTAATGTCCCCACCGCTGGGGCACAGGCCTTCCTTATGGGTGGATAAGGAGGACGGGCATGAAGGAATTCATGAAGGAGGACTTCTGGCCGCAGGGCGTGGTTTACAGGCGCTTCAGAGGGGCGTTGCCTTGTGCCACCGAATTGACACAGAAAGTGACAAATTGACTTTTTTACTAACGTAATATTAAGTTAAGTATATTTACTAACAATATTGTTCATATATTATATGTTTTAGTTTTAAGGTATGTATCCATGGGCCATTGTTGCCTGATTATAAATTAATAAATAATAAATAAAAAAAAAAATAACCCACCACGCGGGCCCAATGCGGATTGGTGGGTGAAGTACCTAAGTATTGCATCAAAATTAAAATGTTTAGACAGAAGTTTTATGTTACACTAAAATGAGAAAGAATCACGATTTTCATCCAAAATTTTGCCCGGCTTCTCTCAAGGGTCTTGAAAACCGGTATCTAATGAGCTGACTGACATATAAATAATGTTATTTTCAGCTCTACGCTTCTTAACCCATATATGCCCCTTGATTCGAAAACGAAATGGACCTCAGAACTATTTTAGACTTCTGATTCTTGTAGTTTTTGGATATGTTTGTGCTAAAAGATCTTTATTAATTAATTGATTGATTAATTACCAACCTAAAAGTTCAGAATAGTCCAAACATTCGATTACAATAAGAAGAAAGTACCTTATCCCTAATATAACCAAAGGAATGGAATAGGAAAGAAGGAAGGAATAGGAACCAAATAATAGTAGATTGTTATACAAGACGCTAAAATGACCCATTGCATACGAGGTAGTTTTATTCCCGAGCTTTAGCGAGGGAATAAATAGAAACCGAGTTCCAATGGGTTTTAGCGTCGTGTGTTACACTATACTTATCACTATGATTGCGAGAAAATAAAATACAATATTAAATAGTTTATACCTACTTCCAAAAACGAATCCACTCGTTTTTCTATCCTCCACTTCACATAAACTTTTTGTACAATAAATAATTTGTCGGCAAAAGATTAAAATTATTTCTTTCCTATTACAGGCACACAATTCAATCAGTTTGTAATTTTATAGAAAAATTCTAAAGATTTCGCGCGCCATGGTACCTTTTTTAATTTCTGCTGTAGCAGCTAAGCAACACAAACACGCATTCTACGATTCACTCTGCGTGCACAGAGTATAAATAAATCTATGATTTCACTTCACCGAAGAGATGCTTTTAGTTCCATTTTCAAAAATAAGAATGAGAAACAGTATTAAGTCGAGCGAGTTTTTATTCGTGGTTATGAATAAAGACTTTTTCGTTTTAGTAGGCTCATTGGTAATAGACAAACATTAAAAAAGAAAAAACTTTATCCTCTAGGGGTTATTTTGCTATTTTATCTCGGCTCTTGTACGTTACAACGACGGACTTTTTGAGCAAGAGGAGTGAAAAAAATAGTGTCTGAAAAAGTCACTCAAAAGCTTCGATCAAGAATACCCTATAGATGTCCGGCCAGAGTCTCAAAATGGCACCTCAAATATCGTCCCACCCACTTACAAAATGGGCGCTTCTTTTGCACAAAGTAGTAAGTGATAAAAGATGTGTTATTGGTACAAAATAAGTGATATAAAATGGGAGTTTGTACAAAATAAGAGGTGATTATGTACAAAATGAACGCCAAGTTTGTAAGTTGGACGCTATTTGAGGTGCCATTTTTGCGTAGGTACTGTTTTAGTTCGTGAAGCCTTATCTTATCTATGATATTCTTGATCGAAGCTCAAAATTGATCTCAAGAAGCGCCCACGCATTGCGTCTTTATGAAATTAGAACAATGAATAATATTGAATTAACGTATTGAAAGCACGTTGTAGCTTACTATAGTAAGTTCGTAAATAATTTTTCAACACACTTGCTCGTAAAGTGAGCCCTAATACATCGCTTTTAGGGCAATAAACCGAGCTATAACAAACGCGTGCAATAATATATAAAACACTAGTTCGTAATAGAATTAACCCTACAAAGTTAAATTAGTACCTTACTTCAAGTTCTATGCGAGTAAACAGAGCATTCCCAATTTAGCCGGGTAATACAGTTATTTTTTTTGACAACAAAGGGGTTTTATGCTGCTGAAAATTCATATACATTTTTGGAATAAATAAATGTGTAAGTCCTTAATTAAGTCAAATAAATGTATAATTATTATCAAATTATTCATAATTCACAATATTTTGTTATAAAATATTAAAATATTTGCATTTTGTCACTTAAAATTATAATTTTGAAGTATTAGTAGTAGGCTGTATGCTCCTCACCCCTTTGTTCGCAAAATATTCTTGCGTTGGGCGTGTGAAAAAAACAAAAAAAAAACATGCGCGCCTCTACCCATAATTATTATATTTTGTTTTTGCCATAGTTGTTGCTGTGTGATAAATTACTTTGTTTTTTCCTCGCAAATGTGTTGAAAAACGTCGTATGAAACTCGTGAGCTCTTGCTTATTGCACACTCGGCTGAGTTACGCCCTCGCCTGCGGCTCGGGCTGCAACCCACAGCCTTGTGTGCAATGAGCAACCTAAGCTAACTTGTCTCATAATGTACTATTGGACGTACGTTATTCAGTGACGTAAAGAAATTGTATTATTGCCGCGCGTGGTGTTAATCGATTTCAATGGGTGATTTTATTTAAATATGATTTTACAAAAAAGTTCTCAGGAAAATTTTAGTAATCCTAGAAGATTAAGAAATTGTAGTTGGTTTGGTATTGAAGATGGTGTGAAGGACGAAGTGCGCTGTGATTTTCCTAGAGTTTAACAGAATGTCAAAGGAAAGGCAAGTAAATTTTATTTTTTCTTAATACTTAATATGGCCAGTAAAACCATAATTTTACTGAATCTGTGTAGGCTGAATTGCTGAAATATGATTGTAGAATTGATGGTAGAATCCGGAATTACATAATTTACCTAGCAAGATTATAAAACTCCGCTTTCTGCAAAAATCCTGTGACATAATAAAGGTATAACTTTATTTAAGGCATTCAAGGTACCCGGTGTGCAGTAAAAGTGGCCATTTTGTTTAATAATTAAATAATAAACAGCTGAGGTACGATATTAACGTCAAGTGTAAATTCAACAATTTATTTCAATTGGGTGCGTTTAGTTAATACCTAGTTGAACTATACGAACAGTTACCCTTAGCACGAACAGCTATCGAAAAAAATGACGCACGTAAAATCATTCGATAGATAAATTTTGTATTGGAAATTTGTACAGCGCCATCTATCGCCGATAAGCGAAATTAAATTTTCCATAGAGAATTGTCTATCGAGTAATTTTACGTGCGTTTTTTTTCTCGATAGCTGTTCGTGCTAAGGGTACAGTTAAAAAAACAAAAATAAATTTCAAAAAATTTCGTTAAATGGTGTTTTATCATATGAAAACCGAGCCGTAAAGTTAAACTCCCTTCTCACTAAGCCATTTATCACGTCATGAAGATCACATGCAATGTTTTTGAAAATTTTGATCGCAAATGCTGTAACGTAACGTAACGTAACACCCTCGCTTCCGTAAAACGCCATCTATCGAGATTTTTGAACTAATTTCTTTCTATTTTTTGGTCTCGGAAAATCGCCCATTACTTAGATTACGTACCTACTTACCTACCTACTTACCTATTTTACTTTAAAAAATTGACTTCTCCACTTCACTTATATTTCTCAATCAATTACATATACACAAATCACTTTTTTAGGGTTCCGTAGCCAAAATGGCAAAAAACGTAACCCTTATAGATTCTTCATGTCTGTCTGTCTGTCCGTCCGTTTGTCACAGCCATTTTATTCCGAAAGTATTAGGGTTACATAGTTGAAACTTAGTAGGTAGATGTATTCTGTTAACCGCTTAACGATTTTAACACAAAAATATAAAAAAAATAAAGATTAAGAGGGGGCCCCCCATGCATGGAACTGAAACTGAAAAAATTTTTTTTCTTCATACCAATACGTGCAGGGTGTCAATAGGTGTTTAAAAATGACATTGAGGTTCCTAAGACAATTTTTTCTTAAAGTCAACCGTTTGAAAGATAAACACTGCCAAAGTGGTAAAATGTGTGTCCCCCCCTCTAACTTTTGAAATAAGAGAGTGAAAAATCTAAAAAAAAAAAATGCTATAGATCTTAATAAAAACTTTCAACGAAAATTGGTTTGAACGAGATATAGTAATTAGTTTCCGAGATAGGTATATCATATTTTCCCAAACCCCAAATATAACTTTGTCATTCATATCAACACTGTGAAAAACAAAGTTATTTTTACAGACGAAAAATGATAGTGGTATTACTACGGCGCGTGGCCCGACACGCACTTGGCCGGTTTTTTTGCAATGTGCTTACGATGCCTATTTTTTTAAACTCTGCCACGTGACGCAACTCGTATTTACGAGTGATATCCAAACAGCCAAAGTTAACAATAATTTCGTCTGCAAGCAAACACTTTATGAACAAATATTAGACACACGACAGTCTAAGTAAATGTTCAACTTGAGGAAAGTCAAACTATTTGTTAGATAGGTGGTGAAATCGAGTTTATCGAGAGAATCGATTCGAGTTTAGGTCAACTGTGTTATGTTATCTTACTAACTAACAAAGATCTTGATATTCAAATCGAATACAAATTAAAAAAAAAAAAAAATTGGTAAGTATACAATGTGTTACAAAACAACTTCTAATGCCGAATATGATAGGGGGCGTCCATAAATTACGTGAGGTGTTCTTTTAAAACCCTCTCCCTCCCCCCCTGGTGAGATGTCGTGAGATTTTATTCAACCCCCTCCCTCCCCCCCTGGTGAGATGTCGTGAGATTTTATTCAACCCCCTCCCTCCCCCCTGGTGAGATGTCGTGAGATTTTATTCAACCCCTCCCTCCTCCCCTGGTGAGATGTCGTGAGATTTTATTCAACCCCCTCCCTCCCCCCCTGGTGAGATGCCGTGAGATTTTATTCAACCCCCTCCCTCCCCCCTGGTGAGATGTCGTGAGATTTTATTCAACCCCCTCCCTCCCCCCCTAGTGAGATGTCGTGAGATTTTATTCAACCCCCTACCTCCCCCCTGGTGAGATGTCGTGAGATTTTATTCAACCCCCTCCCCCCCCCCTGGTGAGATGTCGTGAGATTTTATTCAACCCCCTCCCTCCCCCCTGGTGAGATGTCGTGAGATTTTATTCAACCCCCTCCCTCCCCCCCTGGTGAGATGTCGTGAGATTTTATTCAACCCCCTACCTCCCCCCCTGGTGAGATGTCGTGAGATTTTATTCAACCCCCTCCTCCCTCCCCCAATCTCACGTAAGATTTTTCAAAATGTGGGTTTCTTACGTAAACGCGTTGGATTGTTATTGTAAAAAGAAAAAAAATGCTTCGTGCTTTTATTTACGACTAGTTAAGACTAGTAATCAATATTGCTGAGAGTTATGTGTAATAAAAATGTACAATCTGGATTAATAATAATAATAATATACTTGGCCTAGGAGGAGCTCGGTGGCGCAGTGGTTTAGCGCCTGGCCCAGCGATTGCGGAAGTTAAGCAACGTTCGCAAGCAACTTTCTGCCTTATTGTCACCTCAACGAAAGTGACTTAGCTCAAAACTTTAGTAGCGTTCTACACAGATATAGTAGGTATATCTTCTACAAATCTATGAATAGGATAGGCCGCACACTTCCGATTGTCTCGCGTCGCGTATACATCATGTGGCGTAGATGACCACGCTCAAATCCATTCCATTCCATAGGTACTCTATTTAATGCCAGGTAGTCAGCAGCACATCAGACTATATATGTTGACCTTGAGGCCGCCTTTATGGCGTACGTAATAAGAGCTGTTTTCGTAATTCAACTGTTTAACCTAGCGTGCTGTCGTGCGTACATAACTATGTAATATGTAAATTACAGAATGACATTTGATAAGTATGTTGGCGCGTAACTGTATCATTGTTTACAAGAAATCATAATGGGATTTCGGTCATGCCCACGCCATGTCTAGGGTTGCCAACATGTCTGTGGCAAAATATAGTATTTTTCAAATTAAGGTACAAAAAATAAAGTACACTTAAAAAAAATATAGTATTTAATAGGCAAATATTTTTTCCACATATTATTTTTAATAAAAGTATATTTTTTTCAGTTTTTGCAACAAGTTTTGGATATTTTTGGAGTCTTTTTTGTATCATTCGCTTTTTAATCGCACTTGAATTGAACTTGACGCACTTTCGTTATCGCTACCACTTTCCATAACTAATTTATTGAGTTATTTTTCTCAAAGAAAGAATAATGTTATATTTTGCAGATGATTACCAACAAAATCTCAAAACAAAAATAGAGCAGAGCAACCAATGACCAAACTATCTTTTGAATTTGACATTCATGCAATGAGACAGATACTTCCAGAATTCAGATACGATATAATATTCACTACACGCTATCGAATCAGTCAAAATGCATGATCACAAATTTAAAAAATTAAAGATTTGTTTCTTAGCGTTCGACGTTAAAAATATAGTATTTTTGCGTACTATATATTTCTTCAACAGTATATAGTACGCAGACCCGAAATATAGTACAATACTATATATTATAGTACGGTTGGCAACCCCAGCCATGTCCCATGACTCGTGGCATAACGTGACGTGACGTGACGTAACGTGACGTGATATAAGTAAAGAAAATTCTTCAACTCCGATCAATATTATGTAAATATCGACCTACATCGCAGTCACCAGAAGAAATACCTAGAGGGTGAAAAAAGAATGAAAAAGAATAAAAAGAAAATTTTCAAAAAATTCTGTCTGTAAAACCTCGCTTTCTGGTTTTTATTGTGTCAAAGATTCAAAAATAATTTCTTTTTACAGCTAGGGTATCTACATAATTAAGACCGTAGACTTCACCGTCGTTAAGTATTTGATTAATATAACCTCCACGAGTTCCTGAGAAAACGATCTTATTTACAAACAGAAACAGAAAAGGTGTGTCTTCATACGATCGCTTTCACGTTCCCTTTCACTTTCATCTGACGCATGCCTCAACCTCAAGGCATGCCATAGCGCACGCTGACAGTGCGCTTAAGGTGTTCCGGCAGTTAGAGGATAGCCACCCAGGTAGCAAAATGACGTCGCGGACGAAAAAAGTACGTCATTTTAAGGTCAATTTAGGGTCAGTACTGTGCGTCGGAAGCGTGTGTGGTCAGTTTAGGACCATGTAATTTTTATTTAGTGTTCTTAACTCTCAATAGATGTCACTGTACTGAGCTACATCGCAGTATGGTTTTACTCTGTTGTAATAATAAGGCTTCAACTCGACTGTCACTTCACCAGGTTTATCCATCCATTGCTTGGTAGGTACCTCAATAAATAGTATAATCCTAGCGCTGAGTTTCATTGCTCGCTATTTATCCCTAGAGAGCTTTTATGCGCCTTCGCGGCGCTGCCCGCTGTCGTTTGGCAGTACGGACTACAAAACAGTCACAAGACGTCTTTCCTTGACGTTATCATGACGTCATTAGGCTGTACGTACGTACTATGCTGGACCTACAGACGTCATAATATCACAGAATACATAATAGTTAATATGACGTCTTTTACGTCGATAATGACAATATAAGGACGTCATAACGACGCAGTTTTGCTACCTCGGCAGTGCCTCAGTGATGACGATTCCGGGTGTAGTGCGCTTCCAACTTCGGCCTGATCGTCACATCGGGAGAGGTGAAGGCCAAGCACTGCTTAAAAAGCAGTGCTTAAAAAGAGGCAATACTTATTGCATGCGTGCAATGTAGAGAGCCATGCTCGGCGTTTCCCTGCGTGATCGAATCAGAAACGAAGAGATCCGCAGGAGAACTAAAGTAACCGACATCGCTCGAAGGATTGCTCAGCTGAAGTGGCAATGGGCGGGACACATAGCGAGAAGAACCGATGGCCGTTGGGGCGGAAAGGTTCTGGAATGGCGACCGCGCACCGGACGACGCTCCGTGGGTAGGCCCCCGACAAGTGGACCGACGTGAGGCCGCGTCGCGGGAAGCCGCTGGATGCGGGCAGCGCAGGACCGATCGTCGTGGAGATCGGGAGGCCTATACCTACCCAGTCGTGGGTGTCGTGCGGCTGATATGATGATGATGATGATGATGATGATTGCATGCGTTTGATGCAAATGTACTTTTATTATAAATTGAACCGACTTGGTGAAGACAGACCAAAAGACTGGTTAAAAATAATTAATGTCACCTTCAAATACTTTGATGTCATTGACTTTATCTATTCATGTTATAGTAAATATTGACGTAGATCGGCAGATAACCATCGATTGCTATAATTATGTTAGCATAACACTGTTTAAATAATTCTGATTAGGTATTGATTATTTTATCGGCCATTTTGATAAGTGTTGCGATTACTCGATAGGTCAGAATGATAAATTCGATATAATTTCAAAGGCAATACATAGTAGAGACTAGGTACTATTAACAGGTAGAAATTATATTTGTTTGGTTATTCTGAAATGTCTGCAATGTTCAATTATTTTGGTATGCTTATAGCAGAAGCCGCGCTGCTCTAAGTAAGTCGCAGTGATCCACTCGAGAAGTAGGTACAACTTACTTACATAAGTACCATAAGCCATAAGGTGCGCTTTCATCAGCAGATTAAAATTACTATTGGTCACTTCTGTTGTAAGTAGGTACCTACATGTACCAAGGTACTCACAGTTACCCCGTCTAGCGTCACTCTCTGGCACAGGCCTTCCTTATGGGTGTTAAGGAGGATGGGCCATAACCCACCAGGCGGGCCAAATGCGGATTACTGGGTGATAACGACTGCAAATACACCCAAGACCAACGGCTTAAAGTGCCTTCCGAAGCACGGAGGAACTCGAGATAGGAGTAAATTTTTGGTCACCCGTCCCATGACCAGCCGGGACCCACGGAGGAGCTCGAGATAACACATTTTTGGTCACCCATCCCATGACCGACCCTTGCAAACGTTGCTTAACTTCCGCAATCGCTGGGCCAGGCGCTAAACCACTGCGCCACCGAGCTCCACTCGGCAACTAGGATTGTTTCTAAAAAAAACCCAAATGCCACTAGGGAGGAGGGGGGCGATCGGGCGAACAGCGGAACTAATCGGCTAAAAACAATAATTTGACTGATGTAGGTATGTGATACATTGCTGCTTTTCTATGGTAAGTTTTTATTTACTGCCAAATCGAAGCAACAATGTACGTCGTCACATACATCTGTCCAATTACTGTTATTAACATTAACTTCATTGTTTTTAGCCGATTGCCCCGTTGCCTGGTGGCAATTAGGAACTTCATTTCAAGTTCTTCGTTTAGGCACCCAACATAATTTAATATTCATGAGACAGAAAAAGTAATTAACATACTTAAATAATAATTACTTATTGATAACCGGAAAATACTGTATTTAATCCGACATCTATTGATCACGTGGGGATCACACGATATCCTCGTGATTGTAAAAACAGATGTTTATTTTGGATTGTTAATATTGCAAATACCTACTAACAGGTGTTGTTGTGGCGATAGTTGCCAACCAAGTTCGCAAGGTGTTGTAGGTTGTAGGATCGCTGAGTTTGTAAATTATTCGCATGAACTAAACTAACGCTTGTCAGTCATCATCGTGTATTTCAGGCTTCTATCAACAATAGGTAACTAGGTAGTAGGTAGGTACCCTAGATGTCCGGTCAGTCTCTAAAATGGCACCTCTCAAATAGCCCAACCTACTTACAAACTGGGCGCTTATTTTGCAAAAAGTAGGTTAGTGATAAAAGATGTGTTTTTGTACAAAATAATGCGAGTTTGTACAAACTAAGAGGTAGAAGTGATTATGTACAAAATCAGCGCCAAATATTTACCTAAGTGGCAGGGAGAGGGGAATAGAGGGACGCTATTTGAGGTGCCATTTTCGCGTACCTACCTACTAGTTTTAGTTCGTGAAACGTTATCTAGGTCCTAGCCTAGATATAGGTTTTTTTTAAATTTATTTGTAAGAAAACCAACAGCGTAACAAAAAAAAATCATATAAGTAAATAAATCTATAGTAACGCTAATTAATACTGGACGTTTAATCAGTGTTTTTATATTAAAATAAAAATTACGTGATGTGAAGAATGTCTGATCACATGAACACTGTAATACGAATGTATCTAACCAATATTCCACTAAATAAAGATTTAAATGAAAAGGAAAGAAACTAAAGTAAAAATAATAGTACATTATGAGACAAGTTAGCTTAGGTTGCTCATTGCACACAAGGCTGTGGGTTGCAGCCCGAGCCGCAGGCGAGGGCGTAACTCAGCCGAGTGTGCAATAAGCAAGAGCTCACGAGTTTCATACGACGTTTTTCAACACATTTGCGAGGAAAAAACAAAGTAATTTACTACACGAGCAACAAATACGACAAACATAAAAATATGATAATTAATTATGGGAATAGGCGCGCAGGTTTTTTTTTCTTTTTTTTCACTCGCCCAACGCAAGAATATTTTGCCAACAAAGGGGTGAGTATTACTACTTCAAAATTACAATTTAAAGTGATAAAATGCAAATATTTTAGTATTTTATAACAAAATATTGTGAATTGTGAATAATTTGATAATAATAAATATTTGTTTGACTTAATTAAGGACTTACACATTTATTTATTCCAAAAATGTAATGAATTTTCAGCAGCATAAAACCTCTTTGTTGTTACTAAAAAAAATAACTGTATTACCCGGCTAAATTGGGAATGCTCTGTTTACTCGCATAGAACTTGCAGTAAGGTACTAATTTAACTTTGTAGGGTTAATTCTATTACGTACTAGTGTTTTCAGGGGCGGATCTTGAATTTGTGGGGCCCTGGGCTAATACAGCTTAGGGGCCCTACCTAATTACTCAACTAATTGCCATTTTGTCAAGAAACTGTTTTGTGTAGTGATGTAGGTCTAAAATGTAATATACATATGTTAAGTACAGGAACAGTATAAGTACACTCATAAAAATATTTAAATCACATTGCGACGCAACATTTACTTTGCCTAATTATGCGTAAAATGAAACTCATTCTGCTAAAACCAAATTTCGTAATAGGAAACAGACCATAATCATAGATAGACGCAAATCTCTATTTAAGTAGAGACCAGCTGAGTCTCGACTCAAGCTTTGTTTTGGAATCAACAGGGTGCAAGCACGTCTCAAGAGACTAGATTCAGTAATTTAGTAGAGATCATCATCAGGTGATTAGAGTTCAAGCAGTGCTTGAGTCTCGTCCTAAAATACGGGCCTTAGACTGCAGTAAGCGGAGGGAAGTCCCCAGTAATAGACAATACACGGAATACACCGACCAAAAACAAGCGACAGGGAATTCCCCGTTCCGTTTGATAGACGGGTTGATTGATCGCAGTGTTGCCAACCTTGTGATCGGATTTTTTTAATTCAAGAAATTTTATTATTGACAATATCGCCTATTGGTTTCAGTACGGTTGGGAGCCCTCTGTATTCGCGGGGCCCTGGGCTGCAGCCCAAAAAGCCTTTAAGTAGATCCGCCCCTGAGTGTTTTATATATTATTGCACGCGTTTGTTATAGCTCGGTTTATGGCCCTAAAAGCGATGTATTAGGGCTCACTTTACGAGCAAGTGTGTTGAAAAGTTAATTATAGGATATTCTTGATCGAAGATTTCAGGCAAACTGCTTAACAGTGTTTTATAAGTGTGTGTGTGTGTGTGTGCAACTAATTCGATAAATCAATAGGGAATTTGTCAAAAAAGATAACAGCACCGGTCCCGCATGTCCAAAAATTTTAGTGTTTTTTTTTAATGTCAAAGTTGAGCCTTTTTAAAAAGGCAAAAACAAAAACGAAAAAAAATCCTACTTTCCACCTAGAGGTACTGAAGACGTTTTGTATAGCTAATTTAATTGTCCTATTGATGGCGCATAATAGGTAATGGTTTTACAGCGTCCCAATAGTTCAAGCAGTTATTGAAAAAATAAATAAATAATCTTGTTTTTCGTTTTTATTTTCTTGTACCCAAAATTTACCGTTATCGCTATTGATTTTAGTGGTAGAATATACCTTAACAAGTTATCTAGCTACTGAAAAAATATTGATCGCGGAACTCATCTTGTTCGTCTGAAAAAAAAATTGAAAATTTCACATCAATCCCTATCAAAATTTTCTTAGCAAAGTCTTTAAACTTTGCCATGGACTTTGCTTGTCAATTACGCATTTGAGGCATATTTACGCTTCATCGGTATCCCTCGTGAGCAAATGCTTCCTAGGCAACTTGTCTATGTATAGGTAATGGCTTTATTGGCATCTCGCGAGGATTGTCAACCACGTGGTCTCCATACAAACGGCGATAACGTTTCCCACCCTCTAAACCTTAACCTACAGTAATTAATTTTTGGTATTTTTTTGAAATGCCTAAATACTAGGGCTGTACGTTTTGATTTTTTAAATATCTATAATAGATTTCGAAATATTTGCATTTTAGTGATTTCATTTAAAACACAGAAGTGCCAATATTTTCAAATCTACAATGAATATTTTAAAAATCAAAACGTACAGCCCTAGTTTTTAGGCATTTCAAAAACATACCAAAAATTCATTGCTGTAGGTTAAGGTTTAGAGGGTGGGAAACGTTATCGCCGTTTGTATGGAGACCACGTGGTTGACAATCCTCTTAAGGTTCCTAACTAAATCAATGTGACTCCCTTTAGCTACACCAATAAAATTTATTAATACCTACGAGTACAATAATAGTTTACTTATCTAAATTTAAGGTAAGTAGGTACCTACTTATTAATAAGTTATATCTGTGATAATTTATAAACAAAAACTTTTGAAACACACTTTTATCACGACACCATTTTGACAGTAAAAATATCGATAATTGGGTGATCTGATCTGCGACCTCATCACATCTGACCTTATGTAGATAAGTATTATGAATGTAACTAATTAGCCATCAAAATTAATGTTATGAATCGAACGTGTCCGTTACGCCAGCAAGAAAGTAGCTTCTAGAGAAAAACGAGTTTGATGAATAATTTGTGCGTAATTCGGTGTAAATGTGCGACAAATAAAAAAAATTGTGGGCCCCATACTTTTGGAATAAAACGGGAAAAACGAATCCTGCTGGGGTAACGGTGCTCCAGCAGGAAGAATCTAAACTAATGATCGGAGAGAAATAAAAGATATATGGGCGGGTAGCTTGATACTAGCAAGAAATGTGCGCCAAATATATAATTTGTGGGCCTTACAGTTTTGGAGATATTTGATTTCCTGCTGGCGTAACGTTTTGCCGAATCCCAGATCTCGGAAACTACTAAATGTGCGATCTTACAGTAAACACATATAAGTAGCCCCTAATTTGTGCTATTTGTGCGGTAGAAAACATTTCAAAAATATTCACAGATTTTGAAGTAATCAGGCATTTTCTGAAAACAGAAAAAAAATTCTAGCTCCTAAACTACTACATAAATAAAGAAACCAGAAACAGTGTTCTATTCTTCTTGTTATTTCTCATTACCATAAAAAGTTTGAAAATCCCACATTTACGCGTTTTTGAATAATACCCATATGAAGGTGAGACTGACCAAGTCATGACTTTGACGGTCAGCAGGATAAAAATATCAGAGATTATTTAGATCCTTGCCCAATGAATAATTTGTGCGGTTACTGAAGTACACGCTCTGAAAATTTCAGCTTCAAATTTTTCGTATTTAAGTAAATATCAATAAAAATCCGAAACAACTGTCAGATTTCCGATTAACCGACCAAATTCGATAGACCACTAAAAAGCGACGCATTCATACATTTTGATGACCTCCTTTAATGTGTCGTATTATGCAGAAAAAATGTTTGTACAGTCGCGTTCATAACTTTTCATTAGCAATGTGAGTAAATAGTGTTTAACATGTAAATACATAGTTTGTGCCTTTATTCATACCTGTGCCTATAGTAGTATACATTGATTGCATTGTTGCATTGATATGTTACATTACGTCCAGGGCCCTATTTCACCAATCGACATATGTCAGTGACATAATAATAATAATAATAATAAGCCTTTTATTTCTGAGCTACACTTTGGGTGTTACATAATAATAATATATTTAGTAGGTATTTAAATAACATCTCTCTGCTCAGTGTGCCTTTTGGCAAAGGCCTCCTCCAACCCCCTCCAGTACTGCCTATCAGCAGCCACTCTCGTCCAGAATGGCCCTAGGGTCAATTTTAGGTCGTCTTCCCATCTTCTTATGGGTCGACCTTTGCTTCGGTGCCCATCCCTTGGATACCACAGCGTCACTCGTTTGCTCCATTTATCTTTATTGCAGTGACAAAATATGTCGGTTAATTTTACATTTGTCGTTACTTTAATTAGGGACAGGTATGTTGTGAAACAGGGATATTTTTTACAAGTCGCCATATTTGTAGATTTGTCAGTGATTCTTGACATGAGATTGGAGCCGAGTCAAGTTTGCATGACAATTGTCGACTTGTAAAAATTATCCACTGTTTCACAACATAATTATTAAAGTAAAAAAGACGAGCAGATTCCGAAAGTATAATGTCCGAGAGCCCATACTTTGGCAATGTATGTATCTCGGGCCCTATCCCGACAGGGCTTACGCTTTCGATTGGGTTGTAATTATTAATTATATTATTATTGAAGGTAGTGTTTGCAATTTTTTGATGTTGGTGTCATGAAAAAGTGTTTTTGGCACGATTTGGAATCCAAAATTATACCGGTATACCGAAATACCGGTATTTTTTTTCGGTATTTTGATACCGGTATTTGAGGTTAAAATACCGGTATTTCGGTATTTCGAAAAAAGTGATCTATTTTTGCAACGGTGTTTAAAGACTATGCAAAACGCTCGATTTCTATAGCTTATAGTGTTGTTCATGCTGCAGATGAGTTTTTATCTGACACGAATCACGAATAATCACGATAAAAAAAACACCTACGCAAAACACTACATGCTAGCCAGTATCATAAGCATCGTGCATTTTAGGTACTTCGCTCAAAAGGGATTTAATGATATTGCTTTCAGTTATTCGTCTTATGTTTTCATCATCAACATCATATTATCAGCCGCATGACACCCACTGCTGGGCATAGGCCTCCCCGCAGGATCTCCACGACGATTGGTCGTGCTTGGCCCGCATCAGCGGCTTCCCGCGTCGGTCCACCTTGTCGGGGGCCTACCCACGGAGCGTCGTCCGGTGCGCGCGAGCCATTCCAGAACCTTTCCGCCCCAACGGCCATCAGTTCTTCTCGCCCCCGTGTGTGTGTGTGTGTGTCCCGCCCCCTGCCATTTCAGCTGAGCAATCCTTCAAGCGATGTCGGTTACTTTAGTTCACCTATGGATCACGCAGGGAAACGTCAAGCATGGCTCTCTCCATTGCACGCTGGGTGACCATGCGCCTCCTTATGAGGTCCATTAGCGACCACGTTTCACTGCCGTAAGTCATCACTGGTAACACATACTGGTCATAGACTTTCGTCTTGAGACATTGAGGTAAGTCGGATGCGACGATTTTTCGAAGCTTTCCGAATGCTGCCATCTGAGTTGGATTCGACGAGAGATCTCTTTCTCGAAGTTAGACCGTTGGACTTACCTAACTGGACTGCCTGTCCTAAGTATACGTAAGGGTCAATAACTTCAAGGCTAGTGTTTTCAACATGAACAGGAGTGGAGCGCGTACAACCTGATCATCCCAAGACCCACTATTTAGAAAGCCCTACGGAGATCTTCGAGCATTGTGTTCAGGTCTTCCAAGGTCTCAGCCATCAGAATTATATCATTGGTAAAACGAAGGTGCTGGTCATTAACGTTGATGCCGAGTCCTTTACAGTCTAAGAGCTTAAAGATGTCCTCTATCTCACGCAGCTATTAACAGTTACGGAGAAATAACATCTCCCGTCTCACACCTCGCTGCAGTTGAATATGATTTGTGCTCAGGTTCTGTACTCGGATCGACATGGTGGCATTTTCGTATAAGTACCTCAACACCTCGATATACCTGTAGTCTACTTGGCACCTTAGGACAGACTGCAACACCGCCCAGGTTTCTATCCAATCCTAGCCTTTGATTGGAACACGATTATAATGTTAATGTTAGTGTAATGTGGACTATGGTCCACGAACGCCAAGCAAAGTGGCAGATTATACTCCCCGTTTTTCTGTATAGCACTAGGGATGTGGTCTATACTATAGTGCTAAAGCATTTTCGGAACCCGACTTGTTCGGGAGGTTGGAATTAGGCGAACCTGCGAGCGAGACGATTCGTAAGGACTCTTGAAAACAACTTATAGACATGGCTCAGAAGTGAGATGGGTCTGTAGTTCTTTAAGAGGGACTTGTCACCCTTTTCAAAGAACAAAAAGAACTGTTTTACTAGAGATGCGATGCGAGATTGCGCCTGTGTATCATGTTTTCTTATAATTTTCTTAATATTAAGGATTTGATTGCGATATTTGTGCCAATGAAACAATATAAATAGTTCTTGGATCAAATAACGTATTTTCTTTAGTATTCTTAATTACCTGTACTTTAATAACTCATTTTGTTATTTCTAAGGAGTTGGTAAATAGTTTGAGTGTTTCTGACATTATAGCTTTAATCACTTTCCGCAAATAAGACTTAATAATCTTTCTTTGAATCATTCAAACAATAACTAGCAATATTTTAAAAAAATACCGAAAAAATACCGAAATTTCGGTATACCGGTATTTGAAATTTCAATACCGGTATGAAAATCGTTCCGGTATTCCATGCCCTAGGCCGCACATTGGTGAATTTGTTTATATTGGTATATTTTTTTGGGCCGATTTCGATGAAACTTTGTTTTTGGAACTATTTTGACAAGAAAATAACAATGCAATGTCAAAATAATAAACAATCCAAGATGGCGGCCAACTTTTTTGTTTGTGGGCCGATTTCGATGAAACTCGGGTTTTGGTACTATTTTGGAAAGAAAACAGCAACGCATTGTGACAAATATAAAAAAAATCCATGATGGCGGCTATCGTTTTTGTTTATGGGCCGATTTCGATAAAACTCTGTTTTTGGAACTATTTTGATAAGAAAATAACAATGCAATGTAAAAAAATAAAAATCCAAGATGGCGGCTATCTTTTTTGTTTATGGGCCGATGTCTAAACACATGGGAAACAGGCGTGAGTATATGTATGTGTATGTATGTACAACAGCAAAGCCATGTTAAAATGTAAAAAAATCAAGATGGCGGCCAACTTTTTTGTATGTGGGCCGATTTCGATGAAACTCGGTTTTTGGTACTATTTTGATAAGAAAATAGCAACGCAATGTTAAAAAAATAAAAATTCAAGATGGCGGCCAACTTTTATGTAAGTAAGCCGATTTCAATGAAACTCGGTTTTTGGTACTATTTTGATAAGAAAATAGCAACACAATGTTAAAAAATTAATAAATTCAAGATGGCGGCCAACTTTTTTGTTAGTGGGTCAATTTCGATGAAACTCGGTTTTTGGTAGGTACTATTTTGATAAGAAAATAGCAACGCAATGTTAAAAATGCAAAAAATTCAAGATGGCGGCCAAATTTTTTGTAAGTTTGCCGATTTCGATGAAACTCGGTTTTGGTACCTACTATTTTGATAAAAAAATAGCAACACAATGTTAAAAAATTTCAAAATTCAAGATGGCGGCTATCTTTTTTGTTTGTGGGCCGATTTCGATGAAACTCGGTTTTTGATACTATTTTGACAAGAAAACAGCAACGCAATGTTTAAATATAAAAATCCAAGATGGCGGCCATCTTTTTTGTTTGTGGGCCGATTTCGATTAAACTCGGTTTTTGGTACTATTTTGACAAGAAAATAACAAAGCAATGTTAAAAAAATAAAAAATCCAAGATGGCGGCTATCTTTTTAGTTCCAAAAACAGAGTTTTATCGAAATCGGCCCATAAACAAAAACGATAGCCGCCATCATGGATTTTTTTTATATTTGTAACAATGCGTTGCTGTTTTCTTTCCAAAATAGTACCGAAAACTGTGTTTCATCGAAATCAGCCCGGCCCACAAACAAAAAAGATGGCCGCCATCTTAGATTTTTGATATTTTTAACATTGTGTTGCTGTTTTCTTGTCAAAATAGTACCAAAAACAGAGTTTCATCGAAATCGGCCCACAAACAAAAAGGTTGACCGCCATCTTGGATTTTTATATTTAAACATTGCGTTGCTGTTTTCTTGTCAAAATAGTATCAAAAACCGAGTTTCATCGAAATCTGCCCACAAACAAAAAAGATAGCCGCCATCTTGAATTTTTTATTTTTTAACATTGCTTTGTTAATTTCTTGACAAAATAGTACTAAAAACAGAGTTTCATCGAAATCGGCCCACAAACAAAAAATATGGCCGCCATCTTGGATTTCTTATATTTTGACATTGCGTTGCTGTTTTCTTGTCAAAATAGTATCAAAAACAGAGTTTAATCTAAATCGGCCCACAAACAAAAAAGATAGCCGCCATCTTGCATTTTTTAACATTGCTTTGTTATTTTCTTGTCAAAATAGTACCAAAAACAGAGTTTCATCGAAATCGGCCCACAAACAAAAAAGATGGCCGCCATCTTGGATTTTTTAATATTTTCAACATTGCGTTGTTATTTTCGTGTCAAAATGGTACAAAAAACCGAGTTTCATTGAAATCGGCCCATAAACAAAAAAGTTGGCAGCCGCCATCTTGGAACTTATTTTTTCATTATTATTAACTTATTTAATATTTATTTTGTACTTATTTAACCCTAAATTAGTAATGATTTACAATTGAAATTATTATTATTATCATTATACATATAAATTCCATTATTTCCTCGCATTTATGATGAAAGAAGAAAAAAAGAGAAAATACTAAGAAAAACTTTTTTTCCTTATTTGAAGAGCATAAAAAAAAGAAAGAGACAAATTGAAATAAAAAAAAATATTTTTACCTCCTAGAAAATATGTCAATAATTAATTCAAAGAATAAAACAAGAATTTTGAAGTGACTATCTTATGTTTCCTAATTATTTTTGAAATTCAAAAAGGCAAATCACAACGTGCCAACCCTTACACTTTTAGTCGTTGCGTCACCTGTCTAGACGAACAGCGGCTTTTTCGCCAACACAAAAGAATACTCTCTCGGCTGTGGTAGTAGTTTTGCCTACTATATATTTTTGCAAAAAATATAGTAGGCGAACCCACAATATAGTAGGATATTATATAGTAGGGTTGGCAACCCTAGTTGAAACCGCTGCCCGCCGAGCCGTGCCCCGCGACGACGACGGACGGCGAGTTTTGGTGTAGCAAGTAGGTATTTATTATAATAATACTATTATTTATTATGTGATAGATAATATTTTATTTAGGTAAGTACTAACAATGCGATTAATTTTACAACAGAAGTGAGTGGTCAACTTCAGAGCACTAGCATGCGGAATAAAAAGACGTTTTTTTAATCTGTAAAATTTTCTCATTACCATAGGTAGGTACCTACCTACCTACCTACATTCTCTAGTGAAGATGCAGCGGATCACTGTCTATTGTCAATTTAATCGCATTGTATTTGTTTGACAAAAAAACGAAATATAATTACAAAACATCCTTTATTTTTTGAATAAAATAATGTTAAAATTCTTTCAATTCAAGTAAAAATGAAATAAAAGAGATATAACTTCATTTTTTATTAAAACAAAAGCACTCACTCAAATCACTTTTTTACTTAAGTGTACGCAGACGTGACGTGTACAAACCTGCTCGACAACAAATTCAAGGAGGTCATCAAAATGTATGAACGCGTCGCTTTTTAGTGGTCTATCGAATTTGGTCGGTTAATCGGAATACTGACAGTTGTTTCAGATTTTTATTGATATTTACTTAAATACGAAAAATTTTAAGCTGAAATTTTCAGAGCGTGTACTTCAGTAACCGCACAAATTATTCATTGGCCTAGGATCTAAATAATCTCTGATATTTTTATCCTGCTGACCGTCAAAGTCATGACTTGGTCAGTCTCACCTTCATATGGGTATTATTCAAAAACGCGTAAATGTGGGATTTTCAAACTTTTTATGGTAATGAGAAATAACAAGAAGAATAGAACACTGTTTCTGGTTTCTTTATTTATGTAGTAGTTTAGGAGCTAGAATTTTTTTTCTGTTTTCAGAAAATGCCTGATTACTTCAAAATCTGTGAATATTTTTGAAATGTTTTCTACCGCACAAATAGCACAAATTAGGGGCTACTTATATGTGTTTACTGTAAGATCGCACATTTAGTAGTTTCCGAGATCTGGGATTCGGCAAAACGTTACGCCAGCAGGAAATCAAATATCTCCAAAACTGTAAGGCCCACAAATTATATATTTGGCGCACATTTCTTGCTAGTATCAAGCTACCCGCCCATATATCTTTTATTTCTCTCCGATCATTAGTTTAGATTCTTCCTGCTGGAGCACCGTTACCCCAGCAGGATTCGTTTTTCCCGTTTTATTCCAAAAGTATGGGGCCCACAATTTTTTTTATTTGTCGCACATTTACACCGAATTACGCACAAATTATTCATCAAACTCGTTTTTCTCTAGAAGCTACTTTCTTGCTGGCGTAACGGACACCATGCTTGGCAGGCAGAGGTGGCCACTATTCCTCATTCGATAAGAAGAATAAAGAGATTTTGACTTTGTCTGTGGCAGTGTTGGGCGTAATTAATTACTTTTGTAATTAAATTACTAATTAGATGAAAAGTAATTGAATTACTTTAATTGAAATTACATGTAATTGGAATTAATTTAATGCAACTACATAAATCACTAGTAATTCAATTACATTAGTTTGTAATTAAAATTACTCAATTACTTTTTATGGGGGTACATAAAAGATAAATAAAATTGAGATGTTGATCGCTTGCTGTCCTCACGCAGCATATCATAACCGCTGCTTTTAGTGCATGTGTGTGTGTGTGGCTTGTTACTGCACACAGGTATCCCTTCTCGCGCCTCCTCACGTGCACCTCTCCTCTCTAGGGATTTTCGATCCGGGGTCGTCGATCCGATTTTTCGAATCGTAATGGATTGTATCGGATCGCATGCCGTCAATCCGATCCTTAGGGAATCGATCGGATGCAAATAAGTAAGGACGCAATTATTTTTTGATTTTTATGAAGTAAACCATTAAAAATAAAGTTTTTAATCTGTGGTTGACGGTGTTGGTCTTTTTGACAATTTACTAAATCTACTATTTAAGATTAGCTTAACATTACTTATTGTGAAACTGCTTGTCGACCCCAATAAATAGAAAAAACCCATGTAAAACTTGTAAACAAGTACCTTGAATGATGATGATTGATGCCGCCATGTTTAAAATGTAAACAAAGATATGATTCTTTACAAATAAACCTAAGTAAGTACCTATTTTTCGTAAACAAACCACGTTTTAATTCATACGATCCAAGCGATCCTATCTTTCAAGTTTTGTATCGATCCGGCAAAAAATCGTATGGTCTCGATCCGATCCGAAAATCGCCGGATCGTATGCCTGCCAATCCGATCTTTCAAAAGATCGGCGGGTTGATTATCTAATTAGAAACCACCAAGCGACCGGTCTCATTTGACAGATGAATGTGATACATTGCTTCTTCTTTTTGGCCTAAAAAAACATACCAAAGAAAAGTAGCAATGTTTGTCAAATGAAACCGGTCGCTAAATAGTTTCTATTTAGATAATCAGCCTGCGGATCGGCGCATCCCTACTCCTCTCTTCGTCGCACCCGTCGCATCAGTGCGTCGTTAGCAGTGGTTTTGCTACCTACCACAGAAACTACATCGTATTATTTAAAATACTACCTCAACTTTAAAACAAATTATATAAGTAGTTAGGTAATTACAATTAACAATTACAATTACTAATTGTAATTGTTAACTGAATTACTTTTTAATAATTTCAAGTAATTTGTAACTGAAGTCGCCAATTACAATTTGTAATTGTAATTGTTAATTAGTAGTTAATTACATTTTGCCCAACACTGGTCTGTGGTAATTATTTCTTGCTTTTTAGAGGTATTAAATTTTAAAGCTTTTTTGTTTTCATTTTGTCTTTTAGACTATACCTGGGAAACCAATAGCTACGAAGTTATTGAAGGTCAAAGTAAAAAAAAAATTCGACTTTTTTATGAAATCTTATTTTAATTTTTTCCTTTTTTGTTTTGAGGTTTGAAAAAATGGCCGCCAGGCGCATTACCAATTGGCGGGGATAGTAAATAAAGATTGCAGACGCAGACTGACATGACAATTTGTGAAGCGGTCCAACAACAAATTACCTAATAAAGGTCGAAGCCATTTTTATTGATCTAAATTTTGGATGTCACGATCACGAGCCATGCGCGTGCACGTGCGCAGCGCAAATGCTATTTTCTGACCAAAATTGTGCTTTAATACTTTTGGGTTTATAATTTTTTTTTTTTTGCTTGGACAATTTCACACAGCGCCATCTAGCCCCAAACTAAGCAAAGCTTGTAATATGGGTGCTAGACAACTGATATAATACTTATATACTTTTTAAATATATACTTATTATACATAGTAACACCCAGACCCATCACAGAAATTAAAATTCATCATTTCAATTTCTGCCCGGCCGGGAATCGAACCCGGGACCTCTTGCGTGGTAGGCGGCATGTTGACCACTGCACCACATAGGTCGTCGTTATGGATTTCTTTAGTGTTATCCATAAACCCAAGTTAATGTTGCAAAATGAATGTAATAGTGTTACCAGTTATTTATTAATGGTTTTATACTTAAATAATCAATTTAATTATTATTTACCTGCCGGCGTCTGTGTTTCCGAGCGCATACAACCTATTCAAGCACAGAATACTTACATAATAGTAGGCCAGAGTGAATAAGCACCTTTTGGGCAAGCTCGCTCCATCGTAGACCCTGTCTTTGCTTTTGGGCAAGATAGGTCGTCGTTCGTTATGGATTTCTTTAGTGTTATCCATAAACCCAAGTTAAGTGAATGTAATATAGTGTTACCAGTTATTTATTAATGGTTTTATACTTAAATAATCAATTTAATTATTATTTACCTGCCGGCGTCTGTGTTTCCGAGCGCATACAACCTATTCAAGCACAGAATACATAATAGTAGGCCAGAGTGAATAAGCACCTTTTGGGCAAGCTCGCTCCATCGTAGACCCTGTCTTTGCTTTTGGGCAAGATAGGTCGTCGTTATGGATTTCTTTAGTGTTATCCATAAACCCAAGTTAAGTGAATGTAATAGTGTTACCAGTTTTTTATTAATAGTTTTATACTTAAATAATCAATTTAATTATTATTTACCTGCCGGCGTCTGTGTTTCCGAGCGCATACAACCTATTCAAGCACAGAATACTTACATAATAGTAGGCCAGAGTGAATAAGCACCTTTTGGGCAAGCTCGCTCCATCGTAGACCCTGTCTTTGCTTTTGGGCAAGACTGGGGTCAAGAGCAAACCCATTAAATATATATATAAAAAAAGGCTTAGAATAATAACACCCAGAAGCCGTGTCCTCGTATGCAAAGTGAGGCAACTAATACTAAGCCAAAATGGCTTAGTTTTCAGTACAAGTATTCGGTGTGATTAGGTAATAATGGAGAATAAAAATCTGAAAACGGAGCCATTTTGGCTGTTTGTTGCCTCACCTTTGACAGTGCGCTTTGTAGAGAACTATCGTTCTAGGTGTTATTATTTTAAGTCAGTAGGTACCGTAGAAAAATGTGAATGTCGTTTTAGGGTTCCGCAGTCGAGTCAACAAGGATCAAGGAACCCCTGTTTCGCCACTTTTTTTTCCCGGTGTGCCATAATAAGGAAAACCTGACTAATTATTACAAAATACCTACTTTGAAACACAATGTATTATTTGGTCCGAAAAAAAATAAAATTGGCTGAATATTTTTTAATAGGTAGGAATAAGCTCGCTTAGTAATAGAAAAAAGTTTCAGAATTTTCGGTTGCGTGAAATAAAATAAAAAAATTAAAGTCTCTTCGACTTCACAAATGTGCAAAAGTAACAGCAGAATGGAATTTATACCTTTGCCAGCCACCAACACAACACGTACTATTAAAAAAAGTTTCATCACAAAATGTCAAAACTTTTATTTTGTCGGGTGGGGCTTTCAGAAAAAAATTAAGTTGTCCTCCAGCCAGGGGCTTTTCACTTAGTACTTGACTCACTACAAGGGAACGCGGCCTAAGATTTTAGTTACGGATTGATTTGATAGATGGCGCTCATTTTTCGTTTGTCAAACAGTCGAGAGATGTCGCTATTCCGTGCTGAATCGCGGTATCGTGTGTCTTTCACAGTTTCATATAGTCCAAGCTGATTAACTATAAAGTAAATTATTTTAAATTTATTTCATGACATAGCGGTTACCTCCCAAAAAAATTACAAGTCAAGATTTGTAGAAACCTACTAGTACCTATATTATAGAGATGGGTCGTACTAGGTAAATTTGATACTAGGTGCACCTGTTCCTAGTCCGCCAAAATACTTGATCCAAATACCTATTCCACCTAGTCTACCTAGTAAGATTGGAGTTCATACTTTCCGGCTGCGTATAGTAGGGTGCAGTGTGCAACAATGAAACACCAAAAGTTCTGAGTCTCATATTTCTCTCATTTATGTAGATATGAATTCCGTTTTTTACAGGAACGGAGTCTACTCAATTAGGTAAAATATGGCATTTTTAGTTTCATTAATAAATAGATACGTAACCAATAAGAAGACATTTAAAAGAAAATGGGAATTGTTTCATTGTGTCCACCTAGGTGTACACAATGAAACACCCTGTGTCCAACAATGGAACACTGTTATTAATTTTGACTTTTTTATATTTAGTGGAACAAGTAAATCATAAAATCTGTTGAATTACAATCAATAAAGATTTTTTAACAGTATTACACAACTATTCAGACTTTAAAAGTACCTACCTCTAGGTTTGTCACGGGTACAATTATTTAGTGACTTAAAGATTAACGAGTCTCAAATTTTTTAAAATCGTAGTTAGGTACCTTTTATAGGCAATAACGACTTAAAATCAACAGTTACTCATAATAGGCATTAATGTCTTAAGTAAAGTTATACATACTTAAAGATTAACGAGTCTGAAAATCTCAAATATTAGGTAGTAGTAATGAAAACACTGTTTCATTGTGTCCACCCTTGAGCTGTGTCATGGTTGGACACCTGGAGTATTTTACAATAACATCAAAAAATAACCTAACAAAATCGAACAATTTATTATTTAATCTAGTCCACGTGAATCTATGATACATGTACAAAGCAACGTAATACTGAGAAAAACGGAATTCAATGTAGTATTTAACTGAGAAATCAAATAAAACAAAAAAAAATGTTACTTTTTTGTCAAAAAATCAAAAATAGCTCCTTAGCTATGTCGTTTCAAAAGCGGCGCACACGCTAACTGGGGAGGAGCGGGGGGTATATGAGGTTGTCTAGACTAGGTATACTGCACTACCTGGCAAAGTCATATTTGGAAAATATGGCGCCGTTTCACTGTGTCCGACTGTTTCAACGTTGAACACTCGACCCTACGGGTTCACGATCACTCATAACGAGGTATTTTAATTATAATATCCGACAAAACGATCCATTTGTTTGTAATTTATATTACGAAATGTGGGCATCAAAAGTTTATAATTCGACTTCAGTAAGACTAAATAAAACTATTTTAAAGGATTTAAGTCACGTTTATTGTTATGGAATCTCGATAACTGGAATGTCTAAGGAAATGCAAAAAAATTCGAATTAATGAGATAATATTCAAAAATTTAGATTTAGAAAGGCGCGATTTCAAAGTATATTTTTTCAAGTAGTTGAGTTAAAGTTAAATAAAAATTCTTCTTAAGTGTTTTGGTAGGTACATATTTTTTAAACAAATTATATATCTATTATTGAAGTAAACTGTACAAACATCGAAAAGAATCTTTTGATATGCAGATTTTTTATCAATAATTTTTTCAAGTTCAAACAATAAACAAACATAATAAACAAGGTACACAGCTGTGTTACTTAGAAAGTTTACTGGATGTATTCATATATTGCACGTGTTCAAGGCACAGACAATAGATTAGAAGCACCGAACATTTTCTATAGATTATTATTGTTATGAGTTCGGTGAATTCGAAGTTAAACGTCATGAACCTGCAAATACCTATCCGACTGATTATTTCGCTCTTTATAATAAATAACATTAAAGAATTGTTATCTTTCCTTCATACTTTTACAGGCTTAGGACTGTCAACTTAGGGAAACATCCAAATTTTAAATGTTTTGTCAGATTCGACACAGAACTTTTAAAACTTAATTGATTTTTACATATTTTACACTTGGCCATGTACTGGCTGATGTCTTTAAAGTGGTCCCAAGCTACACTAGTTACTTTTAGAGGCATATGTATTAAATGCCTATCCTAAGTTCAGGTATTTTATTGTTAAACTAAAACTCACTCACTACTAAATGGAGAACAGATAGGTACCTACTAAACTACGTGCATTTTCCCGTATGATCCCGCACGCAATACTTCGTCCGTACTCGATCAGTGCTCGATCGATATGACGATCCTAGTCCTACGGCTACCTAGTCTCAGAGACTAGGTAGGACTAGCTAGTCTCTGGACTAGTCTGGGGATCGAGCTCAACGCGACGTGTGTGTGAGCGAGACGGCGAGACACCGGCGGGCGGGCGGGGCGAATCGAGCGAGCGAGCGAGCGCAAACCTTCCGTGAAATCCGCGATGACTCATAGCGTTACGTACGGATCTTTGGTCAGAACAACTGGGTATTTTTGAGGACTAGGTGGATCGAGTATTTTTTGATTTGGAATAGGTGCCGCCTAGTCTCGTAAAATACCTATTCCCGGGATCTGTTCTAGTATATACGCCTCACCTCTACTATATTATAATATCGTACACTTTTTGTCACATTTCGTTAGATGGCGTTGATCGTTAGGTCTGACTGATAACTCTATCTCTAGTATAATAATGTACTCTATGCCTCCAGCCCCACCCGACTTCGATAGACGTGTTTTATTAATATTGATATGTGTAACGACTGATTCGAATATTATTTCTTGCTTTTTAGAGGTACCTATTTAATTTTGAAGCTGTTTTTGTTTTCAGGTATTTTTTAATCACCATTATGGAAATAACTAACAAAAAGTGTTCGTTTTCGGTTACATTTGTGTAACGATGACACAAAATGTTGTACTTTTGTGAGATATTTGACAATTTTAGCAGCCTCACCCATATTAGGTAGGCTCTACCATGACTTGATGCAAACTTTTTGTCTCTTTAACTTGCATTGACTGTGAGCAATATATCCAATAGTTTACGGTAGCGTAAACAGTTTGCATCGACTCATGTTTGGGTCACTAGTAAAAAAAAAAAAAATTTTACGAACTTTTAAATAACAAAAGCAATATCTGACCATAATAATGATAAATAAAAGGTTTTCATATTATCAAATTATTCATTTATTTGTTAGCTTACTATTTTTTACTTCTGTGACAAATGAGTACCTACCTATACCTAGGTACCATGATTGGCCTCATGACAAATTTATCTATTTGATAGCATAAGACTAGCAACTTAGAACTCAAATGGGTTTGCGACTGCAACTACTGATGAATGATGATACATCAACAGTTTCGTAATCCAAAATTTAACATATTGTTTGTCACTCAACCCAGTGTTTGTAATTATTAGGTACAGTCAAAAGAAAATAAAAAAATACTTTTTCATTTCTCATATTCGAAAAGTGATGTATATTTGAACTGAGCAGCGGGTCCAAAGCTCTTCGTTCCACCCTAGGGTGGAAAAGTAATTTAAAAATAGAACTGAATTTGGCAATGAAAAAGTTTACATTAGTGAAAAACAAATGGTTTAAAAAAAAGTTGCAGCCTTGTAGGGCGCATTCACGAACAACAACAAAACATGGTATTGCAAAATTAAAAACATTGGGCGGAGCGGCCGGCGACGCGACGTGTTCCAAATTTAAAATAAGAAAAACTATAAAATTTTGGAGGGAGACTTACCTAACTCTGTGACATGTGCCGTATTAAAGTTTTGTGTTGATTTTGTATTTATTAAAAATGAGTTTAAAACTAAAAAAAAAGTTCAAATAAAATAAAAGAAACAATAAAACTACGCTGTAATTCGCCTACAGGAAACAACTACTTCAGGAGAGTCTCTGCCATGGACTTAACGTCTTATGAAAGACCAATGAATATCTCCAACTTTTACAGGCATCCAACAAAGCCAAATCTGTCATCATAATAGTTTATATCAAACTGTAAATATTCCAAGCAAGAATTAAACTTTAAATTTCACAAATTGTTCTAATTTTCCTAGGTTTTAAAAGGTAAGTTGGTATAGGTAATAATTATAAGGTCTACCAATGTAGTTACTAAGTAGGTACATGTTTTTATTAGTAAACATTTTGGAATAACTAAGACTTTTTTTACTTTCCTGAAATTCGAAATGAAAAGTAGAGTGTTTAACACGGGTAAAAGTCATCAATTCCATTCTCGAATGGGAATTGCTTCCTTTTGACCCTCGTATAACAATCTACTATACTTACACTTAGGTAGGTACACTTTCGTTTAATTAACTTACATTAATAAAAATAAAAATTCGTACTCATCTACTGAAACAAACTTAAATAAACATGTTATTCTTTAAAAAAAACTCGATTTAAGTAAAGCAATGGGGAAGATGTAAATAAAAAATTATTCAATTTTTTTAGCCCTAATTAAAAGTATAAGCAATTATAAGACTAACTGTGAAAAAAATATGTTGATATCACGAAAATTGAATTTTTTATAAGCAAATCAATTTGGGGACGCGCGGAATCTGATTGCGTCGTTCGAGTAATGGCTATGACGTCACGTCGCCGGTTGTACGATGGACAGCGGCGGCGGGCGTATGGAAGCTTAGCGACACTATGTGATTGACAGGCTCTGTAAACTTACTTTTGTTAATTTCGATACTTTTGTTTTGTTATTTTACATTTTTCATACAACCACTGTATTTTTCAATAAAATTAGGTAGGAACAGAAAGTTTCATAGAGTTCCTCGGATACGTATCTTTCGCAAGTTGACGTTTTAACAGGTATTTTTTGAGGTATTTTTTATTTTCTTAGGTCGTTATCTCGTTTATTTGTTTCTTTGTTTAATTACTGGGAATGATTTTATAATGAGCTAGACTTGAAACTTTGAATATAGGTCAGAACTGTAAGACAACGCTGATCATCATTCAGCTGATCTGATGACGGAGCTGGAAGAAGGCCACAGGAACTCTATAATAAAACCATACAATCACATCGACTTTTGTGCTCGTTTAATTCGTCTTGACAAGTACTCTGATAGGAATGGGAGATGAGGTCCAAGGTCTGATGATGGAGCCGGAAGAAGGCTACAGGAACTCTGTGTTCAAACCATGCAACCCCATCGAGTTTAGGCTCATTTAATTCGTCTTGACGAGTTCTCTGTTGAGAAATACTCGTAGTTTCAAGGGTCTGATATCATTTGGAATCGTTGGATTTGCCTTGACAAGTACTATTATGGGAGATAGTTTCCAGAGCCTGATGATAGAGTCGGAAGAAGGCCACAGGAACTCTGTATTCAAACCATGCAACCCCATCGAGTTTGGGCTCATTTGATTCGTCTTGATGAGTACTCTGTTGGGAAATAGAATCCGGGGTCTGAAAACACAGGAACTCTGTAATAAAACAGCAACTCCATCCAGTTTGGGCTCGTTTGATTCATTTTGACGAGTATTATGTTGGGAAACAGTGTCCAGGGTCTGATGATGGACCTGAAAAAGGCTACAGGAACTCTGTAATAAAACCATGCAATCCCATCGAGTTTTAGCTCATTTGATTTATCTTGACAAGTTCTCTGCTGAGAATTAGTTTCTAGGGTCTGATATAATTTGGGATATATAATATAGAATATAAAATGGGAGATGATTTCCAGAGTCTGATGATGGAATCAGAATAAGGCCACAGAAACTCTGTATTCAAACCATGCAACCCCATCGAGTTTGGGCTCATTTGATTCGTCTTGAGCTTGACGAGTACTCTGTTGGAAAATAGAATCCAGGGTCTGATGATGGAGCTGGAATAAGGTCACAGGAACTCTGTAATAAAAAAGCAACTCCATCCAGTTTGGGCTCGTTTGATTCGTCTTTACGAGTACTCTATTGAGAAATAGTTTCTAGGGTCTGATAATGAAGCCGGAAGAAAGCCACAGGAACTTTGTATCAAAACCATGAAACCCTATCGACTTTGGGCTCGTTTGATTCATTTTGACGAGTAATCTGTTGGGAAACAGTGTCCAGGGTCTGACGATGGACCTGCAAAAGACTACAGGAACTCTGTAATAAAACCATGCAACCCCGTCAAGTTTGAGCTCGTTTGATTCGTCTTGACGAGTACACTGTTGGGAAAAAGTGTTCAGGGTCTGATGATGGAGCCAGAAGAAGGCCACAAGAATTCTGAAATAAAACCATGCAACCCCATATTCTAGTTTGAAATCGTTTGATTCGCCTTGACAAGTACTATGGTGGGAGATGGTTTCCAGGTTCTGATGATGGAGCCGGAAGAAGGTCACTGGAACTCTGTAATAAAATCATGCAACACCATGATCTAGTTTAGAATGGTTTGATTTGCCTTGACAAGTACTATGTATGATGGGAGATGGTCTCCAGGGTCTTAAAATGGAGCCAGAAGAAGTTCACAGCAATAAAACCATACAACTTCATCGAGTTTGGTTTTGTTTGATTTGTCTTGACTAAGACCTTAGACCCTATTTCTAGATGGTTCCCAGGGTCTCATGATGGAGCTAGAAAGTGGTAATGAGAGATCTGTAATAAAACGACACAACACCATTGAATTTGGGATCGTTTCAAACAAACCAGCCTAAATTCTAGGGTATTGCGTCATTTTATAACAGAGTTCCCATGGGCTCTTTCTGGCTCCATCATCCTTGGATTTTGTCTAAAGTTTTTGTCAAGACCAATCATACGAATCCAAACTCAATGGTGTTTCGTCGTTTTGTCAGGGTTTTATTACTAAGTTCCCATGGCCACCTTCTGGCTCCATCATAAAGCTTGGATATCATCTAGAACCAGAGTCCTTGTCAAGACAAATTATACGAGCCCAAACTCACTGGTTTGGGTCGTTTTATTATAGAGATACCATGGCTACTTTCTGGCTCCATCATCACCCTAGATATCTTTTAGGACCAGAGTTCTTGTCAAGCCAAACCAAACGAGCCTAAATTCGACGGTGTTTCGTCATTTTATTACAGATTTGCCATAGCCACCTTCTGGCTCCATCATCAGAACTTGGATATCATCTAGTACCAGAGTCCATGTCAAGACGAATCAAACGAGCATAAACTCGATAGGGTTTCTTCATTTTATTACAGAGTTCCCATGGCCACCTTCTGGCTCCATCATAGTCTCATATTGTCTTGAAAAAATACACTGTTTTAAACAAGTATTTTAAGTGTACTAGCGACCCGCCCTCGCTTCGCTTCTTTCTTTTTTTGCACACCCTAAAATAAAACAAATATCGTACAGTCGTTACCTTTGCTCCAGAAGACGCGCATGAATTTATTTTCGCTCGCGTTATTTTTTGCGACAACTCCTAAGATATTCATTTAAATATTATGGTGTTAAAGATTAAAATAATGTGCATGAAATGCTTCAGGTAACAGACGTATTTAAGTTGATAAGGATTAATACTGTATCCTTCTAAATAGCTTTCCAAATTACCGCATTGTATGTGACCGATTTTTTAGAAGATTATAATGGGTATAGTGAGCTATTCTTAAAAGATAGATATATGCCATCGCGGACTTTTTTGTAGATCTATAAAAGAGAAACAATTCCATCATACATTATTTTGTTATAGCTCAAAATTTTTCAGCAAGCTCCCAGTCGGCTTAATTTTTGGCAAAATCTTTAACTATTATCGTCATATTTCTACCAATTTAGATAAAACCTTAACTTATTATACACTTAAACCTTCCTCAAGGATCATTCTATCATTTGGTAAAAACCGCATGAAAATCCGTTTAGTAGTTTTTGAGTTTATCGCGAACAGATAGACAGATGCGGCGGAAAGACTTTGTTTTATAACATCTCGGCGGACGTAACCGGCGATGTGACGTCACGCCTTAAACGGTCAAGACCGCGCTGATTTTAAAAACATTCAACTTTGAAAATTAATAAAAAATTCAGTTTTTGAGATATCTAAAAAATTCTTTCACCAATATTTTTTAGATTTTACGTTTGATTTTTCTATATTATAAAAAAATTACACTCATCTTCCCCATTGTTTCTTTTCTTTTGACTGTAAGTACCTAATACTAAATTTGCAAAGAGAAAAATCTGAAATAATTCTATGGGATAGTAGTTTATGTAGGTAAAGATTACAGGAAAAATAAAACGATGTCTCAATATAACACACTATTTTAGAAATTCAAAAAACAAACCCTTTACATTTAGAAAATAGACCCAATTTTTTATAATAACAATAAATAACAATTAAAGGTAAGAAATAAAGTGATAAATCGCTATATGATATCGCGTTTCGGTAGTCAAGTAAGGGGGGCGGGCCTCTTTTTTAAAGTTAATTTGTTGCAAAAATATCTACTTGATAGGTACTTAAGTACTATTTTTTTTAAGATTACTTAGGTGAAAATAAAATAAAAAATCCTTTTAATTCTATTATCGATAAGTAATTGAAGTTTCTGAACTTACACACATTTCCAAAGATAATTTTTCATTACTCCCTTGACTCAGTCATTCGAATCTAAAAAGTATGTACCCTTATTTTGGCAATCCTGTATTGATTAGGTAGGTACCTATATTTTAATCACCATTAGGAAATAACTTAACACAAAAAATAATACTTTTGGGTCACATTTGTGTAACGATAACACAAAATGTTGTTATGATACTTTTGTGAGATATTTGTCAATTTTGGCGGATTCACCCTAATATTTTGCTCCTGTTACAGACCACACACTAATAATATACATCGAGATACTATACATCGAGATACTATACTTTTTAATAAGTAGATCGACCTAGCAAAAAATAAGACGAAAAGATATTTTTTTTTTTTTTTTAATTTTGTTGTCACAACAATGATCGAAAGTACCTACCTAAATACTGTTTGATCAAAAGTGTTGCATACTCTTTGCACGATTACTTGCTCCCGCCACCCTGTGCGACAACAACAAAAACGACTCAAATATTTTACATAAAAGTTTCAATTTGTAATAAGAGCCTTATCAAGAACTAGCTTCTGCCCGCGACTTCGTCCGCGTGGATATTAGAGAAAATCCTTAGGGAACCTTCAAAATCCTTAGGGAACCTTCAACCAGGATCTGACCAGCCATTTTTACGCTTTAGGTACGGCTTCCCGTTTCAGTTCTCGTTCCCGTTCCCGTCCCGTCCCCGTTCCCGTTCCCGTTCCCGTTCCCGTTCCCGTTCCCGTTCCCGTTCCCGTTCCCGTTCCCGTCCCGTCCCCGTCCCCGTCCCCGTGTCCCGTCCCTGTCCCTGTCCCCGTCCCCTGAATGTGCATGTCCAGGTCCAATCATGGCCACCGTGTTGGACTTTAATTAATGTCATTTTCGCAACCACCATCCCATGAAACCTCAAGAACGACATCCACATCGATTTTCATGTTTACTTACCCCATTTACACCTTATGGGAGGATTTTCAAAATAACAAAATATATTATGTTTGCCTATTTATTTTTAGACATGCTCCTACGAATTTTAAAGTTGTAATGTCTATTTCATATTATTTTTCCATACAAAATTTGAACCCCATTTTCACCCCTTTAGGGGTTAAATCATGTCCACCGTGTTGGACTTCAAAATAAATCTCATTTTCGCAATCACCATCCCATAAAACCTCAAGAACGACATCCATATTGATTTTTATGTTTACTCACCCATTTACCCCTAAGTGGTTGATTTTCAAAATTACAAAATATATGTTTGCCTATTTATTTTTAGATGTGCTCCAACGAAGTTTAAACTTGTAATGTCTATTTTATATTATTTTTCCATACAAAATTTGAACCCCATTTTTACCCCTTTAGGGGTCAAATCATGTCCACCGTGTTGGACTTAAAAATAAATGTCATTTTTGCAATCGTCATCCCAGAAAACCCCAATAACGACATCCATATCTATTTTTGGGGTTTTTTACCCCTTTTCACTCCCATTTCATCCTAATAGGGGTTTAAATACTAACAATAACAATATACGTTTCGTTAGATTTCTATCCATAAGCCTAAATTATAAATTTAGCGATTTTTACTTCGAAAATAAAGGATTTTCTTCAATACACAACTTCATCCCCCTTTTGACCCCTTCGGGGGTAGAATTTTGAAAAACGCTGAGACCCGTATTCATTTATTTTCAATGGTCAGTCTAATCACAAAATTTGAAGATCCTAGCTTCAAAACTGAGGGACTTTCATACAAACTTTGATCCCCTTTTTTACCCCCTTAGGGGGTGAATTTTGAAAAACCCTTTCTTAGTGCACCCCTAGACCTCATAAGGAACCTACGTGCCAAATTTGGAGTCTCTAGGCCCAGCGGTTTGGGCTGTGCGTTGATAGATCAGTCAGTCAGTCAGTCATTCAGTTTACGATTTTATAAATATAGATAACATCGTAACAGATAAAACAGACACAGCAAACATGAAACCGCCGATTTTTTTCGCGATTTCAAAGTTTGTCCCATAGTAAATGTTGTTCAGTCTGATGGGTCCCAAATTCCCTATCAAACCATGACGTGGATTTACAATTAAAAATGTAACAAATCTTGTAAACCAATGAAGTTTTGAAATTTCGTTACGCTTTTTAAAACGTATAGTAAAAGTTGTTCAGTCTGATGGGTCCCAAATTCCCTATCAAACCATGACGTGGATTTACAATTAAAAATGGAACAAATCTTGTAAACCAATGACGTTTTGAAATTTCGTTACGCTTCTTAAAACGTATAGTAAAAGTTGTTCAGTCTGATGGGTCCCAAACTCCCTATCAAACCATAACGCGGATTTACAATTAAAAATGGAACAAATCTTGTAAACCAATGACGTTTTGAAATTTCGTTACGCTTCCTAAAACGTATAGTAAAAGTTGTTCAGTCTGATGGGTCCCAAATTCCCTATCAAACCATGACGTGGATTTACAATTAAAAATGGAACAAATCTTGTAAACCAATGACGTTTTGAAATTTCGTTACGCTTCTTAAAACGTACACGTACTTGAAGGAAGTTAGAGAGCGCAAACTAGATAAGATTGCGCTCGCCGACTCTGCCGCTCACTTCCACGCGTACCTAACCTACCCCCCATCGTTGGCGCGCGCAAGTACCTACATGAGTCGGACGACTGTTAGTAGTATTATGAGTTTGCAGTTGCACCAACAGGCTGAATTTCCCTTGAGCCGCAAATAAATAATATTGATTTATATTTACAGGTTATCACACTTTTTTGGTGAAAAGTATTTACATCTATACCTACTATCTACATAATTATATTATCTAAGCTTACCACAAATTAGTTATTAATGAAATTTCAAAATAAAGGGGACTTTAACTTTAATACCTAACATTAAACGATGTTCCGTACATAGCTGGAATGGTGCAAACTCAGAGGAAACATATATTCATGTCTTCTAATGATTCCATAAAAAATTACAACTACAAGAATTACTTCCAATCTTTTTGCCAATTCGACTTTACTATATTACCTTTATCTAATACTAAATAATATACTAGAAAAAATACGACTCGCACCTATCGGTACCGACCTTTATCTCCTGATGAATTTTGACATGTTCAGCTAAAGCACTGCTTTTAGTAAAACATTTCGCAAAATAACTACATTTGTATGGTTACTCTTCTGTATGAATTCTTACATGTTTACCTAAAGCACTGCTGTCAGAAAAACATTTCATACTATAACTTCATTTGTATGCTTTCTCTCGTGTATGAGTTCTTACATGTACACCTAACTTACCGCTGCTAATAAAACATTTTGTACAGTAACTACATTTGTATGGTTTCTCTCCTGTATGAATTCTTACATGTCTAGCTACATCACCGCTGCTAGTAAAACATTTCGCACAATAACTGCATTTGTATGGTTTCTCTCCTGTATGAATTCTTACATGATTCATACATGCACTGCCGTCAGAAAAACGTTTCTTGCAATAATTACATTTGTATGGTTTCTCTCCTGTATGAATTCTTTCATGTGTAACTAAATTACAGCTTTTAGTAAAACATTTTATACAATAACTACATTTATATGGTTTCTCTCCTGTATGAGTTCTTACATGTACAGCTAACTCACCGCTGGTAATACAACATTTTGTACAATAATTACATTTGTATGGTTTCTCTCCTGTATGAATTCTTATATGTTGAGATAAAACACTATTGTCAGAAAAACATTTCAAACAATAACTACATTTGTATGGTAGCTCTCCTGTATGAATTCTTACATGTCTAGCTAAATGACCGCCAGTAGTAAAACATTTCATACAATAACTACATTTGTATAGTTGCTCTCCTGTATGAATTCTTATATGTGTAGCTAAATTACCGCTAGTAGTAAAACATTTCGTACAATAACTACATTTATATGGTTTCTTACCTGTATGAATTTTTACATGTCTTGCAAGATATGCGCCATCATTGAAACTTTTCGAACAATAACTGCATTTGTATTGCGTCTCATCGCTACAAATTCTATCCTTAGGTTGGTTCTTATTTTTGCTAAGTTTATTTTTTGTCACAATGTTATTTTTCTGTACATTTTTTCCTTTTAAAAGATAAGTATTTTTTAAATTTTGATCGTTTGTATTTGAATCAGTAAGCGAGTTTGGATTACTTTCAATTTCAATTACGTGCCATTTCTTTATATGATTTTCTAAGAGGCTTTTGCAGAGATATTCTTTTTTGCATTCATCGCATATGAAAATATTTTTTTGAGCTGTAACCTGTTCGTTGCTAATTACATCAACTTCAGAATTCTTCATGTCACTGTTAATATTGGAAGTGGTTGTTTCATTGTTCGATATTATTGTTTTATTAGAAGTTTCAAATGTTTTACTTCTTATTTTAAAATCAAGTTTATCTTCGTTCTGTGCTTTATTTTTCTCACCCTTATCGATTTTTTTAAAGAGTGCTTGACTTTTCAGTATTTCCTTTTCAGTCCCATTGTCCGATTTACGTTTCTTGAGTAAGTGCAGCCCCTGTGAAGTATTGTTTTAACGATAGATTAACAATAGCTTGTTGTGAAAAGTACATTAAGCCTGGTAACGATCATCTGCAACGCAAGATGCAATGCAACACTAGTACTGTAGTCAAATTAGGTCGAATTTGCAAAAAGATTGGAAGTAAATCGTGTAGGTAGTTTTTTTTTTGTGGAATCATTAGAAGACATGAATATAAGTTTCCTATGAGTTTGCACCACTCCTGGTGTGTACGGAACATTGTTTAATGTTTGGTATAAACATTTAAGTCCCAATATTTTTTAAATATAATACCTACAATAATAGTTTCTTTCCGTGTTTTGTTACAATTTTAATTACCTATCATTGCATACTTAGCTTGCTTAAATCAGATAAAAAGTTACCGAGATAATTGACAAAATCTAAACCTTTGTGTCGTCGTAGGTAAGTACCTACGACGTCACAAAGGTGGCGTGGTGGTGGAACATGTGTTCCACTAGGTACTTTAGCGAGTGACAAAAAAACTCAGAGGAAACTTCTAATAATAACTAATGATTCCATAAAAAATTACACTTACACGGATTACTACCAATCTTTTTGCTAATTCGGCTATACTATAGTATAATGTGGACGGCCACCGTGCATAAACTGCGAACGTCTGTTCCCGGCAGTTCACGCGCGCACGCCATTGAGCCGGCTCCAGTCCCGTTCGAGTAGGTGCTTGTTCGCGGCGCGCACAACCGTTGCGAATAGGGAATGCAATTCCGGGACTCCGGGATCCCGTTATTCCGGGATCTCGTATGCTATGAACGAGATCAATCCCGGTAGTGAAAGTGACGGGATCCCGTACGAGATAGCGGGATTGAATGCAAGATGAGACGTTTAAACTGCCTACCAAGAAAATAATACAAAAAACCATCAAAGCCATCATTGAAAGATTGAATTTCAAACCCAACCAAGTAACAGACGCCGTAGAGGAATCTGAAGAGGACATACCAATCGCTAATTTGGAAGCACATTCACCAGCCGAAATGTCGCTTCAGGATGAACTGGAGCTGACACTGACCAGCTTGAAATCTTTTACACCCCAACCAAGACGCAAAAGCAGCCTTGACATTTTATTAAGAAAGGAGATAAATTACTTTGAATCAGGTGGACAGAAAGGCTTATACCTTCAGTTTGTTTATAATGCTCTGATGACGGTTGTCCCCACAAGTGTGGAATCGGAGAGAGCATTTTCGGCTGCGGGCCTAATAGTATGTAAAGTGAGAAGCCGTTTAGCAGACGAAACTATTAACACTCTGAAATTTTTGAGAAGCTATTTTCAAAATAATGACAAAGACTAATAACATACCTATAGTAAGTACTGTACTGTCTGTACTGTAAGTAAGTAGTGTAGTACTAGACTAGACTAAGTAAATGTTATTTTGAATCTCTCTCTCTCTCTAAAAAAGCACCTAAAAAGTACAAAATAAAGATTTTTTACATTCCTTATATTTGACTTCTTTCAAGTTCCTTCCTTGTAGATGTTGAAAAATTATTCATCATATTTTTTTTGCCACTCAACGGGATTAAGTTTATTCCGAGATCTCGCCGGGATTGAGATGTTCAATCTCGCCGATTCCGAGATTCAAAATTTGTTACGGGATTGCATTCCCTAGTTGCGAATGACACTGCGCGCACTCTCAAGTGTTCGTCGCAAAAATCGGCAATTGGCGGGAACAACGCGCGCGCTACGAATGCACATTCAAATGTATGGAAAATATTGCATTGCATGTTGCATCGCATGCACATAATCATGGGCGTAAGAGGGGCAGGGGGCGGGTGGGTCGTGGGCACGTACTTATAAATACATACCACAACGGGAGAAGACATCGACCAAAGCAACCGAGGGGATAGCAATGAAGATGAAGAAGACTTCATCGAATGGGACACAAAAGCTCTACACGGGACCAACAACTTCGACAGCAATGAGCCAATTCGACAGCTCGTCGAGCGATCGCAAGTACTGGAAGAGGAAGACCCGGAACGGATGTGAGATGAAAAGAGAAGAGACTTCAAAACACCACTACAGGATGCACAATATGCACGAGGTTATTGGCACATCACAAGGGCACCTCATCACAGCTTTTGCAAGAGTCCATGGAAATTGTTCAGTTTTTTTCACTTGAACGTATTACTCGAACAGCTCAGCACAGGTGAAAGCATTACACGCGTCTCTTGCCTGGTGCAGTACCTGCTAGCGGCAAAAGGCGTCCGTAAAGTACTTGCGAATATTCTCACAAGAGACGATAACGAAATATGCAAGTGCGCGTTTCATAGTTTGGAAGTGATAGTATGAGACGGAGCAGAAACGAAGACGGCGACAATTTTAATGCCCAAGGGAGAGATGGAACACTTACAACACAAAGCAATGAACGAGTGTGGGGCAGCGACGAATGGATCAAGCAACTGTGCAAACCGATACAATGCTACCTGGGTTGCGTGCAGAACGTTTGAGCGCCGGTTGTTTGGTTGTTTATTAACTCGCTCTAAGGTTTGGAACGACCAAGAACTTAAAATGTCAATGTCAATACAAAGTCTTCGTTTTCCATTTGGAATACGAATAATTTAAACTTTTCTTTATTCTAAATCAAATAAAATCCGTTTTTTGAGGATCTACCATGATTATTTTAAGAATTAGACTCAAAAACATCAAAATACAAAATAATGTCAATTGACATTATGATTATGACGCCGTTAGAGCGTTCGGTTGTGGTAAGGTTGCACTCGGAGTGTAGGTTTGGAACGCGCCTCTGCAGATGGATGTCGGCGAGCGGATGATGAACAGGTTCACGTTAAACTTGGAGAGAGGAACGGGCGGAGGGAGCGAGACAAACGAGCAACTATGAAAGTGCAACTCGCAAATCCCCAATGAAAGTCTTGTACTGCTATTTTGTATGAATCTAATTAATAAAGAGAGACTTACCGCATCATGTTTTTGTTGATGTTTTTCAAAAGCCTTTGTGTCCCCAAATCCTTTGAGGCATAAATCACATTTATACGGTGAGTTTTGGTAATTTGGTGACTTCGATCGCTCTTGCATTTGTTGTAATTGTTCCTCTTTAGATAGAATTGTCTCTCGTGCGTCTGGCTTCAAAACTACAAGTAAAATGACATCAAAAATGTGTAGAATTAATGTCGGAAATGAGAAGAACTTTTTCAACACACTTGCTCGTAAAGTGAGCCCTAATACATCGCTTTTAGGGCCATAAACCGAGCTATAACAAACGCGTGCAATAATATATAAAACACTAGTACGTAATAGAATTAACCCTACAAAATTAAATTAGTACCTTACTGCAAGTTCTATGCGAGTAAACAGAGCATTCCCAATTTAGCCGGCTAATACAGTTATTTTTTTTAGTAACAACAAAGAGGTTTTATGCTGCTGAAAATTCATTACATTTTTGGAATAAATAAATGTGTAAGACCTTAATTAAGTCAAACAAATATTTATTATTATCAAATTATTCATAATTCACAGTATTTTGTTATAAAATATTAAAATATTTGCATTTTATCACGTAAAATTATAATTTTGAAGTAGGCTGTATGCTCCTCACCCCTTTGTTCGCAAAATATTCTTGCGTTGGGCGTGTGAAAAAAACAAAAAAAAACCTATACGCGCCTTTTCCCATAATTATCATAATTTTGTTTTTGTCGTATTTGTTGCTGTGTGTTAAATTACTTTGTTTTTTCCTCGCAAATGTGTTGAAAAACGTCGTATGAAACTCGTGAGCTCTTGCTTATTGCATACTCGGCTGAGTTACGCCCTCGCCTACGGCTCGGGCTGCAACCCACAGCCTTGTGTGCAATGAGCAACCTAAGCTAAATTACCAACTTTTAAGTCGGAATTACATTTGACAAAAACAATAAAACAGACTAAAAAGTAAAAATATATTTTTTTTCTGTTTATTATTAAATATTATGTCCATGTCCATCAGCCATTTTTGATGTCGCCACTGCTGGGGCACAGGCCTTCCTTATGGGTGGTAAGGAGGATGGGCCATAACCCACCACGCGGGCCCAATGCGGATTGGTGGGTGTTAACGACTGCAAATGCAGCCGGGACCAACGGCTTAACGTGCCTTCCGAAGCACGGAGGAGCTCGAGATAATACATTTATGGTCACCCATCCCATGACCGACCCTTGAGAACGTTGCTTAACTTCCGCAATCGCTGGGCCAGGCGCTAAACCACTGCGCCACCGAGCTCCACACTGCGCCACCGAGCTCCACTTAAATTTATAAAAATTTATAAATTTATAAATAACCCTATATACCTACAGAAGTTTTGAACCTAAAAAACTATTTTTTTTACAAAATGCGCCCCACGTTTTTAGGTTTAAAACTTCTGTATTATAGGGTAATAGGGTTGTTATTTATAATATCAATATTTACAAAAGAATTTATTTTTTACTTTCTAGTTTTTTTTATTGTTTTTGTCCGATTTTTTTTATAATTTTTAGTTCATTTTAAAAACGTGTTTTTATAAAAAAAAAAATTCAGTAAATTTTCACAATAAACACTTATAAAACCACACTATTTAAGTACATGAGAATACTATATTTTAGACGTAAAATACTCACTTTTAGACGTTTTCATTTGAGATGCATTGCTCCGGTCCGCTTTCCACTGTTTACTAAAGTTCTGTAGAGGTACATTGTCATCGGGATCCGACGATGAATCCTGGTCGGTAACTTCTAGTGGAATGCCATCTAAATCATCTAAAAATGTTAATCATGTTACAGGGCGTCCATAGCGTCATCTAGCACCACCAATATATTATGAGCGCTTTCACATTATAGGAGTTTTAAGGGTGATTAATGTTACAACGTGCCGGGTCAAGCCGAGTACAAGCTACGTTGGTTGCTTTAACATTCTGTATCAGACACCAGTGTTCGTTGAGTGCCAATGACCGCAACCTTAAGTCTTAAAATGCATTGGTTTTTATAAAAAACATTAGCACTACTAACGTAGCCTGGACTTTTTTTTTTCTAGGAAGGCCAACAGCCAACAGCACCAAACAATAATACATAATCTGAATTGCAATAGATAGCCAATTAAAGGCCCTCACAAATAGATAAAAGGCCCTCACAATGCCGACTTGACACGGACCCGGCATGGTGTACTGTAATGTGAGGCATCATTTAGTTGTGCGTCAACAACGCGAAAGGGTTTCTTCAGAATGCGATTTTTTATTGAATAAAACTCTAGACAAATACTGACTTAATTTGAATAACATCACAAGAAGAGTAAATTATGCTCAAATTGAAAATTATTTTGGTATATTACATCACAATTCACCGGACTCTTAAGTTAAAGTAATGAATTAATAATACCATCATTCTGATCCCCCATGTCCATTTCAGAATTCACATATTCTGTTTTAATTGGAGTTTCCACGTTGACCTCTTCCTCGACTGCAGATATAACTCTAACCGTCGGAGTCGTGCGCAAGGTCCAGAAGGTACCAGTTTGTTGTTTACAAAACAATTCCAGTGAATTTACTGACAGCTAAAAGTAAAATTTGTGATTGATGATAATCTTGGGGTCTCATAAAAAAGTAGGTAACCTACCTACTCTGTGTGATATAAACTGAGACAGTTTGGGAATTTCTCAGTTTGTTGTGTTTACCAATATTATCAGTGGCCCTGCACAAAGTGGCAAATCACAATTTGCATTTATGTTAGTGTTAAGAATGTAATTAAATTTGTACTTTTTTCAATTAATGATTTAGGTATTTGGTGACACAACACAACTGTCACAAGTTTTAAAGAAGGTATGTTAGCAATGTATTCTTAAACTAACAGTATTAAACTTCTATTTGACTGTCGACTTTATTTAACTTACCTCCAAACCAGAATTTATTATCTGTTCCAGTAGCTGATTTGATTTTTTTGATTTCTCTATAAACTTATGAAACTTTTTCAACAAACTGAAGCAAATGTAACAGACACATGTTGGCTTTGTATCGCCTGATTCAAGCTGGAAAAAAATACTCATTTTATTTAAAAAATATTCATGGAATATAAACGGAATGAAGTGGCTATTTGGAGCCAGGGCTTAATTTTTCCCACTCATTTAGTTCAATTTAAAAAAATGCACTTTTCATGTTGTAGGTACATAAATATTATTTATATCCACAATAAGGCTAAGGCCTAGGGCGCTGAGCTTGACTATTGATGTAGAATAAAATTTAATCATTCAGGTATGCATGCTGGAATAAGTACCTACTTACTTACTAACTCCTACCCATGCAGCAGGGCAGGGGCATAGCTCGCCTAGGTCTGTCAGTGCTCTACATCAGGCACTGTCTGGGTCCAAGGAACAAGGAAGGGAGATGATGATGATACTAACATGTTCTACATTTGAAATTTTGCGGATTTAAGATTTTAGAACAGTCCAACTGTTACTATTTATGGATCCATATAAAAACAGATGTGATAATATTACAGCCAGCTTACCGGTGTTTCAGTGAATTTCTCGTAAATATCCCGAAGCTGGCAACCAGATATTGAATGCAAGCGGATGTCGTACGCCAAGCATATTCTGCACGCCCTTAGGTGGTTCATTTTCAGCTTTTTCAGCAGATTATTTAGATAAGTTTAAATAATTAAATTATGCTTTTTTACCCGACTGCGGGGCGGGTTATGTTTTTCGCGCGTATCTTGTAAGCACAGAGGCGGGCGCGTTCCAAACCTACACTCCGAGTGCAACCTAACTACAACCGAACGCTGGGTTGCGTTCAGAACGTTTGAGCGTCGGTTGTTTGGTTGTTTTTTAACTCGCTCTAAGGTTTGGAACGACCAAGAACTTTAAATGTCAATGTCAATACAAATTCTTCATTTTCCATTTGGAATACGAATAATTTAAACTTTTCTTTATACTAAATCAAATAAAATCCGTTTTTTGAGGATCTACCATGATTATTTCAAAAATTAGACATAAAAACATCAAAAATACAAAATAATGTCAAATGACATTGACATTTTTTCTATAGACAAACGTCAGAACGTTTTACAACCATCATTTTTGATGGTTGTTTGGTTGCAACGCTCTGACGTTTGGAACGGGCCGGTTGTGTCAACCGAACGTCACGCTCTAATGTTTGGAACGCCCTTAGAGCGTTCGGTTGTGGTTAGGTTGCACTCGGAGTGTAGGTTTGGAACGCGCCTCTGGGCGTTCCAAACATTTGAGCGTGACATTCGGTTGACACAACCGGCCCGTTCCAAACGTCAGAGCGTTGCAACCAAACAACCATCAAAAATGATGGTTGTAAAACGCTCTGACGTTTGTCTATAGAAAAAATGTCAATGTCATTTGACATTTTGTATTTTTGATGTTTTTATGTCTAATTTTTAAAATAATCATGGTAGATCGTCAAAAAACGGATTTTATTTGATTTAGTATAAAGAAAAGTTTAAATTATTCGTATTCCAAATTGAAAATGAAGAATTTGTATTGACATTGACATTTAAAGTTCTTGGTCGTTCCAAACCTTAAGAGCGAGTTAAAAAACAACCAAACAACCGACGCTCAAACGTTCTGAACGCAACCCAGAGGCGCGTTCCATTCCAAACCCAGAGATTATATATTCTGTGCCCAGAGGCGCGTTCCAAACCTACACTCCGAGTGCAACCTATCCACAACCGAACGCTCTAACGGCGTTCCAAACCTTTGAGCGTGACGATGAGTGGGTCTCCAGCTTCCTCATAGGCTATAGAGAAATTCTAAGCATGCCATATTTTAAAGCATAATAGCAGCAATCAAACTTCCAGACATAATAATAGCAGCCACCATAAGCTCGTTACCATGAGTTGTTTTATGTGTGCGAGCTGGCGACACGTGTCTACAGCTTACACATGCCGTTAAGGCAAACCAGTGAGGTTAGGGTTTTAGACTATAGTCAGAAATTTAGAGCCTAATTGCAGCAATAAGATCCAAAAAAACCAACCATCACACTCAAATACTCTTGAAACTACGAGCATAAAACTGTGTGCGAGCTGGGGACCCGTGTCACTGGCTTGCACAGCTGTATTTTCGTAATTATTTAAGCTACGATTATGTAATATACCTCAAAATTTTCAGCCAAATTGCAGCATTAGGCTCCAAATTTTTCAAAACTTTAACTCGAAAGGTTTTTGAGCTACGAGCCGATATCTATGTGTAAGCTGGGGACCCGTGTCGCCGGCTGACACATGGTGAATTGCTGTAACTGTATATGTTAGAGTTTCGTTTTAAAGATCAAATGATATGTTATAATTGCAGCACACACGAGGCAAAATTTCAAATCTCTGGGCCTCTTAGTTTCGAAATTATAAGCCAAAAACCGTTTTCCCGCCAAAAAATTCAAAAAAATGGCTCGGAAGCGGCTAATCACGCCGTTGCCGTTCCGTGCGCTACACTATTGCAATCGAATTTGAACCTAAGAGCTAGTATTATTTTGAGTCATTTTAATTTGCTCTCTCGATCGTTTTAATTTATGTACTGAGAATTTTAGTCTAAGAGGTAGGAGCTGATATAACTGGTTACCTAATTTAATATAAAAGCAAAGTCTATTTATATAGGAATGTTTTTATCGCTAAGGCATAGGTACTTTATTTTAAGGAGCTTAAAATAATTAATGCAACCATGTAAAAGTAATCATTTCGCACCAATGAAACTTAGTTGCGTTGTTGCGTTGCGTTGAAAAAGTTGCGGAACGGAACGCAACCGGTCTAGCTGTCAAATCTAAGCAGCTGATTTTAAAATTAATTTTAATTAACCAAATAGTGTTTTCCTTTAGTAATATTGTTTTTAAAGTGTTTATTAAAACTCAAATATTATAAGGAAGTGTTTTCAAACAATTCCATCGGGTAGTTTTCGAACTACCATAACGACCGAACTCACCTAGCCACCGCCAATGTTTTCGTGGTGAATATTTCGTAGAAAAGGACAAATCTGTGGAATACTACGCACTAAACCGGGGAAGTACTTTTGTTCTTTAATTGTATTTATATTATTACAACATAGACTACAACACTAAGCCAATCAGACTGATATCAAACATTTTTCAAATAGGTACGTCTTTCTCTTAATTAATGGTAAATTTTATAACCCGGAGTTACTTGCCACGATTTATTTGTGTGTTCCAAATAATTATGCCGGTAGACGTCGAAAGCCTCGGTTGCTGGCGGTGCCGTCTGGCAGAACACACTTACTGAACAAGGCGCCTTTGTCGCGGGCACTGCGCACACTGAATCTACTTGCAGAAATTATCGACCTTTTTGCATGTAATTTGAATGAATTCACAAGATCGGCCTTATATGTTCTATGTTATAAACAAAATAATTAAATATCATGTTGTGTTGCGACTTTACCGTAGGGAAAACATCCTGTAATGGTAATTGTATGTGTGAAATAAAAATAAATAAATAAAAAATAAATAAAAATAAATAAAATTTTATTTTGCAAAGCAACGGAGGTACCTTCATAAAGAAACCTACGGCTTGTGTAGCATTTTGGTTCTCAATTTATCCCAACTGTTCCTTACTACTTGTACAAAATTCACGTAAAGTGAGTAACATCAAAACTCAAAACGACTTGGCACAGTTAATTTTCTCTTTACTTGATGTGAAGTGGAAGTAAAGTTGAGATTGTGACTACTATTGTCACAGACATTCACTTAACTATTTACCCTTTACAAACATTACACTACTCATAAATACAATACAGCTTTAAACCTTACAATCAAAATATTGTGTAACCATTTTGCTACTTGAATACTATTTGTCGGCGCAAAATCATAACAAACCGAGCAAGCGCATGGCGCCAGCCAGGCGGCGCGACCTGCGCGACACGCCGGCGCCAGCGCCATCGATCGATCGCCATTGTCTCGCCGCCCCGCCCCGTGGAGCCGAACACTATATAAAGCCTGCGCCGGCGCATAGCAATGAGTCGCTCTTCGGAGTCGACTCAATAAGGACTTGATCTTCTGGATCGTCCGCAACCCCATAACTACTAAAATCCGCTACTTGGTGTGGCTGGAGTCGCCTAGGATAGGACCGATCGTCTCAGATTGTCCGAATCCTTGTTAAGCCGACTTAATCAATCACGGAGTCGCCTAGGATAGGACCGATCGTCTCAGATTGTCCGAATCCTTGTTAAGTCGACTCAATCAATAGGGATAGGACCGATCGCTACAGATTGTCCGATTCCTTACTAGCTACGCTGCTGTTTCTTGCTAAAATCCACTTGATAAGAATAATCCGATAGTGTCCGAATTCTGACTGACTGCTTTGCTTTGTCCACGGTACGTACGTACGTAGTGTAATTAGCACTAGTACGGACTGATTATAAAATTAGCTGATTGTACGATTATAAAATTATTGAAAAGCATTAAAGCTGATAAGTTTCTTGCGCCCATTCTTCTTGTCAGCTAAAAAAGTCTCGAATGGGTGGTAGGAAAATATAGACAAGCAAAAGAACTCACTTTCTAAGTTTAATTAAATAAATTAATAATTCTCAGACCGTTTATAGTTATTTTACCCTACCTGATCACTTATAAGTAATCGTTTAGGTAGGTAGTTTCATATGATGGATTCAACAGATCCTCCTACACATAGTTTTGATCTCACATCAGAAGTGGGATCGCAATCCTTGCGATCCTCTATTTCTGAACCTCCAGGAACAGCCGAGGTTAGCCTGGCTGCTGTCGCGCCCCTGAATTTTTTTTTTACTCATATAATGGCATTAATGGTGAATTACAATCTCATAATTTCCGACATTTATTTTCTATCGACTTACTGATTGACATCTATTCTACAGTGGTCTAGTAGGTAGTGCATGCACACATTGCACACACGAGGTGCACGTTTAACTAAAATTCACCGAATTTCATGAGTTTCAACTTAGAAATAGAATATTGGAAATAGGAGCATCCATCATGCAGATTTCATTAGTCGAAATCTTTCTCCTCTGACTTTTCTGTTTATTTCAACTTAGAAATAGAATATTGGAAAGAGAAAAGCATCCATCGTGCAGATTTCTTTAGTTGAAATCTTTCTCTTATGACTTTTTCTGTTCATGAGTTTCAACTAAGAAATAGAATATTGGAAAGAGGAACGCATCCATCGTGCAGATTTCTTTAGTTGAAATCTTTCTCTTAGGACTTTTTCTGTTCATGAGTTTCAACTAAGAAATAGAATATTGGAAAGAGGAAAGCATCCATCGTGCAGATTTCTTTAGTCGAAATCTTTCTCCTCTAACTTTTTCTGTGCATGAGTTTAAAACTTAGAAATACAATATAGGAAAGAGAAACGCATCCGTCATGCAGATTTCTTCAGTTGAAATCCTTCTCTTCTGACATTTTCTGTTCATGTTATTAACAAAGATCATGAATAGCTAATAGAAGAACAATATCGTGATCTAAAACTTAGGTCATTGATCAATAAATTTCAAAAGCTACTTAGAAATTCATACAATTACGTCAGGTGTAGGCCGAGCAAATTGTCAAGTCGAAAAAATGCACTTTTTGAGGTGTTAAGGAACTTAGACAATGATCCGGTACCTTGTACGTGTCGGACCACGACAAATTGCTCATGATCAACTTCAACGCACTCCAAATCTTGGTCAGCAAGTAACCGTGTCGGCTGAAGTACATGCAGATAATCATGACTACAGTACGCCATAATGAAAGTAGCACGACTAGAAGAAAGAAAGAAAGAAGAAAGAAATAAAAGAAAAAGAAAGAAAGAAGAAAAAAAAAGAAAAAAAAAGTTCTCATTTTCAGCAACCACTTTTTCTTCTTCAACGATCTTTTACAGACACAGCACCTGAGGCTATTACAGTTGCAATATCTTTCGAATTTATCCAAGATGATGTGCCAAACCCAGAGAACGCTGCCACAAGTTCCACTGATACCACACCAGATGTTGATGAATCTACACACACAGCCTTAGACACGTAATAGCTTCCATCGCCCGGTGAGCGTATTTAGTTATTTTTACTTAACAGCTTATTTTCCTTCCTTTTTAGAGCCCCTGTGTAACACGGTTTTAGAACCCAGAACACAGCATCAACCCACCTTATTCCTTATAGCCCCTGTGTAACACGGTACTGAAACCCAGAGCACAGCATCAGTTGTCCATTTTTTCTAACCTCCTGTGTAACACGGTTGCGAAACCCAGAGCACAGTGACTACAATCTACATGTAACACGGTCAAGAACCCAGAGCACTACATCAGTCTTCCAATTTTTTCAAACCCCCTGTGTAACACGGTTCCGAAACCCAGAGCACAGCATCAGTATTCAAAATTTTCCTAACCTCCTGTGTAACACGGTTTCGAAACCCAGAGCACAGCATCAGTATTCAAAATTTTCCTAACCTCCTGTGTAACACGGTTTCGAAACCCAGACCACAGTGACTAACAGTGTAACACGGTTAAAGAACCCAGAGCACAGTATCACCCTTCCATATTTTTCTAACTTCCTGTGTAACACGGTTCCCAAACCCAGAGCACAGTAGCAACTTGTGTAACACGGCTGATAAGTCTAGAGCACAGTACCTAATGAAATTCTCTGAAGTGTAATAAAGTGTCATTTGTCATGAAAAATTTATATCGAGCCCTTAAGGCTTCACAAATTAGAGATACTTCCAGAATATTTTCGACTTTCAGGATACTGCTGTTGCAGAGCACGCAACAGATGTCAGAATGGCCGTGTCGGCGCAAAATCATAACAAACCGAGCAAGCGCATGGCGCCAGCCAGGCGGCGCGACCTGCGCGACACGCCGGCGCCAGCGCCATCGATCGATCGCCATTGTCTCGCCGCCCCGCCCCGTGGAGCCGAACACTATATAAAGCCTGCGCCGGCGCATAGCAATGAGTCGCTCTTCGGAGTCGACTCAATAAGGACTTGATCTTCTGGATCGTCCGCAACCCCATAACTACTAAAATCCGCTACTTGGTGTGGCTGGAGTCGCCTAGGATAGGACCGATCGTCTCAGATTGTCCGAATCCTTGTTAAGCCGACTTAATCAATCACGGAGTCGCCTAGGATAGGACCGATCGTCTCAGATTGTCCGAATCCTTGTTAAGTCGACTCAATCAATAGGGATAGGACCGATCGCTACAGATTGTCCGATTCCTTACTAGCTACGCTGCTGTTTCTTGCTAAAATCCACTTGATAAGAATAATCCGATAGTGTCCGAATTCTGACTGACTGCTTTGCTTTGTCCACGGTACGTACGTACGTAGTGTAATTAGCACTAGTACGGACTGATTATAAAATTAGCTGATTGTACGATTATAAAATTATTGAAAAGCATTAAAGCTGATAAGTTTCTTGCGCCCATTCTTCTTGTCAGCTAAAAAAGTCTCGAATGGGTGGTAGGAAAATATAGACAAGCAAAAGAACTCACTTTCTAAGTTTAATTAAATAAATTAATAATTCTCAGACCGTTTATAGTTATTTTACCCTACCTGATCACTTATAAGTAATCGTTTAGGTAGGTAGTTTCATATGATGGATTCAACAGATCCTCCTACACATAGTTTTGATCTCACATCAGAAGTGGGATCGCAATCCTTGCGATCCTCTATTTCTGAACCTCCAGGAACAGCCGAGGTTAGCCTGGCTGCTGTCGCGCCCCTGAATTTTTTTTTTACTCATATAATGGCATTAATGGTGAATTACAATCTCATAATTTCCGACATTTATTTTCTATCGACTTACTGATTGACATCTATTCTACAGTGGTCTAGTAGGTAGTGCATGCACACATTGCACACACGAGGTGCACGTTTAACTAAAATTCACCGAATTTCATGAGTTTCAACTTAGAAATAGAATATTGGAAATAGGAGCATCCATCATGCAGATTTCATTAGTCGAAATCTTTCTCCTCTGACTTTTCTGTTTATTTCAACTTAGAAATAGAATATTGGAAAGAGAAAAGCATCCATCGTGCAGATTTCTTTAGTTGAAATCTTTCTCTTATGACTTTTTCTGTTCATGAGTTTCAACTAAGAAATAGAATATTGGAAAGAGGAACGCATCCATCGTGCAGATTTCTTTAGTTGAAATCTTTCTCTTAGGACTTTTTCTGTTCATGAGTTTCAACTAAGAAATAGAATATTGGAAAGAGGAAAGCATCCATCGTGCAGATTTCTTTAGTCGAAATCTTTCTCCTCTAACTTTTTCTGTGCATGAGTTTAAAACTTAGAAATACAATATAGGAAAGAGAAACGCATCCGTCATGCAGATTTCTTCAGTTGAAATCCTTCTCTTCTGACATTTTCTGTTCATGTTATTAACAAAGATCATGAATAGCTAATAGAAGAACAATATCGTGATCTAAAACTTAGGTCATTGATCAATAAATTTCAAAAGCTACTTAGAAATTCATACAATTACGTCAGGTGTAGGCCGAGCAAATTGTCAAGTCGAAAAAATGCACTTTTTGAGGTGTTAAGGAACTTAGACAATGATCCGGTACCTTGTACGTGTCGGACCACGACAAATTGCTCATGATCAACTTCAACGCACTCCAAATCTTGGTCAGCAAGTAACCGTGTCGGCTGAAGTACATGCAGATAATCATGACTACAGTACGCCATAATGAAAGTAGCACGACTAGAAGAAAGAAAGAAAGAAGAAAGAAATAAAAGAAAAAGAAAGAAAGAAGAAAAAAAAAGAAAAAAAAAGTTCTCATTTTCAGCAACCACTTTTTCTTCTTCAACGATCTTTTACAGACACAGCACCTGAGGCTATTACAGTTGCAATATCTTTCGAATTTATCCAAGATGATGTGCCAAACCCAGAGAACGCTGCCACAAGTTCCACTGATACCACACCAGATGTTGATGAATCTACACACACAGCCTTAGACACGTAATAGCTTCCATCGCCCGGTGAGCGTATTTAGTTATTTTTACTTAACAGCTTATTTTCCTTCCTTTTTAGAGCCCCTGTGTAACACGGTTTTAGAACCCAGAACACAGCATCAACCCACCTTATTCCTTATAGCCCCTGTGTAACACGGTACTGAAACCCAGAGCACAGCATCAGTTGTCCATTTTTTCTAACCTCCTGTGTAACACGGTTGCGAAACCCAGAGCACAGTGACTACAATCTACATGTAACACGGTCAAGAACCCAGAGCACTACATCAGTCTTCCAATTTTTTCAAACCCCCTGTGTAACACGGTTCCGAAACCCAGAGCACAGCATCAGTATTCAAAATTTTCCTAACCTCCTGTGTAACACGGTTTCGAAACCCAGAGCACAGCATCAGTATTCAAAATTTTCCTAACCTCCTGTGTAACACGGTTTCGAAACCCAGACCACAGTGACTAACAGTGTAACACGGTTAAAGAACCCAGAGCACAGTATCACCCTTCCATATTTTTCTAACTTCCTGTGTAACACGGTTCCCAAACCCAGAGCACAGTAGCAACTTGTGTAACACGGCTGATAAGTCTAGAGCACAGTACCTAATGAAATTCTCTGAAGTGTAATAAAGTGTCATTTGTCATGAAAAATTTATATCGAGCCCTTAAGGCTTCACAAATTAGAGATACTTCCAGAATATTTTCGACTTTCAGGATACTGCTGTTGCAGAGCACGCAACAGATGTCAGAATGGCCGTGTCGGCGCAAAATCATAACAAACCGAGCAAGCGCATGGCGCCAGCCAGGCGGCGCGACCTGCGCGACACGCCGGCGCCAGCGCCATCGATCGATCGCCATTGTCTCGCCGCCCCGCCCCGTGGAGCCGAACACTATATAAAGCCTGCGCCGGCGCATAGCAATGAGTCGCTCTTCGGAGTCGACTCAATAAGGACTTGATCTTCTGGATCGTCCGCAACCCCATAACTACTAAAATCCGCTACTTGGTGTGGCTGGAGTCGCCTAGGATAGGACCGATCGTCTCAGATTGTCCGAATCCTTGTTAAGCCGACTTAATCAATCACGGAGTCGCCTAGGATAGGACCGATCGTCTCAGATTGTCCGAATCCTTGTTAAGTCGACTCAATCAATAGGGATAGGACCGATCGCTACAGATTGTCCGATTCCTTACTAGCTACGCTGCTGTTTCTTGCTAAAATCCACTTGATAAGAATAATCCGATAGTGTCCGAATTCTGACTGACTGCTTTGCTTTGTCCACGGTACGTACGTACGTAGTGTAATTAGCACTAGTACGGACTGATTATAAAATTAGCTGATTGTACGATTATAAAATTATTGAAAAGCATTAAAGCTGATAAGTTTCTTGCGCCCATTCTTCTTGTCAGCTAAAAAAGTCTCGAATGGGTGGTAGGAAAATATAGACAAGCAAAAGAACTCACTTTCTAAGTTTAATTAAATAAATTAATAATTCTCAGACCGTTTATAGTTATTTTACCCTACCTGATCACTTATAAGTAATCGTTTAGGTAGGTAGTTTCATATGATGGATTCAACAGATCCTCCTACACATAGTTTTGATCTCACATATTGTATTAAGTACTTATTTATTGATTTATTGGGGTCAGTCTGTCTGTTTGGTTTTGTTGATATTTTATTTTGTTTTGACTTTAAACATCCATGTTTTATTGCTATAATTAATTAAATTAAGCATCTAGTGACTTTTACTATAACCAGATAGTATCTGGATTAATTCTTTTTTTTAAAAAACTATTATAACATTCTTGTGTACATTATTATTAGGCTTCACTAAAAGTATAGGACTAAACTAATGTTATAATTTGAATAAGTACTAAAATAAATAAATATTATCTAAGTAAATTATTCCCGTTTAAATAAATATTATCTAAGTAAATTGTTCCAAGTTAATCATGTGATGGACAACCCATAGAGTTGGCCGATGATTATCGATTTCTGGGCATAATGATAGATGAACACTGTAACTGGAAGTGTCATATAGATTTTGTTAGCAAAAAACTAAATAAATTTGTCTTCGCTTTAAAGAGGTTGAGACGTTTAACAAGCGAAAAAACGGCATTAATGGCTTATCACAGGTATGTGGTCTCCACTCTACGTTATGGTTTATTGATATGGGGTAACTCAACTGATATAAATAAAGTCTTTCTAGTACAAAAAAAGTGTTTGAGAGCCATATGCGGGGTCGGTCCTATGGTGTCTTGTCGTCCACTCTTTAAGAAATTTGGTTTGCTGACACTCGCTTGCCTCTATATTATGCAAATTGGTATGTTTGTTAAAGAGCATCCAGAAATGTTTGAGACATTAGCAAAATGTAAACGTTTTCCCAGTAGAGACCCAACAATGTTAAAAATGTCTTCTTGTAAAAGTGCCCTTTATAGAAAAAACTGTAGTATAATGGCAATAAAAATATTCAATAAAATTCCAAAATTAATAAGAGAATTACAAATTATAGAGTTTAAAATTAAATTGTTTCACTGGCTCAAAGAGAATTGTTTTTATAATCTTAATGAATTCTTTAATTATAAATGTACCCATTGACATAACAATTAAATTTTGTGATTAACAAAAAATTGTAACAATGCTATATAAAATGACATAGCTATATAATTAATTATTAGATTTTTGATACTTATTATTTTATTTTATTGTAACCTTGTAATTATTTGTATACCAGTAATTGGTGGAACACGCTGAACTTGTACCTTAAATATTTTATAAGATTAATTTGTACCGTGTTTCGAACGAATAAATTTCTATTTCTATTTCTATTTCTATTTCCCAATTACTGTGGCCTACCTGTCTTAAGTATTTAATTTCTGTTTTCATCCAAGTATATTCTCTGATAATAAATAAATAATCAATATTTGTTTTAAATTGTTCCTGATACTGAAAGAAAGAAAGAAGAAAGAAAATACATTTATTTTGAACACCACACAACGATACACAACATTACAAAGACAATACAAAAACTAAAACAAATCTAAGGCTAATTACAATAACATTGCGCATCGTCGCATGAAGTCAAAACTGTACTCGGCTCAGTATAAGCAGCAGGCAAGGCCAGCTGCACTGATATTCTGCCGAGCACAGTAATGACATCAGGACCGAAAACACATATAAAGTTTAAAAAATAATAATATAAATAAACACATTTCAGGAAAGTAGATTGCCAAAACAAAAATAAGAAGTCTGTGGTCAAGCGCACACAAACCATAGATATAGTACAAAGGGACACAAACGCAAACTTTGATTGACACATACACTTGACAGTGACACATACACTCTTGCTACAAATTTGTAATCTGTGGTGTGGTCAGACTAGCCGTTTATTCTGCAAGAATAATTTAATTTTACCTCCACACATTTTAATTTTAAAAACAGCAAACAAATAAATGGACACGTAGTGGGGTGGACATGTGGTAGACACGTCATCAGCCGCCATTGATAACAATATTTATGCAACGTGGCAAGCAAAAAACAAAAAGAACACAGAAACGTACAAAAAACTTGTACTTGTAACAAAACAAACAAAATAAATGAGGACAGGACATAAAAATAGTGTAACAACTTTATCTCGCACCTCGAAGTGATCAAACGACTAAGCCTCCCAAAGCACAGCATGTATCGCAGCCCAGTAAGTTTGTACCTATTTTTAATTAAGTAGCTGTGTGTTCAGTAAGAACTCCTTATATGCCTTACTAAAAGCTTTACGAGTTTTCAGTGTGCGAAGAGGGGGTGGCAAGTTGTTCCAGCACTTCGAGGCCGAATATTTGAAAGACCCACGGAAGGCAGCAGTTCTGTGTGCAGGCGTCAGAATCATGTAGGAAGCTGCTCTGGTCTTGTAAGTATGGTTATCCCTTGCCCACTTGAGTTTACTAAACAGATATTCAGGAGTTTTAGTAAGAACAATATCAAACAGTAAGGTGGCATAATGCAGTTCTCTACGAGAGTTCATTTTGAGCAGACGAGAGTTGTTGAGAAAAGGAGTAACATGTGCTCTCGGAGGGACAGAGAAACAGAAACGTGCACACGCATTTTGTACACGTTGTAGAAGTTGCTTAGTTCTTGATAGTAGACAGGGGCCAGAGACTATATCAGCATAGTTAAGTTTTGATAGTACTAAGGACTCGCATAATCTGACCCTGAGATCCTCCGAGAGAAAAGGGCGATACCTGTAGAGGACCTTGAGTCGGTAGAAACAGTTACGGACAACTTCAAGAGTGTACTTTTCAAAGCGCATGTTCGACTCGAAGATCACTCCTAAATTTCTCGCTTCATGTACCATCTCAACCGGTTGGTCAGCGATACAGATTAGTGGGTGGCGCTCAGAGATAGAGGAAACTTGTTTAGCTGAACCAAGGATCATAAATTTTGTCTTGTTTGGGTTCAATACCAGACTATTTTTGTTTGACCAATTAGACAAATTTAGTAGATCCTCGTTAATCCTCCCCACTGCACTAGATGTCTCATTAGGATGGAAACTGAGATACAACTGAACATCATCAGCATAAAGATGGTACTGACAATGTTTTACACTTTCAGTTATATCTGCAGTGAACAAAATGAAAAGAAGAGGACCTAGTATTGAACCCTGTGGGACGCCTCTGGACAGGGCCTTGCATTGAGAGTAGGAGACCCCACCATCATTCCCTTTAACCTCCACGATCTGAGAGCGGTTCAGAAGATAATTATGGAACCACCGTACTGCAGCAGCATCAAAACCATAATACGCAAGTTTTGAAAGAAGTAGTGGGATATTTAAACAATCAAAAGCCCGTGAGTAGTCAAGGAGAACGAGAATAGTGCCCATTCCCCTATCCTGTGCAGAAAGTATATCATCAACTACATTGAGAAGTGCTGTAGACGTACTGCGTTTCTTCCGAAAGCCTGACTGTAACTGAGGAAGCAAAGAATTAGATTCTAAGTATTTGATCATTTGCAAGCTCACTGCCTTTTCAACAATCTTAGAGAGACAAGGAAGTATGCTAATTGGTCGCAGATCATGGACACTGCCAGGGCTAGATTTTTTAGGTATAGGCTTAATAAGGGCTGTCTTCCATATGTCAGAAAATTGAGAATCAGTCAGAGATTTATTTACTATAGCTGTAATAGCACTGAGTGAGTTCGGCAGAGTCATAATAATCATATGCAAAGAGATACCTTCAATGCCAACTGCATCCGAGTGAAGACTATGAATAATCTCAGCAACAGATTTTTCAGAAATCGGGGAAAGAGAAAATGTTGAAGTGCCAAGCCTGTGATACTCATAATATGTCAACTCAGAGATACTAGTGGAAGAAGTGCCAGGGACATTTAGAAAATGATCATTTATAGTGTCAGGATCAAGACCCGGTATAGATAAATCATTGTTATTTTTTATTACAACATGCTTCTTAAGATTTTTCCACAGTGTCTTTGGATTATTAATATTTTTATTTATGTCGTTCTGAAAATAACAACTTTTCTCCTGAAACAGTGCTGATATAACAATATTTTTCATATCTTTATAAAATACTTTATGAGATTCACATTTGGTTTTCTTCCACTTAGCATGTGCAACGTCCCTGGTGAGCATCATTTGCTTGACAGTGTCAGTAATCCATGGATATGATTGCTCCTTTATAATGATGGATTTTAGAGGAGCATGGAGTTCAAAGAGTTGTAATACAAGTGAATTAAAAGCAGCAACCATGGAATCAAGATCGGGTAATTTTTCAATATAGTTCCAATTAATTAGACCCAAATCTCTATCAAAAAGCTCAGGAATTATGTCTCTGTATGGCCTATAAGTTATGTAACGAGGAGCAGGCTTCTCTTTTTTAATGCACACCTCCGCTGAGACAACAGCATGTTTTCCCAATTCGGGAATGTGCAAAACATTCACACTTCTAGTACTGGCATCTGTACACAATAAATCTATCAGAGTTTCACTGTGATCAGTGAAATGAGTAGGGGAATTGACTTTTAGTTTTAAGTTAAAAGATTTTAGAAAATTCAGCATTAATTTAGTTTTATTATCATCACCTTTAGACATGTCAACATTAAAATCTCCCAACAGGACAACATATTGATGGTGAGCGAGTGCGCAGAGGGACTGAGACAGTGCATCCATAAATATGTTCATATCCATCCACGGTGGTCTGTAGGCAGTGCCTATCGCAACTTGGAGGGAGTTAATCTTAAGGGTCAACCACATCTGCTCCACAGTGGGAGAAACCGGAAAAGGACAGGTACGCGCATAGATTCCCTTTCTGATGTAAAATCCTACCCCTCCACCTCTGCCATGACAAACTGCTGAAGGTCGAGGGATGTGTCTCAGACGATAACCAGACACAGTAGGAGCACGGCCCTCTTCACCCTCCCTAAGCCAGGTCTCATTAATGGCCATAATGTCAACAGCTAAACTGTCCATCATATGAACAAATTCATCATGCTTTGTAGCTAGGGAACCAGCATTAAACAAACCAACACGTAGAAATCTGTTAGCCATACCAAGTAGTTTTATGTAAATGAGTCAAACTGGGCAGGAAATTAAACCTTCTAATTATGAATTTTGAATTTGAAATATTGTGAACCCTGTGAAACCAAAGTTTGTTAATGACAAGAGATAAATTTTTACCAACATATAAAAAATCTAATAATGTTAGATAAAAACAAGGCCATAGAATCTGTGTGCCAAATGAGTAGATATTTCTTACATGATTTTGCACTAAAGTTTTAGAAAAAATAGTAAAAAATAAATTTTCCAGTATATTAATAAACATATTAATTAGTTTAGGAAAAGAAACATTGAAAATATCAAAACTTAGTTTTGTAATTTTCAATAAAGAGTCATTAGAAATATAATGCTTAAATATTAACTTTACTGTTTGATTACTAATAAAAACCTTGACTGTCCCAAAAGTCCTATCAAAAGCAGCTCGGTTAAAGACAAAATTATTTATAGACAAACACAACATATTTACAAAACTTATAAGGAATAGAGAACTAAAGACATGAATACATGATATTAAAAAAAGTTGTATAATACAGGTTGCGAATTCGAGTCAATCTTTCTGGACGCCGAACACTCGATCAATATCCGCGAAAGACCGAAGTTGGAACATCGGCGTACCTTCTGACTGGCGAGCGTAAACACGGCCCCGTCTCGTCCACGTGAATCGCCATTGCAGTCTGCGACACTCCTCGCGGGCCCGGTGGAAGATCTGGCGGTTCAGGCGAGTCAAGCGTTCATTAATGAAAACGCGACCGCCCGCGGCCGAAGTGAGATTTCGGCGCACGCGCGCCGCCCGGAGCAGCTCGTCGCGCAGGTGGCGGCGCGCCAGCCGCACCACGACGCGGCGCGGGCGCCCCCCGGCTTCAGCCGGCGGCGGGCCCACTCGCTCCGCGAACACCACGTCGCGCTCCTCCAGCGCGACGCCCATGCGCCCGGCCAGCACCATTACGGTCTGCACCACGCTCACCCCTTTGTCCTCCGGGAGCTCGCCGATCTCCAAGTCAGACAGGAGGGCCTCCTGATCGCGCTCGTTCAGCTCCTGCTTCAGCTCCCGAATCGTATTCTCGAGCTCAGTGGTCACTCCCGACTCGGAATCCGGTTTAAGCTGTTCTAAAGCATCCAGCCTGCTCTCTATGGTGTCCATACGAGCTGATAGAGACTCTCGCAATTTATTCATGTCGTCCCGAAATTGCCGCATTTCCTTCATAAACTCTACAAGCTCTCGGTAACGACGCTCCTCCTTAGTGTCGACTTCGTCGCATTTTGCAACGGTCGGCGGCGACACCTGAGTCGGCGGCGGCGGCGAGTCACAGATGCCCTTAACTGGAGTCTGGCTATTATCACCCCTGCGATTGCTCTTTTTACAATTGGGACAAACCCAGTCTTTACTTATATTTGTCTTTTCAGAGATGTTCAGGCAGATTTTGTGATATTTTAAAGAGCACGCTGAACAGGCAGCGCACCCTGCCGCAGAGAGGAACTTGCCGCAGGCTCCACAGTTGACCATCTTAACAGCACTACGACAGATGGCACTGTACCAAATGTAACTATATAAATTCCGCTACTCGTCGACAGATGGCGCAAAAAGAGCGATCGATGTGGATCAATTTGTGGGTTGGGTATGAAAAGGACTTCACTGATCACCCGCCGATAAACAAAAAACAAAACACAGCTGATTTTAATTTGCAGATATCTCCGTAAAACAGAGAACAAAACTATTGCTAACACTTCCACAGATTCACAGAAACAACATGAACGAGAATATTTAAAATGCAGATTGATTAGATACGTAAAACTATTTTAAACGAAAGAGAAATTGACACAGTGTCTTAGTGTTAAGTCGTTCCTGACGTCACCCGTATTTAGCTTAATTTGAGATCATCCGCGAATAGTAAGCATTTAGAAGTGTTTACGCTTTGCGGCAGGTCGTTAATGAAAATTATAAAAAGCAATGGTCCCAACGTACTTCCTTGGCTTACTCCGGATCTTGTGTAATAGTCTTCTGATACAAATCCACTAACTTTGACAAATTGACGTCGATCACGCAGGTAATTTGAAAAGAACTCTACGAGTTTAGGTACAAAACCCATTTTAGCCAATTTGCGCAGCAAAATATCATTGTCTACCAGATCGAATGCTTTTTTAAAGTCAAAGTAGGCAGTATCTACCTGCCTACCAGCGTCGAACTCCGCATAGATATAATCGAGATGCGATACAAGGTTAGTTGTGGTAGAACGTTCTTTTCTAAAACCGTGTTGGCTATCATGTAAAAGATTTGCAGTTTGGCTATTAATATGCTGACATAGTATTATCTCGAATATTTTTGCAAATACTGATAAGACCGCAATTGGTCTAAAAGATGAAACGTCAGTCCCACCATCAGCTTTAGGAACTGGAGTGACCCTAGAAACTTTCCAAACATCTGGGTACCTTGACTGAGCAAGAGACAGGTTAAATAGATACAGAAGAGGACTTTCGAAAGCTGATATGCAGTCCTTTGCCAAAAAAACGGGAACACCATCAGGCCCCCCCGATGATCTTGGTTTAAGCCGCCTAATTGCCTTCTTGAGGTCTGTTTCATCAACTGCATCCACAGAAATACAGGTGGCATCGCATTGGCTATGAGCCGCTCGCATCGCCTCGCTGGAGTTCAATACAGGTACTTCGTTCTGAAATACAGAGCTAAAATAGTTTGCAAAAGCGTCAGCTGCGGCTTGCCCAACTACTTTATCATCACCAACCGAATAAACATTCTTAGACTGCCTATCACTCTTTCTATCTTTTACAAAGTCCCAAAACTTGGCCGGATCATTAATTATATTTTGTTGTGTCAATTGTAAGTGCTGCGTATATGCATTGTTAATCAACTGTTTAACGTGCCACCTATAATATTTAAATAATTCTTTATTGAAGTCTTTACCTTCAGCCTTATACCGTCTCAAGTGAAAATATTTATTACGAATGTTATATATAATCTCAGCATTAAACCACTTGGGGTAAACGTACTTACTACCAGGACTGTGCTGGAGTTTTGTCGGAACATGTTGGCTAATACAGTTGTAGAGAGTACTATAGAAAAATTCAACTGCAGCATCAATGTCTTCTATACCAAATAGTACCGACCAATCCGTGTCGCGCAACGCAGTATATAGGCCCTGGAAGTCTGCTTTGCGCCAGTCCTTCCAAACCTTAGAGCCAGTTAAAAAACAACCAAACAACCGACGCTCAAACGTTCTGAACGCAACCATTATATTCTCTTTGGCTCAAACGTTCTGAACGCAACCCAGGTAGCATTGTATCGGTTTGCACAGTTGCTTGATCCATTCCATAGAGTACATTATTATACTAGACATAGAGTTATCAGTTAGACATACTGAACAACGCCATCTAACGAAATGTGACAAAATCAATATTTACGATATATATAGGTACTAGGTAGGTACCTATACTATACCCTCGCTCCACTTGTAATATTTAGGGAGGTAATTAGACTATGTTTATCAATTTCTTGCAGATAATTTATCTGATATTTAGTGGCCTAATTTCACATGTTCTGAATATGTTTTAGAACCTATGAAATTGGCTTTGGACAGATAAACTATCTGAAGAAATGTAGATAAACACAGCCCCAAACATTGAAAATAAAAGCAATGTTATATAATTTAACGTTTTTTATTTCTTTTTCGGTAATAATCAAATGCCATTTTTTTAATGTTATCTTCAGAATTGTAGTCTGAACTGGTGCCGTCCAATAACTTATTTGTGTCCCGGCACCAGTTACAAAAGAAAAACTTACAGCTAAGATTATTTATAAAATTTATTACATCATCTTTATGTTGTTTACACTGTATAAAGTTGGTATTTGTTACGACCGAAATTAGAACTTTACAGTATGATTTTATATTAATAAGATCACTTTTTTTTATTAAAATATTATTTACTACATCTTGTACTTCCGAAAAGAATTTTAGAAATTGTTGATTAGGGTATGTCAAGCTCTTTTTTGTTTTTTTATATTCTTTATTTGATAAATATTCATTTTCTTTGTTTTTTTCATAAAGACATTCTTTGCAAGTTAAACAATCTTTGAATACTTTTTTTTTGGCTTGCCTTAATATGTATCCCGCAACATTACTTAATTGAGCGAATATTTTAGGATTCCTTTTTTTTTTTTAAAATCCTCTAACTCACAATTAACATCATCAAAATCAATTTCAATATTTTGTTCTGGCTCTGGTTCATTTTTTAACAATGTTGTCATTGATTTATAGATACATTTATCATTTTCGCAATTTGATGCTGGGGAGTGGTTATTTAAATTACTTACTAACAAAGAAATGAAGGCTGCTTCGAAGCCAGCAGGAGTAGGTGAAATATTTCTGTATCCATGACTTCGAATACAGCCAAAAAAATTTTCAAGAGGATCCTGGTTAAAATGCCGCATCCAAATGGACTTAAAATTATACTTATTAAACAAAACATTTTTTATAAGTATAACATTTTCAATTGTCCGTATCCAGTTTGCTACTGATGGCACCCTACCTAGCTGTCCTTTCTTGATTACGAATTTCATACTCTGAAGTGTTTTCTTAGCTTTTCTCCATACTTCTTCATGTTGAGAGGTGGGTGTAACTGGGCCCAGAAGGTTCTTACCACTTTTCTTCTTTGAATTAAAATAGCTACCATTGAAGGAGTCGAATAAATCATCAAAGAAAATTAAAACATCAGCTGTTTGTTTGCTTTCTTCTGGTAATATTCCTTTATCTGAAACAGAACAAAAACTTTTAATCAAAAGTTCTGAACTTACACAAATAATTAATTATACAAATTATAAATTATTTAAACAATTAAAATTAATATTTTGCAAAAAAATATTGTTTTATTTTATTTATTTATTTATTTTTCAAGACATACATAGATACAGATTCTATTATATATTACTCATTTGCAAAACTACTAGGGTTTGTGTGCCCATGAGAGTTCGCAGTTTTGAGCATACGTACTTTATATAGAACAAAACATGAAATGGAAAATAAATCATATATAACTAACATTATAAGGTGCACGCACGAACATTAGTATTTATTTATATTTTAAGGTTTTCATTTTTATTTTGGAAGAGACTAAATAACCAATGTTGGTGCCAGCACTCTGTATCCATTATTACATTTTGACTTAGAGTATGTAGGTAGTTTAATTACTTACTAGCTAAATAGCCTATGTTTGAAGCAACTGTTTTGCTAAATATTTGAGTTGCGTATTTAACTTTCATTTTGCTTATTTTATGTGGATATACATGCGCTTCGCTTAAATTTTTAATAAGTCGTATCCCACGGTATCCTGGGTTTTCTTCATAGAGTTTAATTATATGCTTCCATTTGGCGGTTTTCACCTCATTATCAATAGTGCAAACAAGATCCTTAGTCAATAAATTATTTCTGATGCACTTTATCAGATGAGGAACATCAAATAACGGTATGACTTCTTTACCATTTATTTCAAATGTGGTACGGGGTTGTACTTTTTTATTTGTTCTTAAATATGTTTGACGAGTTTCGTTTATTAGCTCATTTATGGCACTCACGTTCGTGCTGCCTTGGTCGCAGACCGTTGCTAATACATGCATGCCGCATTCTTGCAATTCGGTAATAACCTTCTTGATTAACATTTTTAAATCTCCTTTTGGTGTTGTCCCATAGCAAAATGAATAAGCAATTGGTTGCTTATAATTTTTGATAACCCCCCTGACCATAAAAACAAGCGCATGGTCAGCAATTTTCCGTTTCCTAATATCTCCATTAGTAACAAAGCCATTTATAAAATCTATCTTTTGGTTATAATAAAAATTTGGGCTTATTGAAATTTCGTCAAATAATAACATACACAGTTTTTCATCTTCATTCATTTTTTGAGCTCTTTCCTTTAATTGTCGAAAAATTTTTTTATTTATGCCAGGCTTTATCCCAGCATTAGAAATAAGCCTTATTAATGTCAGAGGGGATGGTAACACAAATATCTTACTAAGCCACCTATAAGCTCGTGGGCCTCGTTTATAAAGGCTCAGAGCCATGATTTTTTCATCTTGAGAAAATCTTCTTCCCATCTTGGGTTTAGAAATTTCCCGAAACTGCATCAGCGTAAACATTGCAGCAAGTGTGTGAAACTTTTTTAGACATCTTTGGAAAGTGATGTTTTCCGAGAGCTTCATAGCCTTTTTCAGGCGTGCTGAATAACTATTATTTTTTATTGTCAATTTATTGACTAATTTATTAAGGTCTTTTGCATTTCTATCAGCTGTTACACCTGAAACAAGAAAATTTAAATTACAAACTGAAAATGAAAACTTTCTGAAGTGCTACAGGGAGCCGATTTTTTTTTACATTTTTTTCTAGTATTTATATAATTTATCTTTATACAACATGTTACAAAAATAACTAATGCCGAATATGGTAGATAGGGACCATGAAACTAAACAACTTTTACTATGGTACCAACTCTGAAATCGCGAAAAAAATCTGCATTTTGATATTTTCGTTATTAATTTTTGTATGAAACAGCATTTTTTTCACGATTTCAGAGTTGGTCCCATAGTAAAATTTGTTCAGTTTGATGGTTGCTAATCCACCATATTCGGCATAAGGGGTCATTTTGTAACACGTTGTATAAAAATAGCGTTTTGAGAAAAAAACTAAACTTTAACCGTGTTATTACAAAAGATATTTAAACACTTTTTAACCTAGACACCTGTTTAAATGTGATGCAATCACTTTTTGACGATATTGTTTGAAAGTGACAGCATCACATTTAATACAATACAATTTATTTATTGGCGACAAAAATATGGTTCATTTCGATGTTACAGTTTAAAAGAGTTCTACATTTATTTGACCTATAATTATAGGAGGCATGCAAATATTGGATACTAATTAAACATGATAAAATGACTAAGATTATTGTGTCAGAGTCAAAATTATTAATAAATCAATTTAAAAGCTTAAGTACATGTCAAAATAATATTATGTCATTAATTAACAATTAAAACATTAATCATTCAGCTATTCAAAATTTAAGTTAAAATTATTATTCAAAATTTAATTTAGTTGTGTGGAGTGGATATTGCCGCCTTTGGTATTATTATGATTCACAAGATATAATACTTACTAGACAATATTGTAGAAGTTTCCATGAGATATGGGTGCTCAATTTCATTTTCTTTCCCCGTAATAATAAAGAAATTATAAAACAACCGTTTTGTTTAATCATACATTTCTTATAAGACTCTTATATGACTTTTAATTTTATATGTTGTTAAAAATAAAAAGGCTAATAATTGTAAACTCTCTAGTGGTAGTCGTAAGGCATCTTTATCATTCTGTTCAGTCCAGTCCATTACAATAAAATGTTATAAATCTTAACCATTGAGGTTTGTGATCTTTTACAATGAACCCCGCACCGTTCATGACAATAAAATTACAACTAAGAAAGAGTAGATATTAAGTAATAGTTGACTTACTTGTAGAAGGTTCTATTCCTTGTTGTTGTGTATTCATTACATTGGTAATATCAGATAGTGGTTGTTTAGTCGGTAGTACATCTGTGGGTAGATTGAAGCAAAAGTTAATATTTAGGTGACATGAGTCTGTTACACATGTTCAAATTAATTAAAAAAGAAACAAAATTTCTATGAAATTAATCCATTATGAACCACTTGATGGTAAGTGGTTACTGCAGTCTAAATGAGGCAGCTCCAGCATTGAGAAGTTTTGTCCTACCTTTCTTAAAACTGATTTCTATGTAGGTATTATAAAAATAAATAAACTTTTAAACTTACTTTGTAAACATAAGGTCGGGACAGAATTCCGTGAAAGAGTTTTAGTCCACGTGTGGTATTTGCTTTCAAAATGATTATGGCAAACCCTTGCTTGTTTGAATATATGCATGTTGTCAAATTTTAATATGTCCCCTCCAACAGCATACAACCAAGATCGAAAGCGGTCTGGATCTTTATCCGGGTTTGGAAAACAATGTAAATGTATGTTGTCAGCACCTAGATAATGCAAAAAGATAGGAATTAATAAAATATGTGAGTTCAACTTCAGTCAACTTGCAGAGAATGTTTCTTCAGAGAAACTTCTTATGACTAAAAACTCGATTTTATAATACTTTTTTTACATTGCCTAAGATAGTTAAACGCTACTTTAATCAATTTATGATGTTGATTCATTGAAATTTAATGTATTTTTTGAGAAATAATAATGAAATAGGTACCTAGGTAGTTAAGTTTTGTTTTTCAAAACACAAGTTGACAAAATGTGCTTTCACATCACAGCTGATTGATGGGTGGACCAATCTGCTGTAGTTTCCAAAACAGAACCATTATTTTAATGAGATTGTAGAAAAATAAGTTCTTTACTTACGAGTAACGTTGCAAGAAGGCACACAACATCTTTTAGACGTCATTTCCAAAAACAACTGATTCCAAGTCACTAGGCAGAACAAAATCCAAATATGAACGCAGGGTTTAAATCGTAAAGGCAGAACGGTCAGAATCCGGGAAGAATTATGCACAGGTCGTTGAAAAATCCACATAAAATCACAAGAGAACATTCGCGCCATGAAAACATAAACGGAATAAAAAGAACAAACATGTCTGACAGGACTAGATAAATGACACTCCTTTTTATTTAAAATCATTTTAGTGATTTGATTATTATACTAATATGATTATTACTTTCTGACAAAAAAATGTGCCTTTAATTCAATTAATTATTTCTGAATAAACAACAATCTGTTCTACTGAGTTAATTAAATATATAAAAATGAAAATGTTAGTGTCTAAAACTTTATTTGCTGCGTAAAACGAAACATGTTAGAAGTACTAGAACGCCGATTACGCCATCTATCAAACTAAGATGTAACTAAAATCATATTCCGCTTTCATATAGAAATGAAATAAGTACTAAGTGAAAAGCCCCTGGGGCATTCAAATTGTCGCCGTCTTCGTTTCTGCTCCGTCTCATACTATTTCTAAACTAAATTCTAAATACATAATGTATCAAAAATTCACACGTACCGATTGAAGCTAAGGTTCTATAGTTTATTTACAAACAATAACCTCTGTAAATTAAAGTTCTTGTAGCAGTAGTAGGCAAAAGATAACTTTTACCTACCTATTCGATATCGAATTTTCCATACATTATGTAGGTACTTAGCAAGCAATAAAAATTAAGAGCACCACTTGAGGGTACTAATCACCCTAATATTACTCTGTTCAAGCCTTAACATGTTGTGTAATTTTTTTATACTACATACTACCAAAGTTTGGTTTCAAGTCCCGCCTGAGAAAATGATCTGGTGGCAAGTAATTTTTTTTTAGTTAGTTTGCAAACTGTTATTTCATAAGTCTTCAAACTGTCTTCTAAAGTTAATGAGGTTGTGAAGTAAACATAATGTTCACCTACTTTCTGTCTTAGCAATAGGTACTTATGTAACCTACTTTGATTTGCATTATTATTCCCGTTCAACTATTCTGTTTGTCTTGTTGCTTGCTAGAGATTGCTACCTTAGTAAACAAAATCTAATATACAGGATGTCCCACATTGCCGTTCCAATTATTTTGAAAAAGAAAATGAAGTCTTATTTGAGTAAAATTAGTAAATATTTTCAATATTTAAGGTGGGTGCTTACTTTCTCTGCGTGTGTAATAGTAGATTGTTATACGAGGGTCAAAAGGAATTGATGACTTTTACCCGTGTTAAACACTCTACTTTTCATTTCGAATTTCAGGAAAGTAAAAAAAGTCTTAATTATTTCAAAATGTTTATTAATAAAAACATGTACCTACCTACTTAGTAACTACGTTGGTACCTTATAATTATTACCTATACCAACTTACCTTTAAAAACCTAGGAAAATTAGAACAATTTGTGAAATTTTAAGGTTAATTCTTGCTTGGAATATTTACAGTTTGATATAAATTACTATAATGGCAGATTTGGCTTTGTTGGATGCCTGTAAAAGTTGGAGATATCCTTTGGTCTTTCATAAAACGTTAAGTCCATGGCAGAGACTCTCCTGAAGTATTTGTTTCCTGTAGGCGAATTACAGCGTAGTTTTATTGTTTCTTTTATTTTATTTGAACTTTTTGTTTTAGTTTTAAACTCATTTTTAGGAAATACAAAATCAACACAAAACTTTAATACGGCACACACAGCTCAAAGTCACAGAGTTAGGTAAGTCTCCCCCCAATATTTTATAGTTTTTCTTATTTTAAATATGGAACACGTCGCGTCGCCGGCCGCTCCGCCCGATGTTTTTAATTTTGCACTGGCTGTTTATACCATGTTTTGTTGTTGTTCGTGAATGCGCCCTACAAGGCTGCAACTTTTTTTAAATCATTTGTTTTTAACTATTGTAAACTTTTTCATTGCCAAATTCAGTTCTATTTTTAAATTACTTTTCCACCCTAGGGTGGAACGAAGAGTTTTGGACCCGCTGCTCAGTTCAAATATACATCACTTTCCGAATATGAGAAATGAAAAAGTTTTTGGGACAACTGTATATAAGTATTATGTTTATTAGGTACTAAGGTAATGTTTCCTTCATTTTCAATCGTCTGGATTTAAAAATGGTGAAAGTTCAGACGAACTGCGAATAAGAAAAAATACAAAGATCATTATAAGCCAGACTAATTGAGAATAAAAATTTGCAGTTTATCTGCCAAACGAATTGCGAACCAGACAACCTGCAAAACACTCAATGAAAGCCTTTACAAAAGTACAATGAATATTGATTAAATTAAGTGGGTACCAATAAACCGTTTTTAACCGACTTCATCAAAAGGAGGAGGTTCTCAATTCGATTGTATGTTTTTTTTTTTTAATCTTTGTTCGCGCGATCTTCGACATTTATGGACCGATTTAGATAATTATTTTTTTGTTCGATTGAGTTTTCTTGCGAGATAGTCCCATTTATTTTTTTTCCAAATCGGTTTTGTAGTTTACAAGTAATTCTGAAAATACTATGATATTAAATCAACTAACTTGACAATTTTGTTATTTATGAACCGAATTAGATGATTTTTTTTGTTGGGAAGGGATACCTTTGTGTAGTCTTTTTAACCGACTTCAAAAAAAAGGAGCGTATTCAGTTTGTATGTATGTATGTTTCTCCGCGATTATCTCACGTTTGGCTGAGCCGATTTTTCTACCTAAATAATATACCTACACTACCTAATACAGAAGGTACTTACACTAAAAATAAAAAAAATGTTTAAAAAACAAAAAAACCGACTTCAAAAAACCTGCCTCTAAAAAAAGCAAGAAATAATATACAAATCATTAGATACGCATTTTCATTGTTATAATAAAACACGTCAATTGAAGTCGGGTGGGGCTTTTAGAATAAAAAAAGGAAGATGTACTCCAGCCCCACCCGACTTTAATAGACGTGTTTTATTATAACAATGATATGCGTATCTAATGATTTGTATATTATTTCTTGCTTTTTTTTAGAGGCAGGTTTTTTGAAGTCGGTTTTTTTGTTTTTTAAACATTTTTTTCTTTTTAACCGACTTCCAAAAAAGGAGGAGGTTCTATGTTCGTCTGTATTTTTTTATGTATGTTTGTTAATCAATTAAACATATTATATTTTGTGTTGTTGTTTAAATAAATGTGTTTTAAATTATAAAATCTTTTTTTATTTCCCTCTCAAATATTAATTAATAAATTCAAGAACCCTGCTATCCAATTTTTTCGATAAATCCCATCACTAGCGACTATCGTGGAAATCTCGATACTTTCCCATCACTAATTGACGCTACGTCAGATTGACAGAATAGCCAACATTAAGATTATAATACTATCAAAACTGTGTGGTTGGCAATGATCTGCGTAACAAACTCGAGCTTTCCTATATACAAAAGTACTCTGTGTCGAGCTCGGACCAATGTATGGAGTGCCGTCTCTTAAACGTAGTGATTATATTCTCTTTGTTGAAAACATAATAATTATCACAGAACACATACTCCTAGCGGAGAAGAATAACAACTCCATTGTTAAGAAATGGGTTTCCGTTTTTACCGGAAGTACGCTTCTAGTGTCACCTATAGTCAACCCACCACAAACTCTATGGCGGGAACATTTGAACAATACTTTCTTATAAGATTTCTTTCGATGGAGGTATAGGCAATTTCACATGTAAGTTTCCTTACAAGTGAAATTGCCTATACCTCCATCGATAGAATTCGTAAGCAATATTGCCCATCAAATATAAAATAAAACAGAAAAATGTTCCCAAACATGTTTATTGCATGAAATAATAGTGCATAATAAATATTTATCCATGAGTAATATGACTTATTTAAGAACATAAAATTAGGTGTAAAGTCAACCCGTTAAACAAAATATTCTATTAGTGTCCATGACATCAAACAGGATAACATATTTTTTCTACGACATTATTATCTTTTGGATAAAAGTTATCGGTTGATCACAAAACTATCAGAGATAGTAAATTGTAATTTGGACAACTTATCTAATTTCTATTATTTATGAGTTCTAAGTTCAAAGGGCAAGCAAAAGTAGAAAATATCTGGTTGTTTGTATAACTAATAATATTTAACTGATTTTATTGCACTATTTAGGGATAAGTGGAAACTCTCGAGTACCAGGGCCACATAACTATTGAGAAGCTAACTTCTGTTAGATTTTAGTATGTTAACATTAGTTACTCCTGTAATAGGTTACTTCTTTGTAACTATGTAGTCCTGGTACTTCTAGTAGCTAATAAAATAGGTATACTTAAAACATTTTACAATTAGGTCAGTTCAACTTGTTTTCAAACATGAATGCCACAAAAAATGAATATAATCTGGCATGTTGCTTATTTATGCAAAATTATATTCATTTTGCGTTTAAGTGCAGACGCTGATGCTTCGTCTGCAAACAGACGGTTTTTAAGGGTACAGAATCTATTCACACATATATGAAAAACATTTGTGACAATAAAATTAATATTATCATTTTTGTGGCAGCTATGGAGAAATTCGAAATTAACACTAGTTTTTAAATTTTCTATTAAATATTTTTTCAATTCTTTCTTATACCCATTCTCTTCTAAATACAAGTTAATATTTGTTGCACATGCTTCTACACAAGCAATTAACGGTTGGCTAGCATAATGTAAACTTTTTTTATATTCATTATATTCTTTGCATTGGACAAACATATGAACAATATTTACATTTTTCGATACAAGGACTGAATTACAGTGTTTACAGTTTAAATTAGCTATATTTTTTAATAAAAATCCACATACATAGGCACAAGCCTGTACTTCAGGAGTATCACCAATATCCAAAATGGGAGTAGATAATGGACCTTCCACTACCATTTCCTCTGTGTCCAAATCTTCATTCGCCTCAGTGGGTTGTGGAATTGACAAAAAAGTTGTAAAATTATTTATAATTATGTTGTTGTCCGTTTCACAATTATTCCCAGTGGTCCCAATATGGGCCATGCTGCTTATTATAGCGGTTTTAAGTCCAGCCACAAATTGGCCTACAGTAGGGTTGGCATTGGAGCCACAGTTGCCACGAATGCAACCAAACAAATTCTCTATTGGATCTTGTTGCAAACGTCTAGTGGCCAGACTTTTAATATTTTGGGTAGTAGACAATATTTTAAATAAACGTTCTACCCCATTAATAGTCCAAATCCATCCATCCTGTGACGGAGGGACACGTGGACTACCCACAAATTTTAAAGTACCAAAAAATGTTTTCATTTCCGAAAACAGCTGCAGATGTGGAGTTTTCGCCGTCATATTTGTAGCGTGTAGTTTACCGCGTCGCAGGTCGGGCGTGTCGCTGTTTAAACAGTCAAATATCTTATCAATTTTTGCTATAACACTTGCTGTGACAGCTGCATCAGGAGTGAGTGTTCCTGAAATAAATAAATATCGTCAATATTGTAAAATATCCCTAACCAATTCACAATTTATTTTCTACATATAAAGCTCAACAGTAAAAATTACTGTTAATGTAAACTAAAGTTTACATTATACGCTATAAGGGCCAGAATTACAGGTTAAGGATATGTCACAAATTGTCATATCTGGCCTTTATCTAGCAGATAATTTCATACAATCCTGTCCCACTTTTAAGTCAGAGTGCTATCCAAAACCTGTGATCGGGGCCTAACTATTGTTTATTATTATTACCATCAGATACTTTGGCGTAGATCCCCGCTGCCACAGTATGGCTTAAAACCTGAGCGGCTAGTTTCACGCGCATTTTTTGTTTGGCGTTTGGGTTTAAATGATCCTTTGTTAGAGCAGGGGCAAATACAAAATTATTGTTTTGTTTATCAAGTTCGAAGAAATTTTTAATATGAGACCACTTTGCTACACCTGAAACCAAAGAATATCATTAGTAACAATATAAATTGGTAACTTGAATTCTAAATAATAAGTTTGATTAATAATGCATGGATTAATAAGCATTAAAACTATACCTCTTCCTCTCTTATCTCCAGATGAAATATCCACCATGCAGTCAATATCATATTTTAGGAATAAATTTCTAAAACATTTTAATAGATGAGGTGTGTCAAACAATGTGACAATTTCTTTTCCATTGACAATTATACGTGGGTGCTCCTTAGTTGCACCCAAAATAGACAGAGCTCGCCTGTTTACTCCATCCATGTCACATACAGTGGCAGATATTTGAATGCCTGCTGCAAAACACTGATGCAAAATCTGGAATATTAACATTAAATATTGTTTTAGGTTTATCTAGTAGTTATATAATAATATACATATAACAAGCACTTGTGTTAATATTACCTCTTTTATAAGCACAGCCAGTCTATCAGCAGTTGAAAAACTGCTTGAAAAATAATGTGCAACAGGTTGTTTCACCTTCTTCCTTATTCCAGCTATCATAAATACTAAGGCATATGATGCCACATTTGGGGACCTTCCTTGTGGCCCATGATCTTCATATCCTTCGATGAAATCTTCTCTTCGATTATAATTAATGTTTTTTTTTAAAGACATTTCGTCAAACATTAAAATAAAATGATTGTCTGAAGGCTCTTGGTGTTTGACAAAATTTGATATTACTTCAAGCACAGGGTTGGCAATGCCAACAGCAAAAGGAATCCTATTGAGTAATGCCTTAAGAGTACCAGGTGAAGGCAATTGGAACAGTCTTCTTAACAATCTGTAGCAGGTTGGTGATCTTTTGTAAAGCCTCAAGGCTACAATTTTTTCTTCTTTTGTCCACCTGCAACCAGTGGACTTGTTACAATTCCTTATTTGAGCTTGCAAAAGGAAAGCAAATGTAGGAGATAGTTTTTCTTCCAACTTCTTCACAGCATTATTATCAGTGAGGTTATTTAATATAGCTTTCTTTTTCATGTTCTTCATACGATTTCGTAATTGACATAATTGTTTCAAATATTTCGAACATTTCTTATAAAGGTACTTCTCTTTTTCTGTTTTTAACTTGGGCTCCTGTTTAGAAGATGTTTCTACTTTTTCCAAATTCGATTTTCCACAATAACTTGTGTTGGATATATTTTCTAAGGGTGTTCTTTCAACAGCTTGTGAATCACCAGCCTTAGAAGAAATAGCTTCTGGGCCTTGAGAAATAGGGCCATATTCTTTGCACAGTTGTGAGGGCCCCGGCTGTGGCTTGTTAAAAAAATGTGGTATCACCATGGACACTTGCTGAATCTGTAATGTAATAAAACTGAAAATAATATTTGTTTATTGCTTATTATTATAAATCCCAAAACAAACTTAGTAAAAAAAATCAATATAAATAAAATAAAATCCAAACATCTGTCTTGAGATTCATAAAATAAGTGGATTTAGTACTATGGAGACTAATTATTATTTTATTAGATACTGATATATATAATGAAGATAATAAGAAAGCCTGGAAGAGGTCTTCTAGGTGTCGCAAAGGGAGCAATAATACAAAGTTATTTTTTTCTGAAAATCCAATAATGTTTATGGAAAAAGTACAAGAGTAAAAGTTATATATTTTTATCTTATCAAACTGAAACAATAATAAAAAGTAAGCATTATCATAATATGCTACAAATTTGATTTAGTAATAACTAGCGGCCGCCCGCGACTTCGTTTGCGTGGACAGTTTTTTTGCTATCCCTCGGGAACAGTACTTTTTTCTGGATGAAAAGTTTCCGTTTCTGTACCCCTAAGAACATTTATGCAAAATTTCATAATGATCGTTTCAGTAGTTAAGTCATAAAGGCGTAACAAACAAACAAACGGACGGACTTTCGCATTTATAATATTAGTAAGAATATATTTAGTAAGGATTATATTGGGATCAATAATTTATTACTTACATCACATGGGACTGCAGAGTATAATAATCGTTTCTTTGAACTGTCAGTAAAATCATCATCAGTAAAATGATCTTGACACAGCATTCGGTGTTCACTAAACAACTTTTTCTGGAACTCAATTGAAGTGTGCTCTTCTGATGGAAAAAGATATTTTGCCCACATCGTACAACTGAAAAATTAACACATATTATTTCATTAGTTCTCTGTGTACCAGATGCTTCTTTAGCTATACATTGTTACAGAACCTGACTCTCCGACCTACAGTTACTTTGTATTATAATCAGAACAATGTGATGTTTCCTAAATATAGGTTATCATAGCATGATAAAAACCCTCAGAACACATTCAGAAATCACTCAACATTTAGTATTTATTAGGATTACGAGTATTTATTGATACTAAAAAGCCAATAAATATTCGTATACGCAGTTAAGTTGAACAATTTGTAGGGATAACATTAGCAAATACGTACCGCAAAAGGTTTCTTGTAGCAGGTTTTGGGAAACGAAATAGTTTGCAATTGTCCGAGGCAGGCGATTTGCCGCACTTGAAACATTTTCGTCTGTTTTCCTTATCAGACATTTTTAACAAGTTGAACAAAATAGGTAATCAAAGGTTTAACACGTCGGTTAGGTTAGAGTCACTGTCTCGTATTCACTGTTATTATGAACAACAATTATAATTGTCACTTAACAAACACAGACGGAGGAACCTAAGCTCAAACTCAACGTCGTACACTTGCGAAAATGATCAGAAGTATTCGAAATATTAACGAAATTGAAACCGAGATCGCCAATAAACACCAACAAACTCGACCATTGTTATTGTTTACAAAAGTCATGCATGTCATGACTTGGTGTTGCCAGCACAAATAGTCACATTTCTGCCAACCGTTTATTCACATATGAAAATAAATTGCTTGTCTTATATTTAGCCAAACGTTTTATTATGTATTGCTAAAAAAAAGTTTGTTTAAAGACTATCCTACAAATTTTACTTCTTATTATTAACAAATTCCTTAAAATCTTATCCTGCCCTTTATTTACACAAAATCTACCATTCGTACTTTACACTTCATGACGGGTATTTCTGCGGGTTACCATAATAGAAAAATATGTTTTTTTTTACTTGCAATACCAAAGTTTTCCCCTGTAGGCAAATTTCAATCCGAACAATAGAGTCGACCCCCCCTGATAATTATATCTAAATAATCTGCTGAAAATGAACCACCTAAGGGCGTGCAGAATATGCTTGGCGTACGACATCCGCTTGCATTCAATATCTAGTTGCCAGCTTCGGGATATTTACGAGAAATTCACTGAAACACCGGTAAGCTGACTGTAATAATATCACATCTGTTTTTATATGGATCCCTAAATCGTAACATTTGGTCTGTTCTAAAACCACAAATCCGCATAATTTCAAATGTAGAACATGTTAGTGTTATCATCATCTCCCTTCCTTGTTCCTTGGGCCCGACAGTGCCTGATGTAGAGCACAGACAGCCCTAGGCAAGCTGTGATGTGACCCCCTAGGTAGGATGGTAGGAGTAAGTAAGTACTAATTTCAGCATGCATACTCGAATGATCAAATTTTATTCTACAAAAATAGTCGAGCTCAGCGCCCCCTCGGCCCTAACCTTATTGTGGATATAAATAATATCTATGTACCTACAACATGAAAAGTGCATTAAAATTTTTGAACCGAACTAAGTGAGTGTTCACTGCAAATATTGTTTAAATAAAATTAGTATTTCTTTTCCAGCTTGAAACAGGCGATACAAAGCCAATATGTGTCTGTTACATTTGCTTCAGTTTGTTGAAAAAGTTTCATAAGTTTATAGAGAAATCAAAAAAATCAAATCAGCTACTGGAACAGATACTAAGTTCTGGATTGGAGGTAAGTTAAAAAGTCGATAGTCAAATAGTAGTATACAGTTAGTATAAAAATACATTGCCTACATAACTACTTTAAAAAGTACAAAAGTTAATGGGACATTCATAGCACTAACCAGCGAACTAAAATAGTTCACTGGCATTAAAATAACAAACAATGATATTTAAATCATAATCACTTGGTGATTATGATTTGAAGAAGAATTTATCAGTTTCACATTTATTAATGATACAAACTGAGAAATTCGCAAACTGTCTCAGTTTGTATCACACAGAGTAGGTAGGTTCAGGGTTCGAAAATATCCGATATTTATTATAAATATCAAAATATCGGATATTTATGATATATATCAAAAATGTGATATATATCCATTTTGTATAACCGCCAGATTATTATTTTATTGTATTATTGATCTATACTGATTGCATACCTACCTATGTTTTATAAACATTATAAAACATACAAAAAAAAATAGAATATTTTTAGTATTTTATTTAGGTATTTGACAAATTAGTTATAAATCAAGGGGAAAAAAATCATTAGTGGTGGAAAATGTGGAGATAATGAAATTGGATTCAAAATATGTTTTTGTAGATACTATACATATTTTTAACCGACTTCATCAAAAGGAGGAGGTTCTCAATTCGATTGTATTTTTGTTTATCGTTGTTCACGCGTATCTTCAAGAATCAAGAATCAAGAATTTATTTGCTAGAATGCGGTACATAAGGGTCTTAATATATTTCATATTGTCACATCACATTCACCAGGAGCTGGCATGCAAAATATAATAGTGATAAATATAGTATGTCAACATTAATATCATTCGAATTTAAAAGTCAAATATTATAAAATTATTAGCATTTAAAATTGAAATTAAAAAATAAAAAAATAAATCAGTCATTGTATAAAAACAGTTTACCTAAACTTGTCCTTGAAGAACTCTGCAAGTGAGTAAAAGCATTTTTCTATTAGTATTTTATGAAGTCGCCGTTTAAATAGAACTAGAGGAAGTGACTTTAATGCCTCGGGTAATTTATTGTATATCTTTACTGACATTGAAATGCTATTTCTTTTACATATCTCGGATCCAAAGTCTGTTATGCATAATTTGTTTGGATACCTAGTGTTGAAGTTACAACAGTCTTTTTTAGGTTTGTAAAGATCTGGATGCATTTTAACAAATACACATATTTCGAAAATATACAAACATGGTACTGTTAGCAGCCCATAGGATTTGAACAAAGGCCTGCAGGAAACCCATGAATTAACATCCGCCATAGCTCTGACGCATTGCTTTTGTGCAATTAAGAGTCTATTAATTTTTACCGAGTTACCCCATACCAGTATACCATACCTTAGGTTTGAAGTTACATAACCATGATATGCTTTTAGTGCAGTTTTAATGTTACATATTTTAGTCAAACGCCATAAAGCATACGCAAATTTGTTAATTTTTTGTACTATTTTGTCAACATGTGGTTTCCAAGTACATTTGTCATCAAACTCTATACCTAAAAATGCAGCTTGCTCAGCTTCAGTAATTTTTATGTCACCATAACGAACGTCTAAATTTGATTTCGTAGCACCTTTATTAATGAATTGAACAAATTTAGTTTTTTCTAAATTTACCGTCAGATTGTTACCATTTAGCCAATTTATTATGTCATTTACTGAAGAATTAATTATTTCATTTAAATGTTTGTCATCTTTGTCGCTTATTACTACTGCAATGTCATCTGCATATAACGAGCAATGGAATTTAGTTATATTTGGGAGGTCATTAATATATAATAAGAATAGCAAAGGGCCTAAGATAGACCCTTGCGGAACCCCTACGTTATTGAACTTTAATGTTGAAGCATAAAACTCTTCGTGAGAATTATTACGATTGCTTTTTATCTCTACAAACTGAGCTCTGTTATGGAGATAGCTTTCTATCCATTTTAAGGAGGTGCCTCTTATACCACAAGCTTCACATTTTTTTAGAAGAAGTTCATGTGTGACGAAATCGAATGCTTTACACATATCGAAGAATATTGCTACTGTTTTTCTTCTTTTGTTTACATTTTTTATTATTTCATTAATAAGCTTGAATGCAGCTAAGCTCGTGGACTTTCCTTTTTGAAATCCGTATTGGTTTGGGTCAAGGATTTGAAATTTTTGTATAAACTTCATTAATCGCCTTTGCATGCACTTTTCGAAGATTTTAGACAGGATAGATATAAGTGCAATTGGTCGATAGTTACTGGGATTTTCCTTATCTCCTTTCTTATAAATAGGTTTTATTACGCTAATTTTTAACCGATCAGGAAATATACCTTCTAGAAATGATAAATTTATAATGTGAGATAAAATCGGGGCAATAATATGTTTAACTTCCTTTATTATTTTAGTACTAAGTTTGTCATAACCAACCGAATTGGTATTATTCAAGGAGCTAATTATTTCCGCAACTTCTACGTCGTCAGTTGGAAACAGAAACATGCTAGAAGCAATTGATTGATTATTATTAAAGGTAATGTCAGATTTTTTCTTAGTTGTATTAGTCATGTCAATAAAATAATTGTTTAGAATGTTGCAAATGTCCTCCGGATTATTGTATGTAGTATTGTCCAATTTTATTTCTTTGATTTGTTTGTTTAAATTTACCTTATGTGCAATATTATCTTTTATTATGTTCCACGTAGCTTTGGAAATGTTCCCTGCGCTGTTAATGTATGATATGTTACTGTTTTTTCTCGCTGTCTCTACGCATTTTTTGAAAAGTTTGTTGTAGCTTTTGTACTTTATCATGTCAGTGGGTTTCTTTGATTGATAGTATTTGAATCTTAGTTTTCGTTTGTTATTAGAAGCAATTTTTAAACCTTTGGTCAGCCATTTCAGTCCTTTACGAGTGTTTCTTATTTTTACATCATATACCGGGAAACATAAGTCAAATGCAAGAGTGATGATATCATGAAATTTGTTGAACGCTTTGTTTGTGTCCGTTTCAGTGAGTACCTCCTGCCACGATAATGCTGACAGGTAATCAAGAAATTTTGATTTATTTGCACAACTAAAATCTCTTTTTTTAGCGTATATTGTTTTCAATGGCATATCTTTTTTTTCAAGGTTGGTTACAAAAATCTGAGCTTGGTCATGGTCTGAAAGATATAATGGGATATTTTCTCCTATTGCTTCGTTACAATTACTAATGATCTGATCCAAACATGCGTTCTTTCTGGTTGGAGATTTGATATGGATTGTAAAGTTATAATTTTTTTTTTTTTTTTTATAATTTCGACATTTATGGACCGATTAAGATGATTCTTTTTTTGTTCGATTGAGTTTTCTTGCGAGATGGTCCCATTTAATTTTTTTTCAAATCAGTTCAGTACCTAGTTTATTAATAAAATTTTTCACATACGATATTAATATTTATTATTTACCTAACCTAACTACATACAGTCAGCTCAGCACACACGTCACACATCTATATTTTCAATTTTTTTTGCTTTGAAATTCAAGTTATAAACAGCAAAACAAAACAATAGTATGTTTTAACTCTACTTCAACACCATATAAAATCAATATGTTAGCAAAAATCTACATAATGTACATATATCCATCAGCCATTTTTGATGTCCCCACTGCTGGGGCACAGGCCTTCCTTACGGGTGGTAAGGAGGACGGGCCATAACCCACCACGCGGGCCCAATGCGGATTGGTGGGTGTTAACGACTGCAAAATGCAGCCGGGACCAACGGCTTAACGTGCCTTCCGAAGCACGGAGGAGCTCGAGATAATACATTTTTGGTCACCCATCCCATGACCGACCCTTGCGAACGTTGCTTAACTTCCGCAATCGCTGGGCCAGGCGCTAAACCACTGCGCCACCGAGCATAAATTTATATAATCTACATAAAGTTTTATTGATTGATATTGATTGATTGATAAAAATGTTAAAAAATAAATTCTTTTTATATTGATATATATCCTCGAACCCTGGGTAGGTAGGTTACCTACTTTTTTATCAGACCCCAAGATTATCATCATCCATAAATTTTGCTTTTAGCTGTCAGTTAATTCACTGGATTTATTTTGTAAACAACAAACTGATACCTTCTGGACCTTGCGCACCACTCCGACGGTTAGAGTCATATCTGCAACCGAGGAAGAGGTCAACATGGAAACTCCAATTAAAACAGAATATGTAAACTCTGAAATGGTCATGGGGGATCAGAATGATGGTATTGTTATTATATCTGCAACTGAGGAAGAGGTCAACGTGGGAACTCCAATTAAAACAGAATATGTGAACTCTGAAATGGTCATGGGGGATCAGAATGATGGTATTGTTATTATATCTGCAACTGAGGAAGAGGTCAACGTGGAAACTCCAATTAAAACAGAATATGTAAACTCTGAAATGGTCATGGGGGATCAGAATGATGGTATTGTTATTATATCTACAACTGAGGAAGAGGTCAACGTGGGAACTCCAATTAAAACAGAATATGTAAACTTTGAAATGGACATGGGGGATCAGAATGATGGTATTGTTCATTCATTACTTTAACTTAAAGAGTTCGGTGAATAGCGAGCTTTTATACAAACGTAAATATACCAAAAAAAATGCAGCTATAGCAATAGCAATAGCTTTTGGCTTTGGAGTCAGGAATAACAAATTGCGGAATTATATAATGCTTCATTTTAATTTAAATAAAAATTTCAATTTTTAATTTACAGCATAGGTAGTACAATTAATCACTAATACGGCTGTATGCGTAGGTTATGCCTTTGCTCCAAAGTAGTCCAAAGACTTTATATGTTTTTGCTCAAAACAAAAAAAAACAAAGGTATGATTACTCTTTGTCACTGTCTGTCAAATCCGTCAAATCTGTCAATCAGTTTTTTTAATCAGTAAATGCAAAGGAACTTCGTGTTCAGACGTATGTTTGATATTTTATCGCGAATATAATATAAAAAAATATATTTAGTCAACAAGGTAAAATAAAAAAATCATAATATTATTCTTCAAACTTGTGCTATCAAAAAAATATAAAACAATTCTCTTCGAAAAAGTTTACCAACCCCATTAAGACACTATTATTCTAGAGTTCTATTAAATAAAAAATCGCCCTCTAACGAAACTCCTTTCGCGCTGTGGACGCACGACTAAAGGATGACTCACATCTCACATCCACTGACGGACTAAGGGGGGGGGGGCGTTAGGAACGGTCCGCCCCGGGCCCCACATCTGTGGGGGGCCCTAAAAATAGCGCTGCGTGGCCTATTATTATTAGTAAAGATAGTCAAAATACAAGAGTTTTTAAAAAATTGACTAATATTCGCGCTGCGCGGCGTTTTTCTAGGGGTGGGGGGGGCAAATCTGAAGGGCGCCAGGGGGCCCACAACTAAGGATCGCCCTGGGCCTCAAAAAGTCTTAGTCCGCCAGTGCTCACATCACAGTACACCGTGCCGGGTCGTAGCCAAGTCCAAGCTACGTTAGTCGTGCTAATATTCTCTATAAAAAAACCAATGTATTTGAACCCCGTGCTTGCGGGCCACTGGCGCGCAACGTAAACTGGTGTCTGATACAGAACGTTGGCGCGACCAACGTTGCTTGGACTCGGCTTGGACCCGGCACATTTTTAACACGAATCATCCTTAAAACGCCTATAATGTTAAAGCGCTCATAATGTACGGTGCTAGATGACGCTATGGATGCCCTGTAACATGATTAACATTATACAATACTAAATAATATACTAGAAAAAATACGACTCGCACCAGATCAATACTCAGACGGGAATCGAACCCGCGACCTTTGGATATCCGGTCCAATGCTCTGACCGCTGAGCTACCGAGTCACTAGTGACATCGTCGAATTTCTTCTAGTATATCCTACTCTTACGCTGCAAGCCAGCGTTATTTCACCAATGTGAGGAATTACCTCGACGTTCAATTGAAATATCTTTCCAGATATTTGGCAATCGATTAAGATGAAATAGCTATATATATATAATTTTTAAATTTGAGATTTTTGCATTCACAATGCTATTTTTATACAATACTAAACTAGAAAAATACTTATAAAAATACTTTAGTATTGTATAAAAATAGCATTGTGAATGCAAAAATCTCAAATTTAAAAAAAATTATTAACATTTTTAGATGATTTTGATGGCATTCCACTAGAAGTTACCAACCAGGATTCATCATCGGATTCCGATGACAATGTACCTCTACAAAACTTTAGTAAACAGTGGAAAGCGGACCGAAGCGATGCATCTGAAATTAAAATGTCTAAAAGTGAGTATTTTACGTCTAAAATGCAGTATTTTCATGTAAGTATCTAAATAGTGTGGTTATGAAACCACTTATAAAAGTGTTTATTGTGAAATAACTTTGCCAGGTAGATTTAAGGTTGATTGTCTATAAGTACGTCTATTGTCTACGACGGTCAGCGGTAGCCAAGTGGCGTAAAGCGGAAACTACATTAGGCACACGTGGTCCACGTACGCCTAAAGCTTTGTCCACACTTGTATCATTTTGGCGTATCAGATTACCGTATCTTTGGAATACATCGCTAGTTTGGTTGGTGGTACGTTGGAGTAATACTGTATCAAAGAGACGATGTATGACAAAGATACGGTGATCTGTCTGATACGTCAAAATGATACGAGTGTGGACAAAGCTTAAGGTGCGTCCAATTGTACTCTATGGGCGTGTAGACGTACTTTTCTTTGCGTCACGTAACAAGACATCGTGTTGCAATGCAAGGCGTGGATACACGTGGATGCAATGAAGCTCTGAACAACTAGCCCCTCTAAAACCTGCTTATAAAAAGCAAGAAATAATATTCAAATCATTAGATACGCATTATCATTGTTATAATAAAACACTTCTATTAAAGTCGGGTGGGGCTGGAGTACAACTTCCTTATTCTAAAAGCCCCACCCGACTTCAATAGACGTGTTGTTATTATAACAATGATAATGCGTATCTAATGATTTGAATATTATTTCTTGCTTTTTATAAGCAGGTTTTTTTAAGTCCGTTTTTTGTTTTTTAAAACATTAATCTATATTAATAAAATCGTAAACTGAATGACTGACTGACTGACTGATCTATCAACGCACAGCCCAAACCGCTGGGTCTAGAGACTCCAAATTTGGCACGTAGGTTCCTTATGAGGTCTAGGGGTGCACTAAGAAAGGGTTTTTCAAAATTCACCCCCGAAGGGGGTAAAAAAGGGGATCAAAGTTTGTATCAAAGTCCCTCAGTTTTGAAGCTAGGATCTTCAAATTTTGTGTTTAGACTGACCATTGAAAATAAATAAATACGGGTCTCAGCGTTTTTCAAAATTCTACCCCCGAAGGGGTCAAAAGGGGGATGAAGTTGTGTATTGAAGAAAATCCTTTATTTTCGAAGTAAAAATCGCTAAATTTATAAGAAATCTAACGCAACGTATATTGTTATTGTTAGTATTTAAACCCCTATTGGGATGAAATGGGGGTGAAAAGGGGTAAACACCCCCAAAAATAGATATGGATGTCGTTATTGGGGTTTTCTGGGATGACGATTGCAAAAATGACATTTATTTTGAAGTCCAACACGGTGGACATGATTTGACCCCTAAAGGGGTGAAAATGGGGTTCAAATTTTGTATGGAAAAATAATATAAAATAGACATTACAACTTTAAACTTCGTTGGAGCACCTCTAAAAATGAATAGGCAAACATATATTTTGTAATTTTGAAAATCAACCACTTAGTGGTAAATGGGGTGAGTAAACATAAAAATCAATATGAATGTCGTTTTTGAGGTTTTATGGGATGGTGATTGCGAAAATGAGATTTATTTTGAAGTCCAACACGGTGGACATGATTTAACCCCTAAAGGGGTGAAAATGGGGTTCAAATTTTGTATGGAAAAATAATATAAAATAGACATTATAACTTTAAAATTCGTAGGAGCATGTCTAAAAATAAATAGGCAAACACATATTTTGTTATTTTGAAAATCCTCCCTTAAGGTGTAAATGGAGTAAGCAAACATGAAAATCGATGTGAATGTCGTTCTTGAGGTTTCATGGGATGGTGGTTGCGAAAATGACATTTATTTTGAAGTCCAACACGGTGGCCATGATTGGACCTGGACATGCCCATCCAGGGGACGGGGACAGGGACGGGACACGGGTACGGGGACGGGAACGGGAAAGGGAACTGGAACGGGAAGCCAAGTGCGAGGCCCGCCACATGCGGCAAATGTCTTGCCTCGCCAGTTAGCGCCCTTGGTAGTAACCCGCCTAAATGCGTAAAAATGGCTGGTCAGATCCTGGTTGAAGGTTCCCTAAGGATTTTGAAGGTTCCCTAAGAATTTTCTCTAATATCCACGCGGACGAAGTCGCGGGCAGAAGCTAGTATTAAATAAAGTTGAGTGTTTACTCGTCCGTTGCTGTTGTTATTCATCTCCCAGGGCCCATCATTATATGGCGACCCTGCCAGGATTCGAACCTGGAATCTTCTGATACAGGTCAAACTGAGAGAGAACCTTCTTTTTTTGAAGTCGATTAAAAAGACTGCACTAAAAGTATCCCTTTCCAAAAAAAAATCTAATTCGGTTAATAAATAACAAAGTCTTCAAGGTAGTTGATGCAAAATCATAGTATTTTCAGGATTTCTAGAAAACTACTGAACTGATTTGAAAAAAAAAATGGGACCATCTCGCAAAAAAACTCAATCGGACAAAAAAGAATCATCAAAATCGGTCCATAAATGTCGAAGATACGCGCGAACAACGATAAGAAAAAACATACAATGGAATTGAGAACCTCCTCCTTTTTGTGAAGTCGGTTAAAATGTAGGGGTACCGATATGGCCAGATCGGCGTGCGTGGCTCACGTGTGTGACGTGTGCCAAATGTAGTTCCCACGTAAACGTTGGTTAAAGTTCTTCTCATTTCCGACATTAATTCTACACATTTTTGATGTTATTTTACTTGTAGTTTTGAAGCCAGACGCACGAGAGACAATTCTATCTAAAGAGGAACAATTACAACAAATGCTGGAGCGATCGAAGTCACCAAATTATCAAAACTCACCGTATAAATGTGATGTGTGCTACGAAGGATTTGTGGACACAAAGGCTTTTGAAAAACATCAACAAAAACATGATGCGGTAAGTCTCTCTACTATTAACTAGATTGATTCAGAATAGCAGTACAACACTTTCATTGGTGAATTTGCGAGTAGTTGCACCTGTTCCGGTCATAGTTGCTCGTTTGTCTCGCTCCCTCCGCCCGTTCATCTCCAAGCTCAACGTGAACCTGTTCATGATCCGCTCGCCGACTTCCATCTGCAGGTAGCATTGTATCGGTTTGCACTGTTGCTTGATCCATTCGTCGCTGCCCCACACTCGCTCATTGCTTTGTATTGTAAGTGTTCCATCTCCCTTAGCACTTAAATTGTCGCTGTCTTCGTTTCCGCTCCGTCTCGAACTTGTACCTTCCACACTATGAAACGCGCACTAGCAGGTTTCGTAATCGTCTCTTGTAAGAAAATTCGCAAGTACTTTAAGGCGAGGCCAGTTCACGATTTGATGAAAAGATCGATTTTTGAACTTCCAATGTGAAGAACGGATGTAGAATTCTACTTCACAAAAAATACTGTAGACTGAACATTATGTCATGAAACACAATAACCGAACAGAATATTGAAAAATGGCATGGTTACTCTGTAAAAAAATCCTGAATAACACCATAAAATTAAACTTCAAATCGTCAGATTTCGTTATTTTCAACGACAGTGGTATGATCTTTTATGCAAAAAGGATAGCTTTTTTATCGATCTAACACAATAACCGAGTACATTTTAAATAAATGATCAAGTATTTCAGAAATCAATAAAAATGTACTAAATTTCGTCAAATTTCTGGCGAAGCGTCAATTTAAGCTACGCAATATTCAACCTTATTCTAAAGACCTAGTGAAAGAGTAAATTTCGGGAACTGCCTCGCCTTAAGGCCGCTCTCTATTGCCGCTAGACAGGTACTGCACCGCAAGAGACGCGTGCAATGCTTTCACATCTGTACTGAGCTGTTCGAATAATGCGTCTAAGTCAGGAGTTGATTTATGTCCCCACGGATTAGATTTAGTCAACTACTACAGTAGACTCCTCCTTCGTTATAAACTGAACATTAACCATTGATACTCTTGCGAAGGTTGTGATGAGGTGCCCTTGTGATGTTTCAATAATCTCGTGTATATTGTGCATACTGTTACGTTAGTACTATTATATATTCTGTGATACTGTGGCTGGCTACGATGTTGCAAAGTCTCTTCCCTTCTTCCGTTCCGGTTTTACCTTTTCCAGTACTTGCGATCGCTCGACGGGCTGTCGGATTGACTCATTGCTGTCGAAGTTCTTGGTCCCCTGTAGTTTTTTTTGTAGTTTGCCTGTAGCTTTTCATCCCCATTCGATGAAGACGTCTTCTTCTTCATTGCCATCTCTTCGGTTGCTTTGTCGATGTCTTCTCCCGTTTCTTCTCGGCTCTGTCACTCCGCGCGCGAGTCTGAATCGCTCGGCGTCCTCTGAGAGGACAGATTTCATACATCAGAAAAGATAAGACCTACGCGATAGAAAGAGAGGCAACTACTAAGTGAATGTTTTGGAGCGAAAGGAGCGCTGTGCGACCTGAATTGCACCTTATTGTGTCTAAGCAAGAGTCGCAATTTATTTAAACGATTTTGCGGAGTGCAACTTCTGTACGCCAGTACTATTATCTATTCTGTGGTATTAGTAGTAGCAGACCAAGCGCACACGGCCCACCCGCCCCCCTCCTTTCCACGCCCATAATTATGTGCATGCGATGCAAAATGCAATGCAATATTTTCCATACATTTGAATGTGCATTCGTTGCGCGTGCGTTGTTCTCGCCGATTGTCGGTTTTCGCCACGGAACTTTGAGTGCCGTAGCGTCATTCGCAACGGTCGGTTGTGCGCGCCGCGAACAAGCAACTTCTCGTACGGTACTGGAGCGGCTCCATGGCGTGCGCGCGTAGACTGCCAGGAACAGACGTTCGCAGTTGAAGCGCGGTGGCCGTCCACATTATACTAGTGTTGCATTGCATGTTGCGTTAGAGTAAGATATTGTTAATCTATCGTTAAAACAATACTTCACAGGGGCTGCAGTTATTTAAGAAACGTAAATCGGACAATGGGACTGAAATAAGCAAAAATAAGAACAAATCTAAGGATAGAATTTGTAACGATGCGACACAATACAAATGTAGTTATTGTACGAAATGTTTTACTCGACGTGCTCATTTGGATACACATGTAAGAATTCACACAGGAGAGAAACCATACAAATGTAGTTATTGTATGAAATGTTTTACTACCAGCAGTGATTTAGCTAGACATGTAAAAATTCATACAGGAGAGAAACCATACAAATGTAGTTATTGTATGAAATGTTTTAAAGAAAGCAGAACATTAGCTTCACATGTAATAATTCATACAGGAGAGAAACCATTCAAATGTAGTTATTGTACGAAACGTTTTACTAAAAGCTCTAATTTAGCTAGACATGTAAGAATTCATACAGGAGAGAAACCATACAAATGTAGTTATTGTATGAATTTTTTTACGGAAAGGAGTACTTTAGCTAATCATGAAAGAATTCATACAGGAGAGAAACCATACAAATGTAGCTATTGTAAAAAATGTTTTATTACCAACGGTACTTTAGCTAATCATGAAAGAATTCACAAAGGAGAGAAACCATACAAATGCAGTTTTTGTAAAAAATGTTTTACTACTAGCGGTAATTTAGCTACACATGTAAGAATTCATACGGGAGAGAAACCACACAAATGTAGTTATTGTATGAAATGTTTTACTACCAGCAGTCATTTAGCTACACATGTAAGAATTCATACAGGAGAGAAACCATACAAATGTAGTTATTGTATGATTTATTTTACGGAAAAGAGTACTTTAGCTAATCATGAAAGAATTCATACAGGAGAGAAACCATTCAAATGTAGTTATTGTACGAAACGTTTTACTAAAAATTGTATTTTAGCTTCACATGTAAGAATTCATACAGGAGAGTAACCATGCAAATGTAGTTTCGTTTTGGTATGAAATATTTAAAGTTAGCTGTACATGTAAGAACTATATAAGTAAATACTTAAATATAATTAATTTATAAATATAATTTAATAAAAATAATTGAACCTATAGCCTATAGGTAATTTTAAAGATTGTGAATGATTTAGTAAAATGATTTTAATGTTTTTATTTGTCTCGCTCGACCTTTGATCAAAGTTTTCAGCTACCTACCAATAAAGCTGACCGTTTTATTTCTATTATTTGTAAAGATTATTCCTTTTTTGTTGAGAAAAATGTGATGCTAATGATTAATCTCTACGTGTTTTGTGTTTTTATTTTGTTTTCTTCTGTCATAAAATAAAAATTTAGAAAATTTCTACTAATCTGTAAATGACCTGTTTGTTTATGAAATATGTCTGTGAGGCAACTTCTTATCTTAAAATAAATTAAGGGAGTTTAATTTATTTTAAGATTTGAAGTTGCCTTACAGACATATTTCATAAACAAACAGGTCATACATAAGTTTTTTTTACATATTTTTAAATAATATTTCATAAACAAACAGGTCATACATAAGTTTTTTTACATATTTTTAAATATTTAAGGTTTTTGGGGGAGCTCTTATTACGTAATTAGCGATTAATTCGCGAATTGTTGACAGATGACTTGACGACCTGTGTGGTGCAGTGGTCAACATGCCGCCAACCACGCAAGAGGTCCCGGGTTCAATTCCCGGCCGGGCAGAAATTGAAATGATGAATTTTCATTTCTGTGACGGGTCTGGGTGTTACTATGTATAATAAGTATATATTTTTTCTAATATTTTCTAATATTTTTCAATTATATTAATAATCTTAATAAGTATATATTTAAAAAAGTATATTAGTAATAAGTATATCAGTTGTCTAGCACCCATATTACAAGCTTTGCTTAGTTTGGGGCTAGATGGTGCTGTGTGAAATTGTCCAAGAATGTATTTAGAATGTATGTATTTAGATGACGGCCATTTGTTGCAAGAACTCTTCCTTTCTAATACCAAAAACAAAAACCAATAGTATTTGTTTATTGTCGTAATACATTTTTCAACACACTTGCTCGTAAAGTGAGCCCTAATACATCGCTTTTAGGGCCATAAACCGACCTATAACAAACGCGTGCAATAATACAGGGTGTAACAAGACCTTCAACGAAGCCGAGGTGTACGTATTCTGCCCATCATCAGGACCATTTCTGTTCAAAATTATTACTGGGAAACCATTTTGATTTTTGGTGTTAAAAAAGCATTGCATGCATTACCACGCAATGTGACGCGTACAACAGGCCGCGCCTGCGAGTGTATGCTACACAGCTGCGTGCGGCCGAGTTGAAAGGCAAGGCAGCGTTTATGTGCTCATGAGATACATCGAGTGACGACGTTTTGAAGCCATTGTTTGTTACGAAATACTTAAAATTTTGATAATGTTTCTTTAGTCAAAAAGTAGGAAATAACGAATAAAAAAAGATTTCATAAAAAATTTGAAAAAAAAAATTTGACTTTGACCTTCAATAACTTCGTAACTATTGGTTTCCCAGGTATAGTCTAACAGACAAAAATGATCCTGATGATGGGCGGAATACGTGGACTTCGGCTTCGTTGAAGGTCTTGTTACACCCGTTATATAAAACACTAGTTCGTAATAGAATTAACCCTACAAAGTTAAATTAGTACCTTACTGCAAGTTCTATGCGAGTAAACAGAGCATTCCCAATTTAGCCGGGTAATACAGTTATTTTTTTAGTATTAACAAAGAGGTTTTATGCTGCTGAAAATTCATATACATTTTTGGAATAAATAAATGTGTAAGTCCCTAATTAAGTCAAAAAAATAATTATTAGTATCAAATTATTCATAATTCACAATATTTTGTTATAAAATATTAAAATATTTGCATTTTATCACTTAAAATTATAATTTTGAAGTAGGCTGTATGCTCACTCACCCCTTTGTTCGCAAAACATTCTTGCGTTGGGCGTGTGAAAAAACAAAAAAAACCTGCGCGCCTTTTCCCATAATAATTATCATATTTTGTTTTTGTCGTATTTGTTGCTGTGTGGTAAATTACTTTGTTTTTTCCTCGCAAATGTGTTGAAAAACGTCGTATAAAACTCGTGAGCTCTTGCTTATTGCACACTCGGCTGAGTTACGCCCTCGCCGGCGGCTCGGGCTGCAACCCACAGCCTTGTGCGCAATGAGCAACCTAAGCTAACTTGTCTCATAATGTACTATTTCAACACACTTGCTCGTAAAGTGAGCCCTAATACATCGCTTTTAGGGCCATAAACCGAGCTATAACAAACGCGTGCAATAATATATAAAACACTATAGTACGTAGAATTAACCCTACAAAGTTAAATTAGTATCTTACTGCAAGTTCTATGCGAGTAAACAGAGCATTCCCAATTTAGCCGGATAATTACAGTTATTTTTTTTAGTAACAACAGAGGTTTGCTGCTTAAAATTCATATACATTTTTGGAATAAGTAAATAAATGTGTAAGTCCTTAATTAAGTCAAACGAATATTTATTATTAAGTAGGTATTAAATTATTCATATTTACAATATTTTGTTATAAAATATTAAAATATTTGCATTTTATCACTTAAAATTATAATTTTGAAGTAGGCTGTATGCTCACTCACCCCTTTGTTCGCAAAATATTCATGCGTTGGGCGTGTGAAAAAAACAAAAAAAACTTGCGCGCCTTTTCCTATAATAGGCATGACGAATATTTTTTTATTTTATGTTACATAAATTACCTCTCAAAAAAAGAAACATTGGTAAAAGAATTAATTCGCTAGCATGAAAACTGCCCGAGATATCACAGTGTGAAATGCACACAAATGGACTCGCCCAAAAACGCTCCATACCAATGGCTTCCTAGTTATGACGACGTCACGAATAAGTAGTTTGTATGCAACGCGTAGGAAATTTGTTTGGCAGCTATAGTAAATATTGTGTTTATCAAAATAGTTTCTTTGACAAATTTGCTATACATTTTACGGACTAATTAAAGGTATTACACAGAATATATAATAGTATATTATTTATTTTAATAAATTTTACACTTTTTAAATGGACTTGTCCACCCAACATTGAAGGGTCATAAAACAAATAATACGCAATATATAAAACCAAGAGGTATACAAGCTACTCTTAAAGTTTAATATGTTAACGATTTTTATTAGTATTTCGTTATTTTATTCATTAGTCGTCATCCCTATTATGAATAATGTGATAATGCAATATTTGTTTGACTTAATTAAGGACTTATAAATATGAATTTTCAGCGGCATACAACCTTTTTGTTGTTTCTAAACAATAACTGTATTATCCGGTTAAATTGGGAATGCTCTGTTTACTCGCATAGAACTTGTAGTAAGGTAATTTTATTTTGTAGGCATAATTCTATAACGCACTAGTGTTTTATAATATATTAAGCACGGTGTTTGTTATAGCTCGGTTTATGGCCCTAAAAGCCCTAAATTATAACTATCATTGTGTACACTTAAAGGTAATAACAATAGTCAGTTTTAATATTATTAATAAAATAAATATTATTATTATTTTAGTTTAATTATTATCGATTACTTCTGAAAGATTCCGAATAATTCCGGAATACTTCTCGGGAAGTTTCTTTCAATCAGAATTTTTCAAAATAAAGATAAAAAATATATTTTTTTTATCAAAGGCTCAGATCAATTTGTCTTAGATCATAAGGTCAATCTTGCTAGAATAGAAAATATCAATTTTAGTCTTAGATCATAGGTCAATCTTGCTAGAATAGAAAATATACCCGCCCGACCGAGGCGACGACGACGGACGAACGGTACGAACAAAGAAACAACTCGTGCGCTGTGCGTGGCGCCATCCAGTGGCGGGTGGCGGAGGCGCGGCGATCGGGGAGTGGCGGGCAGCGCGGCTCCCCCCGGGGAAGTATTCGCCCGCTCACCACGCCCCGCCGAGAAGTTTTCAGAATATTTCGGAATAATTCGCGCTCGGAGGGAATATTTCGATTATTTTAAAAAGTTATTTTTTCTTCCTCGACTCTTCGTGCGCGAGTCCGATTTTAGGACACCAAGTCTAATAGTAGGTAGTAAACGTTTATAAATGTTTCCTCAAATATCAGCAAATAAGAAACCGTTCAGTTCAAAAGCAGGCCTTAAACAGGACTGCTTAAGGGCTGGCTTTCATACTAACCGTTGAGGTCATAGTACGAAAAAGTAAGGCAGTTCAATATAAGCCCTGCTAAAGGAGCTCATAGAAAAGCCCCAGCTCTTTCTTATGCTAGGTATTGTTTGTTTTCTGTATGAGTGTTTATACATATAGGTATAATATAAGTGGGCAGTGTGATGTGATGTGAATAAAAATGATATCATGGAAGACATTGTAAAGCTTTTTATTAAATAATAAAAGCAAATAAATTCATACACAAGTCTCTGTCGAGACAGGCAATAAGACGCTGACTTTGATAGTGGCTGTGACAAGCAGGGACCGGAATACCGATATTTTTTTAGTATCGATATCGGAACTGATATTTTGGTATCGATTTATCGATACTGATATCAGTATTTTATTTCATTACACGAATATCGATACTTTTTAGAAAATTATCAGTATTGATACCGATACTGAAATACCGATAAAATGCCTTTTGCGCTTTAAATTTTTTTTATTTCCTTTAGTTTTTTTTAGTTTTCGCACTTCGGATCGGGCTTGGAAACCGGTAATAATTTTTTGAACCGGTTCGACGAAATTATAGGTTAGTAGGTACTTACATTTAAATCTTTTTTGCACATAAGGCACTTTGATTTTAAAGATCTTTTATTTATGTCAAAATGTCTGTAACATTGTTATGTTTTTGCCGTCCCATAATTATAAAAATGTTAAAAAATATCGAACGAAAGTAGTCGCGTGAATAATCAAACAACAAATGAATTAATTAGTTGCATGCTAGCTGCTTGAGCGATGTTGCCGTACCGTACCTCTCCGCAACCTGCCCGCCCCGCAGCGCGCAAACATGCAACATCGCTTCGCAGCCTAGCATATCAGTACTGGGTATCGATAAAATTATCGATACAAAATACCGGTACTTTATATTACCGATACAAATATCGGTATTTATCTCAGTTATCGATACCGTTATCGATATTTTCGTTAAAATATCGATATTCAGAATATATCGGTATCCGGTCCCTGGTGACAAGCCATGGTGTTTAAACTTTGAGAGTGCGATAAAATATTTACTAAAAGCTGCTGCTGTTGCACTGCACTAACCAACCATCTAACCAACCTCAAACCAAGGAAATTATAAGTACGTTACACAAACAATAAACCAACCCCAACCCATTTTTTATGGCGACCGACATGACATGACATTGTGACTGACGTACACTTGAGGCAGTGCTGCCAACATACCCATGTGCACCGCCGCGCGCCGGCTTCCAATCACTCCGGCTGCGGAGGCACTACCTGTTGGATATTAGGATCCTAACAAGGCGGACCACGCGAGTGGGAGTAAAAGACGATATTTAAATCAAACTTTTATAATATTGAGAGGCGTGTTTACAAGTTGGGTGCGCGGTGACGACTGCACAGCACCCTGTTACACAATACAAAATTGGTTCGGTAATATGAACCTTAAGGAACATACTGTGTCCCTACAATTTAAAACCCGTTTGGTTTGCAACCAAGCGACGGAACGATCGAGTTGTTTTTATAACCTCTTTAGGTACAAAGTTTTCGTTTTCCACTTGGAATACGGATAATTTAAACTTTCATTTAAACTTAATCAAATAGAAATCTGTATTTCGAGTAGAAACCATGAAGTTTTTGAAACTTAGACACAAAAACATCAAAATACAAAATAATGTCAAAATGACACTGACATAGTTTTGGTGAGATAAACGTCAGAGCGTTTTTCAACCATCTAGGGCTGCGGTCCGCGTAGCGATAATATCGATATTATCACGATAACAGCCGGTCCGCATGCACGTTAGCGCGCTTACGATATCTAGCGTGACGTCACTCATGACGTCATTACCAGCGCCATCTTGGGCTCACAGTGACCATGCCTCGTAACGTAATCACTGTGATCGGGCTGTCAAGTTAACTGTCAAAATCAAACGATTGTCAACACTAATAAAAACAAAGAGATTAAAATCACTACGTTTAAAAATAAACAATACGCCTAGTGAAGAAGCAAGAGTCTGTAGGGAAAAAATAACTAAACAAACAACTGGAAATCCAAAAGGGAAACCCAAAAACACTTGTTGTGGTTCTTCACAAGAAAAATAAACAATGGCTTTAGTAAAACTTCTTGTACGTGACGAAGAAAATTATAGGACACTGCACTAAAATAAGACAAGTAGTAAGTAAGTAAAACGTTTAGACAAAAAACTTTGTGTTGTGGTCTATAGTTATCAATTTTTAAACCTTTTTATTGTTCGAGGTTAGTTTTGTTCGTAATCGTAATCTCGTTATTGCGATAGAAAGTTGGTCCGCATTGTGATTTGTCACAAACTGTCATTTGTCGATTTGAGCGCGATATCGAATGCGGACCTCGTGTGAGCGTTGCAAACGCCGAAACCGATATTATCGCCATGCGGACCGCAGCCTAGGTTGCGTTGAGAGCCTTAGAGCGCGGTTGTTTGGTTGTTTTTTAACTCACTCTAAGATTCGGAACGACCAAGAACTTTAAATGTCAATGTCAATACAAAGTCTTGTTTTTCCATTTGGAATACGAATAATTTTAACTTTTCTTTATTCTAAATCAAATAAAATTCGTTTTTTGAGGATCTACCATGATTATTTTAAGAATTAGACTCAAAAACATCAAAATACAAAATAATGTCAATTGACATTGACATTTTTTCTATAGACAAACGTCAGAGCGTTATACAATCATCCATTTTGATGGTTAAAAAGTTGCAACGCTCTGGGGCCTCACTATGAGCTCTTATAGCAGGGCTTACATTGAACTGCCTTACATTTTCGTACTATGACCTCAACGGTTAGTATGAAAGCAGGCCTTAAGCAGTCCCGTTAAAGGCCTGCTTTTGAACTGAACGGTTTCTTATTTGCTGATGGTAAGCCTCCAGGGGGCTTACCATCAGCAAATAAGAAACCATTCAGTTCAAAAGCAGGCCGTAAAAAAGACTGCTTAAGGCCTGCTTTCATACTAACCGTTGAGATCATGGTACGAAAAAGTAAGGCCGTTCAATATAAGTCCTGCTATAAGAGCTCATAGTAAGGCCCCTGACGTTTGGAATGGGACGGTTGTGTCAACTGAACGTCACGCTCTAATAGACCGATACCAATACATTATTTTGAGGGTATAACCTTAAAAAATTCTAAAGTTTATGAAATCTTGTCTGTCGATAGACTTGCATATAAAACGTTTATTTTTGCGTTTTGTGTCACATCTAGCTGATGCATCTTTAGAAATTCGATTATTTGTCGTCGATATAAATAATTGAACACAAAATTGATTTAAAGTTAAAAAACTCAATGGTATTGTATTTAAGATAGCCTGAGTAGTGTACAAACCTAATTTGTGTCATTTTCGTCCAGTGCAAACTGACTTATAGTAGGTAACGGTAACTTTAACTTCAACTGTATCTGTTATAAGATTCCATTGATAAAAACGACACAAATTTTGTCAGTTAAATAACAGTGTTCCCGTGGACAAAGATGACACAAAAAGCTCATGTACATCGGTTATGACTTCGTAATCATCATGAAAGTAAAATTTTCAACTTTAATTTTCTTTTCGATTGATAGTGTTAAAAAAGACAAAAACCTAAATTGTCACTTATTCATCCACCCAAAATGACACAAATTCATGTATTAGTCTTAGTTAATGGTGCAGAAACTATAAACGAAAAAAAACAAACTTTAATATTTTTGAAACCTAAAACTCTAGCGGTATTCGTCTATAATGTTTGGAACGCCGTTAGAGCGTTCGGTTGTAGTTAGGTTGCACTCGGAGCTTAGGTTTGGAACGCAACCAAGGTTTGGAACGCAACCCCACTCGTGCGAGTGTGCGAAGCCACGGAACGGAACGCATCCCGGCATCCCAGGCAGGCAAAACAAAATGGCCGCTTAGCTGTGCAAGGCGTGTCGCGGATTTTATCGAGTTATCTTTGGCGATTTACCATTGAACTTCAGTGAAAAGTTTCGGTGTTATTGCTGCTGGTTCGTAACTTTGTTTTGTGATTAGTTAAGGTGGATTTAGTATGTTTGATGTTCAGCTATCGTCGCATCATGGGAGCTGCGAAGCCTGCGAACAAAGGAATGAAGGTGTACCAAGGATGCAGATTGATGGAGTTTATGATGATTGTCGCGTGTGGCCTGATCCGTGAGGCCTCGTCGCGAGAGCCCAGAGGTTGCATGTTCGCCTCGCGTGGGTTCTGTCGTTCGCGTAGCCTCTTCGCGAGGTCCGAAATGCCCGCGCGCCGCGTCCGTGAAACTAAGTATTCGGTTGCCTTCCAGTGGCGCCGCGGGCATCGCGTCAGCCCGGCCGCGTGGCACCGTCGCCCGCGCCCCAGGGGCTTCGCCCTTCGCGTCTCGCCGCGCGCGTTCTGAGCCCTAGCTCCTTTCGTTTCGTGAGCGAAGCTTATCGAGGTAAGGTTTTGAATAATTTGATTGAAGGCGATGGATCGATCAATACCTGGCCGGCCATCTTGTGAAAGTACTTAAATAGAATGAATCTGGGTCATAATTTACACGGGAGATGATTAATTGTCGTGTTTTTGCGAGGGTGGGTTGTTTTGTTTTGTAAGCTTACACATCACCATTAGCTTGGTTGTCATGTCTATGGTTGTTATTTTATGTTGTGTTTTAGGGATAAAAATACCACAAAAGTTTTCCTAGCTATTTTGTGCATATTTTGTTAGTAGCTTTTTTAAAAATTCTTAAATAATAAATTATATTACTACTAAAGTTTTTCTGCATGCAGGGAAAGATACTCTAGCCAGCCAGAGTATTTTGGTATTTGCAAATCTTTGTTATTGCTTCGCTTTCAAAACATAAGATTGACATAACCTTATGTCAATCCTATATTCAATAACATCAAATAAATCCAATACCTACATGTTTCGTAGCGATAATAAATTTGCAAATTTTACTTTGGCTAATCTTTTTTTCAGTCATTAATTCACTACAATTATGCTTTACACACAAAATTTCAAATCCACATACATACCAATATCTTTTAGCCAATATCATAAAAATAAATAAATACACAACTTTCATTTTTTATTGTTATTCAATTATCAAGTTAAGTCTAAAGAGAGAATTAAGTCAACTTCTAACGTGCACCTACATAGCTTCTGTGAAAAATAGATGTGTCATTAGCGTTTATCTTAAATATAGTTGTTCTATCTCATGGAGACCCTACTATGAATGTTGTTAGTCATAATGCACATCAGTGGCGAAGGGTTCATACAACCCGATTCCTATCTGCTTAGTTTTTTAAAACCCCACCCCACCGATCCACTATTAGAACCTAACATTTTTGTAGAACAGCTTACCTTCGCCATAATTTCACCCCTCGCCACTGATGCACATACACATTGGCGCTCCAAATTGAATCGTAATTTTAATGAAAGGCGGCTCAATTTGAAGTGAGCGGAGAAGTGTCGCGACCGCATAGCTGTGCCATCGCAACACTTCTCCGCTCACTTCAAATTGAGCCTTTTAATCATAATATTACCGTTCAATTTGGAGCGCAGTGCTGTGGCAGCACTGCTGCAGAGATCGGAATCATACCTTTAGTGTGCTTAATTCGAGAGTATGCAGACGTACACCAGGGTTGGAAAAAATAATGGTTTATTTTATTTTTTGCTTGAGCCTTCAAAATCCTCTTAAATAGTGCGTGAAACTACAACGAGCTATTGTTTTTTCTTATTTGACACTTTATTTGGAAGAAACGCAAGTTAAAATCAATAAAATAGTTAAAAAATGCCTGGTGGAAAATAAGAACGGATGATTTAGCAGCTTTTTTTAGAAAAATAACAGTACTAAACAATCATTCTAACACAAAGTTAATTTTAATATACATATTTGCATGACATGTGTCTATCCATCATCCAAAATTAAGATTTTTTATACAAATAGGTCATAAAAAGCAATCAATGATTTTTATTCAAAAAATCACTTGATTTAAATCAAAGTGATTTTATCATGCCAACCCCAATGCACACTAAAACATGTATGTGCACGCCTTACAACATTCATAGCAAAAAGGTGGTGAGATAGAACAACTATACTCCGAATCATTAAACATAACTTTAACATTGATCACAAACTTTTTCACTTAGTGTGAGTTGCACCAAAACGCTGTCAAAGCTATAGTTATCGTCAAATGATATGCTACCTATTTGTCACGGCAAACTTGTCAAAGGACATTATGCTGACTGGCAACCTCTTTTTTTTGGCTAACTTATGCTTAATCGGTACTTTAACAAGCTTGTTAAAGTTAGATAGTGCAACTGAGCCTTTGTGTGAGTTGCATCAAAACGCTGTCAAAGTTATAGTTATCGTCAAATGATATACTACCTATTTGTCACGTCAAACTTGTCAAAGGACATCATGCTGTCTGGCAACCTCTTTTTTTGGCTAACTTGTGCTTAACTGGTACTTTAACAAGCTTGTTATCGTTAAAGTTATAGTGCAACTGAGCCTTCGTGTGAGTTGCACCAAAACGTTGTCAAAGTTATAGTTATCGCCAAATGATAATGCCACCTATTTGTCACGTCAAACTTGTCAAAGGACATCATGCTGTCTGGCAACCTCTTTTTTTGGCTAACTTGTGCTTAACTGGTACTTTAACAAGCTTGTTATGGTTTAAGTTAGATGGTGCAACTGAGCCTTACACATCCATTGCTGCACAATACAAAATTACTTTGACAATTATCTTAGTAAGCCAACAATGGATTTACACAGCTTATTCTATTGTGATAATAGACATTGAGTTACATATAAGGCAAATGGTATTGGTGTGCATGTAGTTATGTGTTTTCATTGTGCTTTATATATTTATGCATCATATTCTTAAGATTATGAGATAATAAGCTTGATCAAGAATTTCCTAGTAATGCTTCATATGGCACCGACCGACAATAATTAAAAATGAAAATATTAAAATTCAAATGAATATTTTTATCTGGGTACAAATTACTAACTCTTTCCAAATTCCACTTTAAATATAAAGAAACAAAGAAGAGAATACTTTGTACACTACTAAGCTCCAAGTTTGTAAGCAGGGCGTTATTTTGAGGTGCCGTTTTTGAGAATGCCCGGAAATCTAGGGTATTCTTGATCGAATACACGTTACGTATATTATATTAGTTATGTATTTGTAAAGGGTATTTGACAAAATAGTCTTAAAGAATATTAAGCAACAGCTGATTTAATAACTACAGGGTTATTTGTAAAACACCACCAACTTCACAGCAGAGATTGATAACGTTATTTTAAAATGTAACGTTATTTCTTACTTTTTTTACCGTTACATGAATTGGGGTTCACTATTTTGCCCCAGTTGGGGCTCGATTTATCTGCTTTAATTTGAAACCCGGCAGACTTATCGAAGTACGATGCTTTAGCCGGTACGGCCTCTGTTCTTACAATATTCTACACCAGTGGTTGCCAATTAGTTTTTTCTACGTACTCCTTTAAAGAAACACCTCAAACTCGCTTGCGTACCATATTATCTTACTGGAGTCGGAGATGGCTCAAACACTGTTCTAGCCTGTTTTGGCCACTAATCATCAATACTTTATCTACCACCACACCCTCATCGAGTTTCTCCGCTTGCAGAATGTCATCCAGACGGAACGGTTCCGTGTCCAGGGCGGCTGAAACGGCCTCCAAGAACCGCCTCCATATGGACCGGAATCCGCAGCATTCCAGGATCACTGGTAAAATATCGTAGTTTTAGGGAACATCTATTTGATATTTATTTATAAAACTTTTAGGTTTTTAGAATAAACAATGAGGATCAATGAGGTTTTTAGTTAAATAATATGTAGAGTTTCAGTCCCATCAAAATAAATTATTTCAGTGAAAGAATTATTGAAATTGGACCAAAAATGACGAAGATAGAGCGATTTTCGTGTCGCATTCTCTAAAACGCTCCCCAATTCACGATTGGCAGATGACGTCATCAGCCACGTGCGCCGCTCAGCGGCGCGGCAGGTGTTTGTTCGGGCGATCGTGGCAAGTGACAGTGTACAATTCATATGACATACATATATTATTATTCACAGACCCATCTAACCCGGCCGGGCGTCGCAAGGAAATAGACAATGTGATGAAGCGCGCCCGCCAGGCGTCGCCGGGCAGCTGGGACAGGAAGTTGCTCGAGGTGGAAGAGAAAGACCCCAACAGGTGATTATACCGGGTGGAACGAGACCCTCAACGAAGCCGAGGTCTACGTATTCTGCCCATCGTCAGGACCATTTCTGTTTAAAATTATTGCTGGGAATCGATTTAAATTTTTGGTGTAAAAAAGCATCGCATAATGTATGCGATGTAACGCGTCGACCTCCGTGGTCGAGTGGTTTGTACGCCGGTTTTCAAGGCGTCACCATCTCTTGAGGTCCCGGGTTCGATCCCCGGCTGGGTCAATGTAGAAAATGAACTTTTCTATATTGTCTCAGGTCTGGGTGTTTGTGATACCACCGTTGTCTCTGATTTCCATAACACAAGTGCTTTAGCTACTTACTTTGGGATCGGAGCAATGTATGTGATGTTGTCAAATATTTATATTTATTATTTAACGCGTACAACAGACCGCGCCTGCGAGTGTATGCTACACAGCTGCGTGCGGCCGAGTTGAAAGGCAGCGTTTATGTGCGTGCTCATGAAATACATTGAGTGAAGACGTTTTGAAGCCATTGTTTGTTACGAAATACTTAAAATTTGGATAATGTGGACAAACATTAAAAAATAACTAATAAAAAAAGATTACTTACATCAAAAAATTGAATTATTTTTTTTACTCTGACCTTCAATAACTTCGTGGCTATTGATTGCCCCGGTATAGTCTAAAACACAAAATGATCCTGATGATGGGCGGAATGCGTGGACTTCGGCTTCGTTGAGGGTCTTGTTACACCCGTAAGTATAGTCCATTCCAGGGACCGGTTTTTTTGTTTAACCCAATTGATAGGAAAACCCTATTAAAAAACTTACCAAATGATAGGGTTAGTCGACGTTATGCTTACCGTATTGATAGGGTTTTTGAAAACAAGTCTAAGTCAAAGTCAAAGTTGTTTATTTGCTATAAATGCGGTAACAAGGTTGATACATACATAGAATTTAGAATCACGCACTTAGCTGTATGGACAACATGCAAACATTTTTCTTTAAGTAGCAACATTCATTATCGATTTCCAATATTATATTAGAATTAATTAATTAATTAAATAGATATTTGTTATACAATGTCAAAGAATAATAATAATAATATTGGTTATGTCAAATTAGATTAAAATTTTATTTTCCAGATATTCTTTAATTGTATAGTAACACCTGTCAATAAGCAATGAGCGCAATCTTAGTTTAAACATATTAAACGACAGCAACTTCAAGTCTTCAGGCAGGTGATTAAATATTTTAACACTCATTGCGTAGCAGTTTCTGCCACAAATGAATGTTCTGCTGTCGGGTAGCAGTAGACGATTTGGATATCTACTATTAAAATTACAGTGATCACTACGTTTTTTGAAAAGCTCAGGATTCTTTTTGACAAAAATACAGGTTTCATATATATAGATTGAAGGCAAAGTAAGCAGTTTTAGTTCTTTAAAATAAGGTCTACAGCTTATCCAAGACTTAATATCACAGATCGCACGAATACATTGCTTTTGAGCAATGAATGCTTTATTAATATCAGTAGAATTCCCCCATAACAAAATACAATATCTCAGATCTATGAAATACCCAATCAAAAACCCCTTTAACGGTAAGAGGTTCCGGTCCTTGGTCCATTTCAGGAGTTAGCGTTGCCATCCGTCTGGATAAAGCCGGACAGTGTTAAGCCTCGTATCCATTTGAGCAGTCTCTTTTTGAGGCAGACTGAGGCTGCTCACCTTGAGGGTCGAGGCACGTTGCGGATCGAAGTGAGGCGACGTGATCACGATCCACCAGTTTAGAGCAAAAACTCGTCTCCACTGAACGCACGGCTCAGACTGTGGCGCCTTTAAGCTCGAGCAGAATCCGACAAAACCTGGAGCCCAATCGCTGTAATTCTGAACGATAAAACCAAAAAAGTTACGTTGTCATTTAGGTTATATTTACCTAAAAATCTTTGGTATAGCTTCATAATTTTTACTTAAATTGTCCCAGATTGTAATCCTAGACTCCTTAGGCAGAGTAGAGTATTCAACAATTTTAACAAAACTAAAGCGAGTATTTTTCTGTAAACGAAACTGAAACGGTAACGATTTAGCTTTGGTTTTATCGCTGAAAATTAGCGCGATTAGGCCTAGCCCAGCCTGCCTAGCATGACCGATTTATATCGCGTGATATAGCATTTTATCACATTTAACTGTCGAAAAGACAAAGGAGTTTGACAGTTGAGTGTCGATAAAATGCTATATCATGCGATATAAATCGTTCATGCTAGGCAGGCTGGCTCGGCGGCGGCGAGTCGTGCCTCAGTTGAGGCAGCGTCTCCATTTGAGCAGCGAGGCGGCTGCTCGATCCAAGGCTGCCACAATAGGGATGTTTACTATTTTTTTTATTTTATGTTACATAAATTACCTCTCAAAAAAAGAAACATTGGTAAAAGAATTAATTCGCTAGCATGAAAACTGCCCGAGATATCACAGTGTGAAATGCACACAAATGGACTCGATCAAAAACGCTCCATACTAATGGCTTGCACGTTATGACGTCACGCCGTGCTAGTTTGTATGCAACGCGTAGGAAATTTGTTCGGCAGCTATATTAAATATTGTGTTTATCAAAATAGTTTCTTAGACAAATTTGCTATACATTTTACGGACTAATTAAAGGTATTATTTATTTTAATAAATTTTATACTTTTTAAATGGACTTGTCCACCCAACTTTGAAGGGTCATAAAACAAATAATATGCAATATATAAAACCAAGAGGTATACAAGCTACTCTAAAAGTTTAATATGTTTACGATTTTTATTAGTATTTCGTTATTTTATTCATTAGTCAACATCCCTATTGGAGATCGGGCTTTAGGCTTTTTTTGACCTCGTCTGGCCAAATTTGATTGCGTCCAGTCCACCCTGCTTTTGTTAGGCTTTTATAGAATACGAATAATTTAAACTTTTCTTTATTCTAAATCAAATAAAATAAGTTTTTTGAGGATCTACCATGATTATTTTAAGAATTAGACTAAAAAAACATCAAAATACAAAATAATGTCAATTGTAATTTTTTCTATAGACAAACGTCAGAGCGTTTTCCAACCACCGATTTTGATGGTTAAAAAGTTGCAACGCTCTGACGTTTGGAACGGGACGGTTGTGCCAACCGAACGTCACGCTCAAATGTTTGGAACGTCGTTAGAGCGTTTGGTTGTGGTTAGGTTGCAGTAGGTTTGGAACGCGCCTCAGTTATAGTTTTTTAGAGTCCGGCCTTGGTATTCAAAAGTCTATTAATAAGTACGTGTTTTGATTTGATATTTTTGTCAAAAATCCCTTTTTTTTCTTAGCGTCCGGCCTTGGGTTCCCAAAAGTCTGGTTTCTTTGAACAGGTGAGTCCGGCTTTTATATTTTAGAGATGGCAATGCTAGCAGGTGTAGTGTAGGCACCTTACAGGACGTTGCCAAACCCTAAACACTTGACAGATGTGTTAAGAGCAGGGAATGATAACGTTATTTTTAACCGACTTCCAAAAAAGGAGGAGGTTCTATGTTCGTCTGTATATTTTTTTTTTGTGTATGTCCACCGATTACTCGAAGACGGCTGGACCGATTGAAATGATTCAAACGTTATTACATTAGGTACACTCCCAAGTTGGTCCCATTTTTAAAATTTGGAAATCGGTTCAGTACTTTTCAAGTTATTTTGAAAAAAAAGCACGAAAATAGTATGATTTTGTGTGAATTACCTCGATGATTGGTCGTATTACTTCTTCGTTTATGAACTGAATCAGATAATTATTTTTTTGTTGGAAGAGGGATATCTTAAGTGTAGTTTTTTAACCGACTTAAAAAAGGAGGTTCTCAGTTTGACCCGTATTTAAGTATGTTTCTCCGCGACTATGTTACGTTTGGCTGAGCCGATTTTTCAAAATATATAATATACCTTACCTACAAGGTACCTACACTAAAAATAAAAAAATAAAAAATTGTTTAAAAAAAAAAACAAAAAACCGACTTCAAAAAACCTACCTCTAAAAAGCAAGAAATAATATTCGAAATAATAAAAATGCGTCTATTGAAGTCGGGTGGGGCTTTTAGAATAAAAAAAAGGAATCTGTAATCCAGCCCCACCCGACTTCAATAGACGTATTTTTATTATTTCGAATATTATTTCTTGCTTTTTAGAGGTAGGTTTTTTTAAGTCGGTTTTTTGTTTTTTTAAAATGTAACGTTATTTCTTAATTTTTGTACGGTTAATTTTAACATTAACGTTATGTCAATAAATAACGTTACTTTAGATAACGTTACATTGAAATTAACGTTATTTCAGTAAATAACGTTAATTTTAACGTTATTTCAGTGAATAACGTTAATTTTAACGTTATTTATTACTTTTTGTTACTGTTACTTTAATATTAACGTTATTCCAATTAATAACGTTATTTTTTTACCGGTACAATATTTTTAACGTTATTTTTACCGCTAAATTTACCAATAAAATGTTTTAACGGTATTTTTAACGTTATTTTTTGTATCGTTATTTTTTTAATGGTATTTCAATCCCTGGCAAAAGCCAAATCAAATCATAGCCAGCCTCTCATACTATATACAGGCTGATTTTTCAATCCTCAGATAACAGATATCAGTTAAATATTAACCAAATCTAATAAAAGTCATTAAAAAATGCGACAGACAAATGAATGACAAGCATTTTCAATTTGGCAGTATAATACGCTATCAAACGGATAAAGCTCTATCTAGGCATTGAAGAGCCCTAAGAGCTTCTTCTTCATCTGGTTCAAGCCCATTTCGTTAAGTTAATTTGAAATTGCGTGTTTGTCGGTAGATGGCGCCACACGGGCTACAAACAGTTGTACCTGGACGGCGCAGGATCTGTGTCCCCGCGGCGGTCGCGCTCGCCGCGGGCCAGGAGGTCGAGGTTAGTTGTGTCAATGGTGTCAACTGTCAACATAACATTAAGTAATCGCAAAAGACTTTGTAGTACGAGTATTAATGACATTTAAAGTTCTTGGTCGTTCCGAACCGAACCTTAAAATGTATGTTACATCCATGCATTGCGGTCTTCGATCAAGAATATCCTAGATAACGCTTCACGAACTAAAACAGTACGCAAAAATGGCACCTAAAATAGCGTCCCACTTACAAACTTGGTGCTTATTTTGTACATAATAACCTCTTATTTTGTACAAACCACAAATTTTATATTACTTATTTTGTACAATATAAGCTTATTTGGTACGAAAACACAATAAAAGCTAATCTCATCACAAATGTTGTGATGAGATTAGCTTTTATTTTACCTTAAAGATTACTTTAATTTTGTATATCTGGTTTATACCCACATAATGTAATACTTAGAACTTCTCACTGCTTCAATTCAGCAATAATTTAACAGCCGGCATATTGTTTATTATACGCCCCTCTCAAACTGGTTCCACATAACACCAGCGTCATTGCATTAACATGCTGTGGCATTTTGCTGAGTGGAGGCCTTTACGGTTGCATAGCAATAAGATTTAAAATGTATTTTTATAAATGTGTATGTATATGCTCCGAATAAATATTTTTTCTTTCTTTCTTCTTTCCATTTTTGAGATTCTGACCGAACATCTAGGGTATTCTTGATCGAAGATTGCGGTCTTTTAATTGCTATTCGTCGTAGATCTCCAATCGGCCGGCGATCCCGCACGCCAGTGAACCGTTCCCGCACGCCGGTGCCGATCCGGTCCCGCACGCCGGCGGCGCGGACGCCGGTCCGGCGGTCGCCGCGCCGGTCCGGCTCGCGGACACGGCCCAGGAGGAGCCCGAGGAGGTCGCCTGTTAGGTGAGTGTTCATTGTAGAGATCTTCTTTTCAGCTCCTTAATACACCTTAATTCCTTAAAGCCTACTAATCTATAGCCTCCCGATCTTAACAATAGCCTACCCATCTTTTCCTCATATTATTATAGTGTCCTAATTTCCCATATCCAACTTATCTTTCCTATTGCCCTCCAATCTTTCCTATGAACTTCCAATATTTACTATGACCCTCCAATCTTTACTATAACCTTTCAATCTCTAGTATGACTCCAATATTTACCATGATTTTCTAATCTTTACTATGTACTTTCAATCTTTACTATAACCTTTCAATCTTTACTATGACTCCAATATTTACCATGACCTTCCAATCTTTACTATGACCTTCCAATCTTTACTAAGACTCAATCTTAACTATGACTCCAATATTTACCATGACCTTCCAATCTTTACTATGACCTTCCAATCTTTACTAAGACTCAATCTTAACTATGACTCCAATCTTTACTATGACCATAGATATTTTTTACTAGGACCTTCCAATCTTTACTATGGTGCTCCAATATTTACTTTGACCCTCCAATCTATGACTCTCCAATCTTTACCATTATGACCCTCCAATATTTGCTCTGTAGTTATTAGTACAAACTGCACGATAGCTTTAGACTTTACACACACAGTTGCGCGTGTACAAAAACGTCATCTGACGTCATCTGTTTATAATGGCGCGGTTGTATGGAGTGTCCTGGGGGTGCTGATAGCATTGTAAATAGAATAGAATAATTTTTATTTGCTAGGAACATGGTCACAATAAGTTGTTATCATAATGTGGCCAACATGTTTCGCTGAACATATACAGCATGCAAAATTATAAAAAAAATAAGAATAATTAATATTTTTAAATTTGAGATTTTTGCATTCACAATGTTATTTTTATACAATACTAAATAATATACTAGAAAAAATACGACTCGCACCAGATCAATACTCAGACGGGAAGACGACGATGTCACTAGTGACTCGGTAGCTCAGCGGTCAGAGCATTTTTTTTATTTTATTTTATAAAAATACATGCAGGCTTACAGACTAGGTAATCCAAAACACCAGCAAGTTATACATACAACATGACAGTATCATACTGAAGCAAAGTAAAAATAAACAACACAAGTACAAAAGACATTTTGACAATTATAACAAACACAAGAACAGTATATAAAGTTTTTTAACATGGTCGGGACAAATATAAAACAAATTTATTAATGAGACAAGCAAGGCTATCAGTGAATACATCAGCATCTTTAATATTCTTCAAGAACGAGTTAATCAGACTGATTGCGCGCGCTGTGGGACAGTTATTAGCATAACATGTACGCAGTCTCAGGGAAACGAACAATTGGTGCTGCCGCCGACCTGCACCACGCATGTAGTTTTGTGGAACATAAAACCCCAAACGTTCCAGAGTCGCCGGATTGTCAATTTTGTTCCGCAGAAGTAAGCAGTAATGAACAAAGAGGTGCAACTTCCTTCTGAGTTGCAGAAGGAAGAAGATTGGACCGGATATCCAAAGGTCGCGGGTTCGATTTCCGTCTGAGTATTGATCTGGTGCGAGTCGTATTTTTTCTAGTATATTATTTAGTATTGAATAATTAATATATAAAGAATAAATTATTAATACAATGTCGTCATAAATGACCGAAGGCAAAGGCTTAAGCAAGAAAATATAGAGACAACCATGATTTCTGTAATAAATATTTTGTTATTTTAATGATTATGGTAATAAATACGAGTTTTAAATATTTTCCTTTTTTTATGCGAATTAATGCGAAATTTAATTTTTTTAGTTGCGAAATATACGTAACCCTACTTATCACACAAATGAAAAACATGTTGACACAGTATTTTCTTTGTTGTCGCACACAGACGCAGCCCTATCCCGCCGGCCCGCCGGCGGACCCGCAGCCCGCGCCCCCGCGTGCGCCCCCCGCCGCGCCCCCCGCGACCCCCCTCGCCTCCAGACCCGAGAAAGGTAACTAATTTCTTATTTTTTTTATTATTTATTTATGAACCACAAACAAGTTTACAATGCAGCTTAATGTAACAGTGATGATATATAATTTTATAAACAGTAGGTACTTATTGTAAACGGTGCTGGTTACATGTTAAATATAAAATTTAATAATGAAATGCGAGACTCAAATAAGTAACTAAAACTAGGTCAGTGTTTTTACAAAAGAATTTTAAACACTGTTTAACTAAACACGTGTTTAAATGTGATGCTGTCACTTTTTTGACAGTATTGTTTGACAGAGACGATTTTTTTTCCTTTGGCGGCCTAGCGCCCTCTTAAGACGGCCATTTCTTTAGTATGGGATGAGGTATCTGTACTATATTATGACACCACCACGCGGGCCCAATGCGGATTGGTGGGTGTTAACGACTGCAAATGCAGCCGGGACCAACGGTTAAACGTGCCTTTCGAAGCACGGAGGAGCTCGAGATAATACATTTTTGGTCACCCATCCCATGACCGACCCGTGCGAACGTTGCTTAACTTCCGCAATCGCTGGGCCAGGCGCTAAACCACTGCGCCACCGACCTCCTCATAATGTTTGTCTTTATGATTACACATAATTTATTTATATTAACATTTTATTGTCATTATATTTATTATTATTATATGTATGTATGATTTATGTAGGTACATATGTATTTAATTATGTTTTTATTAGGATTTAGTATATACTTTATGTATAATTTTGTATTTTTTTATTCAGGTTTTTTTTAATAAGTTTTGTTTATTGCCGCCACGATTTTTCTCCTTAACAACTTACCGGTTGACTGGTAGAGAATGCCCTTGGGCATTAAGTCCGCCATTTGCTGTTTTATTTTAAACAATAAAGATTTAATAAATAAATAAAATAAATAATTTGTTCCAGTCTTCGGGCTCCGGATCGTCTGCGAGCAGTTGCTCGGACGAGTCGTGCTCGGTGTGCTCGGCCAAGAACAAGAAGGCCAAAGCACCCGTTCCACCTCCACCCAAGGTGGTCAAACCAAGGTAATTTGTTTATTTTCCAATAAGTGAGTACAATGTTTTCACAAAAATAACATCTGCCAAACTGCTCAGCAGTTGTTGGCAATGGTTATTTTATTTTAGTTTATTTGGGAAACAAACAATTTCACAGTACATTTAGTTTTACCAAATATTATAAAACAGCGATCAGCAAAGTTTCCTCTGATAATAACCTTAATTATCGCCTTAATTTAATCTTGCAATCTAATTATGTACCAAAAACTTTAGGAAAACATAGTTTGCGGGGCGGGGGGGGTCATTTTATTAAATAGTAAAATTGTAGTCACTAAAAAAACATACGACAAGCTAAAGAGATTATCTAGTAGCTACAAGTATTAAATTGCGTATAAACCTCACAGATGAATGTAAAAAAAAATCAGAATATCATCAAAAGCGCTTGTCGTGGACCATATTTTTGGGCGTAAATAATAGCGGAAACGTATTGAATTCTACATCAAAATACACTTTAACGTACTGAGCAGTTGCTCCAATAACTTATGTTCAAGAAAGATTATTGTGCTAAAGATTGTGATGAAATAACAACGAAAAAGTGCAGAAGTGAGGTTATTTTCCGTACTCTTTACACGAAAAGAGTATGGAACATATTTCTAAATTGTGGATGGCTAATCTGACACAATCTACCACAAATTCTTGCACACACAAACATGCACACACACTCACATGCACACACACTCACACACATGCACACACACTCACACACATAGTGTAATATTAATTAGTTATTTATAAGTTTTCTATCTCAGTCTAGTGTCTTAGTTTGTTATATCTAAGGAAGGAAGAGCGGTGTTCCATAAACACAGGCTTTCAGCTTAAATGGGGACACCAACTTATTTCTAAAATTATTGTAATGGTTTAAAAGAAAAATAAACTTATTTTATTTATTTATTTATTATTTAAAGAAAAAGACAGACAAATGTTTCCGCATAACGGAGCCTTAATAAGCTTTATTCAGCATCACTGAAAGTATTTATTTTTTCCGAAAATTCGACGAAAATTAGTTTTACTTAAATTACGAGAAAATTTACGAAAAAATATCTTAACTGTAAAAATACAGAAGTTTTCCAAAAAGTAAAAAATAATACTGTAGTAAAGTCGGAATTTGCAGGATGAACGGGATGAACAGCGTCACCGCTGATTAAGAAGACGATGTTGAACCGATAGTGGTTTATTAGGTGCTGATGCAGATAATTACAAACACAAGAGACGAACCCAGCAAGGTTCCCCGAGCGAGGAAGCCAAGCTTAGTGTCGTCATAATGTGAGGCGACCGAGAAAGTTCCAAAAAGCTTGGAAGCAACCTCAGTGCTGCCTGATCGTTGATTCGATTCGATACGATACAGTTGCAAACACAAGTACAGTCCTTATACTATTGGGAAATCGAAACGCTACCGCGAGTCAGGAGGCTACAGCGCCATCTAGTACACTGCGGTGGAACTAACATAATTTGGGTGCCGATTTGGTCTGTTACAATACTAGTTTTCATAAATTTTTTTTTTTGAAAATGATGATAACCCGCCAGGGGCTACGAAGATATTAAAAGTTTTTTTTATGAATAAGGCGTTAAGGCGAGGCCAGTTCACGATCTGATGAAAAGTCTGATTTTTGAACTTCCAATGTGAAGAACTGATGTAAAATTCTACTTCACAAAAATTACTGTAGACTGAAAAAGAAACAAAGAAGCAAATTAACCGAACAGAATATTGAAAAATGGCATGGTAACTCTGTAAAAAAATCCTGATTAACACCATAAAAACTTATAAAAATAAATTTCAAATCGTCAGATTTCGTAATTTTCAACGACAGTGATATGATTTTTTTTGCAAAAAGGATAGCTTTTTTATCGATCTAACACAATAACCGAGTACATTTTTAATAAATGATCCAGTATTTCAGAAATCAATAAAAATGTACTAAAATTCCTCAAATTTCTGGCGAAGCGTCAATTAAAGTTATGCGATATTCAACCTTATTCTAAAGACATAGTGGAAGAGTAAATTTCGTGAACTGGCCTCGCCTTAAGTATACAATGTCAGTTAAGGCCAGTATATTCGAAATTATCGAAATTGGCCTATTTTTGATTCAACAATAAACAATCAAATATTCTTTATTTCGAGCAGATAAAAATATATGTTGAAGTTTCATAAACGATCTTGATTATTTTACGGTTAAAATACGATATTCGTATCTTCACTTGACTATAAAAATATGCAGACAAAGAAAATTTTCATTAATTTTATATTTTTTGGATAATACTTGAAGTTTATTAATGCCTTATTCACGAATAATATATAGAAAAATAGGTTACGACATATAGAAGAATATTCAACGGTTACTTTTTCAAAAAGTGACTTTATGGTCAAAATAACAACAAAAACATTGAAAAAATGAATAAGTGGGGTTATTTTCATTACTGAGTACATACATACATAGACAGAGTTTTGGGAATATACTGGCCTTAAGGCGAAGCAGTTCACGAAATTTACTCTTTCACTATATCTTTAAAATAAGGTTGAATATTGCATAGCTTTAATTGACGCTCCGCCAGGAGTTTGACGAAATTTAGTACATTTTTATTGATTTCTGAAATACTGCATTATTTATTAAAAATGTCCTCGGTTATTGTGTTAGATCGATAAAAAAGCTATCCTTTTTGCATAAAAAATCATATCACTGTCGTTGAAAATTACGAAATCTGACGATTGGAAATATATTTCAGGATTTTTATGCCATTATTCAATATTCTATTCGGTTATTGTGTATCTTTGTTTCTTTTCAGTTTACAGTAATTTTTGTGAAGTAGAATTCTACGTCAGTTCTTCACATTGGAAGTTCAAAAATCAATCTTTTCATCAGATCGTGAACTGGCCTCGCAAAACCTCTCGTGGAGTTGATCTGTGGCCCTACCATGAGTGGATGCAAGCTGATTACGTTATCGAAACTGTCGGATATACTGCTCACAGTCAGTGCAGGAGTGAAAGAGACAACGATAATTTACGGTAACGTGAACAGTTTGCATCAACTCATGGTAGGGCCACAGACCAACAAACTGAACAACTTTAATTATGGGATCAACCTTGAAATCGCGAAAAAAAATCTGCTGTTGCATACATTTCGATGGAATAGGATTGTACTTTTGTATGGAACAGCTCATTTTTTTTTGTGATTTCGAGGTTGGTCCCATAATGAAAGTTGTTCAGTTTGATGGTGTGATCAACCCAGGGATTGAAATACCGTTAAAAAAAATAACGCTAAAAACACCGTCGAAACATTTTATCGGTAAATTTACCGGTAAAAATAACTTTTAAATTTGAGGTTTTTGCATTCACAATGCTATTTTTATACAATACTAAATAATAAACTAGAAAAAATACGACGTAAAAATAACGTTAAAATAGGCTTGTTTCCATTAAGAATAAATATAATGGATAGGGGTTTATAATGATTAATTATATTATGGAGAAAATAACAAACAATTTTAATTATTAAAAGCGTTAAAGATTAATAATATTTTTAAAAAATAAATTTCGTAAAATGAAACCTTTAGTCACGTGACAGTGAACACCAATCAGAAAGCGTTACGTCACGCCGTGCGAAACTCCAATCTTGTCTTTGACGTTTCGAGTATCACTACCGGAGGCGCGTTCCAAACCTACACTCCGAGTGCAACCTAACCACAACCGAACGCAAGTTGTAGCCACTTTTTCCGTATTTCTCCATTGTTTGGAACATATATAAATAACTGGTTTGGCGTTTTTATAGTCGTGCTATCACACTGGGGCACTATACAGTACTTATAATATGAGAAATTAATTTTTAAACGATAAAAACTAGCTATAACGTACGAAGACACGATCGCTCTTTGGTTTGTTTTGCACGGCGTGACGTCATTCAAGACGCCATGACAGTCTTGTGCGTTTTGGAACCAAATTAAAATTGGTTTTATAAAACGCGAAATTTATAATGTAAACGCTCGATTAAAAATAAATAAACCTTTTTTTTCGATAAAATGCCTAATAAGCTAAAATATTAAGCAGTTATTGAAATTTTGTCAACTAGCGTATTATTGTACCGGTAAAATTACCTTATATAATAAAGTAACGTTATTAATTGGAATAACGTTAATTTTAAAGTAACGGTAACAAAAAGTAAGAAATAACGTTAAAGTTAACGTTATTTATGTACGTTTATATAATAATAATAAATATAATGACAATAAAATGTTAATATAAATAAATTATGTGTAATCATAAAGACAAACATTATGAGGAGCTCGGTGGCGCAGTGGTTTAGCGCCTGGCCCAGCGATTGCGGAAGTTAAGCAACGTTCGCATGGGTCGGTCATGGGATGGGTGACCAAAAATTTATTATCTCGAGCTCCTCCGTGCTTCGGAAGGCACGTTAAGCCGTTGGTCCCGGCTGCATTTTGTGGTCGTTAACACCCACCAATCCGCATTGGGCCCGCGTGGTGGGTTATGGCCCATCCTCCTTACCACCCATAAGGAAGGCCTGTGCCCCAGCAGTGGGGACATCAAAAATGGCTGATGGACATGTACGTTACGTTACGGTAATTTCAATGTAACGTTATCCAAAGTAACGTTATTTATTGACATAACGTTAATGTTAAGTAACGGTAAAAAAAGTAAGAATCAACAATACATTTTAGAATAACGTTATCAACCCCACGAGAGGTTTTGTATTAACTAAAAATAATCTTGTATATTTTTGTCGTAGGCCCCCCGCGGGCTCCCCGCCCCCCCGCGGGCCCCCCCGCCCCGCTCGCGCGGTGCAGCCCACCAAGGAACTGCTGAAGGCGAGGGAGGCTAGCAAAAGGACCCGGGAGGAAAAGGTTGGTGGGAGGAAATGTTGTAATGTTTATTGTTATGTCTGTTTATCATTCATTACTTGTCCTACTTATCATTCATTATTTGACGACCTCCGTGGTCGAGTGGTTTGCACGCCGGTTTTCAAGGCGTCACCATCTCTTGAGGTCCCGGGTTCGATCAATCGGTTCGGTCAATGTAGAAAATTAACTTTTCAATATTGTCTCAGGTCTGGGTGTTTGTGATACCACCGTTGTCTCTGATTTCCATAACACAAGTGCTTTAGCTACTTACCTTGGAGTCAGAGCAACGTATGTGATGTTGTCAAATATTTATTTATTTATTATTTTATTTATTTATTTACTTAGGGCAGATTGTTCAATGCCTAGATAGAGCTTTATCCGTTTGATAGCGTATTATACTGCGATTTTTTTATTTTATTTATTTATCACAAGGTGTGTTACAGATATTAACATATATATATAGTAGGGATGATGACTAATGAATAAAATAACGAAATACTAATAAAAATCGTAAACATATTAAACTTTCAGAGTAGCTTGTATACCTCTTGGTTTTATATATTGCATATTATTTGTTTTATGACCCTTCAAAGTTGGGTGGACAAGTCCATTTAAAAAGTATAAAATTTATTAAAATAAATGATACTTTTAATTAGTCCGTAAAATTTATAGCAAATTTGTCTAAGAAACTATTTTGATAAACACAATATATTTAATATAGCTGCCAAACAAATTTCCTACGCGTTGCATACAAACTACTTATTCGTGACGTCATAACTAGGAAGCCATTAGTATGGAGCGTTCTTGGGCGAGTCCATTTGTGTGCATTTCACACTGTGATATCTCGGGCAGTTTTCATGCTAGCGAATTAATTCTTTTACCAATGTTTCTTTTTTTGAGAGGTGATTTATGTAACATAAAATAAAAAAAATATTCGTCATGCCTATTTCCTGCCAAACTGTGTATACAGTTTGTTGGCGGGATGTGAGCTCTTTAACAATTTATCACATACACCTACCTCACAAAACATGCAAGTTACTTTGAGATACTCATTTAAATAAGGATTAATTTACAACATAAATAAAGTTATTTTGTTATTTCGTCCAAAAGAGAATTTTTGAATCTAGTTTTTAACACATTTTTACTCAAAGCTGGAATCTGTCTTAATAGATTGTACTTATTAAATATTGGCCGCGTTCCCTTTTGTGCCAACAGCGATAATATCACTGATATCGCGCTCACACTTCGTTCCGATTTGTTGTGAGCGCGCCAACGATAGCGGTATTTACGTCACGGATGACGTCACTATCGCCGCCATTTTGCGATCACGGTGATATCGTTCTCGAGCGTTAGCACTGTGAGCGGTCTGTCATATTTGACGTTTTGAGTTGTTTTGCATTGACCTATGGTTTTGTTTATCTTATAGTTTATTATTTATTGGATTCTATAACCCGAAGTAGAACAGCAATAATACAAGATGATAGTGCTTATTAAAGACGAAACTACTGGTAGAGATATTTCTCTAAATTTAAGCACGGAACAGTCTGAAAGAGCGCAACAAGGTACCTAAGTTTATTTACAACTAACAAATACAACTTTTCAAGTCCTTTCACACTTCTGATTCGTTATTTACTTTGTTTTGACGTTACAAAACGACAAAACAAAGCTCGGCGCGCGATGCGTGCGATAATAGCCGTTCCGAATTGAAATCGCGTCAACAGTGCTGTCAGCGCGATAATCAAAACGGAACAGCTTTTAGCGCTCACAGCGCCAACAGTACTATTGACTCAAAAGGGAACGCGGCCATTGAAAATTGAAAATGCTTGTCATTCATTTGTCTGTCACATTTTTGAATGACTTTTATTAGATTCGGTTAATACACACATCAACTTTGTCTAGGTATACAGGTGTTATTTTCATACAAACGAGGTAACTTTGAAGCCTTGGTTTTCTGCCAGGGATGTACCGTGCTGTGATCTGATGATGGCCATCCAGGGAGTGAATGGAGGAGATTCAGATCGCTATACACACCCAACTGATCTGCTAGGTGATTGCGTAAAGTCAATCGTATTATTTGACAGTTCATATTGTATCATAATATAATGTCATCCTATACAAATTGCAGCCGATGGAATACGATATGAACTGTCAAATGAATACGATTACCTTACGCAATTCCACCCCTGATCAGCATTCTAAAAGATTAATGGACATGTTTTAAAAAACCGCGAAAATAGCATGTAAATCCTGAAACTGAGAACTCTGACCCATCAATCTTTTAGAATGCTGATCAGATCAGTTGGGTGTGTATAGCGATCTGAATCTCCTCCATTCACTCCCTGGATGGCCATCATCAGATCACAGCACGGTACATCCCTGGCAGGAAACCTAGGCTTCAAAGTTAAAATAAGATAAGAAAATGCTTTATTTCAACACCACAGTAACATGTAACATAGAAATAACAATAAAACATAGTGTCAAAACATGGCAGTCTTATCGCTAAGAGCGATCTCTTCCAGACAACCTACGGTATGGTGAGATTGACAGAAGAGGAATACAAAATGGCATGAGATGTAATTATTCTAAATTCCTAAATATTATTTAACTAAACTTAAAGTTACCTCGTTTGAATGAAAATAACACCTGTATCCCTAGACAAAGTTGATGAGTATATTTAAGCTGACTGATATCTGTTATCAGCGAGGGTATTACAACCTCTTAAAACTTGCCAGGTTTATGAATTGCTATAGTTACATCTCTTTCTCGCTGTATAGCAAATAAAAGAGATAGATTGACAGCCAGTCAGAAAACTGCCAGGAAATAAGAGGTCATAATACGGTTCCTGAGGATTGAAAAACCAACCCTTAGTAAACAATTACCCAACTCTTTATTGAAATAATCCTTACTATCCTTACTTATAACCTTTTGTTTGTTACGCCTTCACGTCTTAACTACTGAACCGAACATCGTGAAATTTTGTATACACATTCTCAGGGGTACAGAGAAGGACATATATGGAACCATTCATCACTACATATTATAAAACAAAGTCCCTCGCCGCGTCTGTCTGTCTGTTCGCGATAAACTCAAAAACTGCTGAACGGATTTTCATGCGGTTTTCACTAAATGATGATGTTGGCCACTGCACCACTCAGGTCGTCAATGATTAATGACAATTTTGATGAATTTTAGTAATTCATAATTTTCTTATTATTTTACCAAGAATCCCTTACATTCAAGTTAATGTAATTAACCAGTAATATAATATTGAGTATCTCTTATATTATCTTCGATCAAGAACATCCTAGATAACGCTTCACGAACTAAAACTGCATGCATAAATGGCACCTTAAATAGCGTCCCACTTACAAACTTGGCGCTTATTTTGTACAAACTCACATCTTTTATCACTTACTTTGTGAAAAATAAGCGCCCAGTTTGTAAGAGGGACGCTATTTGAGGTGCCATTTTCGAGACTCTGACCGGACATCTAGAGTATTCTTGATCGAAGTATATTACTCAAAAAAAATAGGTCACTATGGTTTTTCATACAAACGACCTAATCTCAAAAAGGTTTTTTAAATAATTGTAATTTTAATCTAATTTTATTTGAATTTGATATTTTAACAGTCAACTTGCGGTCTTTATTGACGAATTTACTGTATTAATTCTCCTATTTTTTTTTAATAAAAAAAACCGGCCAAGTGCGTGTCGGGCCACGCGCCGTAGGGTTCCGTAGTTACCTTATACCATTCCATATTTAATACCATTATCATTTTTCATCTGTAAAAATAACTTTGTTTTTCACAGTGTTGGTATGAATGACAAAGTTATATTTGCGGTTTTGTAAAATATGATATATCTCGAAAACTAATTACTATATCTCGTTCAAACCAATAGTCGTTGAAAGTTTTTATTAAGATGTATAGCATATTTTTTTTTTTAAATTTTCACTCTCTTATTCCTTTATCCACTAGGTGTTAGAATGGCAACGTTCCCAACTAGCCGCGCGCCCCCCTCCCCCGGCCGCCCCCCCGGCGCCCCCCGCCCGCATCAAGAGGGAGGGGGAGAGGAGGCCCGACCCTCCCCCTAGGGGGGAGCCCAGGGGGCCTAGGGGGGTGTCCCCCGCTGCAATAGCGGCGGCTTTAAATGACAGCGAGTCCAGTGATTCCGCTGATAGTTCCGCTGATCAACCACAGAGGTGAGAGATCTATTTGTGTCTATGTGGTCACTATTTGCCTCACTAGATGGCTTTTTTAAATTTGAGATTTTTGCATTCACAATGCAATTTTTATACAATACTAAATAATATACTAGAAAAAATACGACTCGCACCAGATCAATACTCAGACGGGAATCGAACCCGCGACCTTTGGATATCCGGTCCAATGCTCTGACCGCTGAGCTACCGAGTCACTAGTGACATCGTCGAATTTCTTCTAGTATATCCTACTCTTACGCTGCAAGCCAGCGTTATTTCACCAATGTGAGGAATTACCTCGACGTTCAATTGAAATATCTTTCCAGATATTTGGCAATCGATTAAGATGAAATAGCTATATAATATTTAAATTGAGATTTTTGCATTCACAATGCTATTTTTATACAATACTAAATAAGCGGTCAAAGCATTGGACTGGATATCCAAAGGTCGCGGGTTCGATTCCCGTCTGAGTATTAATCTGGTGCGAGTTGTGTTTTTTCTAGTATATTATTTAGTATCGCTAGATGGCGTTGATGGATAAGTGACTTGCTACCACCATCTTACCTAAGTCTGACGCCATAACAACAATTTAAAAATAGTTGTGTTCTGGCAGTTAGAGGTAAGATAGCCAGTTCCTCAGTGGTGAGGATTCCGGGTGTAGTGCGCTTCCACCTTCGTCCTTATCGTCACTTAACATCAGGTGAGGTGAAGGCCAAGCACTATCCCGGTGTGGGTAAATGAATAACCTAACCTAACCTAACCTAAAATAGATTAATATCGATAATTTTGAATATACTGGGGTCCTACCGGCTAACCTTTCGAACTTCAGCGGATCTGTCGAGTTTCAACTTAAAACAGAGAAATCAAAGTAAGGAATTTCGTATTGTACTATTCGTCGAAGTTATTTGGAAAGATATCGATGTTAGTGCGACACCATAAACTGGAGTTTGCCATCTTGGCCCAACTGGAGATCGATGTATGTTTTAATTTGAAACCCGGCAGACTTTTCGAAGTTCGATGCGTTAGCCGGTACGGCCCCTGGCCACAGAATAACTAATAGTACAAGTACAGAAGCAGCACGCGGCAAAGTCATTTAAATAAATAGCGACTTTGCTACGACACAATAAAGTGCAATTCAGGTCGCGCAGTTCACATAGTAGTTGCCTCTCTTTCTATCGCGTGCTCTTACCTTTTCTGGCGACGCAACGTTAGGGTTGTCTTTTAAATGAACTGTGTAGCATATATCATAATGTGAAAAACGACAATTGTTTATTGGTTTTTTGATTTCGACATCCGTACACGGCACAGTAATGTCGATTCGACATCGTTACTATTATAAAGAGGCAATACCTACTTGGGCAGTAAGATGCCGCGCTTGTACGGCGGCGGGCGCGTGGCGGCCTCTGCTCTTTTGTGCCCTCGAAGGCACAGCTAGCGGTAGGTGCTTATCGCGCGACCGACGAGCGAGTGTAGGAGGCCTGCCCTGGCCTTAACATTGAGAGTGGCGCCCTCAATTTTTTAATGAATGAATGAATTTTTTTTTATTGACACACATCACACTTACATAACAAGAAACAGAAAAAAAACAAACAAACAAAGAAAATAAAAAGTGAAAAATAAAAACAAAACCAGTAAAAAATTCAAATAAAATATTATAAATTGTGTGACGGGCCAATCAGGACCCTGCCTCAGCATAATGCTGTTACGGTATGAGGTGGTCACACCGCAACAGCGCTGGTATTCTGACAGGGCCTGTACGAGGAACGTTAATCGCACTTATCTACTATGTTAATAAATTACAGCTATAATGAAAAAAAAAAATGTATATAACTTTATCTACACTCACAACGTAATGTTCCAAATATGAATTCAAAAAAGGTAATATAAAGACGTAGTTTATTTTCGTGAATAGGTAAAATTAAAAAAAAACGCATTACGATGCAGTCAGCTGCATCATAAAATAACTTTTTTTCTCATTACGATACAGGGCGAATCCAAGAAGAAGGTAGTGCCGTGATATTAAAAAAAAAACGATATTTTCCCACATAATTTCCATGATTAAAATGCACTCTATGGTGATCGATGACTTATTGCGATTAGTTTGCAAGAATGCACTCAGCTCAATTTTTTTCTAATGGAATGCGCGCCATTTTTAGAGCATTACAAAAAAAGTTTTGAATTTTGATTTCAATTTTTACATTTTGTTATACTGAATTTCGTAGGTGTTTTTATTCTTGCTTAAAAATGTGAAAAAGATTGACTGCAAAATTATTTGAGATGCAGCTAAGGAAATGACTTATTACAAGGTACATAGCTAATTCAACCTAAGTCTCTCTCTTTTCTAACGTTGATCTTTTATTTAGTAGGTTCAATCCCAAATGTATGAGTGTAGATAAAGTAGTGTATGAAACTGCACATAACTAGGTATTAAAACACTCGTGTGATACTATTAAAAACCTCGCCTATACGGCTCGGTTTTTAAACACACACTCATGCTTTAATACCCCTCATTATGTATCAGTATCATAAACTACTATTATATGATATTAATATATTTGTCTCATGATCAAGCTGTACTTAGTTGCTTCTGACTTGTCCCCAGATTAACCCTCTCGGAACGGTTCGGCAAGATGGCCCAATGGTCCGCGGACCGCTCGGCGCGGCTGGAGAACATGAAGATAACCCGCCGCGACTCGGCCCTGCACGTGCTCATCGAGCGGGACCCCCTCAACCCCAGGGAGGGGGGGGACAGCCCCGGCCCGGATTTGTACCCGTGAGTACCTATTGTTGTACGTATAGATAGAACATGAAGATAACCCGCCGCGTCCCGGCCCTGCACGTGCTCATCGAGCGGGACCCCCTCAACCCCAGGGAGGGGGGGACAGCCCCGGCCCGGATTTGTACCCGTGAGTACCTATTATTGTACGTATAGATGGAACATGAAGATAACCCGCCGCGACCCGGCCCTGCACGTGCTCATCGAGCGGGACCCCCTGAACCCCAGGGAGGGGGGGGACAGCCCCGGCCCGGATTTGTACCCGTGAGTACCTATTGTTCTACGTATAGATAGACCATGAAGATAACCCGCCGCGACTCGGCCCTGCACGTGCTCATCGAGCGGGACCCCCTCAACCCCAGGGAGGGGGGGGACAGCCCCGGCCCGGATTTGTACCCGTGAGTACCTATTGTTCTACGTATAGATAGACCATGAAGATAACCCGTCGCGACTCGACCCTGCACGTGCTCATCGAGCGGGACCCCCTCAACCCCAGGGAGGGGGGGGACAGCCCCGGCCCGGATTTGTACCCGTGAGTACCTATTGTACGTATAGATGGAACATGAAGATAACCCGCCGCGTCCCGGCCCTGCACGTGCTCATCGAGCGGGACCCCCTCAACCCCAGGGAGGGGGGGGACAGCCCCGGCCCGGATTTGTACCCGTGAGTACCTATTGTTGTACGTATAGATGGAACATGAAGATAACCCGTCGCGACTCGGCCCTGCACGTGCTCATCGAGCGGGACCTCCTGAACCCCAGGGAGGGGGGGACAGCCCCGGCCCGGATTTGTACCCGTGAGTACCTATTGTACGTATAGATGGAACATGAAGATAACCCGCCGCGACCCGGCCCTGCACGTGCTCATCGAGCGGGACCCCCTGAACCCGAGGGGGGGGGGGGACAGCCCCGGCCCGGATTTGTACCCGTGAGTACCTATTGTACGTATAGATGGAACATGAAGATAACCCGCCGCGACCCGGCCCTGCACGTGCTCATCAAGCGGGACCCCCTCAACCCCAGGGAGGGGGGGGACAGCCCCGGCCCGGATTTGTACCCGTGAGTACCTATTGTACGTATAGATGGAACATGAAGATAACCCGCCGCGACCCGGCCCTGCACGTGCTCATCGAGCGGGACCCCCTGAACCCGAGGGGGGGGGGGACAGCCCCGGCCCGGATTTGTACCCGTGAGTACCTATTGTACGTATAGATAGAACATGAAGATAACCCGCCGCGACTGGGCCCTGCACGTGCTCATCGAGCGGGACCCCCTGAACCCCAGGGAGGGGGGGGACAGCCCCGGCCCGGATTTGTACCCGTGAGTACCTATTAGCAGGTTTTATTGCAGTTTTTTCAGCAGGATACAACAAAAAATCGTGAATAATGACTAGATTGAAGATTTTACTTCAAGATTCTCCATCGATAATATTGACAGTAAGTAGATATTATAGTGTGTTTCTTCCTTCTAGTCTTATTTAGCAAACCTATAATAAAATTGCAGCAATATCCATAATAGTACATTATGAGACAAGTTAGCTTAGGTTGCTCATTGCACACAAGGCTGTGGGTTGCAGCCCGAGCCGCAGGCGAAGGCGTAACTCAGCCGAGTGTGCAATAAGCAAGAGCTCACGAGTTTCATACGACGTTTTTCAACACATTTGCGAGGAAAAAACAAAGTAATTTATCACACAGTAACAAATACGACAAATACAAAATATGATAATTATGGAAAAAGGCGCGCAGGTTTTTTTTTTGTTTTTTTCACACGTTCAATGCAAGAATATTTCGCGAACAAAGGGGTGAGGAGCATACAGCCTACTTCAAAATTATAATTTTAAGTAAAAATGCAAATATTTTAATATTTTATAACAAAATGTTGTGAATTATGAATAATTTGATAATAATAATTATATTTATTTGACTTAATTAAGGACTTGCACATTTATTTATTCCAAAAATGTATATGAATTTGCAGCAGTATAAAACCTCTTTGTTGTCAAAAAAAAATAACTGTATTAGCCGGCTAAATTGGGAATGCTGTGTTTACTCGCATAGAACTTGCAGTAAGGTACTAATTTAACTTTGTAGGGTTAATTCTATTACGTACTAGTGTTTTATATATTATTGCACGCGTTTGTTATAGCTCGGTTTATGGCCCTAAAAGCGGTGTATTAGGGCTCGCTTTACGAGCAAGTGTGTTGAAAAAGTCTTATAATGTGTTAAGTTACTTAATATAATTAAAAAAAATACTAGAAAAAATCGACTCGCCCGTAGCAGCTTAGACGGGATTCGAACCAGCACTGCACAGCACATTGTGAATGCAAAAATCTCAAATTTAAAAATTATATTTTTTTTTTCGATGTGTTTGTGATGTTTTTGTCAGGATTTATACCATGTACCTTACCTGTTTATTATTTATTCGAATAACGTCGATAAACATGAAATTTAGTGTAATTTTATTGTTTTCTAAGCCGTACATTTTATTTGCCAGTGGTTTGGAACCGGCCCCAGTAGGCAGTTACCCTGAAGAACTGCTGGCTGCCGCCCCTGGAGGTCTACCATCATGGGACGACGTGAGGGTCCGATATGACTACTACAAGAAGAGGGGGTACCTCAGAGGTGAGTACATACATACATACACACATAAATACATAGACAGGTCTGAAAGATGTACAAATTGACAATTATATTTAATAATAACGTGTTTGGTCCAGGGATTGATAACGTTATTTTTAAATGTAACGTTATTTCTAAAGGTACGTACAGACTATATAACATAACATGTTATATAACATGTTTTAGATAATGTCGACTCTGAATGTTATATAACATGTTATACAATACAATTATTATTCTAATGTGTACACTATTGTTTTATGTTGCAATGTTACATAACAAGGTTACATAATGTGGACGTGTTATATAACACAAGTTATATAACATGTTACATAGTCTGTACGCGCCTTTACTTTTTTTACCGTTACTTTTAACATTAACGTTATGCCAATAAATAACGTTACTTTAGATAACGTTACATTGAAATTAACGTTATTTCAGTAAATAACGTTAATTATAACGTTATTTCATACTTTTTGTTACCGTTACTTTAAAATTAACGTTATTCCAATTAATAACGTTACTATTTACCGATAATTTAACTTAACTTTTGCGTATACAGTTCACTAGAGATAAAACACAATAACATTACAGCGCGTATATTAAAAAAAACCCGCCTGCATAAAAAGACAAGTCGACTGAAAAGTTGGAAACAAGATTAAATAAATATTAAAGGCAACATGTCATAATAACATGCAGTCGGAGGCATGCATAAAGAAAGTGACATTATGAATGATTGAATTATATGCCTCCGACTGCATGTTATTATGACATGTTGCCTTTAATATTTATTTAATCTTGTTTCCAACTTTTCAGTCGACTTGTCTTTTTATGCAGGCGGGTTTTTTCTTTTTTTTATTTATTTTTTTATTTATCTCTTTTTAGTTATTATTATTACGGTGATGATATACCTTTTTAAAATCCTTATAATAAGCCCTTTAATTTGACACCCATATTGCAGTAATCTAAAAAAAAATTTTTTTTTTCACTACGTATAATAGCACCGTACGGCCGCCATGTTGGTTTTTTTATAACGCCACCTTCTTAAGAACACTTGGGCTGACAAAACAAATCTAACGATATCTTAATCATAGAAATCCGTTCAGCCGTTTGAAAGATATAAGGTAATAAAGAATATTACATACAAACATACATACAAACATACTTACAAGATACGCGCGAAAAACATAACCCGCAGTCGAGTAATTAATTTTTAAATAACAACTGAATTAATAAATACGCGATGAAATCCGTTGTGTTATTTCTAATGAACTAATGGATTAAGGCGAGGCCAGTTCACGATCTGATAAAAAGTCTGATTTTTGAACTTCCAATGTGAAGAACTGATGTAAAATTCTACTTCACAAAAATTACTGTAGACTGAAAAAGAAACAAAGAAGCAAAGTAACCGAACAGAATATTGAAAAATGGCATGGTAACTCTGTGAAAAAATCCTGAATAACACCATAAAAATTTATAAAAAAAAAAAAAATCAAATCGTCAGATTTCGTAATTTTCAACGACAGTGATATGATTTTTTATGCAAAAAGGATAGCTTTTTTATCGATCTAACACAATAACCGAGTACATTTTTAATAAATGATCCAGTATTTCAGAAATCAATAAAAATGTACTAAAATTCGTCAAATTTCTGGCGAAGCGTCAATTAAAGTTATGCAATATTCAACCTTATTCTAAAGACATAGTGAAAGAGTAAATTTCGTGAACTGGCCTCGCCTTAAATGAAATATTTTGATCAGGTCTCACCCTGAGTGATTACGTGAAATGGGAGGAGTGGTGGTACAAGTATCAAGAGTGGCTGAAGCGGGAGCGGGCGTACGAGCGATGGGCTGAAGCGGAAGTCGGCACTGTGAGTATATCAAAAGACTGCGTTACTATTTTAAAATATTACATTTCCAATACACACTATGATTCATTTGATAAGAACAGCAACATTCACCAGTTTAATACAAGAAATAAAGATAAACTTGCCGTTCCAAGATTTAGGCTTGCAAAAACGAGAGGTTCATTTATGGGGAAAGGCATAGCCTTTATTACTAAAGTTCCACAACAAGTGATTGATCTTCCTTTGCATGAATTTAAAAACCATGTTAAAAAACCGCTCATGGGTAAAGGTTATTATAAAGTTGACGATTATCTTAAAGATCAAAATGCGTGGAAATGATGTAACACATAACTTGCTAATATAAGTACTTTATTGAAGTAATATAATAAGTCTATGTTGTTGCCAATAATCCTGTCACCCTGTTGTAATTATCTGGTAACGATATAAGTATTCAAGTTTGTAAATATCGTTACAGCTGATAAGTTTCTTGCGCCTGTTCTTCTTGTCAGCTAAAACAGTCTGGAACGGGTGGTAGGAAAATATAGACGATTCAAAAGTACTTAATAATTAAGTTTATTTGAATAAAGCTTATTTCACTTTCACTTTCATACATTTCTTATGCGATCTACTAAAGATTGGAATGCGCTGCCCTCATGTGTCAAACCCACAAACTTTCACATTTATGATATTAGTAGGATTACACTTGATTTTGATAGGATTTTTGAGTATGTATAGGTATTAAAATGCCTAAATTCATAACACATACGACCGAAATATCGACGTACCTACACCTATTTTCAATACCGAAAATCCTAAATTTCGATATACGATAGACCGAAACTTGAAGATCGATTATTAAATGACCGTTATTTCGAAATTCCGAAAGTGTTTCAAGTCCATTGGGTGCGACGACAAGCGAGCGAAGAAGAGGTTAGGTTTCATTGTGACCAACAACCGACAACACTAGTCGGTTATCAAACAAACCGGGTAACTTTGAAGCCTTGGTTCTCCGCCAGGGACTGACCTAGCTGGGATCTGATGATGGCCATCCAGGGAGTGAATGGAGGAGATTCAGATCGCTATACACACCCAACTGATCTGATCACCATTCTAAGAGGTATACATGGATCGCAGTTTTTAGTTTCAGGGTTTCCATACATATTATGCTAATTTCGCGGTTTTTTAAACATATCCTTATATTTCTTAGAATGCTGATTCGATCAGTTGGGTGTGTATGGCGATCTGAATCTCCTCCATTCGCTTCCTGGATGGCCATCATCAGATCACAACTAGGTCAATTCTTAGCGGAGAACCGAGGCTTCAAAGTTACCTCGTTTGTATGAAAATCAACTGGTGTCTTTAATGAAAATCTGTAACGATTTTTGTTTAGTGGCTTATCAGAAAGCTTATGCCACCACATGATTAACTGTAAAGAAATTTTGCGATATCTCTTAAACCTGAGAAGTTAAACGAGCTAAAACATGCTAAACCACTGTTATTTTGGGGGGTCCTTGTGACGTCATCGCGACGTACGCGAACCTTATGTCGTACGTGATAAAGCACATATTGCATCGAGCTTGGCATTTCCTTCAAAACCCTTATAACTCAACCATTTCTAAACGGATTTGAAAAAATCTTTCACTAAGTTTCATAGCTATTAATATGATTTTATATTATATTAATAAAACTATAGGATTCAAACCTGTTACTGATCCTCATTATGTGACCGCCACTGTATAAGTATTAATTGTCAGGTCCGCCGCGAGAGGCGTCGCCGAGGGGGGCGCCACAGACGCAGCTGAGGGCTCGCCGCCCCCGCCGCCGTCCACAGCGTGGACCTGGCCGCGGGGGCGCCCCGCCTGTAAGGCGAGGCACCTTTCAAACCCCCCCTTGTAAGTATAACACCACCTTATAAAAAAAATACTCGTTTTTTCGTGCCTAAATGTCTTTTTAGCTCTCGATTCATCTCTGTATATCACACACTATGTATGTAACACACTGTTTGTCACACACTGTATATCACACACTCACTATGTATGTAACACTGTATATCACACACTATGTATATAACACTATATCACACACTATGTATGTAACACTATATCACACACACACTATGTTTGTAACACACTGTTTGTCACACACTGTATATCACACACTATGCTATGTATGTAACAAGATATCACACACTATGTATGTAACACTATATCACACACTATGTATGTAACACACTGTTTGTCACACACTATGTATGTAACAAGATATCACACTGTATATCACACACATAGACACATAAACAAGGCAAAATTGCATTTGTTTTACAATAAACTCTTTTTTTTTTCAGGTGTACTGTATCACAAAGAAAACTAACATTGAAGCTCTCAACTTAGAGCTCAGAATAACAACAACATGGGTCGAAGATATAGTTCTTAATATTTTAAGAATACGGCTCATTTTGCAACAAACAGCAATATATTGTGATAACAGTGCTTCGAAAATTATAAAGGATGGGGCGAGAGTGCATAAAAACATTAATAGTGCTAGAATTAGATTTAGTTTACACGGTTAATTTTTAAATACAACGGGTTAGTGTCTAGGCACACTGTGCCTAAGTTACGCGACCGAAGTTCGGCATGATGTGTCGTAATAGACAACGCCGGCCAACCAGGGTCATTTTAAGGGCTTAAAAACCGGTAAATTTTGCGAACCGGTTCAACGAAATTATAGGTAGACCTTTTTGAAAAAAACCGGTTTGGAAAAATATGGGTATTTTTCATTAACCGGTTAATTTTTCGCTCAAGGCAACGAACTGGAAGTTTGTGAAGTGAAATATGCCGCAAGCAGAGCGGGCGGGCGGGCAGGCGGCAACCCGGGTACTTGAACAAGTCGCAACAAGTCTCGACTCGCGACGCGCGCGAACGCGGGCGGGCAGTGCCCCGGCGATCGCTAGGAATAAACCGGTTTATTTAGGTTCAAAGGATCGTTTCTATTTGTTTCCGCTCCGGAACGGAACTTTTCGATAAAACCGGTTTAACCGTTATAATATCGGTTAATTTTGAACCGGTTTCAAGCCCTGCCTGCCTAGCATGACCGATTTATATCGCGTGATATAGCGTTTTATCACGTTGAACTGTCAAAAAGACAAAGGAATTTGACAGTTCAGTGTCGATAAAATGTTATATCACGTGATATAAATCGGTCATGCCAGACAGGCTGGTCATTTTCAATCTATCGCATATTGGGACCAGACCAAATTGGCAAGATAGTCATTAGCTTGGTGTTATCGAATTGTTGTCTACTATAAAAATATAGGTATAGAGAGAAAATGTGTTAATTTATATGCCTTTTGATCCAGAATCATATTTTTTTAAATAAAAAAAAACAATTTGTCAATGGATACTAAAGTTATGATTTTTGTCCCTTTCCTCCATACACCTATGAAAATATAGGTATAGAGAGAAAATGTGTTAATTTATATAGAATAGAATAGAAAATAGTTTATTATTAATCTCACAAAAAATGAACAAAATACTTAAACACTAAAATAAAAATCCATTAAAATAAAATAAATGAAAAGAGATTAAAAAACCAAAAAAAGAGATTAATAAAGCCTCAGCGTATGAATGCCGTGACGTTGGAGTAACGCCACGGCACGCTGCTATTCTGACAGGGCCTGGCCTTTTGTTGGATCCAGAATCATATAATTAAATAAAAAAAAACAATTCTGTCAATGGATACTGAAGTTATGGTTTTTGTCCTTTTCCTTCATACATTCGATGCATTGTGCGACGGTCCAAGGCGTAATCATGCCGAACTAGGCATAGTGTGTCTAGTCGCTTTAAGGCGGTTGTATGACCGAAAGTGGCGCCCTCGAGAGGTTTTTATTTAATAAGTTAATAGAAAAAGATTTTAATAATGTTTATCGTGGAGATTTTAGATTCTAGTATTTTTAGAAGGTACACTACATGCCCTCGTAGTCATTCGTAAATGAGCAAATGTGTCAAAAAACGGCCACTTTTAGCAGTTTTGCTATCTACTTCTAGCAGTGACTAACGATACCGTCTAAAAATACTAGACTGTGGGCCCTAAAATCTCCACGATAAACATTTTTAAAATTGTGTATTAGAATTATAATATTAAATATAATAAAATTCACCGCGGCGCCACTTTCGCTCAGGGTACCACCTAAAATGGGTAAACCGTTTCTTCGGAGAATCAAACTGAACAACTTTTACAATAGGAGATGTTACTAGATGTTCATCATATTGTTACTAGATGGCGCTGTACTGTGCTACATCGCGGTATGGTTGTGCTGTTCCCGAATGCTTAGGTTCATTTGAATTGCGTGCACGAGCAAAAATTACCATATATGATATTTTATTTAATAATTTTTGGGTACCACTTGGACTTTTTTTTCTGGGTGGTTTTAAAAATTACAAACTAGCTAGCTAGTGGTGTTTTTTTAATGTATAATTCTATATATATCTACACGTTGTATTCGCTGGGTGCGAAGGTATAATAATCGATCGCAGCGCTCATGGTGGCAAAAAGTAGAAATAATGTAGGCTCTGTAATCTGTTTGAAAACTATATTTAATTTATTATTAGCGATACATGAACAATTATATATGTCTATTATCACTATTAAAGTTAAAAAAAAAAAATGTTGTTTTACAAAATCTACAACTAAAAAGAAGTAAACAAACCCTGATTATAACCAAAATATTATTATTATAACTTATATACTTTTTAAATATATACTTATTATACATAGTAACACCCAGACCCGTCACAGAAATTAAAATTCATCATTTCAATTTCTGCCCGGCCGGGAATCGAACCCGGGACCTCTTGCGTGGTAGGCGGCATGTTGACCACTGCACCACTCAGGTCGTCAATTATAAGAAAATGAAACATGAAATGAAACAGCAGATTATTTGCGCGATTTCAAAGTTGGTCCCATAGTAAGAGTTGGTCAGTTCGGTGATCCTAAGAAATGGTTTTCTCATTTTTGATTCATTCTCTATAACAACCTGTATATCTAAAGAAGTAATGGGTGTATTTTATTTATTCATTTTGTGTGCGGCCAAAAGTTTCAATTGGTATTTAATAATTTAGGCAAGATATTTAACCTTGTTTTTGTCGCAAAATTTTATTTATTTGTTGATTTAGAGCTCATTCATAGACTTACACGCGCGTAATCAAAAGATACTGGTGTCGATTCGGTTAGCAAGACTTAACTAAACGGACAGGACTTAACTTAATTTTAGCATTCTGTTCTTGTCTTTTCGATACAGAAAGAAAAGGATGGAAAACTAAATTTAGTTTAGTCCTGTCAATTTAGTTAATTCGTTGCCAACCGAATCGACACCATTATCTTGAATTTTTAGATTTTAGCATTCACAATGCTATTTTTATATATTAAGTTACTTAAAACTGAAAAAATATTAGAAAATATCGACTCACCCGTAGCAGCTCAGACGGGACTCGAACCCGCACCCTTAGGATTCCGGCCTAATGCACTAACCAATTATGAAATTTTCTAGTACTTTTTACGTTTTCGCTGTAAGCCAGCGTTATTTCATCAATGTGAAAAATGTATCGGTGTTATTATATTACCTTGTATTAATTTGAGTTTCTGGCACTGTGCGTATGAATTAAATACTGGTCATTTGCGAAAAAAAACTGGTCGTTTGTTGTTGAAAACATGGTCGTTAGCGTGTACGGTAATTTGCGTTTCTGGCACTATGCGTCCAAAGGTACGCCAACACACCAATACACCAACCAATAATTTGTATATTTACAAATGAAATAATAAATCAGCTTTTTTTTTTAAGTGTTCAAACAAAATTTTGCTGTAATTTTACTGTAATCGATTTTGAAATCTACTGTATTTTTTGGCTGACAACATTGTATATTTACTTTTTTTGATCTGCACCCGTACCGCCTAACTCAATCGCTTTGACTCTGGCTTTGGTTTATGACGTCAGTGCACAGTCCGTCCTTGTCATCGTGTTATGATATGACAAGGACGGACAGAGCATTGCTATCGCTCTGGCTAAAGCTTTGAGTTAGGCGGTAGGGCCCCTGGAAGCATCTATGCACACGTCTTGCTATCTTTGTAAGTTTGCGGATTATTCGAGATTTTTGTCCGTAATTTTTTAAATATTTCGGTGTTATTACAAAAGATCTCTAAGTTAAACACCTGTTTAACTTAGAGACCTGTTTAAGTAGAACACCTGTTTAACTTAGAGACTGTTTAAACAATATTGTCAAAAAAGAGACAGCATCACATTTAAACATGTGTTTAGTTAAACAGTGTTTAAAAATCTTTAGTAATAACACTGTTAATTTTTAACATTTAACAGCACAACTCAGTATTGTGATCTGATAACTAACCCCATTTCATTTTTAGATATTACTTAAAAATTAAAAGTGTATATTAGTTTTATTTTAAAAAACTTAAGGAAAAGAAAGATCAAAATACCTTTCTATTGTAATATAATACCTAATACCTAACCATGTTATTCATAAAAAAACAAATGTTTAGTTAAAAAGTGTTTTGTCTTTTTCTTTCATATTATGAATTGAGTTCGAACGAAGGAGACAAAACACTATTTTAACATAAAATATTGGGTTGGAATGTTTTATGAATAAAATGGTATAGTCTGGTTATCTTTACTCTCTTATTTGATAAACAATCATCAACCAACTCTTTATTGAAAAAACAATTATAAAATAAAACAAATGGTTTTCCAAACATAACACCAACTGTTAAAACAGGCTCTAACCCGTGTTAGAGGTAGTAGAATTTCATAAAAAACATAGATTACGAAAGAAATTACTATAAGTGACAATTTAATTAAGGGATGATTTTGCAATCCTCAGTTAACAGTCAGTTTAAATATTAACTAAAGGCTGATTTTTCAATCCTCAGATAATAGATATCAGTCAGTTAAAATAACGGGTGTAACAAGACACTCAACGAAGCCGAAGTCCACGCATTCCGCCCATCATCAGGATCATTTTTGTCTTTTGGACTATACCTGGGAAACCAATAGCTACGAAGTTATTGAAGGTCAAAGTCAAAAATTTTTTTTTTTATGAAATCCTATTTTTTAAACTTTTAAATTTTATGCATTCACAATGCTATTTTTATATTAAGATTATTAATATAATTGAAAAATATTAGAAAAAATCGACTCACCCGTAGCAGCTCAGACGGGACTCGAACCCGCACCCTTACCCTACAGCGTAAAAACGTGAAAAGTATTAGAAAATTTCGCCAAGCTCGCTAGCGACTCGGTAGCGTAATTGGTTAGTGCATTGGGCCGGAATCCTAAGGGTGCGGGTTCGAGTCCCGTCTGAGCTGCTACGGGTGAGTCGATTTTTTCTAATATTTTTCAATTATATTAATAATCTTAAATCCTATTTTATTCATTATTTCCTAATTTTTGTCTACAGAAACATTATCAAAATTTTATGTATTTCGTAACAAACAATGTCATCACTCAATGTATTTCATGAGCACGCACATAAACATTGCCTTTCAACTCGGCCGCTCGCAGCTGTGTAGCATTCACTCGCAGGCGCGGTCTGTTGTACGCGTTACATTGCGTGGTAATGTATGCAATGCTTTTTTAACACCAAAAATTAAAATCGTTTCCCAGCAATAATTTCGAACAGAAATGGTCCTGATGATGGGCAGAATACGTAGACTTCGGCGTCGTTGAGTGTCTTGTTATATTAACCAAATCTAATAAAAGTCATTCAAAAATAAGACAGACAAATGAATGACAATCATTTTCAGTTACACACGGATAAAGCTCTATCTTTGATTTTGGGCATTGATGAAATCAGCCCTTAATAAGATAACATATTTTATTTAAAAAACGTATGACTATTGTCAAAGTTGTTAAATAGAACAAGTAGGTATTGATAAACAAATGTTTTGTTTTTGTCACATAAAAATAAATAACATCATTCATCTATATTAATAAATTATTTAACGTAAATAATTTTGGAAAACTCTGCATAAAAAAAGATCATTATTTTGATTTAATTAGCGCATTCATTATTTATTTCATTTAGATTAACTTAGAATTTTTAATGTAAAACCTATTTTGGCAAGTCTTATAAAATAAGTTTTACATTAATTGATAATTATACGTACAATATATATAATATAACTTAAAATATTTTTGTCCTTGTAAATATATCTTAAAATTAAGGTTTATTAAAAAATCACATATTGGCTATTTAAATACATTATTGTATAACAACATATTATTAATTAATGAACCATAAATGAAAAAACCGTTACTTGGGACCATAAAACTGAAAAACTTTTACTATGGGACCAACTCTGAAATCACGAAAAAAAAGATCAGCTGTTTCATACAAAAAATAATAAAGAAAACATCAAAATGTATGAAACAGCCGATTTTTTTTTTGTGATTTTCAGAGTAGGTTTCATAGTAAAAGTTGTTCAGTTTGATGGTCCCTATCTACCATATTCGGCATTAGGGGTTATTTTGTAACACGTTGTATAAGAGATTTTAGGCCGAATACTCGAACACTTCTTAGCTAAATTTTAAGGAAACTGTTAGTTGAGAACATATAAAAAGTAAGAGGCCCTTAAGGCGAGGCAGTTCACGAAATTTACTCTTTCACTATGTCTTTAGAATAAGGTTGAATATTGCTTAGCTTTAATTGACGCTCCGCCAGAAATTTTACGAAATTTGGTACATTTTTATTGATTTCTGAAATTCTGGATCATAAAAAAATGTACTCGGTTATTGTGTTAGATAAAAAAGCTATCCTTTTTGTATAAAAAATCATATCACTGTCGTTGAAAATTACGAAATCTGACGATTTTAAATTTATTTTTATAAGTTTTTTTTACAGAGTTGAGTTACCAAGCCATTTTTTCAATATTCTGGTCGATTACTTTGTTTCTTTTTCAGTCTACAGTAATTTTTGTGAAGTAGAATTCTACATCAGTTCTTCACATTGGAAGTTCAAAAATCAATCTTTTCATCAGATCGTGAACTGGCCTCGAAATTCTGTTCCATTCGAATTAAACCAAAAGATGGATGTTAACTGGTTATCATTTCGTAATTTGCTTAAAAACTGTACTTGCATATAAAGATAAGTGTGTCTAGATAATAATATAGTTAGAGCTGATTTTACAATCAATAAAACTACATTTAAATAACCCACATGTCACTTAAACAATTGTTTAGCTTGTGATTTGTCTTTTTCGTTCAAATTCGATTCATAATTTGAAAGAAAGTGACAAAACACACGATAAAATGTAATAGTTTTTTAATAAAACACTACTTTTAAAGGAGCTTTTCATACTGTACATAAAATTGTTAAATTGAGATTTTACGCATTCACAATGCTATTATTATATTAAGATATATAATAATATATGTATAATTAAAAAAAAATACTAGAAAAATCGACTCGCCCGTCCCGTCGGAGGTGCTATAGGTAAGTCGATTTTTTCTAGTATTTTTCTAATATATTATTTAATCTTAATGTACAGACACGTCTTAAAATATGTATACAGTTTAGAACTTTGTCACTTTTGTAAATGTCATTTTGTAATTGATAGCTTTAGAGCCGATTTCACCATACGCTGTTAGTTGGTTAACATCCTTGTTAAGTGCACCATGCTGTATGGTGAAATCGCCTCTGAGAGGCACTGTTTCTAGTGTGGAATTCTATATGATTATCCATCCATATCCATCTTGACAGTTGTGATGTGAACCAAAGAGAAATTAATCGTCTGTTACCCATTGAACGGACCACTAGAGCAGCTATTAAGTTTAACAACTGATTAAGGAAATTAATCATCTGTTAGAGCATGGTGGGACACTCATTAACCTTAACAGTCCGTTAAAATATCTAACAAGGATGTTAATCAACTAACAGCGTATGGTGAAATCGGCTCTAAGTTAGAGTGATAAAATTCTAAACTGTACATTTGGCTTTACCCGCAGTATCGTTTAGCCATTAGTTTATATATTTTTTAAAATGTTTCGTAGTATAAAATTATGATCAAATAATTTTAACATACAGTACAATAAGTACTTTGTAGATATTTATGTTGTAATCTCCGTAAAATAGTCTTATTTATATAGTATTTTAGTTGAAGTCATAGCGACTAATCTGTAAGTTAATTATATACATAAATGTTAGTTGAATAAAAAAAAGTATAATTTTTAAATGTCTTGTATTTAAATGGTGAAGTCGATCAACTGTTTCCAGAAATAGTTTTTTTCTTTGTAACTAATCAAGATTCTATAGTCACGTCACGTCAGAACAGAAGTACCTATAAGACGCGCAATATAACTTAAACCGCCTTTGTGGTCTAGTGGTTCGCCGACCCGAAGACGCAGGGGTCCCGGGTTCGATTCCCAGGGGGGTACAATTTGTACTTGGTTTGGTTGGTGGTAGGGCTTATTTCAAGTCCGCCTGGCTAGCTAGTAGCTACCACCATCTTACCATCATCATGTTCAAAAAAGACGGAATATCCACATCTCGTAAAGTCTGTTTATTACTAAATTGTCCTATTTGGTAAAGTACTCTTTATTGAAATAATCAATTTTATAATAAATTCCAACAAATGGTTTTTCCACTTGTGACAATTTGATGTTAAAACAAATCGTAAGTTTAAAAAAAGTATGAAAACTGTCAAAAACTGTTAACTAAATAGGACAAATAAACATAATATTAATACGTCCGAAACTAGCCTCAGAATTATTGGTTGTTTTTTTTAAATATTTTAGTGTTGTGCTGATGTGTATAGTAATATTGTGTACTAACTATTATGTGTAATCATTTAGATTTTAGATGTTAATCGAAGGATTATGAATTAAAATATTTATAGAAAATGTCAGTGAGTCTTTTATTAAATTATAATCATTTCTTGGTTCCCAATGTATCACACATACAACTAACTAGTCGAATTACTGAAATCTCGGAAAAAATAATTTCGGAAACTGTCCGAAATGGCACTTTAATTTTATTATTCTTTCATTAAGATTTAAAGCATCTTTTTTTCGGTAAATGGCAGATTCTGTAAACACGAAAATATAATAATAAAAAAATATATTTATTTTCGTCGTGATGAAACAGGCCCTTAGTGAAAGAAAGGTAAGTGATATTAATTAATTACATACAAACGAATAATAAATCCTACACTTATATAGATCTTAAGACAAAAAAACCGGTCAAGCAAGAGCGAGTCGAACTCGCGCACCGAGGGTTTCCGAACCATCATAATAAATACACTGCAGAGCTGTAGAATAATAAAATTATTATTGCAGTATGAGGTCAGCACCATCTCTTGGCCGATAGTGGAACTATTTTTTTTCTTAGGCCAGCGCCATCTCTTGACCGATAGTAGAACTAAATAAATTTTTCTTAGGTCAGGGCCATCTGTTGACTGGTAGAGGAACTAAATAATTTTTTGTTTGTTTTTTGAATTTCTAAAAAGGTGTGTTATATTGAGACATCGTTTTATTTTTCCTGTAATCTTTACATAAACTACTATAACATAGAATTATTTCAGATTTTTCTCTTTGCAAACTTCGGAGATAAAGGGGGGGAACGGTATTTTTTTTACATTTTTCATCATAAGTCGAAAACTATGCGGCCTAAAAAAAAGAAAAAATGTTTTAAAATGTGCAAACGGCGCTCTTTTATATGATACCCCACATGACCTAGTCGCCCCACTTAAAATTTTTAAGACCCCTTTTCAGTCCCTGTTGTAAAAAAACTATTTATTTTTTTATTTCTTTCTTATTTGCAAAATAGTTGGACAAAGGTCATCTTTAACTATTCCAAATTTCAAGTTGATACCATTAGTAGTTCTCGAGATATCCAGCTGTGACAGACAGACAGACGGACTTAGTCACACCAAAGGGTTCCTTTTTACCATTTTGGTACGGAACCCTAAAAAGAGGAAGAGGGGAGGCAGCTCACTGATGGGAACCCGCCTAATTAGGTAAAAACGACAGCTGTACCCTTAGCACGAACAGCTATCGAAAAAAATAACGCACGTAAAATCATTCGATAGTGCAATTTAGTATGGAAAATTTGTACAACGCCATCTACCGCCGAATAGCGAAACTAAAATTTCCATGGATAATAATTCTCTATCGAGTAATTTTACGCACGTTTTTTTCTCGATAGCGGTTCGTGCTAAGGGTACAGATCGATCCTGATAAATATAAAAAAGCGGACGAAGTCGCGGGAAGAAGCTAGTAGATTAATATTATTATACTGGTTGGTTTGATAGGATGACGTCACTGATAATTCCTATTTTTAACCGACTTTAAAAGGAGGAGGTTATCAAGTCGACGGTATTTTTTTTATGGAAAAAAATCAGTAATCACAGAATTCACAGATAACCTAAACAATTTTTTGTCACATACTAAATGCTTAGTAGGAATTTACTTTTAGAGCTGGTGGTTCGATCATTCGTTTTTTACAACTGGCAGCCCTGGCACCTGTCGACGCCATCTTTGCTTGACTTTTCTGTTTGACAAGTCGAAATGGGATTGAAAATGGCGGCGCCTCTATTTGCCTCTCGCTTACACAACACCAACACGCTCACTTTCTTACTCGCTTGCACTCACTAAAAGCAGCCATTTTGAATTCCTTTATTTTAGTGACATTGACAGGCACGACACGTTTTCTTTTTCTTTCATTCAGTGTGAATCAAGATTCGCTTCAAGCACATACGTCTGCCGATATCAGTAACATTATTTAGGTTATTTATGTTGTTTTCGCTTTTTGTTGAGATCTTTTTTAACGTTAAGTGTTAAGAATGAGCCAAACAAAAAGAGGTGTTATTTTAGACCGTAGGGCTCGAGAAATTGTGGCCAGTGTTCATAAATATTTCGAGAATGAGAAAAAACAAGCGGCGTCAATACACCAACAAATGCAAAAGGCGGCTATACACTCAGGACTAGATGATAATATTAGGGTTCCTCGGGAAGTTTTTGCACAGATGTTGCAATATATAAACAATGCATTCAAACTGACTGAGCGTATATGTGAAGCCACAGGTGTCAGCAGGCATACAGTCGTACGAATACGGCGAGATAACGACTTAGCCGAAGCCACTTCCAGCGAAATAAAAGTACCCCAGCGGATTCAACGCAAAGGGAAGAGATATGTTATTGAAAATTATGAACTTATAGCACTCCACAACATTATTAATTCTATGTACACACGAAAGGAGGTACCAACACTAAAAAATGTGTTTGCTACTGCCCGAAACGATATTAACTATCCAGGAGGTATTTCGTGTCTTAGATTAATAATTATTAGGACGCTTGGATATACGTCAACGTTAAAACAACTAAAACAAAAGCCAGATATTAGAGCTTGTCGCATCCGATACCTAAGGCGTATTCGCGAAAACGACGCTCTAGGAGATAGTAAAAATCCTGTCGTTTATGTAGATGAGACTTGGATACATACTCAACACACAGCAAAGGAGTTATGGCGTCCAAGTTTCGTTAAAAAAACACACGTCACAAAAGAAAATGAAAGTCGCTGGATTCTTACGCACGCAGGGGGGGAAGACGGTTTTCTTGATGGAGCTCTAATGTTATTCAAATCAAAAGGCAAGATAAACGACGATATTCATGGCCAAATGAATATCAAAAATTTAACTACTTGGTTAAAGGAACAATTAATACCCAACCTTCCAGAAAATGCCATCATCGTCATGGGGAACGCTTTTTACCAATCCATGACAGATACAGAGCTGCCCGTCATGAGCTCTGAAATACCTGAAATGCAAGCCTGGCTTAAAGATAACAAGATAGATTTCTCAGAAAATCTTACCAAGCCAGAGCTTTATGAAATCATAAAGAACACCAAGCGTCCTAAAAACTATGTGGACAATATTTTAACTGCGCACGGTTTCGAAGTTCTGAGGCTGCCTCCGCCAAACTGTGATTTGAATCCAATGGAAAATATCTGGCATTCGATGAAGCAAAAGGTGGCAGAATATAACGTCCACAAGCTAGAAAGCCAGGTAGAAGGGCTCACTCATGGAGTCATCGCTTCTACCACGAAGGACGAGTGGGTGGAAGCTATCAAACATGTCAAAACTATTGAGCAGCAATACTGGGAGAGGGACATGCAAGAAGAAGACAAGGCCGCATCAAGTTCTTTAAATGAAGGTAAGAATAATTACATACGACTTATTTAGAGATAAGTAAAACTTACTTAATTTAAGAAGATTACCTCATTCATATTTTGAGCTTCCAATCAGCACTACCTGACTGGATTGCCACTGGAATAATGTGACCCTTCATTAATGCTCAAATTCCAGTAATTCCAGTACCTTTCTCGCTAAATCCAGCCCTGCCACTGGCTTCGACGGCTGGACTGGAATGCTACTGGAATAGTGTGGGTAGGTCCACATTGTATCATGGTGCCGTACCTATAGTATCGTCGAATCCCCATCGCGTATCATTAATAGTCCACAGCACCGCAGCTATGGGACTAACGTCCACAAAAGCGAATGACGAAATACTAATAACTGTGTGTTCTACATAGAAATTTCCGTCGCACTGTGGAGTGGACCTATTTTGTAACTGACACTACAGTAAATATGGATATATATCGATTTTGTCATACATAAGGTGTAATTACATTGCTGCTAATGCAAGAGTAAAAATCTATGTGACGTGTCTCTTTAGAAAAGCAGCACTGTACTTTACACCATATGCCAAACTCGGTTGCCCAGCCCACTGAAGTTTTCCAAGTCACAGGTCCAGTTATTAGTACGTTACGTAGTACTGACTGACGATAGCACGTATTGGCTTGAGATTGCCTGTAGGTGTCATGTAACGGGATACGGGCACACGTTAATCAAACACCGGCGTTAGGCTTAGACTGATTTATTTTCATCCACACACCTACCCACATTACACGATAAATAATAATTGAATAATACCTACAGTAGGGTGGTACTATCATTACCGTGCCTGTACCACAGAATATATAATTGCCTGTACTACCATTACGGTGCCTGTACGTATACATAATTAATGACTATGGGTACGCGATTCTGTCTACGATCTTCTGCCTACATAGTACATACATATTACCTACTTTGTGGTGAAATGATACGCGTCGGTGATACGATACGCAACAATGATCCAGATGTAGACCCACCTTAACTTTTGCATAAGTTTTATTGAAGTTATTAGATTAATTTGTAAACATGTCTACTAATTATATTATTCTGATTTAGGTGACGGCACTGACGATAAAAATGACTCTGAAGACTCAGATGAAGATGCAAACGATTCCAGTATGAGTGGAGTTGAAGACGTGCAGTCCTAGCACTTTAAAGTTTTAAATATAATTTGCTTTGATAATAAACGTGATCTATAATATCAACAACCTGGTTTTCTTATTATTTTAATAACAAAAAGTACGAATTCCCCTTACAAACCTACTATTAGTATAATAAGTACCTATCCTACCTACTAATAGTAAATGGTTCCTCTTGAACCAAAATTTAAATGTAAGAAACGTCTATTGAAGTCGGGTCGGCGGGCTGATTATCTAATTAGAAACCACCTAGCGACCGGTCTCATTTGACAGATGAATGTGATACATTGCTTCTTCTTTTTGGGGTAAAAAAAACATAACAAAGAAAAGTAGCAATGTATGTCAAATGAAACCGGTCGCTTAATAGTTTCTATTTAGACAATCAGGGTATCTACGCTGACAAAGTACAGTTCACAGGGAAATTCACAACCATATTTTTTTGCATGTAAAATCAATACAAAATTAAGAGAATCTAAATAATTATTTCAGTACTTTCCTTTTCTAAAAAGTTTAACACCCTTTTTTGCACACTATCTATCCTTATGCACCCCCAAAACCAACGAACTAAGAAACTAAGATATCTTAGTTCGTTGCCCAAAACGACCAAAACGGCTTGTCAATAATTTTTATTGCTTGTCAGTCACATTTTACACAAATACAAATAAGAAAAATCATAATCTTTTTTATATTTTTGTAGGGATTTACTTTTGAGAGCTGGCTTAATAATTACTTTTTATAACTGGCAGCCCTGGCACCTGCCGCCATCTTTCCTGCTGCATGACGTTTGACACTCGGTCAGAATGGGATTGGAAATGGCGGCGTTTCTATTTACCTCTCGCTTACACAACACCAACACGGTCACTTCTTCACTCACTTGCACTCATTGAAAAGCTTATGGCATGCCGCCATTTTCAGTACCTTTATCACATTGACCGAGATAAACACGACAGGTTTTATTCAGTTTGCATCAAGATACGCTTCAAGCAACTACGTTTGCCGATATCAGTATCATTATTTAAGTTATTTTTAGTAGATTTCGCTTTTTGTTTAGATCTTTTAAGTGTAAAGTATGAGTCAAACAAAAAAAGGTGTTATTTTAGATCGGAGGGCTCGAGAGATTGTCATCAGTGTCGATAAATATTTCGAGAATGAGAAAAACCAAGTGTCTTCTTTACACAAACAATTGCAAATGGCGGACGTTCTCTCAGGACTAGATGATAATATTAAAGTGCCTCGAGAACTTTTTGCACAGATGTTGTTATATATCAATAATGCATTCAAAGTGACTGAGCGTACTTCTGCGGCTACTGGCATCCATAAGAATACAATTTCACGAATTCGGTGCGAGAACAGGTTCGCGGAAGCCACTTCCAGCGAAACAATCGTACCGCAGCGGCATAAGCGCCAAGGGAAGAGATACGTTATTGAAAATTATGAACTTATAGCACTCCACAACATCATTAATTCTATGTACACACGTAAGGAGGTCCCAACATTAAAGAATGTGTTTACTGCTGCCCAAAACGACACTAACTATCCAGGAGGAATTTCGTCTGTGAAGAAAATAATATTTGGTACATTTGGATATAGATCAAAATTAAACCAGCTAAAACTAAGGCCAGATATTAGAGCTTGTCGCATCGGATACCTAAGGCGTATTCGCGAAAACGACGCTCTAGGAGCCTGTAAAAAGCCTGTCGTTTATGTAGATGAGACTTGGATACATACTCAACACACAGCAAAAGAGTTATGGCATGCAAGTTTCATTAAAAAATCCCACGTGACCAAAGAAAAAGAAAGTCGCTGGATTCTTACGCACGCAGGGGGGGAAGACGGATTTGTTGATGGAGCTCTTATGTTATTCAAATCAAAAGGGAAGAAAAACGACGATATTCATGGCCAAATGAATATCAAAAATTTAACTGCTTGGTTAAAGGAACAATTAATACCCAACCTTCCTGAAAATGCCATCATCGTCGTGGTGAATACTTTTTACAAATCCATGATAGACACAAAGCCGCCTGTGCGGATGAGCTCTGGAATACCTGATATGCAAGCCTGGCTTAAAGATAACAAGATAGATTTCTCAGAAAATCTTACCAAGCCAGAGCTTTATGAAATAATAAAGAAGAACAATCGTCCTACAAATTATGTGGAGAACATTTTAACTGCGCACGGTTTCGAAGTTCTGAGGCTGCCACCGCCAAACTGCGATTTGAATCCAATGGAATATATCTGGCATTCGATGAAGCAAAAAGTGGCAGAATATAATGTCCAGAAGCTAGAAAGCCAGATAGAAGGGCTCGCTCGTGGAGTAATTGCTTCTACCTCGAAAGAGGAGTGGGTGGAAGCCATTAAACATGTCAAAACTATTGAGCAGCAATACTGGGAGAGGGACATGCAAGACGAAGACAAGGCCGCAACAAGTTCTTTAAATGCAGGTATGAATTTTGGAGATAATTTTATTAGATTGCCTTTGATTCCAGTGTCGTTCACAATCATTGTTAGTTGTAAATCCCCGTCGATATTTATTGTTCACACAGCCCACCAGCTATGGTGATACCCCCCACAAAAACGAATGACAAAATAATAACTGTGTGTTCTACATAGAAGCGTTCGTCGCTCTGTGGCCCAATTTTTTTAACTCTGACAGTTGCTCTGACAATAGAGTTTGGAGAGTCTAGTTACCTGTGTACTAGAACCATTAACCTGCATATTTTTTTTTCAGATCAGTGACTAGAACTGACTGACTATAGCCCGCAGGCTGACTATCTAACTAAAAACCATTTAGCAACCAGTAATAATTACGTAATCGTCGCTGTCAAACCGTTTGACAGAAGAAATCGAGAATTCGTCGCGGTCGCGTGGCGTTTACTGAGTTAGATAATACAAATTTTGAGGCATTTTCTTGTAGAAGTGCTCGTTTTCGTAATTGTTCATTGGTTGTTCGCTGGAGTCAGCACTATCAGAAACTCGATTGCTGGTACGAACGAAATCGAGTTCGACAGCGACGATTCCGTAATTATTACTGGTCGCTAGATGGTTGCCTGTCAGCCTGCCGGTTTGCCTCTACTATCATTACCGTGCATATACTGTACATATTAATAATATCTATGTGTATTGTGCACGCAATTCTGATAACTTAAGTACTACTCCCTAAGGATACCTACCTACCTACCTATTTTGTGGTGAAATTATACGCGTCAGTAATTGGAGTATAACGATACGCCCTGCATCGATGTAGACCCACCTTAACGTTTTTATTTATTCTAAACATGTCTGTCTACTAATACTAATAATTATATGCTGATTTAGGTGACGGCACTGATAAGAGCGACTCTGAAGAATCAGATGCAGATGCAAACAACTCCAGTATGAGCGATGTTGAAGAAATGGAATAACTGCTTTGTGTGCTTTGATAATAAACGTGAACCTTATTAATTCATACAAAGTTGTTTTTCTTATTGCTCTTATAATGCGATTAAAATTTTCTATAAATCTTGACTTGTAATTTTTTTGGGAGGTAACTGGCTAACCGCTATGTCATGAAATAAATTTAAAATAATTTACTTTATAGCTAATCAGCTTTGACTATATAATACTGTGAAAGACACACGATACCGCGATTCAGCACGGGATAGCGACATCTCTCGACTGTTTGACAAACGAAAAATGAGCGCCATCTATCAAATCAATCCGCAACAAACGAATTGGAGCTTGGAGCGCGCGCTCCTTGCCGCGCTCGATTCGTTCTTGGTCGGTTTTTTTGTGGCCTACCTCAATCAAAGGTGCCTCAGTCATAGAGTACATTATAATACTAGAGATAGAGTTATCAGTCAGACCTAATGTCAACGGCAATTCAACGCCATCTAACGAAATGTGACAAAAAGTGTTCGATATTATAATATAGGTACTAGTAGGTTTCTATAAATCTTGACTTGTAATTTTTTTGGGAGGTAACCGCTATGTCATGAAATAAATAAATTAATACGGTAGTTGGAAATTTTTTAAACAGTAATTATTTCTGCATGTCCTGTCGCATCGCGCAATGAGAGTGTGTTGTGTTGTGCATTAGGTAGATACCTAAATTGTAAATGATTAGGTTTCACTTGGGTTTTTGCTTGTGTTTTTTGTTAAAGTTAAGATGCATTTGCGCTGCGCCAAATTATAACTGTAAGTATTCAATGTAATCTCATTTTAAGTGAACATTGTAAGTTCTTATGAGAATAAATATCTTAAACCTAAATTTAAAATAATTTACTTTATAGCTAATCAGCTTTGACTATATAAAACTGTGAAAGACACACGATACCGCGATTCAGCACGGGATAGCGACATCTCTCGACTGTTTGACAAACGAAAAAATGAGCGCCATCTATCAAATCAATCCGCAACTAAAATCTTAGGCCGCGCTCCCTTGTAGTGAGTCAAGTACTAAGTGAAAAGCCCCTGATGTGGACGTGCCGCGCGCGATCCAAGCAAACGAATTGGAGCTTGGAGCGCGCGCTCCTTGCCGCGCTCGATCCGTTCTTGGTCGGTTTTTTTGTGTCCTACCTCAATCAAAGGTGCCTCAGTTGCGTGGAGCGCGCGGTGTGGACGTTTGTGTTGTGGTTCGCGCGATCCAGGCACTATGGATAGCTCGCAAAGTCGCCGATTAATTCTACTTCTTTTTTTTTCTCTGATCTTTTGCGAAAATATTTGAGCAAAATAAAGGTTGCTGCTGCCACAGCAATTCGACGCCGCCGTTGTACGTATGACTCCATATCCAGCAAGAGTTCGACTGAATCACGGATCGCTTGGAGCGTAGTTTAGGATCGCAGTTTCAACAAACTGGATCGGCCTAGTACGATCCACGCTCCACGCATCGCGATCTTGGATCGTGGATCGCAGGATCGCCGATCCAATTTGGATCGTCTGGTGTGGACCCGGCTAATAGATAGTGATTAGTGACCCGCTGCCATATGAGCACTTGTTCTAAGTCCAGCATTTGCAACTTCACTTGAGAATGTATGAGTGGAGCTCGGTGGCGCAGTGGTTTAGCGCCTGGCCCAGCGATTGCGGAAGTTAAGCAACGTTCGCAAGGGTCGGCCATGGTATGGGTGACCAAAAATTTATTATCTCGAGCTCCTCCATGCTTGAGAAGGCACGTTAGGCCGTTGGCCCTGGCTGCATTTACAGTTGTTAACCGCGTGGTGGCCCGCGTGGTGGGTTATGGATGGCCCATTCCTCTTTACCACCCATAAGGAAGGCCTGTGCCCCAGCAGTGGGGACATCAAAAATGACTGAAGGACATTGAGAATGTATGGCGACCGCAACGCAAGCGCTCTGAAGTTAAATTAATCGTATTTAATCACACCTATTATGTTTATTATATATTCTTAATTTTTTTTAAGATATTTCTTTGCCTATAACTAATATAAATGCGAAAGTGAGTGTGTATATGTCACAGCGTCTTACATAATATACAACATACAACTCAACTCCATCATAGCGCCTGTTTAAATTGAATGGCAATTACTAGGATTTTTTTTTGCAGTAAAAATAACGATAAATTGACCAACCTGAGTCAGTAGTTGGCCAACATGCCGTTCTATAACGCAAGAGGTGTTCGATTCCCGGTCGGGCAGCAATTGAAATGATAAATTTTAATTTCTGTGGCGAGTCTGCTCTGGGTGTTACTTACTACCTATGTCTAATAAGTATAATGTTTAAAAAGTATATACATATAGTTAAGTCACTGACCTGAAAAAAATAATATAATGGAGGTCAGTATCAGTGATATAAGTAGTACCTATATCAGTTGTCTAGCTTGCTTAGTTTGGGACTATACTAAGTATGGCGCAATTTGTAATTGTAAAAAAAAGATTAACTTACAAAAACAGCTTTAAAATTAAAAAGTATGAAATAATATTCAAAATCTGGATAATTCTTACCTACCTACCTACCTACTTTAAAAACAAACAGACGAACAGAGAACCTCCTCCGTTTTGAAGTCGGTTAACAAAAAGTAATACCTACTATTGGAATACCATCGAGACAATTTACGCATACTAACCTAGTATTTACGTCAACATTAGCAGAATCGTCTAATAAAAAATGTTACTTACCTATCTAATTAAAGTATATATGACTCAAAATCACCATTTATAGCGAGTCTGTCGCTCTGAGGTCACTGCTTGAGGAAAACAATTAAAATATTGATGCTAGCCGGCTCACAAGTTGAGGAATTGCGCCATGCGAGATTAATTACTACAACTTACTTTAACTATAACTTACGAAATAAACAAGCAAAAAAAAATTCAAATCATTATTAAGGATTGTGTGTTCGTTCACCCCTTATAAGAATGTGTTGTCCACTGTCTATGGTTTTAAAAAGCTAGCTCGTATCTATTAATGAAAAATTGTTTAAAAAAACAAAAAACCGACTTCAAAAAACCTACCTCTAAAAAGCAAGAAATAATATTCGTAATAATGAAAATACGTCTATTGAAGTCGGGTGGGGCTGGAGAGTACAGATTCCTTTGTTTTATTCTAAAAGTTTAATAACTTTTGAATCATTTCAATCGGTCTAGCCGTCTTCGAGTAATCGGTGGACATACTACACACAAAAAAAACAAATATACAGACGAACATAGAACCTCCTCCTTTTTTGGAAGTCGGTTAAAAATATCTTGTCTTCTTCTTGCTCTGTCTCCAGCGAAAATTTTTCTAAGTCTATGGTCTCTGCCCTACACAGATTACTAATTTAATTTGTAGCAAGCTAGCCCTCCGCTCGCCATGAAATGACAAAGTTTTGTGTGTTATTTTAAATCTTCATTAATCTTATATTGTAGAAACTATTGAGATTTGGAAACTGAAGAACAGAATTAAACACCACGTTCAACAAATCAACAACGTTTAACGCTTCCCGTTGTTTTCCGCATATTAAGTTACATTCCCACAACTTAGTAGGTACCTATGTTTGGAAAATATTTTTCTAAAACTAAACTAGTATAGTAGCTGCTATGTCATAATATTTTACATATTCGGAATCAGCTCAAAAAGACCTTTCATTCGATACCCCACACCACACGGTGGGTTATGAAAAAAAAATTCAAATTCCATACAAAAAAAGATTGTATTATCTCCCTCCCATACAAAAATCCAAGATAGCTCCCCTTCTTAAAATTACCTAAGGGTTCAGAAGGTTCAACCTGCCAAAGGATATCCCTTGATCACCAAACGCCATTTATTGAACAGACGGATAATATGCACGTTGTAAAAGTCATGTAACATCGGTAGGTACCTACCTACCTACCCGCAAATTGTTTATGCGCCGGAACCAAATATTAATATAAGATTCTTAGCCGCAACCTTGTCACATTTACATCCACGTCACAAAATATATTCCACGTAAGGTCATCCGCAACTAGAAATTACATACATGTAACAATAAAATTCTGATAATTAAATACTTATATACCTACCTAACCTAAGTATATTCATCATAGAATGAATTATTAATTTCAATATCATCATCATATCAGCCGCACGACACCCACTGCTAGGCATAGGCCCCCCCAAGGTTCTCCACGACGATCGGTCCTGCGCTGCCTGCATCCAGCGGCGCACCGCGACCTTCACCAGATCGTCGGTCCATCTTGTCGGGGGCCTACCCACCCACCAATTTTCGATAAGAGGTTAAAAAAATGGCCGCCAGGCGCGTTAGCAATTTGCGGGGATACATGGGATGGGTGACCAAAACATTAATAGGTACTCACTTACCTAGGTATCTCAAGCAAGCTCCTCCCTGTTTTAAAGAGTCGTAATCACGTAAGTCGTTGGTTCCGGCTGCATTTGCAGTCGTTAGTGCCCACCAATCCGTAATGGGCCCGCGTGGTAGGTTATCATGGCTTTATGGCCCATCCCCCTTATCCACCCATATAAGGCCTGTGCCCCGGTAAAAATGGCGGTGATGCGTAATGAATGGTGTGGAATTTATAATAGGCTAGTTGACAAAATTTCAATAACTGCTTAATATTTTAGCTTATTAGGCATTTTATCGAAAAAAAAGGTTTATTTATTTTTAATCGAGCGCTTACATTATAAATTTCGCGTTTTAAAAAAACAATTTTAATTTGGTTCCAAAACGCACAAGACTGTCATGGCGTCTTGAATGACGTCACGCCGTGCGAAACAAACCAAAGAGCGATCGTGTCTTCGTACGTTATAGCTAGTTTTTATCGTTTAAAAATGAATTTCTCATATTATAAGTACTGTATAGTGCCCCAGTGTGATAGCACGACTATAAAAATGCCAAACCAGTTATTTATATATGTTCCAAACAATGGAGAAATACGGAAAAAGTGGCTAAAACTTGCGTTCGGTTGTGGTTAGGTTGCACTCGGAGTGTAGGTTTGGAACGCGCCTCCGGTAGTGAAACTCGAAACGTCAAAGACAAGATTGGAGTTTCGCACGGCGTGACGTAACGCTTTCTGATTGGTGTTCACCGTCACGTGACTAAAGGTTTCATTTTACGAAATTTATTTTTTAAAAATATTATTAATCTTTAACGCTTTTAATAATTAAAATTGTTTGTTATTTTCTCCATAATATAATTAATCATTATAAACCCCTATCCATTATATTTATTCTTAATGGAAACAAGCCTATTGAACATAAAACTGGCCAAAAAACACAGTTTTTGATCCGCACTATGTTGTTATTATTGTAATTAAGTATTAATGATAACGGAGCGGGAAAAGTTAACGTTTTGCTCTGTGGTCTCGTCCGCCATTTTTTAGTGGTCTTCAAAAAAGCGCCACACGCGTACGCGTTGACTTGCGCGCCAATATTTTTACTTTTAATTCCAAAGAAGAGAAATAAGATTCATAATTCCTTAATAAATAATGTTTTAGATTTTATATACATTTACGGTTAGAAAACAAAAATGTTGCGAAGGAGTGTTGTTTTGTTGGTTTGTGTGTGTTATTTGGCTGAGGCTCAATCTCAATACGCGGGTAAGTGGACTTTTAAAACTTGTTTGTGTAAAAATAAAATCGGATAATTTTAAAGCAGTCATCGACTTTAAAAGTTGTTGAATAATTTGGTTTTGCCCATCCTTTGTCTCTCTTTAATGTTTTATTGTACTAATTGCCTAAGTTAGAATTTAGAACAAAGAAACTTCGAACTTGATTATCAAATTAACCCGGCGAGCTTGTGGTAGGGTGTGACATGCCCATGCTTTGCGCGAAGTCGTGTATTTTTCAAATTCGCCCCTCAATTGGTTTGTTGCTTCGAGTAGCTGGAGCCAATGTACTCCGCGGGGGGAGAGTGGCGTGACCGCAGTGTCGCGTCAACCGGCGCAGGAGCTACACGCGTGTAAACGTTCGTGGGGTGCGTCATACCCCGCCACATGCTCCGTGTTAGTTTTAACATATATCTACCTATAAATGCCAATTTATTAAACCAATACTTAAGAATTTATTTGTATTTTGAAATATGGTTTATATTTAGTGTATAAAATAAAAAACAGTGTATATTTATATACTTTTATTGTATTATTTATCAAAAATACTAAAACTAAAATCAACTAATTCTTTAAAAAAAATATGTTATTGAGAATCTTATATTCTTTAAGTTTTTAAAGTTGATTTTATATTTTTATTAAAGAATTAGTTGATTTTAGTTCCTTTTTCAGAAGTTCCTTTTTTTGTTTTTTTGTAAATGTTATATTTTAGTATTTCTGATAAATAATACAATAAAAGTATATAAATATACACTGTTTTTTATTTTATACACTAAATATAAACCATATTTCAAAATACGAATAAATTCTTAAGTCTTGGTTTAATAAATTGGCATTTATAGGTAATCATATGTTGGGGTATGGCAAACCCCACCACATGCTAGGTGTAACTTTTTTCACCTCATGCTCGCCGGGTTAAGTTAAATTACCTACTCAAGAGGAGCTCGGTGGCGCAGTGGTTTAGCGCCTGGCCCAGCGATTGCGGAAGTTAAGCAACGTCCGCAAGGGTCGGTCATGGGATGGGTGGGTGACCAAAAGTTTATTATCTCGAGCTCCTCCGTGCTTCGGAAGGCACGTTAAGCCGTTGGTTCCGGCTGCATTTGCAGTTGTTGACACCCACCAATCCGCATTGGGCCCGCGTGGTGGGTTATGGCCCATCCTCCTTACCACCCATAAGGAAAGCCTGTGCCCCAGCAGTGGGGACATTAAAAATAGCTGATGGACTGGACTGGACTGGACCTACTCAAGTCTTGGACACCACTTATAAAACTTTAGTTAAGAATAAGATTTAAATGAATTAGGTACCTAACCAAAATCATAAGGACAATATAGTATAGAATATTTTAATTAAGGCTCCTATAGCCCAAAGTGGCGAATGGCGCACTCAACTGAATTAAATGTATTGCTCGCTAAGTAGGTACATAATGTATCGAAAATTCACACGTACAGAATAGGGATGTTGACTATTTTTTTTATTTTATGTTACATAAATTACCTCTCAAAAAAAGAAACATTGGTAAAAGAATTAATTCGCTAGCATGAAAACTGCCCGAGATATCACAGTGTGAAATGCACACAAATGGACTCGATCAAAAACGCTCCATACTAATGGCTTGCACGTTATGACGTCACGCCTTGCAAGTTTGTATGCAACGCATAGGAAATTTGTTCAGCAGCTATATTAAATATTGTGTTTATCAAAATGGTTTCTTCGACAAATTTGCTATACATTTTACGGACTAATTAAAGGTATCATTTATTTTAATAAATTTTATACTTTTTAAACTTTGAAGGGTCATAAAACAAATAATATGCAATATATAAAACCAAGAGGTATACAAGCTACTCTAAAAGTTTAATATGTTTACGATTTTTATTAGTATTTCGTTATTTTATTCATTAGTCAACATCCCTATTGACGCTATAAGGTTCTTTATTTTATTTACAAACAAACTTCAATATAGTTTGTTAATGTATTAGGCAAAAGTGCTTAAAGTGGCCACTTATTGGCCCTAAAGGCGAATAGACCGAAAGTGACCGAAAGTGACCGACCGAAAGTGGCGCCCTCAGAGGTTTTTATTCAATTATAAGTTATTAATAGAAAAAGATTTTAATAATGTTTTATGTGGAGTTTTTAGGGGCCATGTGGTCTAGCTATATTTTTAGAAGGATATCCCTCGTAGTCATTCGTAGTAGCTAAGTGTCAAGAACACTTTTACCAGGGCCACAATCGCGCTAATTTTCAACGATAAAACCAAAGCTAAATCGTTACCGTTGCAGTTTTGTTTACAGAAAAATACTCGCTTTAGTTTTGTTAAAATTGTTGAAAGCTAAGCCTAAGGAGTCTAGGATGACAATCTAAGACAATTTAAGTGAAAATTATAAAGCTAAACCAAAGATTTTTAGGTAAATATAACCTAAATGACAACGTAACTGTTTTGGTTTTATCGTTCAGAGTTACCTACCCCTGTTTTGCTATTTACTTCTAGCATTGACTACGAGGGACTGTAACGATACCGTCTAAAAATACTAGACTGTAAGCCCTAAAAATTCCACGTGACGTGAAGCATTATTATTTGCGTATTAGAATTATGATATTAAATAAAATTCACCGCGGCGCCACTTTCGCTCAGGGTGCCACCTTAAGCACAGTAGGTATTTACCGTACCTTATGTACCTATACTTACCTACCTATATAAACCCTACATAACAAAAGACAACTTCACTTCATTTTACACGTTTAATTTACTTGTACGAATTTAGTAGAAAAACATTATTTAGTAAAAAAAACAATTGCATGAATAAAAACGCACGAAATTTTCATGCATGAATAGGCAATCTAATTAAATGCATAAAAATGCATGAAAATGCACGGAAACGCAAACGTCGGTATTTAACACGATTGTAAATGATTGGTGGTTTGATTTGCGGCTAACGAATGGTTTATTATTTTTGCCTGTATTTTTGCCTTTAAGCGTGTAATTACGAGGCGCCTGTGAGTTTCAGCCGAAACCTAAAAGCCGCAATATCATAAGTAATTTGTTTGAACGCCAGGCTATCTGGGTAAGTTGGGGAGCTTTCGATGCAAAGGGGTGGGTTTTAAATTTGCTTATTACTTTCGTGTGGATGAAGTTTTGATTAGGTGCGTTTGGTTTTAGCAAAACCGTACGGGCTACGGGCTATAAACGGACGTCCGCCGTTGGGCCCGCCGCCACCGCTAGCCAGCTCTCTCGAGGTGCAAGTCTGGTCAAACTCGTGCGGACGGAAGCGGTCCCATTCAGCGTCAGCTGCATCGACTCCACGTGGTCTTGCGCTGGAATTGGTTTATAGGCTTGCTCGCCTCGCCCACTACACTGCGGTCGTGATTCCGGTTGCAGTTCCCCTCTTTATGAAACCTTTTTTTATATTTAAGTTCCATTTTTTATGTTTTGCCGGTTACTTTTTTTGTGTTGTTCTATTAATATTTTGATTTCACTGGTGATCGTTTGGATCACCAGTGAATTCACTTAAATTCTAAAGCCCCTCTGTCGGGTTCCCAGGTTTATTTGCATTTTTACAAACCGTCGGCTCTCATCCAGATTCACCCATGCCTATCATCGTCACCCGTCCATGCCGCAAGCTATAAATCTGCAATTACCTTTTTCCGTGTTCTTTTTCGTACCCTTCTAATTATTTGTGTTCTAAATTAATTTACTCCTTTTTTCCCTTAAATTACCTTACAATCGTGTTAAATACCGACGTTTGCGTTTCCGTGCATTTTCATGCATTTTTATGCATTTAATTAGATTGCCTATTCATGCATGAAAATTTCGTGCGTTTTTTTTCATGCAATTGTTTTTTTTACTAAATAATGTTTTTCTACTAAATTCGTACAAGTAAATTAAACGTGTAAAATGAAGTGAAGTTGTCTTTTGTTGTTTTCACTACACTAGGTACAATAGATAGATAGACTCTGTAATCTAGTAACAGGGAAAATAAGTACCGTTTGCTGAACTTATATTAACGGACATGCCCCCCCAGCATAACTACCGAATCACGTAATAGTAGGTATATAGCGTGATGCTTTTTATCGACACTCTGTCAAAATATATTGTCATTGACAAGTTAAACGTAATAAATCGCTATAACATTAGCATGACCGATTTATATCGCGTGATAAAGCGTTTTATCACGTTTAACTGTCAAAAAGACAAAGGAATTTGACAGTTGAGTGTTGATAAAATGCTATATCACGCGATTTAAATCGGTAATGCTAGGCAGGCAGGGGCCTATTTCATATAAACACTGCACAACAATCGTTTGGTGTTCATTGCGTCGCCAATTTGATACTAGAAAATAAACTACCTACTCACAGACCAGACACCGCAATGTATGCAAATTACCGTAGTAAATGGGCTTAATTTTAATAACTTAACCGTCTTTTAGTGTTGTGCTAAATTTTCAGGTGAAAGTTGCGTGAAAAATGGCGTGCCCGGAACGTGCAAGTTGATAAGCAGCTGCCCAATAGCCCTAGAAGAATTTATGAGGAAAATAATACCGCAGGCAAGTTGCTTTTTAGGCGAAAATTACCTAAAAATCGTTTTAGGTTTAATGAGGGCTTTTCACAATGACTAAAAACTGTAGGCTCGATAGATGGCGTTGATAAAAACAGGTGACAATAATATGATTTTTTTACTAAGCTTCGAAGAGTATTAACACCATCTAGTGAGGCAAATAGTTACTATTTTTATTTTTTAAATGTCACTTTGAAAACCCCTCATTGAGAATATTTATTTTGTGTGTTTGAATGAATTAGGTAAAGTTTTATCAAAATTATGTACCTACCTATTAAAATTACAATTTTAAATAAAATTCACCGCGGTGTCTTAAGGCGATTAGTGCCCTCACTGTGAAGCTAAGGATCTTTAGTTTATTAACAAACAATAACCTCTGTAAAATATAGTTTGTTGTAATGGTAGTAGGCAAACAGGCGTGCGTAGGCGCCACTGTGAGGTCACTAATCGCCTTAAGTTTAAGTTGTTTTGCGGACTGGTTACTTTGCTTTTATAACTGGTCTTACTATAGTGGAAATAAAGATAACGGCATACCGGTTAGACCTAGACCTAAGTTTTAATCTCATTGTTTAATTGATTTTTAATCTGACTACCTTCTATAATAGGGATGATGTAGTCATCAATAAGAATAAAATAGCGAAATACTAATAAAAATCGTAAACATATTAAACTTTTAGAGTAGCTTGTATACCTCTTGGTTTTATATATTGCATATTATTTATTTTATGACCCTTCAAAGTTGGGTGGACAAGTCCATTTAAAAAGTATAAAATTTATTAAAATAAATGATACCTTTAATTAGTCCGTAAAATGTATAGCAAATTTGTCTAAGAAACTATTTTGATAAACACAATATTTAATATAGCTGCCAAACAAATTTCCTACGCGTTGCATACAAACTCGTGACGTCATAACTAGGAAGCCATTAGTATGGAGCGTTTTTGATCGAGTCCATTCGTGTGCATTTCACACTGTGATATCTCGGGCAGTTTTCATGCTAGCGAATTAATTCTTTTACCAATGTTTCTTTTTTTGAGAGGTAATTTATGTAACATAAAATAAAAAAAGTTGTCATCATGCCTATTAAATGCGTTATTGGATGCATCGCACCACATTGCCGTAGCAATTCCGTTTTGTAAGAATCGCTGAGGTCGGTCGAGTCGAGGACATGGGATGGGTGACCAAAAATGTATTATCTTGAGTTCCTCTGTGCTTCGACGTAACCATGTAACGTTATTACGTTAAGCTGTTGGTCCCGGCTACATTTCCAATCGTTAACACCCACCAATCCGCATTGGGACCGCGTGGTGGTCCATCCTCCTTATCACCCAAGGAACACCTGTTTCCCAACAGTAGGATGGGATAAATGGCTGGATAAAGGTCTTATTGCAAATAAACTTATTCTCGATAGGTACATACATTATAACGGGTGTAACAAGACACTCGACGAAGCCGAAGTCCACGCATTCCGCCCATCATCAGGATCATTTTTGTCTTTTAGACTATACCTGGGAAACCAATAGCTACGAAGTTATTGAAGGTCAAAGTCAAAAAAATTATGAAATCTTATTTTATTCGTTATTTCCAAATTTTTGTCTGCAGAAACATTATCAAAATTTTATGTATTTCGTAACAAACAATGACTTCAAAACGTCATGGCACGTCACAGCTGATAAGTTTCTTGCGCCCGTTCTTCTTGTCAGCTAAAAAAGTCTGGAACGGGTGGTAGGAAAATATAGACGATTCAAAAGTACTTAATAATTAAGTTTATTTGAATAAAGCTTATTTCACTTTCATCACTCAATGTATTTCATGAGCACGCACATAAACGTTGCCTTTCAACTCGGCCGCACGCAGTTGTGTAGCATACACTCGCAGGCGCGGTCTTTTATACGCGTTACCATAGACCAAGAAGATCTTCTTGGTCTATGGCGTTACATAGCTTGGCAATGTATGTATGCAATGCTTTTTTAACACCAAAAATTAAAATCGTTTCCCAGCAATAATTTTGAACAGAAATGGTCCTGATGATGGGCAGAATACGTAGACCTCGGCTTCGTTGAGTGTCTTGTTACACCCGGTATACATACACATAGACAACACAAGGTTATTTTTAGATACAAAACCTCTCGTGGGGTTGATCAGGGGGGGTATTACAACCTCTTAAAACTTGCCAGGTTTATGAATTGCTATAGTTACATCTCTTTCTCGCTGTATAGCAAATAAAAGAGATAGATTGATAGCCAGTCAGAAAACTGCCAGGAAATAAGAGGTAATAATACGGCCCCTGACCATCAAACTGAACAACTTTCATTATGGGACCAACGGATATTAGACATGAGCCAGTTAAAAATAAATTTAAAACAATGTTAAAAAAACACATGCTTCAAAACTTAATTTTTTAATTTTATTTTTAAATTTAAGTCTAGTCTATAAAAGAAACTGAAGATCCCACAGTCAAACCGACTAGTTGGTTTTGTGGGACTATTTTGTAACCTCATATTGTATCCTTTGTTCATAATAAATAAAATATATAAATAAATAACCTCGAAATCACGAAAAAAATCAGCTGTTCCATACAAAAGAACAATAAATCCTACTCCATCGAAATTAACTAAAAACAACATTGTAGATCTGGTGCGCCGCCGGATGCGGGCAGCGCCGATCGTCGTGGAGATCCTTGGGGGAGGCCTATACCCAGCAGTGGCTGATATGATGATAATATAAAACTTATTCTAAAAATTTGTTCCCAGATCTGCTCGTTTATCGGATCGGAACCCGTGGTCTGTTGTGTAGAGCCTGTGACGACCACAACCACTACTACGACCACACGACGACCTCCTGTCATCACCACCAGTACTAGGTATGACCACATCGCTCACTATTAGGCATTTTTAATGTCTTCACTGTTGGGTACAGGTTCTTTAATTTTTTAAATCCGCAACGTGCTAGTGCTTGGCCTTCAGCAGCTCACCTGATGTTAAGTGACGATAAGGGCCAAGGCCGAAGGTGGAAGCGCACTACACCCGGAATCCTCACCACTGAGGAACTGGCTATCGTAATCGTACCTCTAACTGCCGGAACACAACATTTTTTTAATGTTGTTATGGCGTCAGACTCAGGTACAAGATGGTGGTAGCTAGCCAGGCGGACTTGAAATAAGCCCTACCATCAACCAAACCGAGTACAACTTGTTCCATCCCCCTGGGATACGAACCCAGGACCGCTGCGTCTTACAAGTGTCGGCGACTGACTTTAAATTCAAATTATGATGAAAAGAAGTCACTAGGTATAATAAGTTAAATAGGGCCAAGACGCGAACCCTGTGGAACTCCATTTCAAAAAATCTAAAAATAGATATTTCGACAACATTTTCCGTTTGCATATTTAAGTATCATGTCTAAGCTAATTAACCAAAAAACGTTGATTCATATCTTTGAGGAAAAACATTAATTTAGGTAAGTATATAAATGTTTTCCTTAAAACAAATAAAGGACATTTTATAGTCTGTTAGTTGTGGTTAAGTAGGTACAGAGGACGTAACACACAGCACAAAAACTAAATAACTTTGAGACCGATTTTATAGCTATAAGTTTTTTTTTAAAGTTTACTGCTGCTGTGGTCTTGTGGTTCGCTCATTCTTGAAAGACGCAGCGGTCCCGGGTTCGTATCCCAGGGGGAGGGTACAATATGTACGCGGTTTGGTTGTTGTTAGGACTTATTTCATGTCCGCCTGGCTAGCTACCACCATCTTACCTAAGTCTGACGCCATAACAACAATTCAAAAATTGTTGTGTTACGGCAGTTAGAGGTAAGATATAGCCAGTTCCTCAGTGGTGAGGATTCCGGCGCTACCACCTTCGGCCTTATCGTCACTTAACATCAGGTGAGGTGAAGGCCAAGCACTACCCCGTTGTGGGCAAAAAACGTAAAAATCCGGGTATTTTTTTATGCGTCACACACAAACACAATTTTGAGATTTTAGCATTTATAATACTAACTTTTAAATACAAAAACCGACTCACTTAGTGACTCGGTAGCTCAGTTGGTAAGAGCATCAAATTGGGCCGGACTTCCAAGGGTCGTGAGTTTCTTCTTATTCAGTTAAAAAATTTTGGAACGATTGGTAGGAAAATATATGGAAAATATAGACTATTCAAAATCGCTTAATTACGTGTGAGTTGCACCAAAACGCTGTCAAAGTTATATACAAAGTGTAACAAGACCTTCAACGAAGCCGAGGTCTACGTATTCTGCCCATCATCAGGACCATTTCTGTTCAAAATTATTACTTACTGGGAAACCATTTTGATTTTTGGTGTTAAAAAAGCATTGCATGCATTACCACGCAATGTGACGCGTACAACAGACCGCGCCTGCGAGTGTGTGCTACACAGCTGCGTGCGGCCGAGTTGAAAGGCAGCGTTTATGTGCGTGCTCATGAGATACATCGAGTGACGACGTTTTGAAGCCTTGTTTGTTACGAAATATACTTAAAATTTTGATAATGTTTCTTTAGTCAAAAAGTAGGAACTAACGAATAAAATAAGATTTCATAAAAATTAAAAAAAAAAAATTGACTTTGACCTTCAATAACTTCGTAACTATTGGTTTCCCAGGTTTAGTCTAAAAGGCAAAAATGATCCTGATGATGGGCGGAATACGTGAACTTCGGCTTCGTTGAAGGTCTTGTTACACCCGTTATAAGTAGTTAACGTCAAATGATATGCTACCTATTTGTCACGTCAAACTTGTCAAAGGACATCATGCTGGCTGGCAACCTCTTTTTTTTGGATAACTTGTGCTTAACCGGTACTTTAACAAGCTTGTAAGTTGTATGTTGCATTTGAATAAAGATATTTTGACTTTGACTTTGAGTCGGATTTTTTATAGTAAGGTACATATTATTTAGTTAGTACGTACAATATGATTAATAACTTGTTAATAACCATCATGATCCCACCAGCAAGCCCCGTCAACCCGTGACAGACGACATCCCAGTATACGACTACGTGAATACAGACGGTACCAATGCGGGAACCTGCGCGCCCATCGACGCCTCCCTCACGTCGCCACCCACCGGCCAGAAGGCTTGGGACAGTAAGTCAAATTGCTCATAATCATCATATTTTTTCCAGTTGTCAAGGCTGGACAAGAGGTCAAAAAACTCAGAAAGCTTAACACTGTCCGGCTTTATCCGGAAATAGCGCTGCCATTTCTAAAAATGAAAAAGCCGGACTAACCTGTTAAAAAGCAGGACTAACCTGTTAAAAAGCAGGAATAACCTGTTAAAAAGCCGGACTAAACTGTTAAAATTAATATTAAAAAAAAACAAAAAACCGACTTCAAAAAACCTGCCTCTAAAAAAAGGAAGAAATAATATGCAAATCATTAGATACGCATTATCATTGTTATAATAAAACACGTCTATTAAAGTCGGGTGGGGCTGGAGAACATCTTCCTTTTTTATTCTAAAAGCCCCACCCGACTTCAATTGACGTGTTTTATTATAACAATGATAATGCGTATCTAATGATTTGCATATTATTTCTTCCTTTTTTTAGAGGCAGGTTTTTTGAAGTCGGTTTTTTGTTTTTTAAACAATTTTTTTATTTTTTTATTTTTAGTGTAAGTACCTTCTGCATTAGGTAGTGTAGGTATATTATTTAGGTAGAAAAATCGGCTCAGCCAAACGTGAGATAATCGCGGAGAAACATACATACATACAAACTGAAACTTACCTCCTTTTTTTGAAGTCGGTTAAAAAGACTACACAACGGTATCCCTTCCCCAACAAAAAAAATCATCTAATTCGGTTCATAAATAACAAAGTTGTCAAGTTAGTTGATTTAATATCATAGTATTTTCAGGATTTCTTGTAAACTACTGAACCGATTTGAAAAAAAATTAAATGGGACCATCTCGCAGGAAAACTCAATCGAACAAAAAAAAAATTTTTGAAATCGGTCCATAAATGTCGAAGATACGCGCGAACAACGATAAAAAAAAAAAAAAAAAAAAAAAAAAAAAAAAAAAAAAAAAAAAAACATACAATCGAATTGAGAACCTCCTCCTTTTGATGAAGTCGGTTAAAAAGTCAGAATTTTGAGACCCAAGCACAGAATATATAATAGTAACCCAAGGCCGGACGCTAAAGCTAGGGTTTCCTAGGACGACGGTGCCGTTATGTTACGGCCGTAATTTAGCGGCGTAGAACGTCTATGTGAATAACACGGCGCGCCATATTGTTTACATAGACAACGTTCTACGCCGCTAAATTACGGCCGTAATATGACGGCACCGTCATCCTAGGAAACCCAGTCGATTAGTACCTTAATTAGGATCTTAATTAAATTGATTGCTCGCTAAGTACATACTGTATCGTAAATTCAAACGTTGAGATATAAAGCTAAGTTTCTATAGTTTATTTACAAACAAAAACCTCTGTAAAACCGCCCTGCACCGCATGCCTATAGGGCAAGTTGTGTGCAGTGCGGGCGGGACGAAAAAGCCTAACCAAAGCCGGAAGGGCCGGACGCAGTCAAAGACCGGACAAGAGGTAAAAAAGACTAATACTGTCCGGCTTTATTCGGGGAGCTCGGTGGCGCAGTGGTTTAGCCCAGCGATTGCGGAAGTTAAGCAACGTTCGCAAGGGTCGGTCATGGGATAGGTGACCAAAAATGTATTTTCTGCAGCTCCTCCGTGCTTCGGAAGGCACGTTAAGCCGTTGGTCCCGGCTGCATTTGCAGTCGTTAACACCCACCAATCCGCATTGGGCCCGCGTGGTGGGTTATGGCCCGTCCTCCTTATCCACCTAATAAGGAACCCGGACAGATGGCAACGCTCTGTGACCTTCATCAGGTTGTCGAATAAAAGATAAGACACTTGCGCACCCGTCGAAGCCACCCTCAACTCTATGGTATAATACCTACTTTGATTCCAGAATGCTTGGAGTACCAACAGAAATATGTGTACCCTTGCGAGAGAGGCGAGGACATACTGGGCACCACCAGCCGCGCCAACCACTGCCACCACAACGGCAACGAACTCATTATCGGCGGGAAACCGGCCAATGAGTTCGAGTTTCCCCACATGGTGAGTCACTTCACATCTCACTCGCACACACACTTGACACACGCTCTATAGTGTTTCATGCACACAAGACACAAAATTACACACATCACACACACGCATGCTTGCTTACACACGTCAGTCGTGTTATTTGTTTCTCATTTAAATAGTCTTTGCTCATACACACCCGCGCGTGTTTCACACACAGTCGTGTAACGTGTTTCACAATCATACACATGCACGAGTTTCACACACACTCACACACGCGTGTTTCACACATATACACATATCAGTTGTGTCGTATTACATGTTTCACACACACAAACACGCGTGTATCGTGTTTCACACACATACACGTATTGTGGAGCTCCTCTTCTCTCCTATAATAAAGTCATTGTTCTGAAATAAAAGGTACTGCTTGGTTATGGCGACCAACTGGACAGTGTGCAGTGGTTATGCGCGGGATCTCTTCTCAGCGACACTTTCGTGCTCACTGCGGGACATTGCACAGTCAGCAGGAATTTGTGAGTATTTTTTAAGTTTTTTTCAAATACCTACTTAATCTTATTCTATGAGTTAAGTTGTTTTCGTTCATCTTAAAACCTTTTTTTTAAGTTTCATATCACAAATATTAACTATGTTTCTCCACTCAGGATTCGTCCTAGTTTAAGTGTTGGAGTCATATCCTGTTTAAATTATTCAATTTTGTTAAAAATACTCTTGTAAATTACATATGGTTGTAAAATATAATGTATTAAATATGTAGGTGCCTTATAATTTTAGTTTGAAAAAAAATGCCTATATGAATTGAATTATTATTAATTAACTCACCCAGCGGCTCAGTAACGTACGCACTAATGGGCGTGTTGCGTCGTTCGCAACCGCTTGAGACGTCGCGCGTGCGTCGCATCAAACGCATCATCCCGCATCCGCAGTATGCGCCTCCCTCGAGATACCACGATATTGCATTGCTGGAACTCGCTGCACCGTAAGTACCTATCTGTGAATACCAAGTTACTTTTCATACAAAAACACACTTGCACACACGACACGACACAATGCTCACGCATATGCACGCGTATTTCACTGTTTCACACACGTGTGTTTCACATAGACTCTTATACCTACATGCACACGCTCGTGTATTTTATTTTTATTTTTTTATTTTATTTATTTAAGAAACAACAGCATATAATATACAAACTTAATGATACAATAAATGTAAGCACATTAGCCTAACAGTTTCCACTAGTAGTTGATACAAATACAATTTCTGTTGAGTAACAAAGATGCAAATCATAATAAACGTACCTACTGTTTTTTTTTCATAAGCGAAAACAAATTTAAATTTAAAACTATTTGTACTTACATTTTGTTTTAATATAATAATTATAGACTGTTAAATTCAGAAAAAGAAGAAGAATGTTCATCAAATTAATACTAAGTTGGTACTACAAAACTGTTATACAAAATTATGATTAGCCACTATCTTTAATCTAAAAATGGAACAGAAATGAGCCTAAACTAGTCTACTGGGACTTAGAAACCGTAGGCCGTAGGTCACGAGATAGGTGCGAGGAGCGTAGCGACGAGCATATGTTAGGTTGACATGAACCCAGCGCGCGAACCGAGCGAGTGAAGCGAGCGTGCCGCGGCAGCGGCCGGCGAAGCGCCAGAAAAAAATCTATTTTAAACTCAATTGGTGGATTTTTTCGGCGGCTACTGAATCAGTGACTGGCACCGGCTACCGAATCAGGGAGCGGCGTGGCTATAGTGATGTGCGGCGGAGACACAGAGGTTAACACGCAATTATTTTTGCTTAATTAATTAGGTACCTAAATGAAAGAAAGGCATAAGTAAATTCTATACGTCATTATATGTATTTAGACTATTAGACATTTTAAGTTTTGATCATTTGAACTTAGACATTTTTAGTTTGGACTATCTGACCGTTTGACATTTTAGTTTTTGACATTTTGAACTTTCGACATTTTAATCGTTAGACATTAAAATTTTTGACATTTTTGAACTTTGCCATTTTAAGTTTAGACATTCTGATACGTACCCTTTCACACACATATTTCATCCATACCAACGTGTATCACTCACATACACAGCACCGCACCCACTCGCATCATACACACGCACATTTCACACACACACACATAATAAAGATAAAAATATAGAGCTATTTCATCTTAATCAATAATTGTCAAAATATCTAGAAATATATTTAAAATTGAATGTCGAGGTAATTCCTCACATATTGGTGAAATAACGATGGCTTTGCAGCGTAAGAGTTGAGATATACTAGAAGAAATTTTACGATGCCACTACTCCACTAGTGACTCGGTAGCTCAGCGGTCAGAGCATTGGATCGGACATCCAAAGGTCGCGGGTTCGATTCCCGTCAGAGAATTGATCTTGTGCGAGTCGTATTATTTCTAGACACCGTTTAAACAATACAATTTAAATTAAACAATTTAACATTTAAAAGACCACGTGAATGAACAACTTTTACAAAAACTTTTAAATAAATAAAATAAATAAATGCTTGGACTATTTCACACAGCGCCATCTAGCCCAAACTAAGCAAAGTTATAATATGGGTGCTAGACAACTGATATACTACTTAGGTATATTTTTTTAAATATACTTATTTTATTATACATAGTTACACTACACCCAGACCCGTCACAGAAATTAAAATTTATCATTTAAATTTCTTCCCGGCCAGGAATCGAACCCGGGAAAGAACCCGGCCCTCTTGCGTGGTAGGCGGCATGTTGACCACTGCACCACTCAGGTCGTCGATTGAACGAAAATGTGATATTACAGTGTAACCCTGAGCCAGTACATAGTGCCGGCGTGCCTGCACGTGGTGACCGACCCCACCAACCAGACACACGCCTCCGCCACCGGCTGGGGCCTCACCACCAACAAGGGGCAAGTGGCCGACGTACTGCAGAAGGTAAGGCCAACCAACAAACTAACATAGAATCCATACATACTATATACTAACGCCTGGCTGGGGCCTCACCACCAACAAGGGACAAGTGGCCGATGTACTGCAGAAGGTATGATAAAAACTCAATCGAATAAAAAAGAATCATCAAAATCGGTCCATAAATGTCGAAGATACGCGCGAACAACGATAAAAAAATATACAATCAAATTGAGAACCTCCTCCTTTTTTGGAAGTCGGTTAAAAATACACATAATTAGTTCATCGCACATTCATTAACCTAGAACCATAATAGTCAATCGTTTAATACAGGTCATCTTATGACACACTACTCACCATCAGACTATAGTCCATCAGAAATATATAACCCACCCCATCAGACAGTCCATCTGAAATATAACCCATCAGACATAAAGAGTCCATCAGTTCTTCACACATGTATAGTCCATGAGACATAGTATGACATACGTACGCCTCCGCCACTCCGGGGGACTCACTACTAATAAGGGACAAGTGGCCGATGTACTGCAGAAAATATAATTCATCACACTTGTACCTAGTCCCTTAAATATACAGTTCATCATACATGTAGTCCATCATACTAACATACAGTTTATGTTACATGTAGTCTATCATACTTACATTGCACATAGTTAATCATCATAAATAAAGTATATACTTACATAGGTATAGACTACAGTTCATCATACAATATGTAGTCCATAATACTTACATATAGTAAATCATAAATATAGTCCATCATACTTATATTTAGTTCATCATACATGTATCATCATACTTATATACAGACTATTACAGTTCATCATACATGTAGTCCATCATACTTATATACAGTTCATCATACATATAGTCCATCATACTCACATACCGTTACCATAGGTTTTTAGTCATGAGACTCAACTTTTAAATTATTCTTTAAGTGAGTTCAGAGTCAGACTATGATACAGGTTTTAAGTTATTGGCCAGATTTTTAGATTATCTGGCTTTAGGCAGGTACTTAGGTAGGTACCTATCAACTTTAAACATTATACCGCAACATTATACAGCTACTATACTATCATATCACCCGTATTTAAGAACAATACTTACTCAAATGACCCTATGCGAAATCACTGCATTGAAGTAGAGCTCTGTACCTAGTTGGGACGCTGTTTTTCCGAGGGCACTGTGAGACCTCATAGTAACGTTTTATGTCCTTCGTAAGGTGATACTCAACAAGTTCCCAACGAGCGAGTGCAGTGAGCAGTACCCCTCGCACCGCCTCATGAAGGAGGGCTTCGACCAGGATACTCAGCTCTGCTATGGAGACAAGGATGTGTCCAAGGACACTTGTCAGGTATAGTATACATATAAAATAAAATAAAATCATTTTATTTCAGACAGGTCCATACAATATTACTTCATTTCAATCCAATTCCTATTTGTTAATTAATTAAATTCATAATAAAATCAAAACTAAAACTAAATTGATAAGTCCATGACTTTCAAAAGAAGAAAATACTTTTTTTCATAATTAATTTTTGTGTCTTAAATATCTTTACACTTGGTACCTACATTTTTTTTTAAATTCGGAAAAGATTATTAGTTACTTTTGGAAACAAAAAGCCCAAGCGACTTTTAACTTTTCTCTCTCACTCTGTCACTCCGCGCGCGAGTCTGAATCGCTCTGCGTCCTCTGAGAGGACAAATTTCATACATCAGAAAAGATAAGACCTACGCGATAGAAAGAGAGGCAACTACTAAGTGAATGTTTTGGAGCTGTGCGACCTGTCCATCAGCCATTTTTGATGTCCCCACTGCTGGGGCACAGGCCTTCCTTATGGGTGGTAAGGAGGATGGGCCGTAACCCACCACGCGGGCCCAATGCGGATTGGTGGGTGTTAACGACTGCAAATGCAGCCGGGACCAACGGCTTAACGTGCCTTCTGAAGCACGGAGGAGCTCGAGATAATAAATTTATGGTCACCCATCCCATGACCGACCCTTGCGAACGTTGCTTAACTTCAGCAATCGCTGGGCCAGGCGCTAAACCACTGCGCCACCGAGCTCCTCAATTGTCCGTGCGACCTGAATTGCACCTTATTGTGTCGGAGCAAGAGTCTCAATTCATTTAAACGATTTTGCGGAGTGCAACTTCTGTACGCTAGTACTATTATCTATTTTGTGATACTACCCTTATTTTATTGCAGGGCGACAGCGGCGGACCTCTCCAGATATTGAGCAGTAAAATCCACTGTATGTATGTGGTAGTAGGTGTGACGTCATTCGGTAAAGAGTGCGGCCATATTGGAGACCCGGGGATGTACACGCGCGTCTCGCACTACGTGCCGTGGATCGAGAGCGAAGTGTGGCGGTGGCCTTAAACCGCTAATTGCGATCATATCATTAAAGATACCAGTCGAATTTCATACAAACGAGGTAACTTTGAAGCCTTGGTTCTCCGTCAAGGAATGGCTTAGCTGTGATCTGATGATGGCCATCAAGGGACTGAATGGAGGAGATTCAGATCGCTATACACACCCAACTGATCTGATCAGCATTCTAAGAGATATAAGGATCAGAGTTTCAGGATTTCCATAAATTTTATGCTAATTTCTCGGTTTTTTAAACATAACCTTATATCTCTTAGAATGGTGATCAGATCAGTTGGGTGTGTATAGCGATCTGAATCTCCTTCATTCAGTCCCTGGATGGCCTTCATCAGATCACGCCTAGGTCAATCCCTGGCGGAGAATCAAGGCTTCAAAGTTACCTCATTTGTATGAAAATAGACTGATGAATTTAATTGTGTGCCCGCCACTGTACCTTCCGATCCAATCCTTAGGTTTACGGTGTTCTAATACTAAGTCGATTGGGATGAAAATTCCCAATAGTACCTGCCTGGTAAAATTTGGTAAAACTACTAGGAACTATTTATACCTTCCGATCCAATCCTTAACGATCGAGTTTTAATAGTAAGGTCTATTGGGATAAAAATTGCCAATAGTATAACTGATAAAATTTAATAAGACTATTGGGGACTATTTTATGCCTTCCGATCCGATCCTTAGGTTAACGATCGAGTTTTAATAGTAGGTAGGGTCTATTGGGATGAAAATTCCCGATAGTACAACTGGTAAAACTACTGGGAAACGGAGTATTGGGGAACATGCATCAATTTTTTTTTGTATCTAAATAAATAAATATAAATATTTGACAACATCACATACTTACATTGCTCCGATCCCAAAGTAAGTAGCTAAAGCACTTGTGTTATGGAAATCAGAGACAACGGTGGTATCACAAACACCCAGACCTGAGACAATAAAGAAAAGTTCTTTTTCTACATTGACCCAGCCGGGGATCGAACCCGGGACCTCAAGAGATGGTGACGCCTTGCAAACGGGCGTGCAAACCACTCGACCACGGAGGTCGTCAAATCAAAAGTATAATGCGTGAGAGAATCAACTGTAATATTCAAACTTTTCTCTTGCGTTTTTTTCTCGTGATATATTCACTTGAAGTTAGCGCGCAGCAGCACCCGCCGACAACGCTCTATACAAAACGGTCAACATTTGTGACGTCACTTATGGCACGTTTGTATGGAGTTAGCCAGGAATTTTCAAATATCTCCCTTAATATTGCGTTTAAGTACATAATGTGTCATACAAAATATTATTTCTTATTTGATATTCTATCCGACTGTTAAGTGCATTATATACGAAAATGAAAAAAAATCTCTATTTTCCGCTGTTGATAAAACTAAAATAATACATTTTTTTTTATTTTTCTGTTCCATCATGTTTTTATACGTGTCCGCAGCGATCAAGCTCAAATTTATCAAAATCGGTGACTTATGCATGTTCCCCATGTCTTAAGAGGATTGTCAACCACGTGGTCTCCATACAAACGGCGATAACGTTTCCCACCCTCTAAACCTTAACCTACAGTAATTAATTTTTGGTATGTTTTTGAAATGCCTAAATACTAGGGCTGTACGTTTTGATTTTTTAAATATCTATAGGTAATAGATTTCGAAATATTTGCATTTTAGTGATTTCATACAAAACACAGAAGTGCCAATATTTTCAAATCTACAATGAATATTTAAAAAATCAAAACGTACAGCCCTAGTATTTAGGCATTTCACGAATCTAATGTAGTTACCTACCTAGATATTAAATCTAATTATATCTAGATTGATATACAAAAAACCCACCGTTTTGCGGACTACTTACTTTCTTGTACTGAAACTGACATATGAACAATGTAAAAGCTGACCAATTTTAATTATCAGACAATAAATAGGTACCTTACGTATTCACAATTTATAATAATATTTGATACATTTAATAAATTAAGCTAGGTTATTGTAATGATAAGTCTGTGAATCTATGACACAGTTTTTTTTATATCTTTATATGAAATCACTTTATTTAATAAAACAGTATAACTGAAAATCCGTTTTTTAATGATGCTATTAAACTCTTATTTTATTTTATTTTATTTATTTAGAAACCAACAGCGTTTTTATAATATCTTATAACATGAATAGTTACATAACAGTAAGGCCAATGACAGATTTCTCTTAATAACTAGGATATAGTATAATTTCAGCGTAACATACAGACTAATGCGAGTTATTTATATATTTGATTTAAGTTAATACGTACATCGGTACATAGAAATATCGCACACTATTTAAGTTAAAATAAATATAAATATTTGACAACATCACATACATTGCTCCGACTCCAAGGTAAGTAGTTAAAGCACTTGTATTATGGAAATCAGAGACAACGGTGGTATCACAAACACCCAGACCTGAGACAATATTGAAAAGTTAATTTTCTACATTGACCCAGCCGGGGATCGAACCCGGGACCTCAAGAGATGGTGACGCCTTGAAAACTGGCGTGCAAACCACTCGACCACGGAGGTCGTCAAAGTGTTTCAAATTAATCAGTGAAATTATGTTTTTTATTTGTATGTTAAACCGCTGTGATACTGATGGATGACCCTCGATAGAAATTATTAGACTATTGTTTGTTATAATCAATTTCATGAATGGGCAAAAGCAAAACCTAATTTAGGTATGTTCACTACTATGCAGTTTATCATGAAAAAAAAGAAATAAAAAGTGACAGTTTTAGTGTCCTACATCTTGGCATGGACCACTTTGAAAACCGCAATTCTGACTACATGGAAAAGTTCTCCCCAATTAGTCCCAACTAGTCCTACTTTTTCGGAATTAGTCCCAAAAAGGACTGAAAGATATAAGCGATTTAAATGGTCCATGCCAAAGCAAACCTTCATTTTGGCAGGGACAGGCTATATCTAGTGAACCTAAACACCTAGCCAGGATCTGATTATTAAAAAAAAAAAATCCAGGTATGAATTTCCATTCATCCCTATTTATAATACAACGTGTTAATGATTAAACCGCAAAACCTCTTCGGTGGTGATTGTGCATATGAATATGAACAACTTTTACAATGGGGCCAACTCTGCAACTCAACAAAAAAAAACAGCTGTTTCATACATTATATATTATTTCATATATTGTATTGACAACTTGTATGAAACAGCTGATTTTTTTTGTTGAGTTGCAGAGTTGGCCCCATGAATATGAACAACTTGAATATGCTCATGAATATGAACAACTTTTACAATGGGGCCAACTCTGCAACTCAACAAAAAAAAACAGCTGTTTCATACATTATATATTATTTCATATATTGTATTGACAACTTGTATGAAACAGCTGATTTTTTTTGTTGAGTTGCAGAGTTGGCCCCATGAATATAAACAACTTGAATATGCTCATGAATATGAACAACTTTTACAATGGGGCCAACTCTGCAACTCAACAAAAAAAACAGCTGTTTCATACATTATATATTATTTCATATATTGTATTGACAACTTGTATGAAACAGCTGATTTTTTTTGTTGAGTTGCAGAGTTGGCCCCATTGTAAAAGTTGTTCATATTCATGAGCACAATCACCACCTAAGAGGTTTTGCGTTATATCATTATATCTATTCATTACCTATCTACCAAATTCGGTTTTAGGTTTTTTTTAACATGTTGTAACTATATGTGCATTATTCCACTATAATAAAAACAAATAATCGATTCCAACAAATATTTTATTTATCCTTAATAATAAAACATTGTACATTTGAAATAAATATAAAATCAACACTAACATAGCGACCAGCGTAATAATATTATACAAATAACATCTTAAAATGCCACCTTTTCGGAGTTCGCGTTGTAAAATGATAAAATACTTTATACAGCGTGTTACAAAAAAACCCTAATGTCGAATATGGTAGATAGGGATTATCAAACTGAACAACTTTTACTATGAGACCAACTCTGAAATCGCGAAAAAAGAATCAGCTGTTTCATACAAAAATTAACAACGAAAATATCAAAATGTATGAAACACCAAATTTTTTCGTGATTTCAGAGTTGGTCTCATAGTAAAAGTTGTTCAGTTTGATGGTCCCTATCTACCATACGGCATTAGGGGTTATTTTGTAACACGTTGTATACAAAAGCAAATGCTATTATTTAAATGCGTTTTTCCATTGTCTTTTGTGTAACTCACAAAATATCGCATTCTGACAAAATAACCTAACTATGTATTTCAAAAGACTGTCATTTGTCAAAAGTTTTCAAAAGTCAAGTTTTAAGAAATAAGTTATTTCACCTTAAGGTCTTGGACAGTTAATTCATACTTTCAGTACATAGTATTACTAAAAAGTGCTTACAATTTTATGTTGGAATTAAAGTTGTATGACCTGCAACTGACTTCATTGTACTTCTAATATCGACTATTCCATGAGGCAGAATATTTAAATACCTTTGCTAGTTACATTAGGCAAGATATACAACAGCAAGAGTACGAATTGTACTTTTAAAATAGTTTTTAAAGCAAAAACCGAAGCACAGAATATAAAGTTTGTATAATAATTAGCTTTATGTGTATTTGTAACCACTCTCCAAATTTTAAGGATGTGTTCAGTCCATGAAACTGAACAACTTTCTCCATGAAACATAGGGTCAAATATGTAAAAAAAAATTACTTTTCATACAAATCAAAGAGATCACGTGATCAGTTTAGTATGGGATGACCAACATTTTTTGGCGTATTTCGACACATGTTTCATGGAGAAAGTTGTTCAGTTTCATGGACTGGACACATCCTTAAAATTTGGAGAGTGGTTACAAATACACCCTGTTTAAAGCTTTTTTCCCATCAGTCCTACGATTAAGTATTGTGGTAGAACTAACGGGAAAATGCTTGTTCTACGGTAGAACAATAAAATTGCATACAACTCGCACTAGATAGTTTTCTGTCGAATCAAACTCTATATTTTGTGACTTACTTAATTGGGCCTATTTCCGATGTCCCCCATTTTTTTGGGATATTGAAAAAAAAATATTTTTTTCCATTTTTTAGTGTTCCGTACCCAAAGGTTAAAAAGGGACCCTATTACTAAGACTCCACTGTCCGTCTGTCTGCCTGTTACCAGGCTGTATCTCATGAACCGTGATAGCTAGACAGTTGAAATTTTCACAAATGATGTATAACGGGTGTAACAAGACACTCAACGAAGCCGAAGTTCACGCATTCCGCCCATCATCAGGATCATTTTTGTCTTTTAGACTATACCTGGGAAACCAATAGCTACGAAGTTATTGAACGTCAAAGTCAAATTTTTTTGTCAAAATGAAATCTTATTTTATTCGTTATTTCCTAATTTTTGTCTACAAAAACATTATCAAAATTTTATGTATTTCGTAACAAACAATGGCTTCAAAACGTCATCACTCAATGTATCCCATGAGCACGCACATAAACGCTGCCTTTCAACTCGGCCGCACGCAGCTGTGTAACATAACATACACTCGCAGGCGCGGTCTGTTGTACGCGTTACATTGCGTGGTAATGTATGCAATGCTTTTTCCCAGCAATAATTTTGAACAGAAATGGTTCTGATGATGGGCAGAATACTTAGACCTCGGCTTCGTTGAGTGTTTTGTTACACCCGATATTTGTTCCCGCTATAACAACAAATACTAAAAACCGAATAAAATAATTATTTAAGGGGGGCTTCCATACAACATACGTGATTTACAACCGACTCGCAGTTGGGCGGTTTTTTTCCCGAACCCCCAAGGGGACAACGGGAATACGCCCTCCATTGATCCAGTGATGCCAGATTGAGGGGAATCCCCAAATGTGGGGTTTTTTCATCTATCGGGGGGAATTTTAAATCTTCGTTTCATAGTAATAGTATCATTAGAGGAAAAAACCGGTGTTATCGGTATTTTTGGTCTTTTCATACAAATAGTATTATTTTGGGGGGATTCTGAGTGAGGTTTGGGGAGAACGCAAGACGGTCAACTGGCAACACTGCATTGGTCCTATAGCTAATGTGTTATTGAATTATATTTTTTTTATAGTTTGCAGTGAGCTCCTTTCCTGGGTATATTCGTGAAGGGAATAGGGTGAGGGTAAAGAGGTCTTCGAGTCTTGAATTCTACTAAGTCTGTGATGACCACGGGCTGAAACAAAAAAAAACATAAATACGAAATCAGGAAAACTTATTTTTAGAAACAATAACTTTACTAACAATTTACTAACTAACTTAACAATTAATAAGGTGGTTAACTCAGTATGGGATACCAGTGAACTATTGGATGAGGTTTTTTTTTATTTTATTTTATTTAAATAAACAAATTTACATTTTTATCTTAGTCTAAATAGTGCAACACAAACCAGAAAGGTTTATTCGTACACTACACATTCGTCACTGATATCCATAAATGTAGGTAGGTATACAGACAAGATAGTTACAATTATTATTTTCCAAGCATCATCGAAACATAAAAGTATGCGACAAACAAGCTAAGCTGGCGCATGGTGTGCGGAAACAGGACAAAAATACACACACATGTGCAGTTCGACAAAAGATGGCAGTTAGTCTTAGGATTAGTGGCAGAACCCGCAACAAAAATCTTTTTCATGTGCCTTTTACGACATATAAGGTGTAGGGACACAGTATGTTCCTTAAGGTTCATATTACCGAACCAATTTTGTATTGTGTAACAGGGTGCCGTGCAGTCGTCACCGCGCACCCAACTTGTAAACGCGCCTCTCAATATTATAAAAGTTAATTTAAATAACGTCTTTTACTCCCACTCGCGTGGTCCGCCTTGTTAGGATCCTAATATCCAACATTGGTGACCCCGAACGAACTTTAATTTGTAATACGCGTAAATAATTTGGACAATAAAATAAATAGTGTATAATTAATTAAGTTTTTAATAAAATTTCGGACAATAAAATTTTAAAATAGTGCATTATGACGGACACTGAGAAACCGGAAACGTATCAGCCTCCGACGCCGACACCATTGTTTACGCCGACTACTGACATCATGGCAATACAATTAGCGTCGCGAATTCCCGAGTTTTGGGCGGATCAACCACGCGTATGGTTTATCAGAACCGAAGCAATATTAGCGCCTCAAAAATTAAGTGACGACTCGCGCTTCGACATGGTAGTATCAAAGTTACCAAAGGACATTATTACTCAAATTAGTGATTTTTTGTCAAATCCACCTGCGTCCGGTAAATTCAACGCAATTAAAATAAAACTACTTTCACTCCTGGAAGATTCGAAGGCTAGACAAATAGAAAAACTAATAAGTGAAATGGAGCTTGGGGATCAAAAACCCTCTCAACTTCTGCGAAGGATGCGAGATCTGGCCCGTGACAAAATTCCGGATGATACACTTCGCGTGCTTTGGCAAGGACATTTGCCAAGCACAGTCAAGGCAGTATTAGCCGTGACAGACACGAAGGACTTAGAAAACCTAGCCTCGGTCGCAGATAACGTAGCTGAGGCGACTCGCTCAAGTCAAGTGGCTGCGATAACGACCACCTCTAATACAACAAACGAAATTGCGCTGTTGCGAGCAGAAATAGCGAAACTAAATATTCGCGTGTTGAACGCGGAACGCTCTCGTCCTAGATATAGAAATTTCCATCAATATCGCCGGTACTCCTCCAGATCATCTAGCCGGCACAGAAATAACTCATCGCAGCGGCCACAACGTTCAAGTCCTGGAAACCTTTGTTTTTACCATGAGAAATACAAAGAGAAGGCTCATAAATGCGTGCAACCCTGCGCATGGAACAATAAAGCCACAACTCCAGCGCAGCCGGAAAACTAGGAAGCGAGGCACAGTTGTCAGCGGAAATCTGTGCCGTATCACCTTGCGCCCGCTTACGTATTTTAGACATTAATAGTGGACTTAAATTTTTAGTAGATACGGGAGCAAACGTTTCAGTTTTGCCCGTTGATCGTAATAAGTGTCGTTCACAATCGCAGTGTTCTGATTATAAACTGTACGCAGCAAACGGTACTGAAATTAAAACCTACGGTGTGAAATCTATGGTGCTAAACTTTAAACTTCGCAGACCGTATAGGTGGGACTTCATTGTTGCTGACGTAAAACAACCAATATTAGGTGCTGACTTTCTCACTTCTCATAAACTATTAGTGGACCTTAGTGCACGTAGGTTAAGAGACCAAGTGACCGACCTAAATGTAATCGCTTCTGTGGTAAGTGTTGCTGAACCTTCCATAAATACGATTAGTCATGGACATCCATATAGCAATTTACTAAGTAAGTATAAAGAGATTACGAAACCTATGTCATTCCAGGAAACTCAATCGCACGATATTTTTCATTATATTGAAACTTCTGGTCCTCCTGTTCACGCTCGTGTACGTCCGCTACCACCGGACAGATATAAAAAAGCCAAAGAAGAATTTCGTATCATGCAAGAAGCCGGAATATGTAGACCTTCTAAAAGTCCGTGGGCAAGTCCACTACACATAGTCCCGAAGAAAAACGGAGATATTAGACCTTGTGGAGATTATCGCCAATTAAATTCTATTACAAAACCCGATCGATATCCTATTCCCCATTTACGTGATTTCACTTATATATTGGCAGGAAAGAAAATATTTTCTAAATTAGATGTGAACAGAGCTTATCATTGCATAAAAGTAAATCCTGATGATATTGAAAAAACAGCTATTATTACTCCATTCGGTTTATTTGAATTCCCTAGAATGACCTTCGGTTTACGTAATGCAGCGCAAACATTTCAACGCTTTATGAACCATGTATTACAAGGCTTAGATTTTCATTACAATTATTTGGATGATGTCATCATTGCAAGCGATAACGAAGAACAACATAAAAATCATTTAGAGATTATATTTCAGCGTTTCAAAAAATTCGGTATTACGATTAACCTATCTAAATGTTCTTTTGGTCAAAGTAAAGTTCAATTTTTAGGTCACGATGTAAGCGCAGACGGTATTAAACCTTTACAAGATAAGGTTAATGCTATTGTCAATTTCCCAAAACCTAAAACCATTCAAGAGTTACGCCGATTTTTGGGCATGGTCAACTTTTATCGTTCTCACTTACCGAATACAATGTCATATCAATCAGAGCTCAATAAATATCTAACAAATACTAAAAGAAACGATAAAACAGTTATTACGTGGTCGGAAAAAGCTGAAAATGCATTTGAGCAGTGTAAAACGGCATTACAAAACGCCGCCACTCTGTCTCATCCTTACACCGATTCCACGCTAGCATTGATGACAGATGCATCTGATAATTGTATTGGAGCTGTTTTGCAACAAAAATGTAACGAACAATGGCAACCACTGGGTTATTATTCAAAAAAATTGTCTTTGAGTCAACAAAAATATAGTACTTATGATCGTGAATTACTCGCTATACATTCAGCGATAATTCATTTCCGAAAATTATTTGAAGGTCGCCATTTGATAATTTATACAGACCATAAGCCCTTATGCCATGCATTCACTAAGTCCAGTAAAGATAATAAAGAAACTCCGAGACGAGCGAGACAACTTCTTTTTATCAGTGAGTTTACGACCGACATACGATATATTAACGGTCCCGCTAATATAGTAGCCGATGCGTTATCACGCGTCGAGACTATTTTTTGTCCAACCGTACTTGACTACAGTCAACTTGCAGACGCGCAAGCTAAAGATGAATATCTATTACAACAGATTAGCAATAGCAACCAAACATGTTTCAAACAAATTTCTTTGCCTACTTGTGATAAATCAATATATTGTCATGTTACAGAAAATATTATTAGACCATATCTAACAGAAGAATTTAGAAAAATAGCTTTTGATACAATTCACAATTTAAGTCATCCAGGCATACGAACTTCGCGTAAATTAATATCCCAAAAATTTTTCTGGCCTGGGATGAATAAAGACTTAAGCGTATGGGCTAAGACATGTATAAAGTGTCAAAAGTCAAAGATAAGCCGTCATACAATTTCGCAATTAGGTAGCTTCCCAACCGTCAATCGTTTTGATCAAATCCACGTTGATATCGTGGGACCTTTAAAAACGTCATCACAAGGATATAGATTTTGTTTAACTATCATTGATAGGTGTACACGTTGGCCTGAAGCTTTCCCCTTAAAAGAAATTACAGCTGAAGTTGTCGCAAAAACAATTTTTAACGAATGGATCGCACGATACGGTTGTCCTGTAAAGCTCACTACCGATCAAGGTCGACAATTTGAGAGCAATCTATTTTTGAATCTCATGAAATTATTAGGGATAAATAAAATACGCACAACACCATATCATCCCCAAAGTAACGGTGCAATCGAACGCTGGCACCGATCTCTTAAAGCAGCGTTAATGACTCGCCTAAATAATAATTCATGGGTTGATGAATTACCTACAGCATTGCTAGGATTGCGCGCCGCATGCCGCAGTGATAACGGAATAAGCGCCGCAGAATTAACCTTTGGACGAACACTTCGTTTACCCGGAGAGTTCTATGAAAGATCTAAGGAAAATGACTCCAGTGACCCATCTAGTTTAATTTACAAAATTCAAGAAAATTTACGAAACTTTACACCATCTAATGAGTCATCACGAAATTCGAAGAAATTCTTCGTAAATAAAGATTTAAAATCATGTCAATATGTTTTTGTTAGAGACGATGCGGTTCACAAATCGTTAAAACCGCCATACGATGGTCCATATAAAGTATTAGAGCGAAATTCAAAAGTATTTTTAATTCAATTACCTAACCGCGAGGCTCGCATTTCAATAGACAGATTGAAGCCAGCCTACATGCTTATAGAGCAAGATAATGATGTTTTTAAGAAAAATGAAATTTCAAATAGTAATGAGGTACAGGACAAACGAATCATGCCCATGAACAATAACTCATGTGAGAACCATACCACACGCTACGGTCGTATAACCCGACCGCCAGTACGTTTTAGTTAAATCTTTATTATAGTTAATTATTACCTAATTAGGTCATTTTTTATATGTAAGAAGATTTTGTTTTGCTTTTGAAATTTTTGCGCTATAGAAACTATGTAATTAGTAAGTAAGTTAACTTTACATTGTAATTTCATTTAGTTTACATATCATTACATATTGTACATATTTATATCATTTGAATTTAACATTTGTATGTAATCGCGTTACAACTAAAATAATTTTGTTTTTGTTCTGATGTAATGTCGGAAAAACAATTAATTTTATAAAAATATAACATTAAACATACGTCATATGTTGACTGGTAGAAATCGACCAATATAATTGCGATAAGTAAAATATTGCAGTCATCTAAACTTATAGTTATACTTTTTATAACTTTTTCATTTTATACTTTATATCTAGATATTAGAGAACTTGTTATTTTTCTTTGTAGTTTTTATTATATTTGATTGATATACTTTGATTATAATTACTTATTTAGAATGTTATCAATTTATTTTTACAAAAGTAATCGTAGATGTTTGCTTTGCTGTTATTTTTATTAACGATAGTACACACTACTTACTTATTTTCTTTGTTTGCCAGCACATTGTGCATTCTTAAAATAATAATCTGTTGTACCTTTTTTTTTCTAATTGGTCACTTCCCCAATTCAGATTCAACAAAAGCACTCAGTATAATATTGTAAGTTTTACAACTTTGAACATAAGTGAACTTCAAATCTCGTCTAGACCCTTTCAAGTGTGTCATAACTCTAACAAAACAACATTTTTATTGTGTCCAAAGTGAACTATTGTTTTTTGTGACTGAATCCACTCAGGATGTTTACAGTAAGTTCAAGTTGGGTCTGGTACAAAATTTATTATACTTTAGGCTTCCGTTCCCATAACATTTTAACAAGGAGCCTCTGTTCTTTCACTTAAGTTCAAATGCATTTTACCTACTTAACCAACATTTCTAATGATGACTGACGTGCTACACTATTACAATCGATAATGTTATTGTATTTCTTTACCCTAAATTTTAATGTATTTCTTTAAGACTTGTGTTATTTTTTATTTTATTTTTTTCGCTATGACGCGACTTTTGTTTTATTGTGAATTTTTTCGTGTCTTTCTAAAAGTTATTTTAAGGATAGATATTTTAATATTTTTTTTGTGTTTTACCTTTATTTTTATAATTAATATATATATTTTTTTCCTCTTAGGAGGGGAATGGTGTAGGGACACAGTATGTTCCTTAAGGTTCATATTACCGAACCAATTTTGTATTGTGTAACAGGGTGCCGTGCAGTCGTCACCGCGCACCCAACTTGTAAACGCGCCTCTCAATATTATAAAAGTTAATTTAAATAACGTCTTTTACTCCCACTCGCGTGGTCCGCCTTGTTAGGATCCTAATATCCAACATAAGGTATCGCACAACGATCCGCTGTATCGTATGTGTAGAAGTTACAATGAGCTGGAAGCTGAAATTGATATATTCCACCAAACATTAAAATCATTCATATTATATTTGAAGTCTTCCAACTAGGTCCCATTCTATGTTTTAACTGTGTTAGCAAAAAAAAACCATCTTAGCCTATTTTTTATTTTGTTATTGTTTACCTACCATAAATTAACTCACATTCAATTGTTGTTCTGTCTAAATGTTTTACCTAATTGGTTTAAGTTTCATTTGTTTGTTTAATTAACTTGTATTATTTCAATGCTGTGCACAATTGTTATTGGTTCCAAGCTAACATCTATTTTAGTTTTAGTGTGATTTTATGTAGATTTCAAAGTTTGTGAACTGTTATTGTGTCTAAATAAAAAAAAAAATATTAATTTGGTCGAATAACTTTCGACATAATTGGGTCACAATCTTAAAATCAGCTAAAAGGTGTTTAGAAAACAAAAAAATAGTACAATAATAATTAAAGTTGAAATTTGTACCTACATTAATAATCAGAATTTAAAATCAATAAGTACTAAAAATAATTCCTAATGAAAGATATATGATTAACATATATTTTTTGGCACACGAAATCATAAAATAGTGTAATCACATAAAAGGGGTATACCCAAAAGCGGGGGTAAGAAGGGCTCCATAAAAAAGTCTTATAGAGTTCATTAGGTTAGATTAGGTTATTGTGACCAAAAACTTGCGAGCCGAGCGAGCGGAGCGAGCGTTGGAAGCGGCCGGCGAAGCGCCAGAAACAACGATTTTGTACGTGGAACTTCCCTATTTCGTCTATTATACACACACATACATTAAATAAATAAATAAATAAATATTTGAAAACATCACATACATTGCTCCGATCCCAAAGTAAGTAGCTAAAGCACTTGTGTTATGGAAATCAGAGACAACGGTGGTATCACAAACACCCAGACCTGAGACAATATAGAAAAAATCATTTTCTACATTGACCCAGCCGGGGATCGAACCCGGGACCTCAAGAGATGGTGACGCCTTGAAAACCGGCGTGCAAACCACTCGACCACGGAAGTCGTCATTGCCTAGAATACTTTACGAATACTATTAGCTTTGGGGTATCTACTATATTTAAGTTTACATTGTTTTGTTTACGTTTTATACCTGTAATTATAGTTAACTTTTGTTTACCGTCTTGTACTAGGTGTAAGTGTCAAGTTACATAATGCATACGGTAAAACTATTGTCTGTGGGTGGGCCTGGCGACCTGTGTCACAGGTTTCTTTTCTGAAACCTACTGCTGGCACCAGTCCCTCACAAATTTAGTAACCTTCCATGTGTAGCTTCTAATTACCACTTAAGCCCTTTATTTGTGATGGGAAAATAAACAATTATTTCATTTTTCATTTCATTTCAATACCTAGGTAAAGTATAACATGAATAATATTTCATACATAACCTGAACGTTTCAGGCATTGTATACAACACCGGATTATACACATTACCGGTAACACATACATTTCACGATAAACTTTGTCATCGTAACTCAATTGTCTAAAAAAGTTTCAAATTGTAGTCAAAGGGATGTTAAAGATGCACTAAAATAAAATAATTTACCCGATCAGTGATACCTAACCTTGGTAGTTACAGTTTCCAAAACTCAATTGTCAAAGGAGCCAAAGAGATTGTCATAACTTTACTACAATATCGACAGGGCTGTCAAAATTTAATAAAATAATTAATAAAATATTTAGTGTCCAGCTCAAATACCCGATGAGTGACAACCCTGGTGGTTACAGCTTTAGGGTTATCAAAACTCAATTGTCAAAGAAGCCAAAAGGGTTGTCATAACTTTACTACAATGTCAACAGGGCTGTCAAAATTTACTTAAATAATTAATAAAATATTTACAGTGTCCAGCTCAAATACCCGATGAGTGACAACCCTGGTGGTTACAGCTTTAGGGTTATCAAAACTCAATTGTCAAAGAAGCCAAAAGGGTTGTCATAACTTTACTACAATGTCAACAGGGCTGTCAAAATTTACTAAAATAAATTAAAAAAATATTTACAGTGTCCAGCTCAAATACCCGATGAGTGACAACTCTGGTGGTTACAGCTTTAGGGTTATCAAAACTCAATTGTCAAAGAAGCCAAAGGGATTGTCATAACTTTACTACAATATATCAACAGGGCTGTCAAAATTTACTTAAATAATTAATAAAATATTTAGTGTTCAGGTCAAATACCCGATGAGTGACAACCCTGGTGGTTACAGCTTTAGGGTTATCAAAACTCAATTGTCAAAGAAGCCAAAAGGGTTGTCATAACTTTACTACAATGTCAACAGGGCTGTCAAAATTTACTAAAATAATTGATAAAATATTTACAGTGTCCAGCTCAAATACCCGATGAGTGACAACCCTGGTGGTTAGCACCTTGAAGAATTCTTTCGCGTAGAGGTGGAAGGGGGTGACGAATACTACATGCATACCGAACTTCTGCAACAAGGGGGGCGGTGAGGGGTTGAGGGGGAAAGGTGATGATTGGATGGAACTGGGTAGTTTACTTTTGTCACCTGAAATAATCAGTCACATAATAAAGACACCAGTCGATTTTCATACAAACGAGGTAACTTTGAAGCCTCGGTTCTCCGCCAGGGATTGACCTAGCTGTGATCTGATGATGGCCATCCAGGGACTGAATGGAGGAGATTCAGATCGCTATACACACCCAACTGATCTGATCAGCATTCTAAGAGATATAAGGATATGTTTAAAAAACTGCGAAATTAGCATAACAATGTATGGAAATACTGAAACTGAAAATACTGATCCTTATATAGAATGCTGATCTGATCAGTTGGGTGTGTATAGCGATCTGAATCTCCTCCATTCACCCCCTTGATGGCCATCATCGGATCACAGCTAGGTCAATCCCTGGCAGAGAACCAAGGCTCCAAAGTTACCTCGTTTGTATGGAAATAAACTGGTGCATTGACCTGCATATATTAACACTGGACTGGCTTATGTCAAACTGTTTTTGTGCCTATTTTATTACCACCATTTTGACGCTGTAGGACGTAGCGTGCGTACATGGTACTAAATCTAGTGATGTGCTTATAAATAATTGCAAATACCGATAGCCCTTTATACAACTTAAAACTTTCATTAAAACTTGTCAAAAATGTATGCCAAATGCCAAAATTAGTTCTTTAGACGCACGCTAGTGGCGTTTCAAATAGGCACAAAAACTTTGCTGTCAAACCATATAGACAGCCAGTCCAGTTAAATAAAAAAAAACAGGTCAGTGAACTGGTTTATTTAAGTAAATTTAAGTAAACTTGCCTAAACCAGTTAGAATGCAGATTAACTACAGGGTGATTTTTTTAACAGTCGAAAAGTTTTGTGGTGTGGCTTAAACCGTCAAAATGAACAACATTGTCTATGGGACCAACTTAATCAGAGCAAAAAAATGATCAGCTGTTCCATTATCTACTCAACCAAAATGTATGTAACAGCTGATTATTTTCTTGCTCTGATCATGTTGGTTCCATAGACAAAGTTGAGTTTGACAGTTTAAGGCACTGCTTAAGGGGCCATAATAGGAAAACATGGTTTGCGCGGGCCATATTTTTATATAGAAAACGTAAAGTTGTAGCCACAAAAAAAAACATACGATAAGCTAAAGAGATTGTCTAGTGATTATCTATGATTGTAAAAAAAAACTGAATATCATCAAAAGCGCTTGTCGCGGGTCATGTTTTTGGCGTAAATAATAGCGGAAACGTATTGAATTCTACATCAAAATACACTTTAACGTACTGTACAGTTGCTCCAATAACTTTTTTTCAAGAAAAATAATTGTGCTAAATATTATGATGAAAAAACAACGAAATACATCGAGTGAGGTTATTTTCCATACTCTTTACACGTAAAGAAAAAGACAGAGACAAACGATTTCGCGTAACGGTGCCTTAATCGAGTTGCAAGCCCCCGGGCGTTCATGCCCGCGCCAGCAAATATTTTTCTAAGTGTTGCTCTTTACATTTTTCAGGCGCTAAAAAACCTGGAGCCCAATCGCGGTAATTCTGAACGGTAAAACAAAAAACGTTACGTTGTCATTTAGGTTATATTTACCTAAAAATCTTTGGTTTAGCTTCATAATTTTCACTTAAATTGTCCCAAATTGTAATCCTGGACTTCTTAGGCAGAGTATTCAACAATTTAAACAAAACTAAAGCGATATCTTTCTGTAACCGAAACTGAAACGGTAACGATTTAGCTTTGGTTTTATCGTTGAAAATTAGCGCGATTAGGCTACTGTTTAGTTTGATTTTAATAGTGATCCATAACATTTACATAATTTTTTTTAGGTAACTCTTTAATTCATCTTATGTTCGATTAGTAGTTTGAAAAAAATATGCCAGTTGCCGCTGAAAATTTCGAGTATTTCGCGACGAAAAAACTTTTTTGAACAATTTTTTTTTACTAACTAAGCTTTTATGTTTTTTTGTGAGACCGTTTGCTTCTTAACAATAAATAAATAAATAAAAAATAAAGGACAGTGAGTTTTGGCTCGCGCGGCCGAAAGATTCGGTCGATATTTGGCCGAAACTAGATTTTTGGACCGTGAACTGCCCAAAAGTAACAAAAACCGAAACTTAGGTTGGACACTAGCTAAAATGTACTAATCTTAGCATTTCCTAATAATATCTTTTTTCTCTGCAATTGAAAATTCGTTTTTCATTCAAATACATATTTTTGAAATTCTATGTCAATAAATGTGTTAAGTAAGTAAGTAATTTTATTTGCAAGAATACGGTTACAAAAGTGTTCTTAAACTAAGTTATTTCCAACATATTCTATCGTAAAACAATCGATGTGCAAATATTTAAAAATTGTAGACTGTAAGTAATAATTATTTAATAAGTAAGGTAATAAAAACCAAGTGTATGTCCATAATTTAAATATTGTCAATTAAAATAAAATTAAAAAGTAAATATAAGTCAAATTTTATCATTCAAATAGTCAGATATACTATAATACATTTTGTTCAGTAAAAAATTAAATAATCTTTGTTTAAATTTGTAAAATGTCAATGTTTTATAATCGTCAGGTAGTCTATTAAACAATCGAACCGCCATACAGTATACATTCTTGGAATACAACACTAAATTTTGACATGGTACACGTAAATTTTCTCTTTTTCTGCCTCTATAATTACTATTACTCTTATTAAATTCAAATAAATTGTGATATTTTTAACAAAAATTAACATTTCATAAATGTAAAGACTAGGAAGTGGCAAAACATTTAGTTGTTCAAACAATGGTTTACAACTGTCCAAAAAGTCTGCACCACAGATAGACCGAATGCATTTCTTTTGCGCTCTAAAAGCTCTGGGCATATCGACAGAATTTCCCCATATAATAAGCCCATACCTTAGTATTGATGATACATAGCCGTGATAAGCCATTAGCGCTGCTTCTTTAGATATAACATTCGTTAGTCTTCTAAGAACAAAAACATATCTTTCTAATTTTGTAACTAGTGTGTCAGTATGAGATTTCCATTTACACATTTCATCTATCATTAGACCTAAGAATTTCGTTTATTTTACTTCTTAAATTTTTTCACTGTCACATTTAATGTCAATATTTGTCCATCAGCCATTTTTGATGTCCCCACTGCTGGGGCACAGGCCTTCCTTATGGGTGGTAAGGAGGATGGGCCATAACCCACCACGCGGGCCCAATGCGGATTAGTGGGTGTTAACGACTGCAAATGCAGCCGGGACCAACGGCTTAACGTGCCTTCCGAAGCACGGAGGAGCTCGAGATAATAAATTTTTGGTCACCCATCCCATGACCGACCCTTGCAAACGTTGCTTAACTTCCGCAATCGCTAGGCCAGGCGCTAACTGGCGCTAACTGCGCCACCGAGCTCCAATGTCAATATTTAAGTAGTAGTAAGTAGTCTTTAATGTCAATATTTAAGTTAGTCATATTATGTGTTTTAAATTTAATGTATTTTGTTTTTTGTATGTTAATTTTTAAGTTATTATTTTTGAGCCATGTAAATAACATGGCTCAAAAATAATTATTTTTTTCTAAATTATTATTAGCAATTGTCTCTATTGTCTGTTTGTTTCTGCTTTTTATTATAAGTGTTGTATCGTCTGCAAATAATATGCACTTTTGGTCTGTAACATCAGGCATATCATTTATATAGAGCAAAAACAATAGAAGACCAAGGACGCTCCCTTGAGGAACACCACAACGGTTGTACATATATTTTGAAGTTTAAGACTTCCTTATGTCACCACTTAATCTACAAATCTCAACACATTGCTGTCTGTCGGATTAATAGCTTTTTATCCATGATAAGGCTGTTCCTCTTATTCCATATTTTTCAAGTTTTTCTAATAAAAGTTTATGGGGCACAAAATCAAAAGCCTTGCTCATGTCTAGGAATATAGCTAATGTAGACATTCCGCAATCCAGACTTTGTGTCACTTCTTTAATTAAGTGGAAAATTTCTAAAGTGGTTGAGCAATTTTTTCGGAAACCAAACTGCTCATTTCTTAAAAGGTTTTGCGAAGTTATAAATGAATAAATTCTCTCATGCATGACTCTTTCTAAAATTTTTGAAAAGATAGATATAAGTGTAATGGGTCTATAGTTCTTTAATTCCAGATGTGATCCATTCTTGTACAGTGGTTTGACAACTGACCATTTAAGTTTTGATGGAAAATGGCCCTGTTCTATTGTAAGATTTATTATATGAGTCAACGGTACAACAATATACCTAGCTATCTTTTTGATAATGTCAGTTGAAATATTGTCATAACCAGTAGAATTAGTATTCTTAAGTCCCTTTATTATTTTGTGAATGTCATCTTCATTAACAGGTGTCAAATATATACTATTTATGTGAGACTTTATGTTACTTAATACTTTTCTTTGGTCGTCAATATTAATATTATTATCATTCGTCAAATTTATAAAATAATTATTGAATTCATTACATATATCATCTGGTTTCGTTATACATTTATTATTTAATTTTATTTCATTTATGTCATTTTTTGAATTTTCTACTTGTACAATTTTTTTTATTATATCCCACGACGTCTTGCAAACATTTTTTGCTTTAGATATGAAATGGGTATTAATATTTTTTTGAGCTTGCAATATACATTTCTTCAATATTTTATTATAATTAAGATATGTCTTTCTGTTATGTCTTTTATTCGATGATGCCAGCCGATAATTAATATAAAGTTTTCGCTTATGAAGACAACGACGCTTAATACCCTTGCTTAACCACATATTTTTTATTGGTTTACTGGTCTTTTTTACTTTGATAATAGGAAAACATAAATTAAAGAACATTGTAAGATGCTCATGAAAAGTGTTAAATGCCTTCTCTGCATCTTGTTGTTCAAGTACGTCATTGAAAGTAAGGGAGGAAATGCAGTCTATAAATTTTTGTAAATTATGGTTACACATGTCACGTTTGTATTCGAACCAGTGTTTCAATTTCTTAATATAGTGATTGTTATTAGTAAGTTCAAAGGATATACTCTGTCCTGTTTCGTGGTCCGATAAACATAAGCAATGAGTGCGTGGTTTGGTGTTGCTGTCTAAGTTACTAGCAATCAAATCCAAACAGGCTTTTTTACGCGTTGGTTGATGAATGTGATTAACTATGTTGTAATTACTTAAAAGGCACACAATATCACTTTTTTATTACGTCTTTTAATAAAGAATTCAATTTTTCTATAAATATTTCTATTTTCGATGTTGGTGTTCTATAAATACAAACTATTATAAGATTGTATTGTGTAATTTCTATAGCGCAACATTCGAATGCATATAGTGTTGACTGTGAAATTTCTATTTTTTTATAATCCATATGGCTCTTTAACAGTATAGAGGTGCCACCCCTACGTTCATTTCTGCAATATGACGCCACTAAGTTATAATTACTAATGTTAAGATTTCTTTCGGTGCCTTTTTTAATGAAAGTTTCTGACAGACAAATAATATCAATATCACCATCCATGTTATAGTGATGAAATTTTTTATTTTTTATTTTTATCGATAAATCATCCGAGAGGTACCACAATGCCACACATAATAGGGATGTTGACTAATGAATAAAATAACGAAATACTAATAAAAATCGTAAACATATTAAACTTTTAGAGTACCTTGTATACCTCTTGGTTTTATATATTGCATATTATTTGTTTTATGACCCTTCAAAGTTGGGTGGACAAGTCCATTTAAAAAGTATAAAATTTATTAAAATAATTGATACCTTTAATTAGTCCGTAAAATGTATAGCAAATTTGTCAAAGAAACCATTTTGATAAACACAATATTTAATATAGCTGCTGAACAAATTTCCTATGCGTTGCATACAAACTTGCACGGCGTGACGTCATAACGTGCAAGCCATTAGTATGGAGCGTTTTTGATCGAGTCCATTTGTGTGCATTTCACACTGTGATATCTCGGGCAGTTTTCATGTTAGCGAATTAATTCTTTTACCAATGTTTCTTTTTTTGAGAGGTAATTTATGTAACATAAAATAAAAAAAATAGTCAACATCCGTATTATCGATAAACGCTGGGAACGCGTGTGTGCAGCACTATTCGGTTCGCCATGTTGGCACTTCTGTTATTTGCACTAGATTTTAGACTAAATTGATTCCATTTTGCCATTACCTCGTCCCGTCTCTTAAAACGTAGTGATTATTTCCTCTGTGGACGCTACGTTTTGTAGACTGTTTTCGATTTCACCCTGTAGTTAAGTTGCAGATTGCCTGGTCAACCTTTCATGGTGTAGGTGAGCACTAAGAAAGGGGTTTGGAATGGGGAAGGGAATGGGGCAAAGGATGGGGGACGGGAAAGCCTTCTACCACCATTTTAAGGATAGCTACTAACGTTTTTCTAAAATGTCCTTGCGAACGAAGTCGCGGGCAAAAGCTAGTTTGAAATAAACCACTAAGTTATTTATTTTTTGCAACATTTACCAACTATGATCAGTAAAACCTAGCATGTGAAAAATTCTAATGGTAAAAGACCGAATAAAATCCTCCATTTTATAACATCCTTACATCAGGGATTGAAATACCGTTAAAAAAATAACGTTAAAAATACCGTTAAAACATTTTATCGCTAAATATAAAGTTAAAATTATTGTACCGGTAAAAATACCGTTAAATATAGCGTTAAACATTACCGGTAAAATTATCGGTAAAAAAGTATCGTTATTGATTGGAATAACGTTAATTTTAAAGTAACGGTAACAAAAAGTAGGAAATAACGTTAAAATTAACGTTATTACTTAATTTCAATGTAACGTTATCTAAAGTAACGTTATTTATTAACATAACGTTAATGTTAAAAGTAACGGTAAAAAAGTAAGAAATATCGTTACATTTAAAAATAACGTTATCAATCCCTGCCTTACATTTACCAACTCGTGTTTGTAAATCCTTTTTTTTACGCAGGGGGACTCTAAGATTTACCAGTAAAACCTAAGAATTACTAATATACAATACCGCAACATATACATTGCCGATGACATATACCTACCTACCGGGTGTAACAAGACCTTCAACGAAGCCGAGGTCTACGTATTCTGCCCATCATCAGGACCATTTCTGTTCAAAATTATTGCTAATTTTTGGTGTTAAAAAAGCATTGCATGCATTACCACGCAATGTAACGCGTACAACAGACCGCGCCTGCGAGTGTATGCTACACAGCTGCGTGCGGCCGAGTTGAAAAGCAATGTTTATGTGCGTGCTCATGAAATACATTGAGTGATGACGTTTTGAAGCCATTGTTTGTTACGAATAACATAAAATTGTGATAATGTTTCTGTAGACAAAAAATTTTGACTTTGACGTTCAATAACTTCGTAGCTATTGGTTTCCCAGGTATAGTCTAAAAGACAAAAATGATCCTGATGATGGGCGGAATGCGTGGACTTCGGCTTCGTCGAGTGTCTTGTTACACCCGTTATATACACGGTTAATTTGTAAGTATATCTAAAAATGTAATGATTGTATCTCTTCCCTATTCCAATCGAGTATGTGCAGTTAAAAGTATCAATATATAATAATAATGGCTTCTCAAGCTTACGCGCTCACTAGACATGAAATAAAACATTTTTATGAAACTGATGCATAATGAGGGGTATTAAAATTTTAATAGTATCACACGAGTGTTGTAATACCTAGTTATGTGCAGTTTCATACACTACTTTATCTACACTCATACATTTGGGATTGAACCTACTACATAAAAGATCAACGTTAGAAAAGAGAGAGAGACTTTGGTTGTATTAGCTATGTACCTACCTTGTAATAAGTCATTTCCTTAGCTGCATCTAAAATAGTTTTGCAGAGTCAATTTTTTCACATTTTTAAGCAAGAATAATAAACACCTACGAAATTCAGTATAACAAAATGTAAAAATTGAAATCAAAATTCAAAACTTTTTTCGTAATGCTCTAAAAATGGCGCGCAATAAGTCATCGATCACCATAGAGTGCATTTTAATCATGGAAAGTATGTGGGAAAATATCGAAAATATCGTTGTTTTTTTTTAATATCACGGCACTACCTTCTTCTTGGATCTGCCCTGAATCGTAATGAGAAAAAAAGTTATTTTATGATGCAGCTGACTGTATCGTAATGAGTTTTTTTTTTAATTTTACCTATTCACGTAAATAAAGTACGTATTTATATTACCTTTTTTGAATTCATATTTGGAACATTACGATGTGAGTGTAGATAAAAATGTTTTATTTCATGTCTAGTGAGCGCGTAAGCTTGAGAAGAAATTATTATATATTGAAACTTTTAACTGCACATACTCGATTGGAATAGGGAAGAGATACAATCATTACATTTTTAGATATACTTACAAATTAACCGTGTATCAATAAACGTACCTTCTTCTCCGCTTTGCTAAGTGTCTCCTCATTCTTGCCGTTCTCTTCGCTTCCGGCGCCGCCTTTGGCCGTAGACACTATGTGTACGGCCATCTTCTGTTTCTCTGTCGAATCTTTGCCGATGTGTTTCTATAAAAAAAATAGTTTTTTTTAAAGTTTATCATCATATCGTCGATAATAAACATTGTGTTAATAATTCAATTTTTAATCATATTTTTAGGAGTAAACTTAACTTTTTTCCCTCAACATTTCTTTAGAGGATTAATGCGCTACACTAGCGCCATCATTGGAAAAAAATCGTAGTGCTTAAATAAAGACGAAATTGTGAATTATGTTCTTCTAGTGTACTCCGACTAAGATTTGTGGTACTTTTTATCGTTTAAACAATATTTTATAACCTGTCGTTTAGTTGTCGTTCATTAAACTAAACGACAGACTAAAAAATATAGTTTAAGCGATAAAAAGTACCACAAAGCTTATTCGGAGTACACTAGAAGAACACAATTAACAATTTCGCCTTTATTTAAGCACTACGATTTTTTTCCATTGGCGGCGCTAGTGTAGCGCAGTAACGCTCTTAAGTTTAAAAAAAGTCTAGAACATCATGGTAGTAAAATATAGACGATTCAAAAGCGCTTAAAAATTACACTAATTTTTGTGAAGTAGAATTTTACATCAGTTCTTCACATTGGATGTTCAAAAATCAGACTTTTCATCAGATCGTGAACTGGCCTCGCCTTAAGGAGGTAATTTAAACTGGTCGTTATATTTTTCTACTGTCCACGCGGCCGAAGTCGCGGGTGGAAGCTAGTCAATAAATAAACTATTATTTACCTTGTAAAACTGAATGAGCTCTTCTTTCGTGATTGTATTCAATTGCTCCACTTCTACTCTGGGTCGGTCGAAATTGTATACCTGCGTGGAAAAAATAACAGAGGTTAAAGATGGTTAAGGCCAGTATATTCCAAAAACTCCGTCTTTGTAAAAGACAAAGACAGAGTTTTTGGAATATACTGGCCCAAATGTGCGAGGCCCTGGAAGCAGACCCAATGCGGAATAGTGGGTGTACATTACCTGTGAAGTGATCTCGGCCCACATGTGCGAGGCCCGCGTGGCCATCCGCTTGGGCTTCTCCAGTCGTTGCGCCGCGAGCGCCGCGCGGTGCTTCAGGAATTCTTCATCGGTCATGTTTTCCAAGTATTCCTATACGAAAAAAGGCTTTTTTTGACAAAAAATATTAAATTCGGCATCTTTAGACGAGACTAAGTAAAAAAAAATCATTTTCAACACACTTGCTCGTAAAGTGAGCCCTAATACATCGCTTTTAGGGCCATAAACCGAGCTATAACAAACGCGTGCAATAATATATAAAACACTAGTTCGTAATAGAATTAACCCTACAAAGTTAAATTAGTACCTTACTGCAAGTTCTATGCGAGTAAACAGAGCATTCCCAATTTAGCCGGGTAACACAGTTATTTTTTTTGACAACAAAGAGGTTTTATGCTGCTGAAAATTCATATACATTTTTGGAATAAATAAATGTGCAAGTCCTTAATTAAGTCAAATAAATATAATTATAATTATTATCAAATTATTCATAATTCACAATATTTTGTTATAAAATATTAAAATATTTGCATTTTGTCACTTAAAATTATAATTTTGAAGTATTAGTAGGGCTGTATGCTCCTCACCCCTTTGTTCGCAAAAAAATTCTTGCGTTTGCCTGTGAAAAAAAAAACAAAAAAAACATGCGCGCCTTTTCCCATAATTATCATATTTTGTTTTTGCCATATTTGTTGCTTTGTGATATATTACTTTGTTTTTTCCTCGCAAATGTGTTGAAAAACGTCGTATGAAACTCGTGAGCTCTTGCTTATTGCACACTCGGCTGAGTTACGCCCTCGCCTGCGGCTCGGGCTGCAACCCACAGCCTTGTGTGCAATGAGCAACCTAAGCTAACTTGTCTCATAATGTACTATTCCAATGCTTCTAATATTATATCAAATTAATCTTAAATGCAATTTAAGTTAAAAGTTTTGTGCAGGTTTAGTAGTGCATCGGTGACATTATAAATGCAACACTATGCTACTCCCGCAAAAAAAGGTACATTTTATACAATTTATTTTTTTGCTTTAGGTCCCCGCTTTTTGGCAGGTCTTTTTTTGCCAATTTTTCTTTTTATTACTTCTTTTTAATATTTTTTTTCTTTTGCTTCATGGGCAATTTTCGTTTCACTTTTTTCACTCATGTTTACAATTTCTTATCATTTTGGTTTCTTACTTTTACAATTTTATTTCTTAATCTTACTTTCCATTTATGTTTCTTATATCTATTTCTTTGCAGCATCTATTTTATTTATTCTAGTGTATTATACCTACTTTAGGTAATTCCTCATTTATATTAATAGCTAGATCTTAAAATATATATTACGTTTTTATTCTTTCTCTGTATTTTCAAATCTTATCCTCATCCTAATCCTTAATGCGAGTAGCTTTAGTATGTCATGCTCACTTTAAACATTTCTGCGGTGGTGTCGTGTGGGGCGGGTCGTAACGTTCCCTCAAATATGGTTGAGCGAAGCGATGGCTGGTCCATGCGTCATGCTCGTGAACGGGTGCTGCCAGTGGGAATGGGTCTGCTTCTGTCTGCTTGTACTAAGGGCGTCGTATATTTATATATATATATTTTTTTCTCCGTTTGATGTTATCAATATGTATGGCACTTCTTACTCAAAACATAAAACTAATAGGCAAGTAAACCTTGTTTTGATTTCTCTTTTTTTTATTGCAATCATTTTGCTTTCTATAGTCAGTAGTTTTTGTAAGTAAAGGCCTATGAAAAGCTTTTGGATATTAGTTTTCAATTCAGTGCCTTAGGATGGGTAGCCTAAGTATGTCATGCTCTCTTTAATCATTTCTGCGGTGGTGTCGTGTGGGGCGGGTCGTTACGTTCCCTCAAATATGGTTGAGCGAAGCGATGGCTGGTCCACGCGTCATGCTCGTGAACGGGTGCTGCCAGTGGGAATGGGTCTGCTTCTGAGTACCTATCTTAACGCATATTGAATTGTAAGAATTGCGTTTTTTTTATTGTTATTTTTATGTCTTGTATCAAGTGTTTTTTGGTAAATTTTGCCTACTTAGGTGCACTTTCGAGTAGCAGACATAGTGATTACTGATTTCTCAACTAGTTGAAAGTTATTTACTCTCACAATTACCTATCCGATATGTAGTAGGTATTTAATTTCAACCTACCTACCCATTGTGTGCAAACTTTTGTTAATTATTGTGATGGAAAATGACCTCACTTTAAAAGTGGAGCTCATTTTTCAATGTTGACGACTCTGTATGAGATGTACAGGGAGAAAAAAGCAGTTGACGAGTTTCTTGCCGGTTCTTCTCGTTACAAGGTCTCCCGCTCAGGGTTTGCGAACCGATGGCGTAGCTTCTTTGACATTCACAAGTGCTTGTAACAGCCTAGACTGAATAAATGGTTTTTTGTTTTTTTTTGATTTGATTTTTTATTTCTATTTCTCATACCGTACTTTATAATAACATTTTATCTTTTAGTCTCTGTTCCTAGTTATTACTTTCTCGGCCACTAATTTTGCAAATTCCATGAATAGTTTCCTTTCTTTTTTGTTTCTAATTATCTCTTTCAGGGTGTCTTTGCTCAGTTTTGTGTCTAGTTTCTGTTGTAGAGTGTACCTATCAACGCTGTGCAAAGGACAGTCTAGCACGACGTGGATGATGTCCTCGCTCTCAACCGGGTCGCAAACGCACGATGGGCTGTCCCTACGCTTGAATCTGTGCAAGTATGCGCAGAACCCACCGTGATTTATACTTACCCACATTTTATACTTGGATGGTTGATGCTTTGGTAGGGCTTATTCAAAGTCCGCCTGGCTAGCTGCCACCATCTTACCTAAGTCTGACGCCATAACAACAATTTATAAATGGTTGTGTTCTGGCAGTTAGAGGTAAGATAGCCAGTTCCTCGGTGGTGAGGATTCCGGGTGTAGTGCGCTTCCACCTTCGGCCTTATCGTCACTTAACATTATGTGAGGTGAAGGCCAAGCACAGCTGCATAAAAAAAGTATGTATGTATGTACTCACCAATGCAGAATGCAGGAACGCATCGATCCGTTCGTGCAGATGCGCGGGATGGCGATTGTTGGACACTATGTAGCCTAGCTGCTCCTAATAATGTACTATTGTATGTTCTCGCAAATGTTTTATGCTCGCAAAGGAGGAAATTTTAGAAAGTGGACCAAATGCGAAATGGCCGTTCTGCGAAATGGACCAAATGCGAAATAGACTTTCTGAGAAATGGACCAAATGCGAAATAGACTTTCTGAGAAATGGACGAAAAACGAAAGAGACGTTTTTTCGGCAAGTGGACCAAATGAGAAGTGGACCAAATGCGCCCAAACGATTATTAACAATGTGTCGCATCTGTGTGCATGCTAATTCTTCTTTGACAACTCACGCTCGCACTGCGCGCGCATGCGTTGCTGCCACCTTTGCGATCGCTGCGACAATTTGTACCGTAGATCTGTCGTTTCTATAAACGTTATTGTCTATAAGTGTGTGTCTATACCAGAGATGTGAACTATTTGAAATACAAGTATTTAAAATACAAATAAAAAATACCTATTTGTATTTTGTATTTGAAATACTTTTTTTCAAAATGTAAATAGTATTTTATTTGAAATACTTTTTAAAACGTAATTAGTATTTGTAAAATACAAATTACTTTCTATGTAAATGTTAAGTCAACGTCAAACAAAACAAAACAACTAATCATAGAGCTCGGTAATTTGACATTTATTTATGTCAATGGATGCATTCCAGCAGACCAATCGCTAAGGAAACGATCACCAAAGCATACATTTTAACCATGGAAAGTAATTTGTTTTAATGTTTAGGTTTATTACTTTCCATGCTTAAAATGAACTCTATGGCGATCAATGATAGCTATTAGTCACCTAGAATGCACCCAATATCACTGTTAAACAAAAAACTATCTACCTACTTTCTATCTATATTATAGGCATTGTATGCAGCTAGCAACATTGCATATTATATTGCAAGTATTGCGACTAATTGCTAAAAAGAGAACTACACTAGGCAGGCGTGAGCTACGTTAGCCACGTAAGCCTATCTGGGCGCAAATATAACAATAATAAAAAAATAATACGAAAAAAAGGTATTTTATTTAAAAAAAGTATTTTGAAAATACGTATTTTGTACTTAAATACTTTTTTTAAAGTATTTTGTATTTTGTGTTTAAATACTTTTAATAAAGTATTTTGCACATCTCTGGTCTATACTTAGTACGCAGTACGCTTTTTGGGAAACATTTCGCCAAAAGACTGGGAACATCTCGCCTCAAAACGGTCCGAGTGGCGTAGAAGCGTGAATGAGGATGTAAAAAGCTTCGAAGAAATGAGTCTCGAAGATCTGGATGCAAAACGACAGCCGAAGCCAACTTACAACTATACTTACAACGCAGGTGGACAACTGTACTGCGCGAGCTGCGACCGTGGCTTTAAAACTAAGTTTGGCTTCGCCAGTCACATGCGGGCTCAAGCAAGAAAATAACCAGTGTGTCGCCGTCGACGGACTCGTCGAGAAGGACATCATCATCAGTACATTTCGATGGTTGACCGTACTCTCTACTCACCAATGCAGAATGCAGGAACGCATCGATCCGTTCGTGCAGATGCGCGGGATGGCGGTCGCTCTGCACGATCACACGTAACCCCTGCACGCCGTTGGAGCGCCGCACGCCGCTGAACACTATGTAGCCTAGCTGCTCCTAAACACCCAGACGCTAATATTGATTATACTGATCGTTATACAAAAAACAAAAATATTTATTCAAAACCAGAAAAAATACATTTACACTGCCATTAATGAGGCCCTTTTTAGGGTTCCGTAGCCAAAATGACAAAAAACGGAGCCCTTATAGATTCGTCATGTCTGTCTGTCTGTCCGTCCGTATGTCACAGCCATTTTATTTAGATATAAAAATCTGTGCCAAAAGACCCCGCTCCTCCATAGCCATACAATTACATTTTCCAGTTTAGGACTAAACAAAACTTGAAACAAAATATAAAATTAAATATGAGAAAGAAAAATATGCTATTAAGCTAGTAAACTATAATATTTGATTTAATTAGCTAGTAACAGTTATTAACACTAAGGCTCGATTGCACGATCTTGATTAACTTTAACAGTACATGAGAGTTGAGACAAGCTTATCTTAGCCAGTGGTCAAAAGTAGAACTAAAGTGTTATTACATAATAGGGATGTTGACTAATGAATAAAATAACGAAATACTAATAAAAATCGTAAACATATTAAACTTTTAGAGTAGCTTGTATACCTCTTGGTTTTATATATTGCATATTATTTGTTTTATGACCCTTCAAAGTTGGGTGGACGAGTCCATTTAAAAAGTATAAAATTTATTAAAATAAATGATACCTTTAATTAGTCCGTAAAATGTATAGCAAATTTGTCGAAGAAACCATTTTGATAAACACAATATTTAATATAGCTGCTGAACAAATTTCCTATGCGTTGCATACAAACTTGCAAGGCGTGACGTCATAACGTGCAAGCCATTAGTATGGAGTGTTTTTGGGCGAGTCCATTTGTGTGCATTTCACACTGTGATATCTCGGGCAGTAAAAAATAGTCAACATCCCTATTATGTTATTTATTATATATTATTGTTACCTAGGTTACGCCATAGACGACAGCGACGCTTTCATCGAGTCAGATAAGTTTGTATCTGTTACAGTTAAGGTCAAGGCAACATGGTGCAACCCAGCCTTAAACGTAGACATCGTGTAATTGATATAAGAAGAAATACAACAGTGTAAATCTCTTTCAAAAACCATTTCAAAAACAACTCTTCATCCAAAAAATAAATTGAATGAAAATAACTGTCAGCAACGTAGACCTTTTATACTTCAGTAACTCGAAAATTAATATGTTAAAATGTCCCTAATCTTAAAGGAAAATTGGCGGATTTTTTTTAATTAAGTACCTACGAACTTAGAACTTTTGTATTTATCTTTAGATATATTTATTCTCAAACGCACTATTCCTTCCGTAATTGCACCCTAGTCCCCTTATAGTCCTATCTTTATTTATTTTTCACCCAAGGGTTGCCTGGAAGAGATTGCTGCTTAGCAATAAGGCCGCCTCTTGTATGCTTTATTCTCTGTAACTGTCCTTCTTTCTGTAATTCTTTTTGTGTGTGCAATAAAGTGTAATTTATTATTATTATTATTATTAGATTTAAGAAATGTTGAGAAAACATGAAATTTAATTATGTAAGTCGTATATAGGCTCTTAATACAACGTGTTAGAAAATAACCCCTAATGCTGAATGTGGGTAGATAGGGACCATCAAACTGAACAACTATTACTATGGGACCAAATCTGAAATCGCGAAAAAATGAGCTGTTTACGAAGTTGTATCCGATGTACATTAACTTTTTGTGTCATCTTCGTCCACGGGAATACTGTTATTTGACTATTACCATAGCTATTACCTAAAAAGTTGCCGTAGTACCTCCAAAAGAACATTACAATAATATTGGTTAAATAAGTGTCAAATGTTTTAGATCAATGGTAGCAGGCTATCTTAAATACAATACTATCAATTTTGACAGTTTTGGAGTTCAATTATTTATAACCAACACAAATAATTGAATTTCTAAAGATGCATCGGCTAGAAGTGACACAAAACGCAAAAATACACTTTATATATGCCAATGTATCGACAGGCAAGATTTCATAAACTTTAGAATTTTTGAAGGTTATGCCCTCAATATACCGTATCCCCACAGTACATATATAAGTTTTACAAACAGTAGAAGAGCTAACGTCACTTAGGCCCTTTTGTCATTGCTCTCCGTCGGATCGCTAGGGTTGCCATTCTCCGGCCGTCTCGTCGAATAGTAGGCATTTACACTAAAGCGAACGATGTTTCCGGGAAGCAGAAAGAAAAATGCGGCAATTTTAAAATTGAAAGTATACTATATAATTTTTGAGAACTTAGTAGGTACCTACTTCTACCTAGATAAACTTAATACAGTAATGATAAATAAAACATAGTAGCTTACTATTCCCTAAAAAATGCTCACGTACATTGCAGTAATTTGGAAAGCTATTTAGAAGGATACAGTATTAATCCTTATCAACTTAAATACGACAGATATTTTTTTTTACTGTGACATCGGGTTGCATAGCTACGACTGTTGATAAACATTGATGTGAGTTTGTAAAATTATCTATGAATAATATTATAATGATAAGGTTCTATTTTTTATTATTTTATTACTTTATAAGTAAATATTTGGGATTTTTAATCGAGCACAAGTCGAGCACACAAACCCAATCGATGATACATTTTACAGGTTCGATTATTTAAAACATTTTTACCTTTCAACATCGGCAGGAAGTTTAAATAATGAAAATTCAGATGAGCTTAAACATCCGTAGACAGCACAATATCGTTTACTCTGAAGAATCATTTTGGCGAACCAATAAAAGTAAGCAACAATAGTCTCGGTGAACTAATCCACGCGATGTGACAACCCCGACTAAAGTACTGCGAACTTTGCTTAGAGCTCTTAGAGTGACGTCAGCCGTCAAATTCGACCGTTTCCATGGAGCTCCTATACTGTTTGAAAAACTTATATATGTACTGTGGTATCCCGATCGGTCTAATAAATCTCGAACGGAAGAAAACATGATTAATTCCAAAAAAAAAAGGAAAATTATCTATTTTAGCCGACTTTTTTGTAATAATCAAGACTTTTCTATATCACACACACAAACCGCTTAGTATAACTACGTACCTTAGTCCTCAGCACGTTGAAGCAGGGTTCAGACAGCGCCTGCGCCAACAGCTCCAAGGCCACGTTCATGCGCGCCGAGCGCACGCCGCACGCGTAGTAGAGCGACGCGCACGAAGACTTGTGCACTGTGTTCTCTGACTCGCGCAGGTACTCTGTGCCTGAGAGAGACGGGAGATGTTTTTCAAGGCAGTAATGAGGATCAACACGACAATTGAATATATCAATTTTGTATATCACATCAAATACAATAACAATATCTGCGTAAATCTCTGTTTAAATTTCTCAAATCCATCAATAAATGACAAAATTATTAAAGATTTAAAAAGTGAGTTTAAAAAACACGGCCGGCCCTTGCGGATCATGCGATGACGTCACGTGCCACGATCGCCCGAACAAACACCAGCGGCGCACGTGGCTGATGACGTCATCAGCCAATCGTGAATTGGGGAGCGTTTTTGAGAATGCGACACGAAAATCGCTCTATCTTCGTCATTTTTGGGCTAATTTCAATAATTCTTTCACTGAAATAATTTATTTTGATGTGACTGAACATATTTAACTGAGCTGAGCTACCGAGTCACTAGTGACATCGCCGAATTTCTTCTAGTATATCCTACTCTTACGCTGCAAGCCAGCGTTATTTCAGCGTAAGAGTAGGATATACTAGAAGAAATTTGACGATGTCACTAGTGACTCGGTAGCTCAGCGGTCAGAGCATTAGACCGGATATCCAAAGGTCGCGGGTTCGATTCCCGTCTGAGTATTGATCTGGTGTGAGTCGTATTTTTTCTAGTATATTATTTAGTATTGTGTAAAAATAGCATTGTGAATGCAAAAATCTCAAATTTAAAAAATATGTGTACACCTTAGCACTATGTCACATTCAATATATCTCAGTGTTATAATGTTATACCTAGGTTATTCAAACGTAATGTGAGCTCGTGACTGTACAGGGAGGCGCATGAAGACTTGTGCACTGTGTTCTCTGACTCGCGAAGGTACTCTGTGCCTGAGAGAGACGGATTTGGGTGTGTATAGCGATCTGAATCTCCTCCATTCAGTCCCTGGATGGCCATCATCGGATCACAGCTCGGTCAATCCCTGGCGGAGAGCCAAGGCTTCAAAGTTACCTCGTTTGTATGAAAATCGACTGGTATCTTAAATTATCTGGTATTATTTAGTACTAGCTTCCGCCCGCGACTTCGTCCGCGTGGACATTCGATAAAATCCTCATGTTTTAATTTCATTAAATTCTGATCAGCCGTTTTAACGTGATTAGGCGGGTTCCCACCAAGCGCGCTGCCTCGCGAGGCAGGACGTTTGCCGCACGGGCCTCGCACGAGGCTGCTCACTTGGTGGGGACCCGCCTAATCACGTTAAAACGGCTGATCAGAATTTAATGAAATTAAAACATGAGGATTTTATCGAATGTCCACGCGGACGAAGTCGCGGGCGGAAGCTAGTTTATAATATTCAGAATTGTATCCAGAGATATTAGTATCCCGTTCCCGTTCCCATCACTGTCCCCGTCCCCTGGATGTGCATGTCCAGGTCCAATCATGTCCACCGTGTTGGACTTCAAAATAAATCTCATTTTCGCAATCACCATCCCATAAAACCTCAAGAACGACATCCATATCGATTTTTATGTTTACTCACCCCATTTACCCCTAAGTGGTTGATTTTCAAAATTACAAAATATGTTTGCCTATTTATTTTTAGATGTGCTCCTACGAAGTTTAAAGTTGTAATGTCTATTTTATATTATTTTTCCATACAAAATTTGAACCCCATTTTCACCCCTTTAGGGGTCATATCATGACCACCGTGTTGGACTTCAAAATAAATGTAATTTTTGCAATCGTCATCCCAGAAAACCCCAAAAACGACATCCATATCTATTTTTGGTTTTTTTTTACCCCTTTTCACCCCCATTTCACCCCCATAGGGGTTGAAATACTAACAATAACAATATACGTTGCGTTAGATTTCCATCCATAAGCCTAAATTATAAATTTTGCGATTTTTACTTCGAAAATAAAGGATTTTCTTCAATACACAACTGCATCCCCCTTTTTTGACCCCTTCGGGGGTAGAATTTTGGAAAACGCTGAGACCCGTATTTATTAATTTTCAATGTTCAGCCTAAACACAAAATTTGAAGATCCTAGCTTCAAAACTAAGGGACTTTCATACAAACTTTGGACCCCCGTTTCACCCCCTTGGGGGGTGAGTTTTGAAAAATCCTTTCTTAGTGCACCCCTAGACCTCATAAGGAACCTATGTGCAAAATTTCAAGTCTCTAGGTTCAGCGGTTTGGGCTGTGCGTTGATATCTCACTCAGTCAGTCAGTCAGTCAGTCAGTCAGTCAATCAGTCAGTCAGTCAGGACTTTGAATTTTATATATATAGATTATCTTACCTTTTTCGAGTTCAATTTCTCTATGGAGAAGCAATTGTTGCGCTAACAGCGGTGTCGCATCTTTCGGTAATCTGAAAATATAATATTATTTTAGTGACATTTTCTGCACTAAAATTATTCAGTTCAGCTGAATTTCATACATTTTAATAAAATATATACAACAAAAGTGCAGCACCCCTACCCCGGTCATTAACAAGATGGGTGACCACTTACTTGCTCTCTATATTATCTACTATCTTTAATGTTCAATCTTTTTAGACCATTTTTAAACAATTTAGAAAACTTCGAGATTGCAAAAGTGCAGCAACCCTACCCCTGGTCATAAACAAGATGGGTGACCACTTACTTGCCCTCAATAGTGTCCGCGACCTTCAGCGCTCGTTCCCTAGTGATGTTGCCGAACATCAAACCTTCTATGTGGATTTTCTTCATCATCCTTGAAGCGTAATCGTCGAGCATTTCTGGGGTCATAGCTGTTGAAATAAATAGTAGATTGTTATACAAGACGCTAAAATGACCCATTGCAGGTAGTTTTATTCCCGAGCATTAGCGAGGGAATAAATAGAAACCGAGTTACAATGGGTTTTAGCGTCGTGTGTTACACTATACTTTTCACTACGATTGCGAGAAAATAAAATACAATATTTAATAGTTTATACCTACTTCCGTAAACGAATCCACTCGTTTTTCTATCCTCCACTTCGTAAACTTTTTGTACAGTATTTAAATAAATGATTTGTGCTTGATGGCAAAAGATTAAAATTATTTCTTACCTATTACAGTCACACAATTCAATCAGTTTCAAGTTTCAGTTTCAGTTTCAATCAGGTTCAATTATAGAAAAATTCTATAGATTTCGCGCCATGATACCTTTATTAATTTCCGCTGTAGCAGCTAAGCAACACAAACACGCATTCTACGATTCACTCTGTGCACAGAGTATAAATAAGTCTATGATTTCACCGAAGAGATGCTTTTAGTTCCATTTTCAAAAATAAGAATGAGAAACAGTATTAAGTCGAGCGAGTCTTTATTCGTGATTATGAATAAAGACTTTTTCGTTTTAGTAGGCTCATTGGTAATAGACAAACATTAAAAAAGAAAAAACTTTATCCCCTAGGGGTTATTATGCTATTTTATCTCGGCTCTTGTACGTTACAATGACGGACTTTTTGAGCAAGAGGAGTGAAAAAACCTTTCCAATGATGTAAGAGTGTAAGACTGACGCTCATTCATCATCCTTTGTCACACAGATTCAATACAATACACAAATATCGTGATATGTATGCTTGTGTACTCACTCTCGGCGGCGTCCATGAGCTGACAGCGCGTCCACACGACGTCCGACAGGCACAGCGCCTGCTGGTACACCGCGTGCTGGGGGGGGGGATAATACTTATTTATGCAACTGGACTATAATACCCATAGACATAGTAAAATTTTCGCTGCGCTTAAGAATACCAACAAAGCGTGGAAAAGAGAATTTAACGTTATACGGACAAAAAAAGAGACAAAGATCGAGTGACAATGTGCCAACATTTTTTACAGTAAGAGCCCCTAGCGTCCCGCCTAGCAAGAGAGAAATCACAATTTCTTTAAAATATTTGGTAATCTTGATTAGAATTTTAAATAAGAGTATCGTGGAGCCATGGTGTCTTGTTCTGTTAGTGATTGTGATGTGACAAAAAGAAACAATCCAAGTAATCACGCTTTTCACAGGTAAATAGGATATTGCCACACATTTGTCTAAAACCAAATTTCGCTACACGAAGAAAACAGTATGGGACATAGTTTATTAATTTCCTTTGCCATAATATAGTCATATTTTATGTATGTAAGTCTATTTTACGTATCTCATATATAATGCAAACCGCTTAAATTCCTCATATGAAGAATCAGCTGCTCATTATGGTATCTCCACCCTTATAAACCGTCGTTCTCAATTTGATCTTTGTAACCTATTTAAAATCATAAATAATCAAATGTACTGCCCTGATTTATTACCTAAGATAGGTTTCATCACTAAAAGTAAATTTCTAACGCGCCCCTCACGAGTCAAATCACTAAACGATAAGTATCTTAATGTCTTCGTGCCACCCACCGCAGGTAATAATTATACACGTAATAGATTTCTAATCAGAAGTATAAATAAATATAATGATGATTACTGTAATCTTGACATGGTTGATTCAGAAGTGGATATTTTCAGTAACTCTTTACCTAAATTTAAACGATTAATATGTGCAAACCTTAATACACAAAACGACTAATGTGTACCTACTACTGAAGTGTAAATTAGTTACTTACTACTGTTTTGTTTTTCGTTAAGTATTATATATATAACTTGTCCGAATAATCATCCTTATCGGCACTATAGGTCTGTTATAGCTGGTAATATAGATTTAAGTGCATTTGTTTGAATGACTGTTTGTTGCCAAAAAAAGAATAAAGAATAATGTATACATTCGTTTTTTGGATCACCTGTTTATTGACATTGTTGTTCTTTGACATAGAATCTATTCTATGATAATACCTAATTATGTACAGTTGCATACAAGACTTTTCAACACACTTGCTCGTAAAGTGAGCCCTAATACATTGCATATGCACAACAAAACAAAACATCACGGAATTTTCGGTAATTTTATTTTTTAATTTAATTTATTTATTTTTAATTATACATTACATGTTTTCACATTTTTATATCTCGCCAAACTGATTTTTTATGCAAAACTCATGGGTATTTGTTTTTTTTTGTAAAATACAATATACACTACAACTACAGCGATTACTACTAATCTATAATAGTTATAACGACATATCTTAAATATCGATTTTCACACACTTTACCCGTGGCTTAAAACAGGATGGGTGACCAACATTTTACCTCCAACCTAGCCCAAAACACCTAAAATTACTACCAACCTACCTTTCTTCAACCTAGATATTGATTTTCACGCACTTTAGTCGTGACTTAGAACAGGATGGGTGACCGAAATTTTGCTCCAAGCTTATTCAAAACACTACTAACTTTCATATTTGATATTCCGTAACCCATATATCGATTTTCGCCGCACTTTTACCGTGGTCTAGAACAAGATGGGTGACCATACCTGGTAAGGCTGTTCCGCCTCGAAGTTCTTGATGGCCCGTATGTGGTTCTCCTTCATGATGTGGAACCGCTGAGGGTCTGCCTTGAAGGTCACCAGATGGTCGATGATTTTCTCCAGAAGTACATGTTGCTTGTCATCGTAGCCGTCTATTGTTATCTGTGAATAGTTTAAAAAAATATTTATGGTTTGGAATCTTGAAGATTATAATCACATTATAAAATAATTAAAAAAAACTAGAAAAAATAGTTACAACGAAATAATTGATTAGCTAGCTATTTTTAGAACACTTTAGCAGTGGTTTGAAACAAAATGGGTGACCGCTTCATTACTCCAACCTGGCCCGAAACACCTTAAATATCTATACAAACGTCTTTCTAACCTAGATATCGATTTTCGACAGACTTTACTCATGGTCAAGAAAAAGATGGGTGACCACTAAATTACTCCAACCTAGCCCAAACCACCATACTTACCACTCACAAACCCAGATTTCAACTATCCCTGCAATCGGTGGTGGCCTAGAACAGGATGGGTGATCGACTCACACTGAGGCCGTACTTGGCGTTCCCAAGGCTCCACCGCAGCCCGGCCAGTTCTGTCGCGTACGCGAACTGCTGCAGAGCGTCGCGAAAAATAGCTAGCTATCAATTTTCAGCACACTTTAGCCATGGCTTGAAACAAGATGGGTGGCCGCTTATGTACCACCTAGCCCAAACCACCTAAAATTACTATACAAACGCGTCTTAAATCTAGATATCGATTTTCAACATACTTTGCTTGTGGCTTGAAACATGATGGGCGACCGTTATCAAAGTCAAAGCTAGCTCAAACTAACTAAAATGACTACGCTCATCTTTCTTTTACCCAAATATCATATTTTGGTGCACTTTACTCAAGGCTTTGTACAGGATGGGTGACCACTAATATACTCCAAGCTAGTCAAAATTATCAAAAATGGCTATACCTGCCTCTTTCTTACTCAGATATAAATTTTCTCCGCAATCGGTGGCGGCCTAGAACAGAATGGGTGACCGCTAACATTCTCCAAGCCAACTCGAACCACCATAGCTGACCATACTTACCCCTCACAAAGCCAGCTTTCAATTTTCTCCGCAATCGGTGGTGGCCTAGAACAGGATAGGTGACCGACTCACACTGAGGCCGTATTTGGCGTTCCCGAGGCTCCACCGCAGCCCAGCCAGTTCCGCCGCGTACGCGAACTGCTGGAGAGCGTCGCGGAGAAGCAGCACCCATACTGAGGTTAGGTTGCAGCTTAGGGGGTCCGCGTAGGCTAGGGGGCTGGGGAAAAGTGGGAATAATTAGCAGGAGGTCTCACTGCGTGTTTAAACTTATATACAAGCCGTGTTATTAAAAAAGATTTTTAACCACTGTTCAGTCCATGAAACTAAACAACTTTCTCTAAGAAACATGTCGAATGTAAAAAAAATTGACTTTTCATTTTGAAAAAAGAAATATATGTAGCTTACTTCCGCAAACAAAATATGCAAGATGCACCGCCCGCCCGCCCGCAATAATATGCACATGCACACCACAAAATATAAGTGCACAATACCTGCATTTAGCAAGACAGCAACACACCTTGCACCTTCACCAATTAGGCTACTCTACACGTGTTTCGCCCCAACCCGGAGCATCCTCAGGAGTTAGATCGTGCGTAAACCAACACCGAACAATTCGGTGTTAGTAAATGACGCCTGATTCAATCAAATATTGACTTTTCATTACAAATCAAAGAGATCACGTGATCAGTTTAGTATGGGATGACCAAAATTTTGTGGCGTATTTAGACACATGTTTCATGGAGAAAGTTGTTAAGAGCCCGTAGCGATTTTGCCGCTGACTGCAGCTCTCTCGCTTGCACATTTCATGTTTTCTCAAGATTTCTTAAATCTGAGTGCGCAATTGAAAAATGTGTCTCGGCCACTTTTCGCAATATAAGATTAGAGACATTTTAAAATATATTTTAGCATTTTGTTGCTAAAGTTAGTACTATTATATATTCTGTGCTAAAGTACAAAAAGTTATCGTTTCTAACAGTTATTTGAACTAGCAAATACGATAACTTTTTGTACTTCAGCAACTCGAAACTGAAATATATGTTGAAATGTCCGTAATCTTATATTGCGAAAAGTGGCCGAGACACATTTTTCATTTACCTACGCACTCAGATTTAAGAAATCTTAAGAAAACATCAAATGTGCGAGCGAGAGAGCGGCAGTCAGCGGCAAAATCGCTACGGGCTCTTAAGTTTCATGAACCGAACACATCCTTAAAATTTGAATTTGAAAAAAAAAGTCTGGAACGTATGGTAGGAAAATATAGACGATTCAAAAGTACTATAATAAATTTATTTGAATAAAGTTGATTTAACTTTGACTTTTGACTTTGGAGAGTCGTTAAAAATACACTTTGTATACACGGTTATTTTTTGTTCATTGAAAACCTCTCGTGGGGTTGATCAGACCATCAAACTCAACAACTTTCATTATGGGACCAACCTCGAAATCACGAAAAAAAAATCCGCTGTTCCATACAAAAGTACAATGCCTACTCCATCGAAATGTATGAAACAGCAGATTTTTTTCGCGATTTCAAGGTTGGTCCCATGATGAAAGTTGTTAAGTTTGATGGTCTGACCAACCCCACGATAGGTTTTCAATGAACTAAAAATAACTGCTTTTTAAAACCGCTCATTATACTTAATCCTTAAATATAATAAAACAGTAGAAAAAGTCTGTCTGTACGGTAGACGGCACGCTGGACTTCCACAAGCTGTCAAATTTCTTCATTTTTAAAGTTTAAGTCGAGCAGTTTAAGGTTCAAAATTCAATGTAGATTTTTGACAGTTTTGTATAGCTTGATATGCTGCTGACTGTACATTAAATATATTTAAAAAAAAATATCTGGGGCGATGAAGACATAGTAATAGAGTAAGAATAAAAAAATTTTAATTCGAATGAAACTTTTTTTAAATATTTTTAAATATGAGAGTTTTGCATTCTCAATGCTATTTTTATACAATACTAAATAATATACTAGAAAAATACGACTCGCACCAGATCAATACTCAGACGGGAATCGAACCCGCGACCTTTGGATATCCGGTCCAATGCTCTGACCGCTGAGCTACTGAGTCACTAGTAACATCGTCGAATTTCTTCTAGTATATCCTACTCTTACGCTGCAAGCCAGCGTTATTTCACCAATGTGAGGAATTACTTCGATTATATTTTTATTTTTATTATATTAACTTTTTTGTTATATATAGTATAGCTGGCCTGGGCATAGTTTAGTTAGGGTATAATTGATTTTGCAAAATGGAACACCTGATGCAGAACCATAATGGTCCAGCTAAACTATACAAAATATAAAAAAAGACACCTTAGCAAAAGTTGTTCAGCCTGATGAGCATTTTTTGTCGAGGTATAAAAATCGAAGATCTGGAACACCTGATGCAGAACCATAATGGTCCAGCTAAACTATACAAAATATAAAAAAGACACCTTAGCAAAAGTTGTTCAGCCTGATGAGCATTTTTTGTTGAGGTATAAAAATCGAAGATCTGGAACACCTGATGCAGAACCATAATGGTCCAGCTAAACTATACAAAATATAAAAAAGACACCTTAGCAAAAGTTGTTCAGCCTGATGAGCATTTTTGTTGAGGTATAAAAATCGAAGATCTGGAACACCTGATGCAGAATCATAATGGTCCAGCTAAACTATACAAAATATAAAAAAGACACCTTAGCAAAAGTTGTTCAGCCTGATGAGCATTTTTTGTTGAGGTATAAAAATCGAAGATCTGGAACACCTGATGCAGAACCATAATGGTCCAGCTAAACTATACAAAATATAAAAAAGACACCTTAGCAAAAGTTGTTCAGCCTGATAAGCATTTTTTGTTGAGGTATAAAAATCGAAGATCTGGAACACCTGATGCAGAATCATAATGGTCCAGCTAAACTATACAAAATATAAAAAAGACACCTTAGCAAAAGTTGTTCAGCCTGATAAGCATTTTTTATTGAGGTATAAAAATCGAAGATCTGGAACACCTGATGCAGAATCATAATGGTCCAGCTAAACTATACAAAATATAAAAATGACTTCTTAGCAAAAGTTGTTCAGCATGATGAGCATTTTTTGTTGAAGTATAAAAATCGAAGGTCTAGATCTGGAAGACCTTATATGAATACCCCGGAGTCATAAAGTCCACGCGTACGAAGTCGCGGGCATCAGCTAGTTTATAATATTAGTGAGAATGTAATTGTTACCTGACTAAATCTAGGGTGATCACAGCTTTAGGTAGGTAGAACTCGTTGTCGCGTTTGAACCATAACCTCATTAGTGGAGAATCCTGGAATATAGGCCATATTTTAGTCACAGGTATAAAAACTCCGTTTTTTATTGTCTATGATAGTATTCCTCGACAGGGTTGGCATGATTAAATCACATTTTTTTGAATAAATATCATTGATTTAAATCAAATTGCCTTTTTTCTTTCCTATTTGTATAAAAATATAAAATTCTTAATTTTAAATAATTGATAGACACATAAAAATGTACATTAAATGTAACTTTGTGTTAGAATTACTGCTTTATACTGTTTTTTCTTCTAAAAAAAACCGCCAAATCATCTGTCCTAATATTTAACTTTCACCAGGCATTTTTATTTTGAACTGTTTTATTGATCTTTACTTGTGTTTCTTCCGAATTAAAGTGTTAAATAAGTCAAACAAAAGCGCGTTGTGGTTTCACGCACTATATTAAGTGGATTTTAAAGGCTCAAGCAAAAATCAAAAAAATCTGTTTTTTTTTTATTTTATGAACAAAATCAGTGATTTTTGATATTTTGCAAAAAATTATGATTTTTTGCCAACCCTGTTCCTCGAGCTCTATGTTTTAATTTTACCGCTATTACCAGAAAGTCAGATGTCAAATAATATCGGGTCATTTTGAACTTTCGAGGATGTGTCCAGTCCATGAAATTAAAAAGAGCTTTCTCTAAGAACCATGTGTCGAGCGCAACAAAATTTTGGTCATCCCATACAAATCTGGGGGCTAATTGTCTAATTTCAAAATCTATCGCAATCGCTTTCAGGATGTGATACATTGATGCTTCTTTTTGATACAAATAAAAACTTACCAAAGTAATGCAGCAATGTGTCACATCCAACTGTCAAATGAAAGCGATTGCGATAGATTTTTAAAATTAGACAATAGTAGCCCAGCCCCCCTAGCCAAAGTAACATTTGCAAATCTTCGTTATCGCATCGCTTCGAAACATGTATGGATTTGACGTTTTAAATTTCGATTGTTAACGAAAACTTATGTCAATCCCATACATGTTTCGAAAGCGAAGCGATAACGAAGATTAGCGAATGTTACTTTGGCTAGGCCCTCAGATTACGTGATCTCTTTGATTTGTATGGATGTATAAAACATTTATTTATGTCAATAAATGATTTATTATTATTATTATTGATTTGTATGGATAGTCGTTTTTTTTATCACTTTAAAACACTTTATTGCACACAAATACAGAACACATAATAAACAGGAAAACACAATTAACAGAACAATAGCATACAAAAGGCGGCCTTATTGCTAAATAGCAATCTTTTCCAGGCAACCTTGAGAAATAAGAAAATATGCCAATAGAGCTGGGAAGGGGCGGATAAGAAAGGATAACGGATATAGATACATACAATGAAAGTGAAATAAGCTTTATTCTAATAAACTTAATTATTAAGTACTTTTGAATCGTCTATATTTTTTATCCAGACTTTTTTAGCTGACAAGAAGAACGGGCGCAAGAAACTTATCAGCTGTAACAGCCATAAGTAACGATATTTACAAACTTGAATATATCGTTACCAGATAATTACAACAGGGTGACAGGATTATTGGCAACAACATAGTTCATAGTTAGTTTATATTACTTCAACAAAGTTCTTATATTAGCAAGTTATGTGTTACATCATTTCCACGCATTTTGATCTTTAAGATAATCGTCAACTTTATAATAACCTTTACCCATGAGCGGTTTTTTAACATGGTTTTCAAATTCATGCAAAGGAAGATCAATCACTTGTTGTGGAACTTTATTAATAAAGGCTATGCCTTTCCCCATAAATGAACCTTTCGTTTTTGCAAGCCTAAATCTTAGAACGGCAAGTTTATCTTTATTTCTTGTATTAAACTGGTGAATGTTGCTGTTCTTATCAAATGAATCATAGTGTTTCCTTACATAAACTAAATTTTCATAAATATATTGGCCTGCCAAAGTTAAAATATTTATTTCTTTGAACAATTCTCTCAAGGTATCTCTCCGCCGTAGATTGTATATGGCGCGAACAGCTCTTTTTTGGAGTACAAAAATATTTTCAAAACTGGCAGCTGAGCCCCACAATTAAAAGAATTAAAGGACAAATAGTAAAAATAAAATCAAAGAGAGAAATAATAGGAAAGGAAATAAGTACTAAGAAGGATGCTAGAAAGAAGAAAGGAAATGTCTGCTGACTTGGTCGCCTGTTACGTTCATACCTTGATGATGGCCGGGGCAGTTCCTTCTAAAGTTGGGTCTTCAGAAGTCTCCAGCTCCAGACGAGTGGGTATGAACTCGTTTGGGGGCGGCATGCGGAGCTCTGGGGCTGGAGTAGCCGCCTTCCACTCCTGGTGATATGGCGGCCAATTGAATAATTATAATAATAATAAAAAATAAAATCAATTTATTTGTAAAAACAGTTATAAATTAGGTTTTTATCAGTGATTACTACACAAGGCTCATAGGCCTGAGTCGCAGACACCAAAAGTGAATTTCCATTATCTTTATTTTATGCTAAACCTTATTAGGCTCCGGTTCTAGTACAATAGGGATGTTGACTAATGAATAAAATAACGAAATACTAATAAAAATCGTAAACATATTAAACTTTTAGAGTAGCTTGTATACCTCTTGGTTTTATATATTGCATATTATTTGTTTTATGACCCTTCAAAGTTGGGTGGACAAGTCCATTTAAAAAGTATAAAATTTATTAAAATAAATGATACCTTTAATTAGTCCGTAAAATGTATAGCAAATTTGTCGAAGAAACCATTTTGATAAACACAATATTTAATATAGCTGCTGAACAAATTTCCTATGCGTTGCATACAAACTAGCACGGCGTGACGTCATAACGTGCAAGCCATTAGTATGGAGCGTTTTTGATCGAGTCCATTTGTGTGCATTTCACACTGTGATATCTCGGGCAGTTTTCATGCTAGCGAATTAATTCTTTTACCAATGTTTCTTTTTTTGAGAGGTAATTTATGTAACATAAAATAAAAAAAATAGTCAACATCCCTATTATGTTCTAAAAGAGATTTTGAAAAATGTAACAATATAACTTAATAAAATTCAATGATGTTAACCTTACTTACGAGAAAATATTAGTAAGAGGAGTGGAGTGAGTGTGTGTTGTGTAGTGTGAGGATGTGTGATGTGATGAATGAATGTATGAATAAATGCAGCATGTCACCCAGTAGATGGGAGAAGTTTTTCGGTTTCCGAGTAGTCAAGGTCCATCAGCCATGTTTTGATGGCTGACTTTATTGAATGAATGGGGACATTTTTTAAGGGAAGTTTTTGGTTGATGCTGTTGTATACGTAAGGGTGTGAGAATAAGGCAGTCGCTTAGCAAACATGGTGTGAACTTGAGGCAGAGGGGCCCTGAAGATACGTGTCTTGAACAAAATTTCGTAATCTGGCAGGCTTATTACTCTTTTGTGTTGGGCACATCCTACTCGCCACACGAATGAAACACAGAAGGAAGAAAGAAACACTATAATATTGTAAACGATATTTCTGTCGCCTAAAATAAATGATTATTAATATGTACGCTTATAAATTCACGGGCCAAAAGTGACCCGGTCCTTTAAGGCTTGCGTGGGGATATGGATCCAACACGTAGAGGCCATTTTTAGCGACTTTAATCTAATATGCGTGTGGTACACCTGCTGGATCTAGTCTCTGACTACATCAGTTTGATATACTCAGAGACAATCCCCAGCAAATGCACAGGAACTATGGAATCTACTGGTTAAGGACTAGTGGGCTATTAGGTTAGGATTGAGATGGACTGGGATTTGGGCTATGGAAAGAGACTACCAGACACCTGCCTTATCATAGTCTCCCAGACTGAACAATTGGCAGGCTGTTATTATTATACTACCCCGTTGTGAACACTAGACCACATTAATAGGCATGATGACAACTTTTTTTATTTTATGTTACATAAATTACCTCTCAAAAAAAGAAACATTGGTAAAGTCGATTCACTCGCGAGTAGACGTGTCTACTTGGATGAAATATTTCTGTATAAAATAGTGAACGGTATTATAGATTCAGCATCACTATTGGAGTTAATTACTTTTAGAGATTCAGCATCACTATTGGAGTTAATTACTTTTAGAGATTCAGCATCACTATTGGAGTTAATTACTTTTAGAGATTCAGCATCACTATTGGAGTTAATTACTTTTAGAGATTCAGCATCACTATTGGAGTTAATTACTTTTAGAGATTCAGCATCACTATTGGAGTTAATTACTTTTAGAGATTCAGCATCACTATTGGAGTTAATTACTTTTAGAGATTCAGCATCACTATTGGAGTTAATTACTTTTAGAGATTCAGCATCACTATTGGAGTTAATTACTTTTAGAGATTCAGCATCACTATTGGAGTTAATTACTTTTAGAGATTCAACATCACTATTGGAGTTAATTACTTTTAGAGATTCAACATCACTATTGGAGTTAATTACTTTTAGAGATTCAGCATCACTATTGGAGTTAATTACTTTTAGAGATTCAGCATCACTATTGGAGTTAATTACTTTTAGAGATTCAGCATCACTATTGGAGTTAATTACTTTTAGAGATTCAGCATCACTATTGGAGTTAATTACTTTTAGAATTCCAAGAATCTCCTCACGTTCTATTAATACATTTTATTATCCCCCATCTACTACAAACTACGCCAAAAACACATTTATAAGACGCTCGTGTCGATATTATAATGAAAAATTGAAAAATGTTGACATTTTTTCCTTAGAGCTATCAACATTTAAACGAAAAGTGGGAGAAATAGTATTTAATAAAGAACCCCTTAAATAATAAAATCCTAATGTTAAATTTACTGCTGGTCTATTTGTAAACTATTATAACCATGTAAAACTTGTATATGACTGTATATTTTCTGAATAAATAAAATAAAATAAATAATAATAAAAGAATTAATTCGCTAGCATGAAAACTGCCCGAGATATCACAGTGTGAAATGCACACAAATGGACTCGCCGAAAAACGCTCCATACTAATGGCTTCCTAGTTATGACGTCACGCCTGAGAAGTTTGTATGCAACGCGTAGGAAATTTGTTCGGCAGCTATATTAAATATTGTGTTTATCAAAATAGTTTCTTAGACAAATTTGCTAAACATTTTACGGACTAATTAAAGATATCATTTATTTTAATAAATTTTATACTTTTTAAATGGACTTGTCCACCCAACTTTGAAGGGTCATAAAATAAATAATATGCAATATATAAAACCAAGAGGTATACAAGCTACTCTAAAAGTTTAATATGTTTACGATTTTTATTAGTATTTCGTTATTTTATTCATTACTCATCATCCCTCCCTACCCGTTCAGTGGCACGTGCACAGTCACCTCTTTGCCGCATATTGACTGATATCTATAAGTTTCTGGATAACCAGTTGAGTGCGATGTGTTTGCGGATGAGTTGAAATTAATCTCAAGAATTTGTTTGTTGTTTTGTGAGAAGGCAGAACCGAAATCCCCACCTGTGTGTGATCTTATTTTCTATGATTATTTTCTTTTATTGTTATTTTTCCATCATCTTTTCTTTTGTTGTGTGTAAATTACTAGTTACTTATACTTATTTACTGTTATATGTGTGTGCCCGTGGTGTGGTGTAGTAACAAGTTTGCGGCAGCGACCGATATTATTGTAAAAATTGTCATATTACCCCCCGTTCCACACTATTTTGTTGAGAATTTGATACGTTTGTCATAATCATAAGGTATGCAAATTATATTTTCATTATTTCTACTCAATAAACTATTTGATTTGATTTGAGTTACTGTAAGTGGCACTATCTGCCGTTGTAATTAGAATAAATAAATAAAAAAATACCTTAATTTTCACTTCAGAAATGTCCTCTTGCAAATATTTAGTGCCGTACCAGGGTTCCGTCTGCGTGCACTTTTCAGCAAAACATCTGTAACAAACAACATTAGTTATTGGTCATACTAACTTCCGCCTGCGACTCCATCCGCGTGGACATTCCGAAATCCCCGATAAAAAGTATCCACTTTTAATCCAGAGTACTTATTGTCTAATTTTCAAAATCTATCGCAATCGCTTTCATTTGACAGATGGATGTGATTGCTACACTTTTTACCGACTTCCAAAAAAGGAGGAGGTTCTCTGTTCGTCTGTATATTTGTTTTTTTTATGTATATATTCTTTATTGCACTTGTAACATAATTACACAGGTAAATATGAAAGTTGTTTACAAAGGGGGACTTATCTCTAAAAGAGATTCTTTTTTGTGTTTTTGTGTATGACCGTCCACCGATTACTTGAAGACGGCTGGACCGATTGAAATGATTCAAACGTTATTACATTAAGTAAACTCCCAAGTTAGTCCCATTTTTTAAAATTTGGAAATAAGTTCAGTACTTTTCAAGCAATCTTGAAAAAAGCACGAAAATAGTATGATTTTGTGTGAACTACCTCGATAATCAGTCGTATAACTTCTTTGTTTATGAACTGAATAAGATAATTATTTTTTTGTTGGAAAAGGGATATCTGAAGTGTAATTCTTTAACCGACTTAAAAAAGGAGGTTCTCAGTTTGACCCGTATGTATGTATGTTACTCCGTGATTAACTCACGTTTGGCTGAACCGATTTTTCTACCTACACTAAAAATGAAAAAAAAAAAAAAACTGATTAAAAAAACAAAATTGTCTCTAATATTTTTTGAATAACTCTTCAACAGTTTTCATTCTTTCTGTACGTTTTAAAATCCATTTTAGCTCAAAGTGGCCACTTTTGGCAATTGACAACATTTCAAAAACTAAAAAGAGAGAATCTACTGAAACTACTGAAACTCATGTATATCAGCTCCAGTAAAAACAGAAAGCCAAGTAATAACCTAAAATTAATTGCACACAATCACAATTGCCTACATGCAAATTTCCACAATTGCTCATGTGAACCAGTTGAGATAGTACAAAGGCAAAAATACTTGGGTCTTGTTATTGACGATCGGCTTAAATGGACCGAGCATATTAATTATGTTTGTGATAAACTGCGTGCTATATTGGCAAAATTAGCAATCGTTAAAAGAAAAATTCCATATGACATATTACTCAACCTATATAAAGCGTTAGGAGAAACAACGATTTTTTATGGCTTAAGTAGTTACGGTAGAACGTGTAAATCTCATCTCGACCCGATATATAAGCTACAGACAAGAATAATGAAAACGATTGTACCTTCGAAAGTTAAAAACGATCATCAAAATAATTATCATGAACTGTTCTGTCATTGTAAAATAATACCTGTACACGACCAAGTCAAGTATATTCTATTAATTGAGCAATTCTTTAACGATGAATATCAAAATGTTGTTACCAGTAACTATCCAACTCGTAGTGCAGCTAATGTTAAACTGAAAGTACCTTGTTATAACAATCTTTACGGCAAACAACTATTACAGTACCAAATACCTAAACTAATTAATGACCTTCCGTCAACGATAAAAAAACAAATCAATGAATCAAACATTAAAAACAAATTAAAAGAATATTTTTTATCTTTAAATAACGTTTCAATATAATATCTATATATATATATACTTATAAACAAATAATACCCATATCATACATTATTTAATAAAAAAGTTATAAAATTACACTTATTCAAAAATTAACACAATCACCCCGTGTGCCCTCAAATACTGCGCGTGTGGCTCGGCAGCGCTGTGCCTGCAGTAGGAGCACAATTTTGTGGGTAATTGTGATACTTGTTTACATTGCTTGACTACATTTTTTTTTTTTTTTTTTTCTTTCTTGTTTATTTATTCGTTTATTTATAATCATGCACCTTAAAAACTAAACACATATTGGGATATAAAGCGATTGCGTTAGTTAGTAACTTAATAGTAATGTTAGTAAATTGTTGATTTTTATAAAATGTATGCCTATGTGAGCGTAAAGAGGCGAGTGTCAGTGTGCGGACAAACCAATACTGGTTTTTGTCACATTGGTAGCGTAAACGTCTTACTTTAAAGACCTTTGTAATTTCTTAATAAATAAATAAATAAATAAATACCACCATTTCATAAAATTGGGAGGCCCATCCAAGAAAGAAATGGCGAAAGAAAACTTGGAGAGGAAGGCCGACCTCCGTCTTTTATATTAATTAATTTATTTGCAAAAGGAACTAACCGTATCATTAGATCTTACAGTGTGTGTTTGGGGCTTTAGCTTGTGAATGATGGGGTCCCAAGCTGGTGGAATTTTCCAACCATCATCTCTATTGAAATTAGGATATTTATTTATTTCGATAGCCTCGCGGAGCATTCTAGGAATGAATCTACGTTCCCTAGCAAGGGTTTGGGGTTTGTCAAATCTAATGTAATGGCCCAACCTTACGATCTAATGAAAAGTCTGATTTTTGAACATCCAATGTGCAGAACAGATGTAAAATTCTACTTCACAAAAATTACTGTAGACTGAAAAAGAAACAAAGAAGCAAAGTAACCGAACAGAATATTGAAAAATGGCATGGTAACTCTGTAAAAAATCCTGAATAACACCATAAAAACTTATAAAAATAAATTTCAAATCGTCAGATTTCGTAATTTTCAACGACAGTGATATGATTTTTTATGCAAAAAGGATAGCTTTTTTATCGATCTAACACAATAACCGAGTACATTTTTAATAAATGATCCAGTATTACAGAAATCAATAAAAATGTACTAAAATTCGTCAAATTTCTGGCGAAGCGTCAATTAAAGTTATGCGATATTCAACCTTATTCTAAAGACATAGTAAAAGAGTAAAATTCGTGAACTGGCCTCGCCTTAAGGGTAATAATAACTTTGAAGTAATTTAATTAAGATTGATAAAAAAGTATGCATTTTTGGACCACGTGTTCTAGGAGTTTTTTAATTATTATGACCAAAAGAATAATTATAACCTCAGCTCAGAGTTATTTATTTGTTTACAAAAGCCCCAAAATCTAGTTTATTTTATTTTATTATGAAAAAGTCGTCCTCTTGTCTTCTCTTCCTTCCCAATATTGCGATACCCAACAGGGTCCATAATTTGTACTTTGTTTTTAGTTGTAACATCTTTATAACATTATGGTTGCAATAAATATTGAATATTATATTGTTTTGTTTACATGTGTTTAATTAAATGAAAAAATATAAAAGATTTTTCTTTAATAAATTAATTAGACCACTTAGAAAAGAAAAACAAGTGGTTTCCAAAAATTGAGTTTGAATTGAATTAATATTCTACAACCAGGTTTAGATTGGTTATGTCCAAATTATCACGGAATTCAAACTTATAGACATTCAGGAACAGCAAAACCATACCGCGATGTAACACGGTGCAGCGCCATCTAGTAACAATGTGACGAACTATAGACGCTTAGAAGAATTTTATTCAATATGTTTGGTTAACGATGTCGGAGCTTTTAAAGGCAGTTAATTAATATTGATAAATTTTATCGACAAAACCCCCCACATGTTGGGGTCGCCTCTCCTGTTGGAATGACCGGCATTTTAAATTTGACTTTTATTTTAGATGGCCCTGCCGAAAAATATTAATTTCTCCGGATTTAAAAGTCCTACAGTTATAAAAAAAATACATTTCGAAAGCTAATAATATCACCTTATCCAGTTTAAAAAATAATAATGTATTTTTTTACTTTAATACGTCATAAAAAAATACTAAAGAAAATTTTAATCCGAAATTAGTGTTCTTTTCTTTAGTTTTTCTCACAGTAGCACTACCATGAGTTGGTAAAGTAATCTACAATAGTTAACTATAGTCGCTAGCGAGCATCGAGTAACGTTTTGGCCTTTGTCATACGAATTTGGTACCATGAGTTACTAATTGACAGATGCCATCGAGAAATGAGTACCTATCTTAACGCATATTGAATTGTAAGAATTGCGTTTTTTATTGTTATTTTTTATGTCTTGTCTCAAGTATTTTTTGGTAAATTTTGCCTACTTAGGTGCACTTTCGAGTAGCAGACATAGTGATTACTGATTTCTCAACTAGTTGAAAGTTATTTACTCTCACAATTACCTATCCGATATGTAGTAGGTATTTAATTTCAACCTACCTACCCATTGTGTACAAACTTTTGTTAATTATTGTGATGGAAAATGACCTCACTTTAAATGTGGAGCTCATTTTTCAATGTTGACGACTCTGTATGAAATATACAGGGAGAAAAAAGCAGCCCTTGACGAGTTTCTTGCCGGTTCTTCTCGTTACAAGGTCTCCCGCTCAGGGTTTGCGAACCGATGGCGTAGCTTCTTTGACATTCACAAGTGCTTGTAACAGCCTAGACTGAATAAATGATTTTTTGATTTTGATTTTGATTTTGAAATACCGTAACGATAGTAGTAAAGTCTCTCACTTGCGTTTTGACGCGTGAGATCAATTTTACTCATAGATATAGTATATTAAAAGGGGTAGATGCGCTACCGAGCGACCGGGTGTAAGGGATAGATATATTATGACGTCAAAATATGGGGTTGCCATGATCAGAAAAAGTACCCTTAACGGTGTAGCATCCTTTAATGTGCAGATATAGTAAGCACGGAAATCGTCTACTTTAAGAAAAATTTCGCACTTTAACTGACTCGACCAGTTAATCTGCAGATTAACGGATTCCGTACTTTAACGGTAACATACGTATCATAGAATAGAAATAGAAATGGAAATAAACTTTATTCGCAGTAATTGTGGTACAACAGAGATATTTAATAAAATGTTTAGACCTCACAATTCGCCGTTTCCAGCATGCAAAAACTCAGTATAATTATAAATGGTATTAAGAAAAATAAAAACACGACTTCCCTGCTCAAATCGAACTAAAGTTAAATAACAATCGTCATTGCAGTCGGGACGGGAGTACTCATAACTGCCCTGCTAAAAAAAGAGAGATAGAGTAAACTAGCTGGGGTTCGCTCAGGTAGTTGATATGAGATTGTGTGGTTAATGGAATAAAAAGATAAACTTTAAATTAAAACAGGTAAAGTCTTTATTAAACGTTGGAATACAGAACTTTTTTTATTAACGTTAGTTTTTCTGTTTTTCGGAAACAATTTTATTCAAAATGTTTTGAACAAATTCGTGTGTGGCACCCAATTCTTTTTTCCATTTGCTTCTATCCATTTTTCAGGAGTTTTATCTTCCGTCGGAAATCTAGAAAAATCAAATCGCTTGAAATTCCCTGAAATATGGGGTAATTTTTGGGGAAAATTTTCTATATAGTAGGCATCCGGAAATCGAATTATAAACCTACTGATTTTAGTGGACGTCAAAGCTAAGCTGACTTCTACTATTACGTAGATACACGCAATTTTACCGGTTTGCATGTCAAATGTTTACGAGGTTATTTTTAGAAATAATTTTTAGATTTTTCCTATTTATCAGGTATTTCATGATAACTAATGATTCAGCTCAGAAACTTGGTTCCTGTGAGATTTGAGAAAGAAATACGTTATCAAAATATAGAAAACAGTGTACTTACGCATGAAATGTAACATCCGCTTCTTTTCTTTGATTGTTGCTTTTGCAGCCAAATATCGAACACCCCACCATTTTGTATGCTAGACACAAACACAACACATACGATTTATAATAAATCTTGGGTATCAATTAGGTAGTAATCCACAAAACCTTTAATTTCTTTGGCACTCTTGATATAACCCCACTTGTTTATTTGGCCTAGTTGAACTGTACCAATAACCCGACCATGAAATAAAGTCCGGTCGGTGATAGAGAAAAAACATGACACTCCTCTCTATTTCCTCCTATAGGAATCTCAATAAGACGATCTCGCTCTATCAAAGCATGTCAGACCCTTGATTTTACTACCCTCTATGGTACCTGTCATAGCCTTCTATAATTACAAGCCATGAAGTGAGCAGAACGGCAACATTGCATGTAGTCAAGCACATAGTTTAATAATATTATTTTTATTATTGATTATTTCTTTTACTATATTATCTGCGTTTAAACTAGGTGTAAATTGTGATGTAAGATTATTTCAATCAAGATTTTATATTTATTATTATTATTTATTTATTAGGACATGAGGTTTGAGTCGAATTGTTTGAACTTTTCGGGGGTCCTTTAGTACGATGAGCATTTTGATCTAGGCCTCCTCTAGCAATGAATCTTACATCATTGGAAAGGTCTTTAAATTTGAAACATTTTATTGTATGACAGCAAACGTTAACTATTAGCACTTTGAGAGTTAAATCGCTCTGAAATCAACCAAATTTTATAACATTAATGACTACAGCAAATATTTTTCATACAAAAACCTCTCTAATGATATATTATTAAATGCTATAGGTGGGGTAGATCAACTCCCATAGACAATATACCAGTTTTATACTTTAATAACCTTTAACTCCAAAAGTATTAACAATTGATATAAAGTATATTAACACCAAATATTTGTCTTTAAAAGACCTTCCTAATTATATATCATTAGCTATTATTAGAAGGCGTGTTAATCAACGCCCTGCTGAAAAAAATCATCAAAAAAGATGACATCTTTGTCAGCCATTTTGTCCTGGTTAAAATTTAATTTTTTCTTATTGTCTATGAGAGTTGATCTATCCTACCTCTAGCATTAAATGATATTATCATTAGAAAGGTTTTTATATGAAAAATATTTGCTGTAAAGTTACTTTTTATCAATAGTTAGTATTTTCGGAGTTTTAGGTCATTAATGTTATAAAAAAATACCTTTCCAATGATGTAAGATTCATTGCTAGAGAAGGCCTAGATCAAAATGCTCATAGTACTAAAGGACCCCGAGGAGGTCAAACAATTTGACTTAAACCTCATGTCCTAATAAATAAATAATAATAATAAATATAAAATCTTTATTGAAATAATCTTACATCACAATTTACTATACTACTACAATAGGAGTACTTTTAAAAACTAACAACTTTTAAAAGCAAACACGTATTTTGTGATTTTCTGATAATTAACCCCTTAGGGGTAAATAAACCCATAGAATAGAATAGAATAATGATTTATTTGCATTTCATAAGGGTACACTTGAGGTGGATACAAAATACTCCTACGAAGTTTTACGTCGAAATGTCTATTTAATATTATTTTTTCATACAAAACATGAAACCCATTTTACCCCTTAAGAGGTTGAAACATAGCCACTATTGAACATAAAAATAAATGCCATTTTTGCAATCAACATCCCATAAAACCTCAATTACGACATCCATATCTAGTTTGGGCTTTTTACCCTATTTACCCCTGAAGGGGTTGCTTTTCATAAATTTACGAAATACATGTTTGATCATTTGTTTATAGAAGTACTCCTATGAAGTTTCAAGTCGTAATTGTCTATTCTATATATTTTATTTAAAAAAACCATACAAAGTTTGAACCCCATTTGACCCCTTTAGGAGTTGAATAATGTCTACTACTTAAAAATTAATGACATTTTCGCAATCAACATCCCATAAAACCTCGATAACGACACCCATATCGATGTTGGGCTTTTTTACTCCATTTACCCCCTAAAGGGTTGAGTTTCGGAAAACCACGAAACATGTGTTTGCTTATTTGTTTTTAGAAGTACTCCTACGTAGTTTCAAGTTGAAATGTCTATTTTATAGTTTTTTCCATACAAACTTTGTACCCCCATTTCAACCCTTTAGGGGTGGAATTTCCAAAAAATCCCTTCTTAGTGGGTGTTCACACTGTTTAAAGTATCTATGTACCGAATTTCAAGTCTCTGGGTTCAATGGTTTGGGCTGGGCAATAGTCTGTCAGTCACCCCTTCATTTTTATATAAGAGATTGTAAATGCCCTGTAGCTCGAATTTGACTCGCACTTGGCCATTTTCTTGTATGATACTAGAACGTACAATTAATGAACATTTTTTTCAGCCAAAAAAACATGCAAACTGTGTCTGTTTCGTGAGAATAACGAGTGGTACTGCGGCAGAGCATACTCCCTGGCAGTACCACACCGACCCTTTGTTTAGACTAAAATACGCAACGTACAATTTTTTTACTGGCGTACAAATTACGAACAATTCATGAACATTTATTTTAAACAGGATTTGCACTTGTTTGGCGTCGTGGTACTGCGACAGAGTATAACACCTTAAATTCCACTAGATTAGATGTCCTATTTTTTGAGATCTGTGAGAAAAACTAAAAAAAAGAACACTAATTTCGGATTAAAATTTTCTTTAGTATTTTTTTATGACGTATTAAAGTAAAAAAATACATTATTATTTTTTAAATTGGATAAGGTGATATTATTAGCTTTCGAAATGTATTTTTTTTATAACTGTAGGACTTTTAAATCCGGAGAAATTAATATTTTTCAAATTTTAAATGCCGGTCATTCCAACAGGAGAGGCGACCCCAACATGTGGGGGGTTTTGTCGATAAAATTTATCAATATTAATTAACTGCCTTTAAAAGCTCCGACATCGTTAACCAAACATATTGAATAAAATTCTTCTAAGCGTCTATAGTTCGTCACATTGTTACTAGATGGCGCTGCACCGTGTTACATCGCGGTATGGTTTTGCTGTTCCTGAATGTCTATAAGTTTGAATTCCGTGATAATTTGGACATAACTACGGTTGTAGAATATTAACCACATTATTCACAATTCAAACTCATTTTTTGGAAACCACTTGCTTTTCTTTTCTAAGTGGTCTAATTAATTTATTAACGTGCCTTCCGAAGCACGGAGGAGCTCGAGATAATAAATTTTCGGTCACCCATCCCATGACCGACCCTTGCTTAACTTCCGCAATCGAAGGCCAGGCGCTTAACCACTGCGCCACCGAGCTCCTGTACTATTAGCATCTTCCTACTACCGATTTACAACATTTCTCTTACCTGTGGTTTCTCTTACCCGCACAGGGTTCTCATGTATTGTATTCTATCACGTATCAATCATTTTGAAATTAATTTCTTAATATTCTTAAATTTTCGACATTGTTTTTGTCGTATTTGTTGCTGTGTGGTAAATTCGTGAGCTCTTGCTTATTGCACACTCGGCTGAGTTACGCCGTCGCCTGCGGCTCGGGCGCTCGGTGCTCGGGAGCTATGAGCTCGGCGCTAGGAGCTCGGTGGCGCAGTGGTTTGGCGCCTGGCCCAGGGATTGCGGAAGTTAAGCAACGTTCGCAAGGGTCGGTCATGGGATGGGTGACCAAAAATGTTTTATCCCGAGCTCCTCCGTGCTTCGGAAGGCACGTTAAGCCGTTGGTCCCGGCTGCATTTGCAGTCGTTAACACCCACCAATCCGCATTGGGCCCGCGTGGTGGGTTATGGCCCATCCTCCTTACCACCCATAAGGAAGGCCTGTGCCCCAGCAGTGGGGACATCAAAAATGGCTGATGGACACTGCGGCTCGGGCTGCAACCCACAGCCTTGTGCACAATGAGCAACCTAAGCTAACTTGTCTCATAATGTACTATTACTTACTTGGCGACAGTCCCGACCCTGACGTTGTCAGCCACCAGGAGTGACAGCAACTCCTCGATCAGATCGGGCCTCCATTCTGATAGGATGTAATAAGCGCTGAGTACGTCTTCCATTGGGAACTCCTAGGAACAAGTACATAATTGTAATACACTATACACGCTGAAATTTTAATCATTTGGTTCCCGCAGTGGGGTGGTTCCACTCATGATTACAAGTTTTACTATGGGGCCAACTCTGGTGTAGCTAAAAAATCAGCTGTTCCATACATTAAGGTCGAGTAGGTATTGCGCTTTTGTATGGAACAGCTGATTTTTTTTCGCGATATGAGGATTGGCCCCATAGTAAAAGTTCTGATGACAAGAATCAGTTCTGACAGATACATGACCTTTGGTATACCTCAGGGATCGGTTCTAGGTCCAGTTTTGTATACGAAACATCGTCGTTCATATTGCAATTTGTTCAATGTATACAGGGTGTATTTGTAACCACTCTCCAAATTTTAAGGATGTGTTCAGTTCATGAAACTGAATAACTTTCTCCATGAAACATGTGTCGAAATACGCCAAAAAATTTTGGTCATCCCATACTAAACTGATCACGTGATCCCTTTGATTTGTATGAAAAGCCATTTTTTTTACATATTTGACCCTATGTTTCTTAGAGAAAGTTGTTCAGTTTCATGGACTGAACACATCCTTAAAATTTGGAGAGTGGTTACAAATACACCTTGTATACAGGGTTATTTGGCAAACACCAACAACCTCGCAGGAGTAGATTTCTAACATCATAAACAACAACATTAATTGTTCTACGACTTTTCCAAAAACAGACAAAAAAAATCCGACTTTTCATACAAAACTCAATCATCGGACATTTGTATGGAAAGTCTTTTTTTGTCTGTATATTCAATACAAGGTGTCAAATTCCACACTACACCGAAGCGAATCGAGGGCGGGTCGCTAGTAACCTTACCTGCAATAAATGCACGTGTCCAGTGACCAAACTCCTCGGTTCCTGTACATCCTTGAAGCGGAACTCCATAGCCATCAGGTCTCTCTGTTCCTCCCACACCCACCGCTGGGGCCCTTCAGCTCTGACCATCGATATGTACTATATAAATGTGAGAAAAAGATTATTGTTTGACATAGGTATAAAAATAGGCGATTTTCTGACAACTCAAATTAAAAAAAAAACCAGTAGATGGCGTTTTATGGAAGCCAAGCATTGACCTCTATATTATTACATTGGACTGGCTGCTGTCAAACTGTTCTTGTGCCTACTTGATTTCCACCATTTTGGCGCTGTAGGACGTAGTGTGCGTACAGGGTACTAAATCTAATGATGTGCTTAAGTCGACGCAAATACCGATAGCCCTATAAACAACTTAAAACTTCCATTCAAACTTGTCAAAAATGACAAAATTAGTTCTTTAGACGCACGCTAGTGGCGTTTCAAAAAGGCACAAAAACTTTGCTGTCAAACCATACAGACAGCCAGTCCAGTTAAATAAAAAAAATCAGGTCAGTGAAGCCAAGCCGTTAAGTTAAACCCCATTAACACTAAGCAAATTATCGCAAGGAAATTGTTTGCAAATGGGTTTGAACCACTAATGAGAGGTTGGCATAGTGGTGACCATACTTTTTGATTTTTGCCGTGGATTTCGGAAATATTAAAAAAATGCTGGTGTTCTACCTACGGTCATAAGAACTATTCAAATATAATTTGATTATCATTATACTTGTATTATACTATATACTTGTTACTACTATTATACTTGTTACTACTATTATACTTGTTACTACTATTATACTTGTTACTAACAAAATGAGTTATTTTAATTACTCGAATAAATAAATTTTATTATTATTATTATACATCAACTTAAAAAAAACCGGCCAAGTGCGTGTCGGGCCACGCGCCGTTGGGCTCCGTAGTTACTTTATTCCATACCATATTTAATACCACTATCATTTTTCGTCTGTAAAAATAACTTTGTTTTTTAGTGTTGGTATGAATGACAAAGTTATATTTGCGGTTTTGGAAAATATGATATATCTCGAAAACTGATTACATCTCGTTCAAAGCAATTTTCGTTGATAGTGTTTATTAAGTTCTATAGCATAAATTTTTATTTTATTTTTCACTCTCTTATTTCAAAAGTTAGAGGGGGGGACACACATTTTACCACTTTGGCAGTGTTTATCTTTCAAACGGTTGACTTTGAGAAAAAATTGTCTTAGGAACCTCAATGTCATATTTAAAGATGTCTATAGATTTTTTTTTCAGTTTCAGTTCCATGTATGGGGAGCCCCCCCTTAATTTTTTTTTTGTGTTAAAATCGTTAAGCGGTTAACAGAATACATACCTACGAAGTTTCAACTGTGTGACCCTAATACTTTCGGAATAAAACGGCTGTGACATACGGACGGACAGACAGACAGACATGACGAATCTATAAGGGTTCCGTTTTTTGCCATTTTGGCTACGGAACCCTAAAAACGCTATTCGACAGGACACGCTTGCATGGGAAGTGGCCATTTTTCATTTTTTCGTTTTTTTTCACAATATTGTAAATAAGTACTGACCTGAAAGACGAGCTTGACAATATCGTCTATATGTTTCACTCCCTCCTCTGTGAGGTCCACTTGAACCCCGAAGAAGCCGAACCCGCGAGCTCCGATGCGAGTGCCACCCACTAAGCTACGAGTCACATATTTCAATTATTTATTGACCATATTATAACATATGGTATTATACATACCATATTATAACATAGAACGTTACATTTGGCATGTCATAGCGTTACATTATTTAAATAAATCTTAAATACTAGGTTCATAAAACGACACTTAAGAGGATTGTCAAGCAAACAGTCTCCATACAAACGGCGATAACGTTTCCCACCATCTAACCTTAACCTACAGCAATGAGTTTTTGGTATGTTTTTGAAATGCCTAAAAACTAGGGCTGCACGTATTGATTTTTTAAATATTCATTGTAGATTTGAAAATATTGGCACTTCTGTGTTTTGTATGAAATCACTAAAATGCAAATATTTCGAAATCTATTATAGATATTTAAAAAATCAAAACGTACAGTATTTAGGCATTTCAAAAACATACCAAATATTCATTGCTGTAGGTTAAGGTTTAGAGGGTGGGAAACGTTATCGCCGTTTGTATGGAGACCACGTGGTTGACAATCCCCTTAATGGCGTTGACGAAAACGGTATACAAACTTTCAAGTCCTTATTATTCAAATTAATGAACCGATTTTAATGTAACTTTATATGCATAAGCAAGATACATACATAGGTTTAAAAAAATTGTTATGAACATTTTTGAAATGTCCTATTTTAAAAAGATTATTGGAATTTTGTGTTTCTATGGACAATTTATTTTACTTATTTTTATTATTTAACAAACTTTATTGTATATTTCAAACAAAATGTTACAAAAGGCGAACTTAATGCTAAAAGCATTCTCTCCTAGTCAACCTTTAGGAATCAGATATCAATGAAGGCGGTACATAGGGTAAAATATTAATTAATACAACATAACATACAATTTATGCATCGAATATGTTTTCAATTAACTTTTTAGACCAATGTATTCTGCTTATGTGTATGAAGTTTCATTAAAGTCGGTTCATTTATTTCGAAAATTAAGGCCTTGAAAGTTTGTATGAAATGCCCATTTCGTCATCGCTCTTAAGGCGTAGGCGTAGTATATAAAAATAGGGACTTCCTACACTATATTTTCCTATTACGGACTCTTAAGGTATCTAGGGTAGGGTTTGTACATTAAGGGGTTCTGACATCTAAAGTATTCTTGATCGAAGATGTGATTTTGTACAAAATAAGCGCACAGTTTGTAAGTGGGCTGTTATTTTTAGGTGCTGTTTTTGCATGCTGTTTTAAATCTTTTTTTATGCACAACGGTGTATTCATTGGCCTTCACCTCACCTGATGTTAAGTGACGATAAGGCCCGAAGGTGGAAGCGCACTACACCCGGAATTCTCGCCACTGAGGAACTGGCTATCTTACCTCTAACTGGCGAAACACAACAATTTTTTAATTGTTGTTATGGCGTTAGACTTAGGTAAGATGGTGGTAGCTATCCAGGCAGACTTGAAATAAGCCCTACCACCAACCAAACCGAGTACAACTTTTACCCCCCTGGGAATCAAACCCGGAAACCCTGCGAGGCCCACGGGTAGGCGAACCACTAGACCACAGAGGCGGTAAAAGGCGGTTTTACCACATTTATGTATCACCCTATTTATGGCAAATAAAGAAATTTGTAGTTTGTAATTCATGAAGCGTTATCTTTGTCATTTCTTTTACCAGAAGTGGGATCGTTCATAAGATCTTACCTATTGCACCATCCCTTGGCCTTGAGCGCGGCCAGCAGGCTGCCCGGGCCCTCGTGGCCCAGCAGGTGGGACAGGTAGTGGCCTGGCTACACCCGAAACACTTATCATAATCATATCACAATAAGTTTTTCAACACACTTGCTCGTAAAGTGAGCCCTAATACATCGCTTTTAGGGCCATAAACCGAGCTATAACAAACGCGCGCAATAATATATAAAACACTAGTACGTTATAGAATTAACCTTACAAAGTTAAATTAGTACCTTACTGCAAGTTCTAGGCGAGTAAACAGAGCATTCCCAATTTAGCCGGGTAATACAGTTATTTTTTTTAGTAATAACAAAGAGGATTTATGCTGCTGAAAATTCATATACCTACATTTTTGGAATAAATTAATGTGTAAGTCCTTAATTAAGTCAAACAAATATTTATTATTATCAAATTATTCATAATTCATAATATTTTGTTATAAAATATTTGCATTTTATTACTTAAAATTATAACTTTGAAGTAGGCTGTATGCTCACTCACCCTTTTGATCGCAAAATATTCTTGCGTTGGGCGTGTGAAAAAAAACAAAAAAAAACCTGCGCGCCTCTTCCCATAATTATCACATAATTTTGTTTTTGTCGTATTTGTTGCCGTGTGGTAAATTACTTTGTTTTTTCTTCGCAAATGTGTTGACAAACGTCGTATGAAACTCGTGAGCTCTTGCTTATTGCACACTCGGCTGAGTTACGCCCTCGCCAGCGGCTCGGGCTGCAACCCCACAGCCTTGTGTGCAAAACTTAAGCTTACTTGTCTCATAACGTACTTATATTTGCCTTGAATGTAGGTATATAAATTATGACAAAATTAAGTTATAGATCCAGTACATCCTGCCATGGTTAGCATACAAATAGTACATTTTTTTAATTTATTTATCACATAAATGTTTTTACATTAGACTTATTCACTATAGCTAACACAAAGGAAACCACTAAGGTTTGTATACACATAAAAGTGATTTGAAAGTTAAATTAAAACATTGACTGTTGTCACAAATAACAATATATTTAAAAGATCAACAGCTGAGGTCATTTGCTTTGTTATAATATTCGGTCATTGTGTAAAATGTGTAGGGGGTAGGGAGCAGCGCTCCAGTGGAACAGAAAAATAGGGTTTTCTTCGTCAACCGTTTATTATTTTAGCACAACATTTCTTCAGGTATTGTTAGGACAGGAGCCTTTGTGACAGTCAAAGCAACAGTCACATTTGAATATTATTGACAAACAATGTTTCTTAAATCAATAGGCATATTACATGCGACCTATTTCCACAAAATGTCTGCTCCGTAAGGTAGTCAAATAATTCCTTATAATTGCTAAAACTGGCCACTTTTAGCAAAATAAAACTCCATTAAACTAAACGACAGACTAGAAAATATAGTTTAAGCGATAAAAAGTACCACAAATCTTATTTGGTGTACACTAGAAGAACACAATTCACAATTTCGTTTTTATTTAAGGGCGCGGGTTCGAGTCCCGTCGGACTTTAATAATTTTTATAAGGAGCTCGGTGGCGCAGCGGTTTAGCGCCTGGCCCAGCGATTGCGGAAGTTAAGCAACGTTCGCAAGGGTCGGTCGTGGGATGGGTGACCAAAAATGTATTATCTCGAGCTCCTCCGTGCTTCGGAAGGCACGTTAAGCCGTTGGTCCCAGCTGCATTTGCAGTCGTTAACACCCACCAATCCGCATTGGGCCCGCGTGGTGGGTTATGGCCCGTCCTCCTTACCACCCATAAGGAAGGCCTGCGCCCCAGCAGTGGCTGATGGACAAGGGCATATCATTTATCCCAAGAAAAAAAATATCGTACTCACCCCACTTTTATAATGCTTCCTCGTATCCGGTATGGGGAAGTCTATGGACAGCGACCGTAAATCCTTCACCGGAACACAGTACGCCCTCTTGCGGCGGAGCTCCGGCGGAAACGGATGTTCCGGCCATGAGGGGGGGGTAACTGACAGGTCCTCTACGGTCGAGAAGAGGGGGACTACCATTGACTCTAGATCGTCTAGGGACTCTAGAAAGGAGAGAATAGATGCATTAATAAAGCGTGGAAGGAGTTGTTCCATTTTTGTATGGAGGCTGGGCCCATTTGGGTAACCCATGGCCTACGGTCATAAAATAGGCATGATGACTATTTTTTTTATTTTATGTTACATAAATTACCTCTCAAAAAAAGAAACATCGGTAAAAGAATTAAGTCGCTAGCATGAAAACTGCCCGAGATATCACAGTGTGAAATCACACAAATGGACAAATGCCCAAAAACGCTCCATACTAACGGCTACTAAGTGATGACGTCACGCCTTGCTAGTTTATATGCAACGCGTAGGAAATTTGTTCGGCAGCTATATTAACCCAGTTGTTACTGAAACATTTATTTTTATTTTTATATCACAGCAGTATTTTAGTATACCTTGATGCATAAACTAAACATGAAAATATACCAAAAAAAAACTAAATTTTCAGGAAAGCCAAAACAATGTCAGACGATCACTGCGGCGATTGGTAAACAATAAGAAAAAGTTTTCCGCTCATTTATATTTTTAAATTGAGGATATTCCTTATACTTATTTTTAATCTTTATAACGATCGGTCGTTATAAATGGGTTAAATATTGTGTTTATCAAAATAGTTTCTTAGACAAATTTGCTATACATTTTACGGACTAATTAAAGGTATCATTTATTTTAATAAATTTTATACTTTTTAAATGGACTTGTCCACCCAACTTTGAAGGGTCATAAAATAAATAATATGCAATATATAAAACCAAGAGGTATACAAGCTACTCTAAAAGTTTATTATGTTAACGATTTTTATTAGTATTTCGTTATTTTATTCATTAGTCAACATCCCTATTATATTTTATGGAAAGAGAACAAAATGAGGAATCTGTCCATGTATAAATATTTTCAGGATTAAATCAACAGTAAAAACTTGTAACAAGCATTAGAATTTATTGATATACTCGGGAGAGTAAAATTAATAGTAAGACACTTTCATTCTTGTTGGAGACCCTTCTCTGTCTCCGACATTTCTAAGGTTAAAATGAAATACTTAAAAATTGTAATATAAAATTGTATTTCACTTCATGTTGGTTTTAAAATATAAGAGAATCATGACATAAGTCATTGTAGACCATAAACTTAAACTATTATACTCTCACTGACCTGAACATCCTCCGAACCACACAAAAATGCAAAGTTAATACAATATGAACTTAACAATAAACACATATTAACTGAAACACATACATTTCTTACTTAATTATATCTAATTCTAAAGGATACAAGCATTTAAGAGAGCGGGTATAAACACCTTTGGCTGTTTTTATCCTAGCAGTACGAATAATACCATCAATTCCCTTAAGAACCTCAATTATTAGGCCAAGTGGCCACATGACGCGTTTCTGAGGTGCTTCTATCAGAACCACGTCGCCTATTTTAGCAAACCTAGATCAGTGGTCCTTACTCTGCTGAACCAATAAACTTAGATATTCCTTAGCAAAACGTGACCTCAGATTAGGGTTGCCAACATGTCTTTGGCGAAATATAGTATTTTTCAAATTAAGCTATAAAAAATATAGTACACTTAAAAAATATATAGTACTTAATAGGCAAATATAGTTTTGTTACTTATTTATTTTTATAAAAACTATATTTTTTCTGTTTTTGCATTTTTCAACAAGTTTTGGATATTTTTGGAGTCTTCTTTTGTATCTTTCGCTTTTTAATCGCACTTGAATTGAACTTGACGCACTTTCGTTATCGCTACCACTTTCCATAACTAATTTATCTAAGACTTGAGTTATATTTCTCAAAGAAAGAATAATGTTTATTTTGCAGATGATTACCATAACAAAATCTCAAAACAAAAATAGAGCAGACCAACCAATGACCAAACTATCGTTGGAAGCTTTTGAATTTAACTTTGATGCAATAAGACAGATACTTTCAGAATTCAGATACGATATACACTACACGCTATCGAATCAGTCAAAATGCACGATCACAACATTAAAAAATTCAAGATTTGTTTCTTAGCGTTTGATAATAAAAATATAGTATTTTTGCGTACTATATATTTCTTCAACAGTATATAGTACGCAGACCCTAAATATAGTACAATACTATATATTATAGTACGGTTGGCAACCCTACCTCAGATCTTCCCTAAGGTTTTGTAGATAACGAACTCTTACGTTTATTGCCTTATTGTCTAATTGGTCTAAATCCGGAACATCTGAACACGGAATAGGTTGCAAAAACATAGCCGGTGTTAAGGGTTGTAACAAAATATCCACGTCGTCACTGATGTACGTTAAAGGACGTGAATTAATTATAGATGCGAATCTACAATCTACTCGTACAACACCGTTTGAAATTCTAAGAGTGAAACTGAAGCCTGACGTACGCGGCGGAGTAGTTCCTTAACCATGCGAATCATGCGCTCCCACCATCCTCCCCACCACGGACTAGCAGGTGCTATCAAATGCCAATTAATTTTTTGTAAGTTGGCATGTTCCTCTATCTGATTCCAATCCACATTTTTAAATAAATTTCTAGCACCAATAAAGTTAGTGCCATTATCTGAATAAATGTCCCGAACCCTTCCTCTTCGCGCTATAAAACGCCTAAGAGCTAATAAGAAATCATTCTGTTTTTTTTTAAATATTGACTTGGTTTAAGAGTAATAAAAATAAATGTAGTGGCGGCGCTAGTTTCACTACCACCGCGCCTTAAGAAATCTTGATAAAACATAAAATGTGCAAATGAGAGAGCGGCAAAATGTGGACGGCCCCTTAACATAAAGACATTCGCATTTGTTCGAGCTGGGGTGGAGTGCTGGTTCGTGCAATTGAAAGTACGACTTCTTCAGTTGAAATTATACCGGGTGTAACAAGACCCTCAACGAAGCCGAAGTCCACGCATTCCGCCCATCATCAGGTTCATTTTTGTCTTTTGGACTATACCTGGGAAACCAATAGCTACGAAGTTATTGAATGTCAAAGTCAATTTTTTTTTTCAAAATTTTTATGAAATCTTATTTTATTCGTTATTTCCTAATTTTTGTCTACAGAAACATTATCAAAAGTATGTATTTCGTTAAAAACAATGGCTTCAAAACGTCATCACTCAATGTATTTCATGAGCACGCACATAAACGTTGCCTTTCAACTCGGCCGCACGCAGCTGTGTAGCATACACTCGCAGGCGCGGTCTGTTGTACGCGTTACATTGCGTTGTAATGTATGCAATGCTTTTTTAACACCAAAAAATTAAAATCGTTTCCCAGCAATAATTTTGAACAGAAGTGGTCCTGATGATGGGCAGAATACGTAGACCTCGGCTTCGTTGAAGGTCTTGTTACACCCGGTATATTACAAAAACTTAGTACATTAGGTTTAATTCTGTCGTTATAGTATTTCGAACGGTATGGTGACGAGAGGGGAAGAGACGCGCGCGCGCCCTCTCTGGTTTCTTGACAATGACGTTGACGTTTATGAAGTTGACAGGTGACGTTTCGATGGCAGTATTGCCAGGCGTTAACAGCATTAATAATATTAGTATGGATAAAATAAAAAACGCTTACCTTTCCCCAACACGACCAGAGTCATAATGTTAGACGAATACCACTTGTCGTGGAACTTCAGAAGCTCATCTCTGACGTTAATGCCTTTAGACTTGGGAATGGTTTCTAACGTCTCGCGGTTGCCTGAGGATAGAAACAGTTTATAAGTAACATAAATAACTGTGGGCCAAGAACTGATCCTTGAGGTACTCCATATCAGGATTGGAAAAAATCATGATTTTTTGCAAAAAATCAAAAATCACTGATTTTTTCGATTTTTTGCTTGAGCCTTTAAAATCCACTTAATATAGTGCGTGAAACCAGAACGCGCTTTTGTTTGACTTATTTAACACTTTAATTCGGAAGAAACAGAAGTAAAGATCAATAAAACAGTTCAAAATAAAAATGCCTGGTGAAAGTTAAATATTAGGACAGATGATTTGGCGGTTTTTTTAGAAGAAAAAACAGTATAAAGCAGTAGTTCTAACACAAAGTTACATTTAATATAATTTTTTATGTGTCTATCAATTATTTAAAATTAAGAATTTTATATTTTTATACAAATAGGAAAGAAAAAAGGCAATTTGATTTAATCAATGATTTTTATTCAAAAAATCACTTGATTTAAATCAATGTGATTTAATCATGCCAACCCTGCTCCATATGTACATTTCTTAGATAACAGCACAGAGATAACAGTTTCTTGAAAAATAGTTTTAATTATTTGTTAATAAGAAAAGTCAGTCGAAGTTTGAATTACCAAAATGCTATACTTAAATTATTTGTTTTAACATTATTTCATAATAGAGTCTGGTCAACGAAAGATGAGATTGAAATGGCGGCGCCACTTTCCCTGTTAAATTAACGTTTAGAGGTTAAGTTATTGGAAACTTAGAATAAGGCGCGAAATTAGTTCAATTTCCAACCGAGTTTCATCTTTGGTAGACCAAACTATTTAGTATTTTAGCTTCGATCAATAATACCCTAGATGTCCGGCCAGAGTCTCAAAAATGGCACCTCAAATAGCGTCCCACTTACAAACTGGGCGCTTATTTTGCACAAAGTAAGTGATAAAAGAAGTGTTTTTGTACAAAATAAGCTTATGTTGTACAAAATAAGTGATATAAAATGTGAGTTCGTACAAAATAAGAGGTGATTATGTACAAAATAAGCGGCAAGTTTGTAAGTGGGACGCTATTTGAGGTGCCATTTTTCGTACTGTTTTAGTTCGTGAAGCGTTATCTAGGATATTCTTGATCGAAGTATTTAAGTGATTTCATTAACTCAAACATATAACCACACCAATAATACACAAAGTTTCTTATGGGTGTGGGATGCCACAGGGATCAATTCTCGGTCCATTTTTGTTTACATGATACATTATAGTTGGTGATTAGTTGGGTGAATCAACTTTTTGTTGTTTTGTGGCATTTTTTAAAATATCTACGTAAACTATTTTTATATGAAGTTAATCTGTAGTTGCAAATACTCTCAGCTAATTATCTTATAAGAAAACTTAAAAGACATGAAAATTATAACGTGATTTTAAAGAAAAACATAGGTGACCCAGGAGACAACTCCTATTTTTCATATAAAAGCTGGGGACAACATTGTCCCCTGGGTCACCCATGTTTTTCAACAAACTATTGATTATATTTGTACAAAACTAAGTATGTTTTATTGGCTAAGAATCTAAATATCGTAAAATATAGATTAAAAAAAAAAAGTTATCTAGTTTTGTTTTAATTTATGAAAATTTACAGAAGGGTCGATTTTTTCCTAACATTAAAAAGTTGATTTACCCAGTTACTGATTCTCTGATGATCTGATAGATACATGAATTTTGGTATACCTCAGGGATCGGTTCTAGGTCCAGTTTTGTATACGACATATCGTCGTTCATATTGCAATTTGTTCAATGTATACAGGGTGTATTTGTAACCACTCTCCAAATTTTAAGGATGTGTTCAGTTCATGAAACTGAACAACTTTCTCCATGAAACATGTGTCGAAATACCCCAAAAAATTTTGTTCATCCCATACTAAACTGATCACGTGATCTCTTTGATTTGTATGAAAAGCCAATTTTTTTTACATATTTGACCCTATGTTTCTTAGAGAATGTTGTTCAGTTTCAAGGACTGAACACATCCTTAAAATTTGGAGAGTGGTTACAAATACACCTTGTATATGGGTTTATATTAAATTTCTAACAAAATATAAATTACTAGCGGCCGCCCGCGGTTTCACACGCGTGATTCCCGTTCCCGTGGGAATATCGGGATAAAAGTATACTATGTTTTAATCTAGACTATCTACTATCTGTGTGCCAAATTCCAACCAAATCCATTAAGTAGATTTTGCGTGATTGAGGAACAAACATCCAAACATCTAAACATCCAAACCCACAAACTTTCACATTTATAATATTGTAGGAGTAGGAAATAGGTTTTATGGAGATTTGGCCACTTTTATTTACATGATAAATGAAACTTTGGTATACCCCAGGGATCGGTTCTAGGTCCAGTTTTGTATACGAAATATGTAAAAATGCAAGTATATTTCTTACCAGTGCCAAACTTATGAAAGGGATGATTAGGGGCAGCTGTGCTCTTGTTTAATTGATCCAAACGCCACGTGTCTGAGGAAGTGTTCTTCTCGTGTTCCGAGTTGACGGCGGATAGTTCCCGACCGGTCGCCGACTCGGTGAATAGGGGCGAGATGAAGAATTGGGCGAATCTGTGAATGTTTGTGTTTTAGAGTAAATGTGATCGCTGTGATCGCAAGTTTTGGACAAACTAATAATCCATTTATGGGGTACTATCCGTTGACCTAGAACATGAAATTTGGCAAGTAAAATCATCTTATTTATACTACAAGTACAGGCGAAAATCTGAAAACTATACATATTTTTTTTTCTTTAAAAACAAAAAACCGACTTAAAAAAACCTACCTCTAAAAAGCAAGAAATAATATTCGTAATAATAAAAACACGTCTATTGAAGTCGGGTGGGGCTTTTAGAATAAAAAAAAGGAATCTGTACTCCAGCCCCACCCGACTTCAATAGACGTATTTTTATTATTACGAATATTATTTCTTGCTTTTTAGAGGTAGGTTTTTTTAAGTCGGTTTTTTGTTTTTTTTTTAAACAATTTTTTATTTTTTTTATTTTTAGTGTAGGTACCTTGTATGACTTTAAATAGGCAATTTAAGGCTCCGTTACGCGAAATCACTTGTCTCTGTCTTTTTCTTTACGTGTAAAGAGTATGGAAAATAACCTCACTTCTGCACTTTTTCGATGTTTTTCGTTGTTTTTTCATCATAATCTTTGGCACAATTATCTTTCTTAAAAAAAAGTTATTGGAGCAACTGCTCAGTACGTTAAAGTGTATTTTGATGTAGAATTCAATACGTTTACGCTATTATTTACGCCAAAAATATGGCCCGCGACAAGCGCTTTTGATGATATTCTGATTTTTTTTTACAATCATCTGTGAGGTTTATACGCAATTTAATACTTGTAGGTACTAGATAATTTCTTTAGCTTGTCGTATGTTTTTTTTGTGGCTACAACTTTACGTTTTCTATATAAAAATATGGCCCGCGCAAACCATGTTTTCCTATTATGGCCCCTTAAATGAGTTTAGAAATCTTTTTTTAACGTTTTTATTAGGTAACTTTCTTTTTTATTTGTTTGTCATCAAGTTAGGAATGTTTTTTTTCTTTTTTGTAATACTTACATGTCTAAAGCGCCTGATAAATGCGCGGGGAGTACGTCGAAATAGTACGTGGTGTGGTCTGATGACGTAGAAGCATTCGACGACCCGCCGTGCTCGGACAAAAACTTATTGTATTCGTTCTCCTGTTTTAGGAAAAGAACAATTTAAACAATTTCGGTCTTACCACCAAAGATCTTAAAACACTGTTTAGCTAAAACACTGTTTAAGTGTGATGCTGTCTCTTTCAAATAATATTGTCAAACAAGTGACAGCATCACATTTAAACAGTGTTTTAGCTAAATACTAGCGAATAAAAAAATACAAATATACTTATCAACTTTGTCTAGGGATACAGGTGTTATTTTCATACAAACGAGGTAACTTTGAAGCCTTGGTTTTCTGCCAGGGATGTACCGTGCTGTGATCTGATGATGGCCATCCAGGGAGTTAATGGAGGAGATTCAGATCGCTATACACACCCAACTGATCTGATCAGCATTCTAAAAGATTGATGGGTCAGAGTTCTCAGTTTCAGGATTTCCATACATTTTCATGCTATTTTCGCGGTTTTTTTAAACATGTCCATTAATCTTTTAGAATGCTGATCAGATCAGTTAGGTGTGTATAGCAATCTGAATCTCCTCCATTAACTCCCTGGATGGCCATCATCAGATCACAGCACGGTACATCCCTGGCAGAAAACCAAGGCTTCAAAGTTACCTTTTTTGTATGAAAATAACACCTGTATCCCTAGACAAAGTTGATGAGTGTATATTAGTCCGTAGACATCACGATGAAATGCATTGCACTCGGTCGGAAATGTTGTGCAGAGCGGGGATCAGAAGATTATCGCAAATAAAATTGGCCGGAAGCTTGAGAAAATCCTTCACTTCCGGTCAAAATTTTAAGGTTATATTTACGTCATGTGACGTATGAATAGTAAAGAGAGTTAACATAAGTCTGTCACTTCTGAAATGGCCTGAAAGTACTTGACAGATTTCCAGCCATTTCAGAACTGACAGACTTATGTAAACTCTCTCTACTTAACTATTGAAGGGCTAAATGATGCCACGGGTCTCGTACTGATGTCACATGACGTAAATATAACCTTAAAATTTTGACCGGAAGTGAAGGATTTTCTCAAGCTTCCGGCCAATTTTATTTGCGATAATCTTCTGATCCTCGCTCTGCACAACATGTCCGACCGTGTGCCATGCATTTCATCCTGATGTCATATGACGTAGGCAATATTGTTACTTACGGACTACTACTAGTAACTGGGTAGCTTAGATGGAAGAGCAATGGACTGGATTTCGAAAGGTCGCGGGTTCATAATATAGATGTTACCGGCAATGTGTATAATCCGGCATTGTATACAATGCCTAGGCATTGTATACAATGCCTGAAACGATCAGGCAATGTATGAAATATTATTCATTGTATACATTGCCTAGGCATTGTATACAATGCCTGCTGGTCCACCGGCAATGTGTAAAATAAGTATATTTCTGTTGTCTGTTATAAAAAAATAACCTCGAAATTTAAGGCTCACGCTCCGCTGCGCTTTGCGCTCGCCTTAAATTTCTAACCTACCCGGGACCTACAGGAGTAAAGCAGGTTCGATTCCTAACTCAATGAGCCCCCCTCGAGCCCGCCGAACCTCCCCAAGCCCCCCTCTAACCGCTCTTCGAGCCCCCAGTGCTCCCCTCGAGCTTTCCTCGAGCCTCCCTCAAGCTTTCCCCAGCCCCCCTAGAGCCCCCTCGAGCTTTCCCCGAGCCCCCCGAGCCCTCCTCGAACCCCCGAGCCCACTCCAGAGCTTTTGTGTCTGCCTTCTAACCAACTAAGATCAAAATCTTTTTATGACCAGCAGGCATTCTATACAATGCCTAGTCATTGTATACACTGCCTAGGTAATGTGGGAAAAAGACCATAATATTCATTCTATTTCATTTCATACATTGCCTAAAAGGGCCAGGCATACAATGCCTGCATTTCATATATTGCCGGTAACATATACATATAATAATAATAATAAATAAAAGGTTATTTCTTACCTCGGGATATTTTTTAGTGCCCAGAAAGAGCATGTGCTCACAAAAATGGGCCAATCCAGGCAACTCCTCAGGATCGCTCAAATATCCTGAAAAACACAATGTTATTGGTGTTTTGCCAAAAAAATGCTATTGTTTATACAGGGTGAAATCTAAAACAGTACACAAATTTTGTGGTGAGGCTTCCGTGAAACTGAGTGTTCGAGTTGTAGTAGTATAGTTCATTGTACGTTCGATAGATGTCACTATGCTCTGCTGAACCGCGGTGACGAGTTTGTTTTTGTTTAACATAAGTGTTTTGCTTTTTTGTCAATAGACGATCTATAATCTATATTCATACCGCAATATTGTGTTTTATTTACGACCAATATTTTGTGGGGTTTTTGGGGCTTGTTCACTGAGCAACTTTGTCTATGGGACCAACTTAATTAGAGCAAAAAAAATAATCAGCTGTTCCATATGGCCCCCTAAACGATCAAAATTGCTTGTCAATCATTTACATTGCATTGCTTGTCAATCACATTTTGTTCGTCTAGGAGCGATGCTTGACAAGCACCACAGAATAGATAGATTACCGTGGCCAATCAAAAGTAGGCCACGCCCCCAAATGGTAAATGCAATGTAACTGATTGACAAGTAATGCTTGATCGTCTAGAGGGGCTCCCTCCAATACGTTTTGGTCGAGTAAATTAATAATTAATAACTTTTTCGCACACATTGGGAAAAGCCTTGCCTCTAAAACATTGGTTAAACGTTCTGTATCTCAGGAAGCTCTTGCTTCAGCGGTTAAGCTTGAAACAAACATTTCGAACTCCCTTTTCTTTACTCCTACTGACGAAGATGAAGTTGATAGGCTCATTTGTGACCTGAAACCTGATAGTTCTCCTGGTATTGATAAGTGTACACCTTTTTTAATCAAACATATCAGACAACTTATCCTTAAGCCCCTGACGCATATTTTTAACTTAAGTATCTCTTCAGGAGTCTTCCCAAAATCTTGGAAGACAGCGCTAGTTACTCCAATTTTTAAGAGTGGGGATAGGGGCGACCCGGGTAATTACCGACCGATTTCATTGTTGACCATATTCTCCAAATTTCTGGAAAAAATAGTTAATAGGAGGCTGGTAAACTACTTGGAAACTAATAATCTTATCCCGGATAAACAATTTGGATTCCGACGTGGTAGATCTACCGAAAACGCAGTACTATCAGTCACCAGCACTATATCCTCGGCTTTGGATCACAACAGATGTTGCCTGGGTGTATTTATCGATCTCGCCAAGGCCTTCGATACCGTTTCAAAACCAATTCTTTTACAAAAATTACATTGCTTAGGTATAAGAGGAGTGGGACAAGAATGGTTTCGAAGTTACTTGGCGGAACGGAAACAATGTGTTCGTATTGGTCAGAACTCCAGTGAACTTCAACAGGTTGAGTTCGGTGTTCCACAGGGCAGCATCTTGGGCCCGACACTCTTTCTCATCTACATTAGTGACATCATGCAGTTGCAAATGAATGGATCTGACATTGTTTGCTATGCCGACGACACAGTCATTCTCTTCCAGGGATCGTCTTGGGATGAGACATTTGAAATTGCTGAGACTGGGATGGCGCTTGTTAATGATTGGCTGGAAAGAAATCTACTTACATTAAATGTTACGAAAACAAAATACATCGCTTTTCATAAAACTTGCGCCTCACAACCACCTGCGGCGAAACGTCTGTTACTGCATAGCTGTAAGCCTGAGGCGATGCTTTCATCAAATTGTACATGTCATGAAATTGAACGTACCGCTTATATAAAATATCTTGGTGTGCTGTTGGATGAAAACTTGTCGTACAGGCAGCATGTTCGCAACCTTGCAGGGCGAATACGAAAAACAATTTACATAATGAAATCACTTAGGCACGCGGCTTCAAGGAATGCATTACTTTTGGTTTATAAGGCCATAACGCAGTCGCTTCTTATATACTGTATTGTTGTTTGGGGTGGAGCGTCAAAATCCACACTTATTGAACTCGAGAGAGCTCAAAGAGCGGTGCTCAAAGTCATGATGAGAAAGCCAGTCAGATATAGCACGGATTTGCTGTACAAAGAATGTAATGTTCTGCGAGTCCGACAGCTGTACATACTTAGAGTCACAATCATAGCTCATAGAGGCGCTCCGCTTACTCCTGGCTACGAAAACATTCTAAAACGTAGGATATATAAAATTCCTGTCCCATCAGTACGTACTTCGTTTGCAAAACGTCAATCAATTTTTCTTGTGCCTTATATTTACAATGCCATCGCTCGTAAAGTGGAATTAAAACCATTAACAATACATCGTCTTAAACTAAATACGGAAAATTTTCTCATAGGACTGGACTATGAAAAGACAGAAATCCTCCTACCTACGTAAATCTCCTTTTCACCCTGTTACTACACGCACGCACACACACACACAAACACACACACACGCACTCAGACACATTCGCGCTAACACACAATCATAACAATATACAAGTCCATAATTAATTATAGTATTATGTAGTATGTAGTAAGGCATGTTTAAATTTAATCACTGGCTAAAATAATGTTAAAATAAAATGTAACTATTATTCAATAGATAATGTATATGTGTCAAACGCGACAGTAGATTTACACCTGGTAAGAATGTTACTGGTCACTGCGATACAAGCTTTGCTTAGTGTGGAGGCCGCTAGAAATAAGTTTGCAATGTAACACTTTTGGAAATAAAGTTGATTATGATTATGATTATGATTATGATGAGTAGATGTTTTCTAAGGAACATCTGATTATATTTTTGCTTTGATTAAGTTGGTCCCATAGACAAAGTTTTTCAAAATGACAAAAAGCTGTAGGCTCGATAGATGGCGTTGATAAAAATGTATGTCTCAGAGTATTTTTTTTTTACTAATCTTCGAAGAGTACTCAGGCAGGCAGATGTATGTAACCTTAAAATATTTCTCTTTGGGCAGATGTCAGCCAGCGAGCGCTTACTTGCCTCTTTCGTCTATTTTTAAAAGCCAATTTTGACTCATCTATTTCCATCAACGCCATCTAGTGAGGCAAATAGTTAAAAAAAATATATGTCACTTTGAGCCCTCATTGAGTGGCGGCGTTTACCAAGAACAATATGCTACGTATAGTCAGGCCTCCTTCACTCGCTCAAGGTCGCACGATAAGCACCTACCGCTAGCTGTGCCTTCGAGGGCACAAAAGAGCAGAGGCCGCCACGCACCCGCCGCCGTACAAGCGCGGCATCTTACTGCCCAAGTAGGTATTGCCTCTTTATAATAGTAAAGATGTCGAAGTGACATTACTGTGCCGTGTACGGATGTCAAAATCAAAAAGGAATAAACAATTGTCGTTTTTCACATAACTATACATGCTACGCAGTTCATTTAAAAGACAACCCTAACGTTGCGTCGTCAGAAAAGACAAGAGAACGCGATAGAAAGAGAGGCAACTACTAGGTAAATATAACTGTAGAGGCGCGTTCCAAACCTACACTCCGAGTGCAACCTAACCACAACCGAACGCTCTAACGGCGTTCCAAACATTTGAGCGTGACGTTCGGTTGACACAACCGTGTCGTTCCAAACGTCAGAGCGTTGCAACCAAACAACCATCAAAAATGATGGTTGTAAAACGCTGACGTTTGTCTATAGAAAAAATGTCAATGTCATTTGACATTATTTTGTATTTTTGATGTTTTTATGTCTAATTGTTAAAATAATCATGGTAGATCCTCAAAAAACGGATTTTATTTGATTTAGTATAAAGAAAAGTTTAAATTATTCGTATTCCAAATGGAAAATGAAGAATTTGTATTGACATTGACATTTAAAGCAAACAACCGGCGCTCAAACGTTCTGAACGCAACCTAGGCCATTAGCGCTGCACGACCTAAATTGCACTTTATTGTGTCGGAGCAAAAGTAGTTATTTATTTAAATGACTTTGCGGCGTGCTGCTTCTGTACTTGTACTATTAGTTATTCTGTGGTATAGTATTATATAATCTGTGATGCTACTTACCAACGTTGACGTCTAGCGCGGCCGCCGACTTGTCTGTGGTGGGGTCGCTGACCAGCAGCACTTTTAGTCTATTCTTTAGCACTATGCCTCTGAAACAAATTGGTGTTATAAGATTATGAACAGGGCATTGAGAGGACAGAGTTGGCCCAACATTTACTGAGGCTCGTATTATAGAGTCAAACTCAAATCTCTGCTCGGGTCTTCGATCAAGAATAGCCTAGATGTCCGGTCAGTCTCAAAAATGGCACCTCAAATAGCGTCCCACTTACAAACTTGGCGCTTATTTTGCACAAAGTAAGTGATAAAAGATGTGTTTTTGTACAAAATAAGCTTATTTTGTACAAAATAAGAGGTGATTATGTACAAAATAAGCGCCAAGTTTGTGAGTGGGACGCTATTTGAGGTGCCATTTTTGCGTACTGTTTTAGTTCGTGAAGCGTCATCTAGGATATTCTTGATCGAAGGCTTGGGTACAGTGAAACTAACTGTACTCAGAGCCAATTTCATACTTAATTTAAACAAAATTAAGTCACTAAACAGGTTTAAGGCTGTTACTGTCACACAACCAAAAAATAAATATTAATAAGGGAGTTTATTAACAATTATCCTAACAATAAAAAATATTCAGACAATTTTATTTTTTTTCAGACACTTCCCATTGTAATCTACTGCGCGTTTACTTCATGATTGCCGCTACGCTACCTCTCGAGTCTCGACCCGCTTCGTCATACCGCACCCCTGCGTCGCATTTCTAGTACGGCTAGCAACGCAAAGCTTAATTTTTATTTCCGTTGATTTATTATATATGTCGGAATAGGGTCAGACATCAGCGGTCCGTGTACCAAGACGCATCCAACAGAAATGCGTGCCGAGTGAGCGCTGCGGCCGCTTTTATAGGCAAGAGTGGGGATATCCCCGCTCGACCGGTCGCACCGCAAGCCCGTTCGAGGCGATGACGTCAGGGCGCACGTGCCGCTAGCGAGTCATAACGCCGTCTTTTCACGCCGCGCCGTCATATACTTACATTGAAAAACATTATAACTTTTTTGTCTACAGTACCGTTAGCTGTGACGTCATAAACGGTCGACGACGGTACAACAAACATAAATATATAAATGAATAAAGACCTGTATCTAATACTGTAACTTAGAATGTAATACTTGTTTAAATTTAATTTACAAATTTATTGTACTTCATTTAAGGCTCTAGTTAATTCATAATACTCAAAAAAAAATTGAACTTAAATGGAACTCTAGGTATGTTTGTAGACATTTTATACTTTTATAAGACTGTATGTTTCCTTTAAATAAATAAAAAAAATACTTAATAATCCACCAACCTGTATTCCCTCTTATCCTCCTGTGACTTGACTATATTGTCGTATCGTTTGGCGACGTCATGTCCGCCCGCGGATGCGGAGGCGGGCGGAGAGCGCGGCGGCGGGGCGCTGCGCCCCGGCGGCTGCCGCGCGAACTGCGGCGAGGACATGCCCGAGTGGTGCCGCCTTTGGTATGAGTAGCTACGGGAAATGCACCTGTTTATTGGATTGATAGCACATAATATATAATAGTACTAAAACGTACAGAAGTCAATCGGCACGAGGACAATCAAATGATAAGCTACTCTCACTGCACGGCAATAAAGTTCAATTTCAAATTGCACAGCGCTGCGTGCATAATTTTTATAAGCACCTACGAAGCGCTTCTCTTTCTGTTGCGTAGCTCTGTCTCATCAGATAAAACTCTTGCGCTACACTAGGCGCCGCCAGTGTGAAAAAAAATCATAGTGCTTAAATAAAGACGAAATTGTGAATTGTGTTCTTCTAGTGTACTCCGAATAAGATTTGTGGTACTTTTTATCGCTTAAACTATATTTTTTTTAGTCTTTCGTTTAGTTTAATGGAGTTTTATTGCTAAAAGTGGCCACTTTTAGCAATAAACTAAACGACAGGTTATAAAATATTGTTTAAACGATAAAAAGTACAACAGAGCTTCTTCGGAATACACTAGAACACAATTCACAATGGGGAATATATAAACGCACTTTAAAAATAATGCTATACACATTAAAATGTTTAGCTATAAAATTAATTGAATGAACTTTAAAAATAATGGTTTGCACTATAAATATGCTTAGCTTTAAAATTAATTGAATCAACTATAAAAATAATGGTTTCCACTACAAATATGCTTAGCTTTAAAAATAATTGAATAAACCATAAAAATAATGATTTCCACTGAAAATATGCTTAGCTTTAGAATTAATACTTTTCACTATACAATTTAATTTTATAATATCTATTACAAACTTCAACCTCAAGAGCAAAAATTGGACACTTTTGCCTACTACAACGTCTACAACAAACTATATATTACTGAGGTTATTATTTGTAAATAAACTATAGAACCTCAGCTTCAACCGGTAAGTGTGAATTTTCTAAACCTATACATTATGTACCTACTTAGCAAGCAATTAATTATCAACTACTTACGTACACTACACAATACACAATAAGTACTAAAGCTTGACTAAAGTTATAAAAATAAATTGTATAGTGCAAAGTATTATCGAAAGCTAAGCATATTTACAGTGGAAATCATTATTTTTATGGTTAATTCAATTACTTTTAACTACTCTCTACTTTGTTTCAATTTTAACAAAGTTAAAGTGCAAACCATTATTTTTGTAGTTATTTTAATTAAGTTGTCTATGAAATTATTACTTTAGAGTGTATATTAATTTTGTAAATTTGGTTCATGATTATTTAAGTGATAATATTATATTAAAGATTTATTATTATTTTAAAGTGCTTAAGTACTATTTTATTGCTGTTTTCATCAAATTTAAAGTGCTATTAAATACATCCCATTCACAATTTCGTCTTTATTCAGGCACTACGATTTGGTTGCTAGTCGCTACTTACTGATATCATAGAAAACATTAGTTATGTCGATGAATATACAATGAAATTATAAAATATAAAATAAAATAAATCTACCTAATAAATGAGCTGAGCATTATTGTATTTCTAAGTTAGTTACTTGTGTGAAAATAATATTATTTGAAAATAATGTTAGGTGGTGTACAAAGTTCGGGATAATTTATGTAAAAAGTAGTACAGAATTAAGAACTGAATCGTTCGTGTTTTGGCTTGCTTGTCGCTATGTCCTGTAAAATACACAGTATTTAAGGAAAGTACAGGACAGGCCAAAATGATAACTGAAAAACCAGATGTCCTGTAAAATACAGGACAGTTGGCCACCATATGGCCACACAAAGAAGCAACATGTGGACACCCATACAACCATTTTCGGTCGCAAAAATGTCAATAATTTTATATGCCGTAACAGTGTTGTAACTATTACGGAACGTAAAAACTGTGTGGATTTTGGTTGCTCTGTGTAGGAACAGCGGCGACATTTTGTGCCAATTAATGTTACAGTAACTATGTTTTGTCGCAGTGTCTACAAATTACGTCATTAATGTTACACAATTCATTCTTTACACATTGTGTCGACTTTAAATTTAAGTGTAGAATTTACAATAACTTTGTCGTAACATTGTTGAAACTAAAGTTACTACTTATTTCTTGTGTGCACAAATTACGATGATGTTACGAAACTAAAAAAATATTAAAAAAAAAGAAAACCTACAACGAAAACATCCTGATTCTCAAACATTTTGACGCCCTTTGTGAATAATTGTTACTTGGTACAATGAGCGAAAGGAAACCGAAGCGTTATCGTCAGTATCGTCACTCGTCGACGTTTTACAGAAAACTGACCAATAGAAAATTAATTCCAGAAAAAGCACGAGCCGGTTCAAAATTCAAAACAACCTTCAAAATTCAACCTTCAAACCAAAATCGGTTGGCAGTAACGTGCATAACCTGTGTCACATAGTTAATGATGTCTCCAGATTTGGATCTTTACCCTCCCTGAGTGCATATCCTTTTGAAAGCATTTTCGTTCAGAATAAAAAATCTCTTACGGAAAGGTGACCAACCATTGTCACAAGTAGCAAACAGTACCCTTAGCACGAACAGCTATCGAAAAAAATAACTCGCGTAAAATCATTCGATAGTTAAATTTTGTATTGGAAATTTGTACGACGCCATCTATCGCCGATAAGCGAAATGAAATTTTTCATAGAGAATTGTCTATCGAGTAATTGTACCTTAAATTTTACGTGCGTTTTTTCTCTCGATAGCTGTTCGTGCTAAGGGTACAGATTACAAGAATTATCAAAGTTAAATTCAAGCATTTGCCCAAATTCTCAGATGTAACCTATCGTCAAATACGAAAAAGAATTGGCAACGTGTGAAAAAGTGTTTTTACTGTTGTAAAACTTAATAAAAATTGTTTACTTTCCAGCAAAGACCACAAAGTTAAATGGTTTTTAACTACAGACAAGACAACAATATAATTGAAATGGAATATGCAATTTTGATTCAGGGGGAAATAAAAATCAAATGTAAAAGTATCAGAAATAAGTTTAATTTTTTCGAAAAACCTTTTAAATCTTCAAATATAAATGTCTACGCAACCGCACTTAATTACGAAATAGAAGAATCAAAAACGTACACGTTACAATGTGTAAAACGCAAACTTATATCACTGATCAACCATCATAACATGATCTTTATTCCAATCTTATCAACACTATAATTAAGTTACATATCGGTAAGACAAAAAAACCCGCTTGCATCAAAAGACAAGTCAACTGAAAAGATGGAAACAAGATTAAATATTAAAAGCAACATAATAAAATGCACTCGGAGGCATAGAATTCAAATCATTCATAAGTTCGAATTATCCGTACAAATTAGGAACCTTCAGATTTAAGTAATATTTTAAAAATATAAATAACAAAAATAAATATATTATTATTTCTATCAAACACAGAAAAAATGTTTTAACTTAGAAATATTCTGCCATAACATGATAACACACATTACTCAGTCTCACATAATTATGCTGACATAAAAATAATGAGATCGACTTTGTTAGGAACCATTATATCGTTTAAAGTAATTATTAATATTATTTTCAAAATGTTCTCTTTCCTTAAAAATAACAAATAAAGCGTATATATACGTGTATATATGTATATACTACGTGTTACAAAATAACCCCTTATCCCGGATATGGTATCAATCATCCAGGGACCATCAAACTGAACAATCAATTCTGAAATCGGAAACTGAACCTTTAAGGTTAATAAGGCGCAAAATTAGTTCCGTTTCCAACCTAATCTCATCTTTCGTTGACCAAACTCTAACAACCTTAGATTTTAATTAAGTCTTCAAACACATTGCTAACATCAGTAGAACTTATGTTTTTTTTTTCGTCATTAAAGTCCGTCACTTTATTGTTTATTTTCACTTCAGAAATAGTAACGACATTACAATAGGAAGATTCTACTGGACTCAGTGACTCTGTGGAATCATCTGTAAATAATAATAAAAAAAATCCATGCTTCTTGTCAGTATTGTTTTTTTTATCAATAATTTCAGGATATCCTAAATTTAATATTATATTCTGCATATTGTTCTCTTTAAAATCTCTCTTATCCTCCTTATCTGTCTTTTCCATGTCTTCCGTGACTTCTTCGGCTGGCCCTTTTTTTGTTATTACCAATTTATATGGCATGTTTGGGAACCGCTGCAATCATAAAAAATAGAAGTAATCCATTTTGTAAAATCAGTAACGTTGTGATGATTTCGACAAATGTCGACACTTGTAGGCACAGTTCCGTAACTTTGTGTCAAGAATTTTCGCAAATAGATAAACATTTTTTCCATTACAAAAAGCATTAATTAGATGCATTACTAACTTTAGTTGGCTGTTCATTACATACATACCGTTTTGTATAACTTTACTGATGTTTCAAAATACAAATAAATTGCTTATTTCCCTATACAAAAGTACATCAATAATAAAAACATCACACTAATTTAAAAAACCATTAGAGCGCATTAGTGTATTCATTTATTAGACATCAAATCACACGATGAACTTAATTTCGCAAAAGAATTGAATGTTGGTATGACCCTAAATTGGATAATATGAAATTAATACTCACATTTTTATTTTTTAATGGCGGCAGCGGCGCTAAGAAACAAAACAATCTCAAATTTCCGACACTGGCCGTCACATTGCTACAGGAATAAAATATTATTTAGCGATCGAAGAGCGAATGAACTGAATGAACGATTGAGGTAAAAGTGCACAAAAGCGCATACATCCCGTCGCGAAGATCCAACGCGGCGACGGCGCAATGCGACTAAAAGTTACTGTTACCATATGTTACAAATCGTCCCCACTTTTCGAAACGGCGACGGAACAACGGTCGACACGGCTACTAATTATGACGGAACAAGGTTACTGAAAAAATATGTTTCGACACAAATGTGTGCACTCAAAGTCGTAACCGCTACCAGAATGGCTGTATGGGAGTGTTTTCGCATGAAGCGCACTACTCAACTTTGTACGCATACATGCAGGACCCATATCATTGATTGAAATTAAACATTTTCATCTATTTAGATGGAGCTGTGCGAAATTGTCCAAGCATCTATTTATTTATATAATATTGGCCCTGCATACGTCAGGCCAGGAATTTTGCCACAAATAGCGCAAGGGTGGTGTCGCAAAATAGTAGCGCAAAATTATTAAGGAGCACATACATTGATGTGATTTTATATAACAAACTGTATCTAGGTACTTGCAAGAGGATTTGCATCACACCAGAAAAAGAAACATGATGTTGGTACCTATGTAAGAAGGTATGTTTAATTAATAATTGAAACCTCTTCTCTACGCGTTCCCGAGAAAAAAGTCATAACAAACAGAAGGGCAACGAAATTATCTTTTATGTGTCTTTTTTTTCCTTTAGAGGTACAAACTTTTAAATAGGTAGTAGGTACCTACATTTTAAGTAAGTATGTATGTACCTGAAAAGCAGAATAATAAATAGCACACCTGAGTAAATTGATAAACATTTTGTATTCTATAGAATTTACCAAACATAATAAAGCACTTGTATTTATGTTATGTATTATTATTACCAACAAACATGTTTCTTTAGCGGAACTACAGCTAAAAGTAGGTAATTTCAACAACACTTGCAAACTTAGTGTGCATGCACTATTATTCAATAGCGTAAAATAAGTGGCGCAATTTGGTATCGCATGGTATCGCAAAGTGGCATAAAGTCAGTTTTGCGGTACCAAGGCACAAATGAAATCGATTATAACACTTAAAATATACTATTTTACAAGGCTAATTTAACTTATACATATCAAACACATCTAATTAAACCATGCACAACAACAATTAAAAGTTTTAATCAAAAACTTAACTTGAAATCTCAAAAATGCACTCCGCAAAGAAGGTGACACTTTTCACTTTGATCGCCTGTGTCACCAAATTGACAAAAAATATGGTCGTCAACGCTGTATTGACCTTAGAGTACGTTACTTTAGTGTTGCCAGCACTTAAAAATCATTTTACTAAATGTTTTAAAACTACAAAATGGATGATAATGGTTGCGCAACATAAGTAGTGCAAAGAAATTGTTTTTCTATTTTTTTTTTGTTTTGCCAAAAATTTATCTTTTTTCTTAGGAAACACGCAAAGATATTAAAGGCATGGCTAACTGACTATTGTTTTATAACGTCAAATCAAACAGCTTATTAATATGTTAAGAAATGATCATTTTATCGATGTTTAAACTGTACACCTACCCATGCGGATTCGCAGTTTTTGTGAAAAAATCGTCACTTTTGGGGGAAAATGTCAAATAGTTTTCCTAATTTATAAACTTATCCAATTACCTTTAGCTGCCGTGGTTCGTTATTTCTTAGGAAACAAGATGATAACATTGAGAAATTTCTAAGAGTACTATATTTAAAATTAAAGGAGGCGGAGACTTTTGTCACCTGGAATGTGGCAAAATCCCTGGCCTGACCCATACAGAATTTTGTGTATGCAATTTAAGCAAGACAAATTTGTAATCAGTAAAACAATAGAAATGATTGATAGGACTTCAAAGTAAATATACCTACAATTTGGAAAAAACCATTTTACTAATAAAATATATCAACTAAATCTCCTGTTCAATGCAAGATACCCAAAAGACTGGCAGCATTGCCCCATGAAATGGGCAAACTTATGAGCTGAGCAAAGAAATTCCCACTTCTCCGGTCACCCCTTGCCTCAAAACAGGCGAGTATTAAGATCACCTCAAAGTATTAAAGAACTATAAAATAACCCATTGTAAGTGCAACTAATAAGTGAGGAAAATTATTGTGATTTAGTAAGAATATTACAAAAACATCAAGTTGTTATACAATGACTGATTTCTTTAATTTGATGCGCTATTATGTGCAAAACTCAATAAGAAGCATGCTATTGGCTACTAGCACAGTGGTATCGTTTGTAGATGGTAACAAATCTTGTTAGATGATGACATCACATTTAAAGTTTTGGTTAACTAAATAGATAAACAACCTCCCAGTATTAGAACAGTGGAAAAACTTATCTTACCTTGTTTTTAGTCAGCTAAACTCTACAGGTAAACGGAGTTACTACTTTACTGTCACATACACAATAATAACAATGTTAAATTTATAGGTAAAGGCTTGTAAAAGGTGGTGAAATTATTAATTTTAATTAGAAAAATCCTAACCTATTGAAACTGGCGCGATACGATAATGTTGGTGAAAAATTGTGGAATCCCACGAATAATAATCTTCTTGATGCCAGCTTGGATATTTCCAAAAACGAGATGGATTAACATAAATTAAAATATGGAATTAATTCTATTTTTTGCTTTTCGTCAACCACTTTTTGACGTTGACGACTTGACGAAAGCAAAGACAAAGTCTGACATGACAAAGAGACAAGAGTAAAAAAGAAAATCAACGAAAGACATTAGGTGCATTCCAGCAGACCAATCGTTAAGGGGGCTTACCATCAGGGGGCTTACCATCAGCAAATAAGAAACCGTTCAGTTCAAAAGCAGGCCTTAAACAGGACTGCTTTAGGCCGGCTTTCATACTAACCATTGAGGTCATAGTACGAAAATGTAATGCAGTTCAATATAAGCCCTGCTATAAGAGCTCATAGTAAGGCCCCTGGGGCCTTACTATGAGCTCTTATAGCAGGACTTATATTGAACGGCCTTACTTTTTCGTACCATGACCTCGATTTAGCAGGCCTGCGGAGGGCCTGCTTTAATACACGCTCTTAAACCGTTCACCATTTTTTATGTATGGACGAAGCGTACCATGACGCACGGTTTGACAGTTTGGGAGCTGTTTTATAGCGTCTGTTATGTCAAATAAAGCAATTTATAAAAAGTTCCTACGTGATCAACTTTTTTAAAATTGTTTAGTGTATTTAGTTAAGTTTGGTGTGAGAATTTTTAAATTTGTGAATTTCTTTTAATGTTTATTATTTAACAGTTGGATAAAGGCAACGCGACGTCTTCCTTGTTGTTGATTATCACTAAAATAAAAAGAAACGATGAGATGAGACCCCATAAATAAGTACCTACCTAATTTGCATCACATTTTATGTTATTATGAATAATAATAATCAAATAAAGAAGAAAATGATTATTGCTCGCTTCAACAAAGTGCTCCAAATTTGAATGATTTAGACAATGCAAAAACGATTTGAAAAACTAAGGTAATCATTTTGTTGAAGCTGATAAACCGTGCTGATAAAGTGCTTCGATCGTACTGTGACTCAGATTTCGCGGGGGATCCAGACACTAGGCGTAGCACGTCGGGTTACGTGATTTGGCTGAACGGTGGACCAGTGGCATGGAGCTCAAGAAAGCAGCCGATCGTAGCGCTGTCAAGTACAGAAGCAGAGTTTATAGACGCAGCAGAATGCTGCAATGAACTCCTGTTCATCAGAGACTTCATATATGAAATGACCAATGAGAAATTAGAAATAGAAATGAAAGTGGACGGTTGTCCAGTCAGCGATTTGACTTATGAAGAAAGGAATAATGAATAAAAGAAGTAAATACATAAATGTGAGATACTATACTACCCAAAAGATCAGATTGATGCAAATAGAATAACAGTCAAATACTGTCCAACGGGTTCGCAGATAGCAACTCAGACAGACAACTCACAAAGTGTTTGTCGCCAGTGAAGTTTGAAAGGTGTCAAAGAAAACTTGTATCAGAGTGAGTGTTAGGTAGTGATAAGTGCGAGAAAAAGTGAAATAAGTGCGTTTTCGGTCAATATGTGGGGAATGAGTATGTAAGTTGTATAGGGGTGTGTAAGATTTGTATAAGAAAGGTGTAAAGGCGTGATGTAAACTTAAGAAGCCCAGTCAATTCACATTATCAGTTAAAGAGTTAAGGGGGTGCATATACTTATTAAGGGGGTGTATCTTGGCATATGTAATGATTCATTTAAGGGGGTGTGGAAATATAAAAGTAAGTGAATCATTGACTTCAGAGTTTTAAATAAACAACGGCAACATAAAACGGTGAATAACTTAAACTTTGGGAAGTTACTGTACAAAACTATTTTGTTAGATTGGCCTTAAGTTTCTATCACATTTACTTTTTATAATTGAAGATTTGTATTTGGTTGTTTGTATTTGTGTTTGTTTGTATTTTGTATGTCAGTTAGATTAGTTAGATATTCGAGTGAGGAAGTAACTTAACAGTGTGAGATGACTAAGTTATTTATGATGTGTAATAAGATAGGTCGAGTAGGAGTTAAAGTTAATTGAAAGGTTTGGTTTTTGAAATGTAGTAAGTAGCTCGAGAAGTGTTGTAACGGGTTATAGGAATGGCAGGCAGATATAAAGTTTTGGAATGTTTGCAGTGTTTCAATGTTTGGGATACATTAGGTCAAATGTTATGTTAAGGGGTAGACAGGGGTAATAAGAGTTAGATAACTTGAGATAGGTTTTGTAACTGTTGGTAGCAAGCTTTTAAGAAGTGATTAAGTCTGATTAGACAGATATTATAATTTGAAATTTAGTAGTGCTGTACAGGTAGTTAGAAAGGTAGGTAGAAGAAAACTGTTTTAATAAGTATGGTCAGCATATGCAGCAGATTGAGGGGGTGTGTTGAGGGAGGCTTTCGACCTCTATGCTTTGCTCTATGGTACATTCGAAGTTTAAGCTAGACAATCTACTTTACATGCGACAGGAATGTCATTGCTTTGACGCAATTCTTGTGAAACCGTTGTATTGTTTGGTTGGTGACATAAGCTTGTAGAGCTTATTCACTTCTCAAGCTTACGCGCTCACTAGACATGAAATAAAACTCTTTTAACGGATACTAGCCCCCAGTGACCACGGCAGCTGCAAAGGTGCCGAAACGTCGGGAAAATCAAAAATCAAACCAAATACCTACTAATAACCAAAAAACATTAAATAAAACCACGCTAGTATCCGTAAAAAGTGTTTTATTTCTTGTAGAGCTTAGTAAAGCTATGTGTTTAAAATGTTTGTAAAGTAAGATAAAATAGAGTCAGTGTCAATAAATGTGTGAACAAAAGTCTCCTGGTCTCATTTATGTAGATTTAAACAGATGTAATTATCAAATTATTGAAAATAAAAAGCTGAAATAATATAGGTAAGTTTAATTTGTTTTATGGACTTGCGACATTTTATTAGAGCACGCACCTAGTAAATCGCACTTAAAAATAAATATGAAGTTGTAATACTTTATTTGCAATGTTCTTATTAAAAAAAACTAGTAAGTATCCGTTATTTTATTTTTCATCAATTTAGAACGTCGTCGCGTAGCAGACAGAGATATACTATCCCCGCCAATTGGTAATGCGCAGGAACCTTGTCACATTAACATCCACATCGACGTGATCCGCAACTAAAAATGCTATAAAACAAGAAAATTCTTAATAGGTAATCTAATATAATTATTATTTATTGAATTGTTATTTCCAATACCTACATTACAAGATCAGAAATTTACAATTGTTTTACGTTTTTGAGGTTACTGCATTCTGCCAGACAAATTTCTGAGTCATCGATCGAGATTGAGTACATTTTTTAACCATGAAAAGAAAATATGGCGATCGATGACTCAGAGATTTGTCTGGCAGAATGGACCCACAGACTAATAAGAGATACTACGTCGGCGCTATCTCGTATTCGCATTACGTCTACAAAGCATTAGTGATCTGTGACAAACCATGCCAGAGACAAGCAAATAACCGTTCACCTCGAGTCAAAACAATCTTTAAGCCGTTCACCTAAAAGACGGTCATGGTACCGATTTAAGCAATTTTGTTTAAGGCCTGCTTTTGAACTGAATGGTTTCTTATTTGCTGATGGTAAGCTGAGGCTTACCATCAGCAAATAAGAAACTATCCTTAATACGTTCAGTTCATAAGCAGGCCTTAAGCAAGCCTGCTTAAGGCCTGCTTTCATACTAACCGTTGAGGTCATAGTACGATAAAGTAAGGCTGTTTAATATAAGCCCTGCTATAAGAGCTCATAGTAAGTTATTTGCTGATGGTAAGTTACCATCAGCAAATAAGAAACCGTTCAGTTCAAAAACAGGCCGTATACAGTACTGTTTAAGGCCAGGGGGCTTACCATCAGCAAATAAGAAACCGTTCCGTTCAAAAGCAGGCCTTATATGGGACTGCTTAAGGCCTGCTTTCATACTAACCGTTGAGGTCATAGTACGAAAATGTAAGGCAGTTCAATATATAGCCCTGATAAATGATAATTTATTCGCAAAAAACATGGTAAAATAGGTGGTCACAACATTAGAGCGTACAAATATGTTTTACCAGACTGGCATGCAAATATTATATTATAAGCAAAAACAATCTTATTTTCCCCCCACTCCGTCCAACCACTATAAATAACGTGCACAACGCCAAGCGGGCCTCACTTTGCTCTTGGCATTTGGCGCGGACGGATCCCTGCTCGAGTTGCTGTCGGGTGACGTTTTATTCATTTTCCTTCTTAAAAGTGTTATCAGTGTTAGTTTATTGGTTTAAATGTGATTAGTGTGAGTGAGCAATCTTTTAGTTCTGAAATTATTAATAAAGCAGTCGTTTCAATGGTAATTTTGTTAATTTTCATCATAAAAAGATAATTACAGTGTTTAGTGTTCTTTTGTGTTTTTTTTTGGTCTTTTTCACTTCTGGTGCTAAAATCAGAAGTGGGATAAAGAACCTGTTTAGATAAATCAGCCCACCTGTAAATTTTATTTTGAGGTTAGATTGCTTACTCACATTTTCATATTTATTTTTGTTCGTGTATTTTTGTGCATTAAGTAGTTTAATATGGTCCGATCAGGATCATGCAGCCGTCAAAGGCAAAGTACTCGGAGTGTCTCGAGCGGTCGGATAGATCTAAAAATCGTCGTAATCATGATTCGCATGGTAAATCTAGTGATCGTAGCCGAGGTAGCTCGAGACATTCTCCGATTAGCCAGAAACGGCGACGTGATCTTCGCAGTAATTCTCGTGGCCGTGATCCGTCTGGTTCGAGCAATAGGCAACGACGCCGCTTGCGTCACGCGGATAGAAATCGTTCTCGAAGTGTCTCTCGTGTTCGGTCGCGATCACGAGGTAATACTAGGAATAACGTTCGTAAATCTCGATCTCGCTCGCGTCGTTCCTCGCTTCATCGAGGCCGCCGTCCGCATAGTAGACCTAGAGGCCCGGTGACCAGGGGGCTTACCATCAGCAAATAAGAAACCGTTCAGTTCAGAAGCAGGCCTTAAACAGGACTTTTAAGGCCAGCTTTCATACTAACCGTTGAGGTCATAGTACGAAAAAGTAATGCAGTTCAATATAAGCCCTGCTATAAGAGCTCATGGTAAGGCCCCTGAACGCTAAGTCCCATACCCTTTAGTAATTCACGCGCGAGCCGTTCTATTGAATCTGTCGCTCCACCCTCTGAGGCGTCTACCCTCGCTCACGCTTTGATGCAAGCCATAAAAAACGCTACAACCGACAAAGGTCTCAACACTATTACGTATCTAATTTCGACCCATTAATAAATAACATCGAAGCGTGGTGCGAGGAGGTGGACCGCGCCAGGGACGCGAACTGATGGAGTGATCACGAGTGCTTGTCCCGCGTGGCCTCTTGCCTTAAGGGTGATGCTAAGGTTTGGTTGGGCGAATGGGTGACGAATGACAGGACGTGGTCCAATTTTAAAAGGGAGTTCAAACCCCTTTGCCCAAGCAAACTAGACTACGCAAATATCTTGTTTGAAGCGATGAATTCGACTTCAGATAAATACGCTACGTACGCAGAATACGCGCGTCGGACTTTATTACGCCTTAGAGTAGTTCAGGGACTTAGTGACGAGTTGAGAACGCTTATCGTCATTCGTGGTATCGATAGTCCCCAAGTTCGCGCAGCTGCCGCCAACGCCGAGTTGACGCCAGATAACATTGTCTCTTTTCTATCGATTTACACAAAGCCGAGTAGGATTAGGACCGATAAGTCCGTTAATTCCAAAAAACCTATTCATCACGGTTCGAACGTTCGTTTTGGCCCCAAGTGTTTTAATTATGGTTTGAGAGGTCACCTTGGTAAAGATTGTAAACGTCCTAAATCAAATGCTGCTCCTGCCCCGCAACCGGGCGTAAGTAAGTCATGTACATTCTGTAAGAAGCAGGGACACACAGAGGATACCTGTTTTGCGAAAGCACGATCGGAATCTCGCAATCCGCGTAACGTTAACCTTTGTTCTCATCCAACGGATTATAAAAACAGTAACGACGTAACTACCGCGGTTATAGATGGCGTACCGGTTGATGTACTAATTGATAGTGGTGCCCTCGATGTGTCCCTGATTTGTTCAGATGTCTTAAAATATATTTCGTGTCAACCAAAGTTAAGACGTTGCGTTTTAAAAGGTATAGGTGACAAAGAAATTGTAACTTTCACTTACGTAACTGTTACCATAGAATTTAGTGATATCTCCATCGAGACCGATCTCGTAGGTTGTTCCATCGGCGTTTATGAATACTCCTATCATAATAGGCACAGATGTCTTAAATCGCGACGGTATTTAATTACTTACGTGAGAACTAAGGATAGGCAATACCTTACGCATGCTAACAGCCGTACCTGTGTTAATTCTGTCCAGTCGCAGGACAAGCTTTCGGTGAAGACGCCTCTTCAAGGCAATAATTTAGATAAGCTTATGTTAGTGATACACGAGTTTTCGGAATTTTTGATATCTAGTACCGCTGCAACGACCGTAAAGACGGGCGAAATGGAGATCAAGCTCACTAGTCCCGTACCAGTGGTATACCGGCCGCACAAGCTCTCCTATCAGGAAAAACTTCGAGTTAGGGAAATCACTAAAGATCTTTTAGACAAAGGGGTGATTATGATTAGGCGGTCTAACTCCGAGTTCGCTAGTCCAATTATACTAGTAAAGAAGCGTGACGGTTCTGATAGGTTTTGCGTCGATTTTAGGGCACTCAACCGAATCACAGTGAAGGACCCCTAACCTTAATTGACGATCATATTGATAGCTTGGGCAGCTACAAATTTTTCTCCAGCTTTGATATGGCTACTGGGTTCCACCAGATTCCTTTGAAAGAAAGCAGCATCCACCTTACTGGTTTCGTCACGCCCGAAGAGCATTTCGAGTATACCAAAATGCCCTTTGGATTAGCTAATTCACCGATCGTATATCAGCGCATCATAAATGATACCTTGCGAGAGCTTATAAATGAGGGTAATGTGCTGGTCTACGTCGATGACGTGCTCCTTTTGAGTAACACCATTGACGAGGGCATTTGGTTGCTCCGTAATGTGTTAGGCACCCTCACTCAAGCAGGCTTTTCCATTAACCTTCAGAAGTGTTCTTTCTTGGTGATCGAGGTAGAATATCTAGGCAGGGTAGTAAGTCAGGGTCAGGTTAGGCCGAGCCCTCGTAAGGTCGAAGCCCTAGCTAACACCACCCCTGTCATACGTTCGCTGGTGCGAGATATAGCAGTTGAAAGCTCAACACCCAACCGTGAGGCTCTCCGTGAGATCACCAGGGGCAGAACGCGTCAACTGTTGGAAGACAATATGAGCAAGCAAGATGAGCGCGTTAACCGGCGAAGGCAGGCGCCACGTCAATTTAAAATTAACGACTGTGTCTTTGTATCAAGTTCTTTCAGTCAACAGGGAAACTCGATCCAGGCATGCGCGGGCCCTACAAGGTGACTGAGGTGTTACCTAGTGGTCGTTACGCGCTCCGCCTGATCAGCGGCGGCTATGGCAAAACAACGCAGGCCGCGGCTCAACACATGGTGCCGTGGCAGGGCGAGTGGTGCCCCGAATGTGCTGCGTTCTTCGAGAGCAAGTTGAGCGCTGTGGCGTTTGTCGCCTTGAATGTGTTATGTTGGGTGAGGGAAGCTATGCAACCCGAGCGTTTGTCGCTACACCCTGGCGTGTGTCGCCTTGAATGTGTTATGTTGGGTGAGGGAAGCTATGCAACCCGAGCGTTTGTCGCTACACCCTGGCGTGTGTCGCCTTGAATGTGTTATGTTGGGTGAGGGAAGCTATGCAACCCGAGCGTTTGTCGCTACACCCTGGCGTGTGTCGCCTTCAGCTCTTGGTGGGCCCCAAGTTGCTGCATAGCTTGACCAAATTGGTTAACCTATGTTGTGTTTCTGCGCACGTGTGGAAGACGTGCGTTGACCAGCCCGTCAGACTGTGGTGCCGGCATTGGCCAGCGCAGCAGCCTCCATCTCTCAGCGAGAGAAGACACAAGATGGCTCAAAAGTCCTAGGCTTGGTTTGATATTTTTAAGAGACGTCTCTGCCTTATTTTTAGAATGATGAATGCGAAGTTTCTTTGTATGATGAGCGTGTTAGGTGAAGCATAAATAAAGTAAATGACGATCGAAAGGAAGGATATTGGGGTGTGAGGATGAATGACATTTATTGTTAAGTTGGTTATCAAACACTTATGACATATTGTTTACAGATGAAAACGAAGACGATGTTCATTCGGCGCCGACAGCATCTACCTCAGCAGCCGCACCTTCCATTCCATTGCTAGAAGATGACGTGGAAGATCTCCATACTACGCCACCAGCAGAGTCTACCTCTGCAGTTCCTTCTATGCCACTACTAGACGAGGACATGTAACCTTGTACAACCCTGAATATTGTGCCGAGGACGACACAACGTCAGGAGAGGCCGTATAAGCAAAAACAATCTTATTTTCCCCCCACTCCGTCCAACCACTATAAATAACGTGCACAACGCCAAGCGGGCCTCACTTTGCTCTTGGCATTTGGCGCGGACGGATCCCTGCTCGAGTTGCTGTCGGGTGACGTTTTATTCATTTTCCTTCTTAAAAGTGTTATCAGTGTTAGTTTATTGGTTTAAATGTGATTAGTGTGAGTGAGCAATCTTTTAGTTCTGAAATTATTAATAAAGCAGTCGTTTCAATGGTAATTTTGTTAATTTTCATCATAAAAAGATAATTACAGTGTTTAGTGTTCTTTTGTGTTTTTTTTTGGTCTTTTTCACTTCTGGTGCTAAAAATATTGATTTAGATTAATAATCGAGTTCATTTTATTACTATTTATAATGATCATGTCAAATTAAATAGCTAATTAAAATTAATCTCAAAATATAACCATTGCTAATAATATGGATTACAAAAACTTAAATATTTATAGTGTCCCATTGGTCACATCCTAATAGGGTTGGTAAACTTTTCCAAAACTGTTGTGAATTATATATTTTCTGGTAGCTTTTGGCTTTGGAGTTAGGAATAACAAATTGCGGAATTTTTATAATGCTTCATTTTAATTTAAATAAAAATTTAAATTTTTAATTTACAGCATAGTACAATAAATCACTATTACGGCTGTATGCGTAGGTTATGCCTTTGCTCCAAAGACATTCTATGTTGTTGCTCAAAACAAAAAAAAACAAAGGTATGATTACTCTTTGTAGTCTTTGTCACTGTCTGTCAAATCTGTCAATCAGTTCTTTAAATCAGTAAATGCAAAGGAACTTCGTGTTCAGCCGTATGTTCGATATTTTATCGCGATAATAATATAAAAAAATATATTTAGTTAACAAGGTAAAATAAAAAAATCATAATATTATTTTCTTTATTCTTCAAACTTGTGCTATCAAAAAAAAATACAAAACAATTCTCTTCGAAAAAGTTTACCAACCCCATTCAATTCTTCATTAATAAAAATTCTGCTACACTGTAAAAACTGTGGTCTATTAGAAAATTTCTTAGTCTTGTCTTAAATATAGCTAAAGATGGTGACTGTTTGACATCAACAGGTAATTTATTAAACAGCTTCATTGTCATTACTAGGCCGCTTTTAGAGTACATTGCTGTTCTTGGAATATGATCCAATACCAATCTATTCATATTTCAACTTGCACGTGGATACACTTCTTTCCTGCTATAAGAGCTCATAGTAAGGCCCCTGCTTTCATACTAACCGTTGACGTCATAGTACGAAAAAGTAAGGCAGTTCAATATAAGCCCTGCTGTAGGAGCTCATAGTAAGGCTCCAGGGGGCTTACCATCAGCAAATAAGAAACCGTTCAGTTCAAAAGCAGACCTTAAACGTCTGGTAAACCGTAAGGCCCCTGGGGCCATACTATGAGCTCTTATAGTAGGGCTTATATTGAACTGCCTTACTTTTTCATACTATGACCTCAACGGTTAGTATGAAAGCAGGCCATAAACAGTCCTGTTAAGGCCTGCTGAACTGAAGCTAAGCCCCCAGGTACTAAAGCACACTGTTATTTTTACAATAAATGGCTGTTTGTCTATGACTAAGTCCTGCCTGCCTAGCATGACCGATTTATATCGCGTGATATAGCATTTTATCGACACTCAACTGTCAAACTCCTTTGTCTTTTTGACAGTTAAACGTGATAAAACGCTATATCACGCGATATAAATCGGTCATGCTAGGCAGGCAGGGGCCTTACTATGAGCTCTTATAGCAGGGCTTATATTGAACTGCCTTACTTTTTCGTACTATGACCTTAACGGTTAGTATGAAAGCAGGCCTTAAGCAGTCCTGTTTAAGGACTGCTTTTGAACTGAACGGTTTCTTATTTGCTGATGGTAAGCCCCCTGTATCCATCATAATATATCCTTTTTAATATACTATATCTATGATCATATCACTCCCCTCCGTGATCCGGCAAAATTTTTCACTTTTGAGTTTTGACATTTGACCAGCGTTGCCAGAATGTTACTTTTGACCCTCTCATGTTACCTCCATGTTACACGACTCAAAATGTTACTTTTACGTAACTTTTGAAACTTTATCAAAAATATTAATAAATTAATTAAATATTACTAGATATATCCACCATCTAGATATAACTGACTAAAAATCGCGCTGCGCGGCCGTTTTTTTTGCTATAAACAGGCAAGATTACAAGGTTACCTGGATGAAACTGACTAAAAATCGCGCTGCGCGGCCGTTTTATTTACTATAATCAAGCAAAATTAGTGGATGAAACTGACTAAAAATCGCGCTGCGCGGCCGTTATATTTACTATAATCAAGCAAGATTAGTGGATGAAACTGACTAAAAATCGTGCTGCGCGGCCGTTTTATTTACTATAATCAAGCAAGATTAGTGGATGAAACTGACTAAAAATCGCGCTGCGCGGCCGTTTTCTTTACTAAAAACAAGCAAGATTACAAGATTAGTAGATGAAACTGACTAAAAATCACGCTGCGCAGCCGTTTGTTTTCCTGTAAACAGGCAAGATAACAAAGTTACGGGCCACCCCCGACTATTGGGCATTAATTTTATTTTGGCCCAAAAGTACTACACCTGTGACCTGGGGGCTTACCATCAGCAAATAAGAAACCATTCAGTTCACAAGCAGGCCGTAAAAAAGACTGCTTAAGGCCTGCTTTCATACTAACCGTTGAGATCATGGTACGAAAAAGTAAGGCCGTTCAATATAAGTCCTGCTATAAGAGCTCATAGTAAGGCCCCTGGCCCTCCACACAATTGTGTTGGATACCCCTGCTCTAGCCCGATAATATCTAAAAAACCTAAGGGCGCAGTTATAGAAGCTCGCACAAGGCGCAGAAAAGGCTATTTACGGCACTCGACAACAAATAAAGTTGGTTTGTTTGTTGTCGACTTGTTGTTGCTATCAATAATCGTAAGTATTAAAGTGCCATAATGTCAGTAAGAGTCGATTTCTACATAAAATAAGAAAATGTTACTTTTTTCGTGAAAATGTTACTTTTTGAGCTGTCTTGTGTTACTTTTGACTATCGGCCACTGGCAACACTGCATTTGACAGTGACATTTGCCTTGGCCACAGAGAAAGCAATACTATACGTACTTGGCTGCCCGCGAACGTAAACGCCGGTTTTATTATCAGATTTTCCCATTTAAATTCCTAAAAATACAAGGTAAATAGCAATTCGCAATGTACCTACATTAACTAAATACAAACAACAGTGATTGTGACTGTGCCCGCTATGCCGTATATCATGTGCAATTTTGGTTTTCATCTTCAAAAGTACTTACGTACTTAGTTTACTTACTCAACAATCTATCCTGTCGAAAAGGTCGAAAAATAATAAGCGTTTGATGGTATTCGTTATTAAAAAAGAAAAGAACAGTTGATTGCAATTATTGAAAACTAAATTCCCATCTTGTAGGTTGAATAACAGCTACCTATCACAAATATCACAATGGAAGACTGGGAGCTAATAGTGGAAAGCTATCCAGGGGCTCCTGAGATGAGGATGTTCAGTAAGATGCTGAAGACTGCTGAGGCTTCCTTGAACGAAGATTTGGCACCTTTTGAATCTGGTAAGAGTAAAACTGTGGAAGGTAAAATAAGGTATATCAAACTTAACAAAGTAATATAAACATGATTTATTGCTAAATAAAATACCAACATCACTTGTCTACTATTAATGACGACCTGAGTGGTACAGTGCTCTACATGCCACCAAACGCAATAGGTCCCGGGTTCGATTCCCGGCCGGGCAGAAATTGAATTGATGAATTTTAATTTCTGTGACGGGTCTGGGTGTTACTATGTATGTCCATCAGCCATTTTTGATGTCCCCACTGCTGGGGCACAGGCCTTCGTTATGGGTGGTAAGAAGGATGGGCCATAACCCACCACGCGGGCCCAATGCGGATAATAAGTATATATATAAAAAGTATATAAAGTAGTATATTAGTTATCTAGCACCCATATTACAAGCTTTGCTTAGTTTGGGGATAGATGGCTCTGTGTGAAAGTGTCCAAGAATTTCTTTATTTAATTTATTTATTTATTTATAATGAATGTATGAATTGTTTATTTATCTTCGAATACAAAGTTTAAAGTACCTATGGTCCTTTTCTTGAATACAATGAGGTCAGTTCTTTCCTCCTCTTAGGGAACTAAAATTTATGTAAACAATAAGACTTAAAAACAAACTTAAAATAGGAACTTATTAAAAAACAAAAAATAAGTCATTTTAACTCTTTAACGCCCGGAAAAAAATACAACAATAGATTTCTATTGTTGTTTGTGCCCGATAGGGCACAGCGGGCATTGACGAGTTAAACTTATAACAATGAATGTGAAAATCTTGTTATTATAACTACAGTAATTGTTGAAATATGCATGGGTGCATTTACATGACATGTGTGGGGGAAAAGAATAAAAGAAATCAGGAATCAGCTTGTATGGACTTAGCTGTAATACCAGGCCAGGCGCACTTCGTTCTTTAGGTATGATGGCTACATGTAGCCAGCGGGTCCATCAGAACAGACCAGTTTAATACGTCAGGAAAAATTAGGGCTACACGATAGAAAGAGAGGAAACCATAGGTGAATATAATTGTAAGAAAGGGACCTATGCAACCTGAATAGCACTTAATTGTGTCGGAGCAAGAGTCAGTATTTATTTAAATGAGTTTGTGGAGTGCATCTTCTGTACTTGTACTATTATGTATTCTGTAGTAATACTCCTATTTTCACAATTTTAGCCGACTTTATTATTCCTCCATCAGATTGGATCATCAGCACCCTGTTCTTCAAGCCTGTGAACCTGCTTGAGACGGTGACGTCCAACTGTCAAGACATACAGTGGTCCAAGCCGATCTGCGATGCGTTCAAGCTGATAGGAATTATTATTGAGAAGTACCAAGTTGAACATTTGTATGAGAATATTGTTACGGTGAGATATTACTAATCCTCTTAAAGGCTCCCGCAGCTCAGAATTACTATAGTGTTGAATACTGGAAGGGTTTCCGAATACTGGGGCCGTACCGGTCAACTTACAAGCTATCGAAATCGTTTTCATTTGACAGATGGATGTGTCACATTGCTACTTCTTTTTGGCATTAATAAAAACATACCAAAGAGAAGTAGCAGTGTATCACGTCCATCTGTCAAATGAAAGCGATTACGATAGCCATGTAAGTTAGCCGGTACTTACGGCCCCTGGAAGGGTTTCAATATACGCGGCGGCGCTAGTGGAAGCTCGATGCGCTATCAATTCTGACCGTTAGGGTGCTTCTACACGGTGCAAGTATATACTTTTAAACTTTCGCGTTGCATTTTATTAGATTAGGAACACAGGTTTTTAACGCGTTTTTAAACTAAACATAGGTGTTGGACACCTACCTTATCCCGACGTTTCGACCGAGTTGCATCGGCCGTGGTCACGGGCTGACTGGAGCTGCGGTGTTACGCCTCCTCCTCTGCGGTGCAATCTTCATCCACCGTCGAACAGTTTTTCCAACTACCGCCGCACACTATACTAACGGTGTCCCTATTCCGTATCATAGCCGTATTCTGGTTGTTAGCCGACCGCGAACAAAGACGAAACGAACTATCATTGAAAGAGTCCGTGAACACATCACAGCTGTAAAAAACCGCCAAACTAATAAATCAGCGATTGCAGAGCATTTGCTGGAAAGTGGCACAAACCACTGGATCGAATTTTATCGCACGCAGGTTCTTTCCACTGATCGCCATTTTTATTCACGAGTCGTACGTGAAGCTATTGAAATTAAAAAACATCCTAAAAACTTCAATCGGGAAGATGGCCACAAATTATCTGCAGTGTGGAATCCAGTAATTATAAACGCACTACCTCTTTGTTCGCGGTCGGCTAACAACCAGAATACGGCTATGATACGGAATAGGGACACCGTTAGTATAGTGTGCGGCGGTAGTTGGAAAAACTGTTCGACGGTGGATGAAGATTGCACGGTGCAAGTAGCCCGCGCAAGTTGAGCACTTGCGCAGGTTAAATGCTCCGTGGAAACACGTAAAGCGGGTCCAGCTCCATAGCATTAACCCGCGCCTCAACGTGCGCTAGCTACATGCACCGTGTAGAAGCACCCTTAGTAAAGGATAGTATACATAAAAAGTATGAATAAGAACATCCACTATATTGTAAGATTTAAAAAAATAATACCATTCCTTTAGTTGTGTATTCTGCCGTACTCGCCGCAAATTCGCATAAACGCGCTGCAATGCCTCAGCGTCGTGGCCAAAAACAGCGCCGAAGCAGCGCGGGAATGGCCTCGTATTGTGGCCGAGTTGGAGGACGTGGTTACTGGAAAAGCGCCGCTTGCGCAGTTAGTGGGTAAGTATTATGTATGTATGAGATGTATGAATAGTCAGTGTGATTGCGCAACCCTCAGAGGAGCGCACTTTACTGATTCACAGCTAGAAAATAAGTTCCTTTTACTAGATAAAGTCTTGGGGGCGCAAAAAATTAAATCTTGGCTTTTTGAAATTTGTGCCCCCAAGTAAGCCGCAGCACGCTGGTTCTTAGTTACGTACACGCTGGTAGTTAGTTGGTACATCTAGATAATAAGTTTCTCTTCCTAGAAAATAAATCTTGGGGGTGCAAAATTTAATTCTTGTCTGTTTAACTTTTGCGCCCCCAAGTAAGCACGCTTGCGCAGTTAGTAGGTGAGTTGTTTGCATGTATGTATAAGATGTATGAATCAGTGATTGAAGGTTGGGTAGCGTCGTAGCTAGGGGTGGCAAGGGGGTGGTTGCCAGGGGCGTAATTCTCAGAGGGGCGCACTTAACTGACCCACATCTAGATAATTAGTTTCATTTCATAGATAATAAGGCTTGGGGGCGCAAAATTAAAATCTTGCTCATGACCAGCTCCGACGCGACAATAAAATAAAATAAAAATAATATGCATCTTTTTTAGGTACGATAGCAGAACACCACCCTGAGATTGTGTCAGAATATTTTACCCGCGTGTGGAGGATTTATTTAAACCTTCTGGACTGTAATAAAAACACGGTAAGTCCATGATAATGTCAGCACTGTTCAGCACTTTTTGCGTGATTGAGGAACAAACATTCCAACAGGTTACAGCTGATAAGTTTCTTGCGCCCGTTCTTCTTGTCAGCTAAAAAAGTCTGGAACGGGTGGTAGGAAAATATAGACGATTCAAAAGTACTTAATAATTAAGTTTATTTGAATAAAGCTTATTTTGACTTTGACTTTGACTTTGAAACGTTCACTTTTATAATATTACTTCAATATTCCCAACGTGTGGCAAAGTTTTGGGACACCCTGTATATCACTAATTTCAAATATATTTGATTTGATACCATACCACTATGTTGTTTACCAAATAAAACTTTTTTATTTTCTTACCTCCAGGACAAAGTGATATCTTCAGTATTAGAAGGTATAACCGGTTTATTCAAGCATTTCGGTCAAGACTTGCCCGTGATGGAGTTTAGAGATTTATACAGCAAGCTCTCGAAAGAATATATCAGGAAAAAGGGTTGTGAGAAAGGTAAAGGAGACCCGGCATTTTATGCTTCAGTTGTACATACATACATATACTCACGCCTGTTTCCCATGGGGGTAGGCAGAGACTATGGATCGCCACCTGCTACGATCCTTGCACACTTCTTTCGCTTCATTAACATCCATCAATCTTTTCATACATGCCCTACGGTTTTTGTCACTATGTACACCAGCCTTTTTTATTAAAACCTCTATTTGGTCCGCGTAGGTTTTTCTGGGACGCCCTTGCGCAATCGTTCCTTCCACATTCGCACAATATATCTCTGTCGTGATTCGCCTTTTCATTCATCCTCTCTAAGTGACCAAACCACCGGAGCATTCCTTTCTCAATTCTCGTCACTATATCATCTTTCAGACCACACCTTTCACGAATCACATCATTGCTCACTCTATCACTCAATTTGACTCCACATGTTTTCCTCACCGAACGCATCTCTACTGCATTTATTCTGCTTTCATTCTTCTTCTGCCATACCCAAGATTCACTTCCATACATCAGTTCAGCTTTAGTTGTGTACTTTTTAATTTAGATGAGCATTCACAGTGCTATTTTATATTGTTTTTATTCAATAAGGGCTGATTTTTCAATGCCTAGATAGAGCTTTATTTATCGTTTTGATAGCGTATTATACTGCCAAATTGAAAATGCTTGTCATTCATTTGTCTGTCACATTTTTATAATGACTTATTATATTTGGTTAATATTTAAACATCTGTTATCTGAGGATTGAGATATCAGCCCTAAGACAATTTTCATTAGTTTATTTTCCTTTATGTTGCGCTATTTAGTACAAGCATATTAGGTATTGTTATTTGTAATTTTGTCATTCATTTGTCTGTCAATTTTTATAATGACTTATTATATTTGGTTAATATTTAAACTGACTGATATTTGTTATCTGGGGATTGAAAAATCAGCCCTGACAAGAAAGATAAAGAGATTGACTATGTTACTAGTTCAGAATGTCTATGGAAAGTGCCGGCTCTCCTTTCACCAATTTATTTATGTTGTCAACAGCCACTCTACCCATACTAGAACGATACTCAGACTTATTCAAAGAGCTTTTATCTCAAGACTTGTCTTTGCGAGAGTACTTGTGGCATATCAGTGAATGCAACGCCTTAATAAGCGTTTATACAGCTGTGGCTACAGCGGTCGATAAAGAGAGGTTACAAGTAAGTATTGTATAACCCTTAAGGCGCTGTGGTAGTGAAAAAGTTATTTTTAGATCTGAGGTTGTATTAAGGCGAGGCCAGTTCACGAGATGAAAAATCTGATTTTTGAACTTCCAATGTGAAGAACTGATATAAAATTCTACTTCACAAAAATTACTGTAGACTGAAAAAGAAACAAAGAAGCAAATTAACCGAACCGAATATTGAAAAATGGCATGGTAACTCTGTAAAAAATCCTGAATAACACCATAAAAACTTATAAAACTAAATTTCAAATCGTCAGATTTCGTAATTTTCAACGGTAGTAATATGATTTTTTATGCAAAAAGGATAGCTTTTTTATCGATCTAACACAATAACCGAGTACATTTTTAATAAATGATCCAGTATTTCAGATATCATAAAAAATGTACTAAAATTCGTCAAATTTCTGACGAAGCGTCAATTAAAGTTATGCAATATTCAACCTTATTCTAAAGACATAGTGAAAGAGTAAATTTCGTGAACTGGCCTCGCCTTAAGCAATGGGTATTTCGAGATTAGTTCCAAACAGCCCGGAAGGAAACTAGCGCCGCCACTACATTTATTTTTATAACTCGTAAATCAAGTCAATATTTAAAAAAAGTTCATGTAATAATCTCTTAAATTGTCTCTAATATTTTTTGAATAACTCTTCAAAAGTTATCATTCATTCTGTAAGTTTTAAAATCCATAATTGCCAAAAGTGGCCACTTTGAGCTAAAATTTAAGAAATTATTACATGAGCTTTTTTAAATATTGACTTGGTTTACGAGTAATAAAAATAAATGTAGTGGCGGCGCTAGTTTCACTACCTACAGCGCCTTAAATAAAAGTAATGTTGTATGTACCGCATTCGTGACTTTCATTTTCTCAAAGGTTGACTGGCTAAGAATGCTTAAGTCCTTCTATTGTACATTATTAATTAGTCTATAAAATAAATAAAATCGTATTACACCATCTCGGTTTAGGGTTGACACTATACAGTTTTCATAAAAATAAATATTAATTAGCCTATAAAATAAATAAAATCGTATTACACCAGTGATTTAATAATACACTATCTCGGTGTAGTGTTGACACTATACAGTTTTCATGAAACATTTTTTTTTTAAAAACAAACTGCTGATCAGGTCATGGCTACCTTACCATATACTTCCAATCTCATTGAAGTAACACGGTACCAAATTTCGAATCGATAGGACATATGGAAGGAAGTCAGTTCCCCTCATCAACTATTAAAGAGCTGATGATCTTCAAACTGCTGATCAGGTCATGGTTACCTTACCATATACTTCCAATCTCATTGAAGTAACACGGTACCAAATTTCGAATCGATAGGACATATGGAAGGTAGTCAGATCCCTTCATGTTACCTTACCATATACTTCCAATATCATTGAGTCAGATCCCCTCATCAAGTAGAAAAGTGCTGATGACCTTCAAACGGCTGAACAGATTTTCATGAAACATGGCTAAGAACACTCGGGATAAAATTATCTATGACACAAAAACACTAAACGAAAATCGGTTCATCCGTTTAGGAGCTACGATACCACAGACAGATACACAGACACTTTAAACTTATAACACCCCTCTCTCTTTGCGTCGAGGGTTAAAAAGAGAAAGAAACAAATATTTTCAGCCGTACAGTATTTCTGTTATATAACAATGCACTCAATTTTCTTAAACATTTCAGCGAATCATAGACACAGAACTCGCTCCCCGTACAAAATCCTCAAACAGCGATGTCAAGTACACATCTCTGAGGATAATCAAACAGTTGGTGACGTCACACGGCGTCACCGGACGTACAGACGGACACTCCAACGTGCAAGTGTTGGAGCACGAGCTAAAGCAAGGGAATGTCACTTATGACACCTCTAATGCGGTGAGTTTTAAATACAGTTATTTGAGAAATAATTAAACAATGTGTCCCTAGACAATTATACAGATCTGTGTCACTTTTGACACTTTTGTGTCCTAAGTGACACTTAATTTTGTGACGTTGTATTTACTTGAGAGATACTTAGGCTATTTAGTGACAATCACATGGTGTCATTGGACAAACTGACAGACAAGATCTGTCACTTTTGACACCTCTAATGCGGTAATTTTTATTATATGTAAAATAATTAGACATTTAAGAGGCGATTTTTAAGTTTAGTGAAAACGGGTGTCAGTGTCACACCCCGGACACTTCACACAACCGCCCCGTTATAAACAGATGACGTCACATGACGGTGTTGTACATTCGCAACTGTGTGTGTAAGCACAAAATAGATAATAGTACTAGCGTACAGAAGTTGCACTCCGCAAAATCGTTTAAATAAATTGCGACTCTTGCTCCGACACAATAAAGTACAATTCAGCTCGCACAGCGCTCCCTTTGTTCCAAAACATTCACTTAGTAATTGCCTCTCTTTCTATCGCGTAGGTCTTATCTTTTCTGATGTATGAAATTTGTCCTCTCAGAGGACGCCAAGCGATTCAGACTCGCGCGCGGAGTGACAGAGCCCTGGTGTAAGTCTAGGGCTACCATGCAGTTTGTACTGTATGAGCGGCGTTCAATGAGCGGTTTTCAAAAGGCATTTTAAAAAAAAGTAGTACCTAAAAGACGGCTAGATGTCGTTGTTCAACTAAGTACGTAACTTTTTAAGAAAAAAGCAAAGGATGAAAGGAGTTAATGCCAATTTTTGACGTTGTTATGGCAATCTACTCCTCTTCAGGGAGTATTTTTTTTGTGTTGAATAATTAAGTATACTCAGCTGCTAAGAAAAATAAAAAAAAAACTACCTAGTTGAATAGCGCCATCTATCAACATAAAAATAAACTAAAATTCTCAGCTGTCAGAAAACCGCTCATTCGTAATTCGAACTTTTTGGTAAATAAAGTTACAACGCATTGCTTTGAATATCAAAATAAGTTGACGTTGACAAACACGACTAAACGAGCACACGATTCAGCACACGAACTCGCGGGGTGGGGTGAGGTAATTGATTGTGGGGCGGAGCGGGGAGTGTCCTTTCTGTATGGTAGTACTTATATCTATTCTGTGTTAGTATCTAGCGTCGCCAGCCCATGGCCCAGGGGTGGGGGCAAGTTAATATTAAAGAGGATGAGAAAATATGGATTGTAGGTACAGGTAAGAGCACCTAGTGAATTTATTTAAGTTTTGAGAAGGGGCGGGATTTATCAGAAAAGCACGTCAATTGCACGGCCTTAGGACTTTGGTTTTTATTTATACATTTTTATTTTTTATTTATTATTAATTATGATTTTAGAATGTGAAATGTTTAATAACTTTAAATTTAATAAGATATAATTTTTGGAATGAATTTAATAATTTTACTTATGGATACATTTTTAATAGAATATGAGATTTTTATAACCAATTTTCATTGTATATGTAATATTATTGTAAATGTTGACTTACCTAGGTTGCGTTAGGTAACAAAGGGTGAATAAATAAATGAATTGAATTGAATTGAGTTATTTTGCAGTTGGCTATATTTTTTAGCCTCTAGAGGGGGGGGGGGGGGGGGCAGCTGCCCACCCGACCCCCTTGTGTTACGCGACCGAAGTTTGGTCTAGTTACGCAATGTATGTTAGTTATGCAATGCTTTGTGAATTTGCGTTTTTTTCATAGTAAAAGCGTTGCCGCCGATCTTCGGCATAGTTATGTCCAGACACTTACATAGAAAAACACTGTTAATATAAGGCTTTTTAACTCTTGATTGAGACTAGAGCTACTGTAACGGTACTGTAATGGTCCCTGAACCAGAGAAATAATAGTACCTATTAAACGTACAGAAGCCCATCCGCGCGAGGACAATCAAATAATAAGCTACTCTCGCTGCACGGCAATAAAGTACGATTTCAAATTGCACAGCGCTGCGTGCCTATTATTGTATGCACCATCTCTTTCTGTCGCGTAGCTCTGTCTCAACCGACACCCCTCATGCGCTGGCTCGACTGAGTCAGCCGCGAGCAGTAGGCTAATATAAAAGTTTATGCGCGGAGTGACCCTTGCTATAAAAAACCCTATAACAGTAAATGTGTTAAAATAAACCGTTTATTTCAGATACTATGGTGCATAGAATCGAACTCGTTATACAGCGACAAGTTACTCCAAACCGCCATTTTGTTTTACAACAACATACCCAGCACTAAGAGGAAGAATATTGTTATTTATGGACTTCTGAAAGCACCGGAAGATGTGCGGAAAGTGAGTGGAAAATATCAAATAAACAACGTGTTACAAAATAATGCCGAATATGGTAGATAGGGACCATCAAACTGAACAACTTTTACTATGGGACCAACTCTGAAATCGTGAAAAAAATCTGCTGTTTCATACAAAAATTAACATCGAAAATATTGAAATGTTTGAAACAGCTGTTAAAATATTAATAATAATAAAAAACGCTTTATTGCACACTAGACAAAGACATTACATAGGAGCAAACAATAATAATTGCAAGCGCCCCACCCTGCCCCAACGTGGCTACGCCCCATGAGTACATATTTTATTATTTAGGTAATCGGTACCTAATATTTAAACATAAACATAAAAAATTATCAGTCTGGCATCAGTCCATTTCGTCAGTCTGTATAGAGTTATAGACTTCAAATTTTTCCAGACTGAAGATCGTACCAGACTGATGGAATGGCTAATGCAAGACTGAACATCTAATCTCCCTCTAATAGATAGAAAAGAATCCAATGATAAGACACTAAAAAGAACCTAAGTTTTGGCTCTAAGGAATAGCTCCATAGCAGCCAGTAGGTACTTTCAGCACTTTTTATTCACTCTTAATCAAACGCATTTTCGAGTTTTTGTTGTTCGAATCCCCTTCGTAGCATATTGTACAATACGCAAAATGTGCACCTGTTGCAAAATGTTCAAAGCGCAAAATGTACATACGCGAAATGTACAATTCGCATAATGTACAATACTCCAAATGTACATACGCAAAACGTACATATGTGAAATGTACAATACGCAAAACATACATACGCGAAATGTACAATACGCAAAATGTACAATACGCAAAACGTACACACGCGAAATGTACATACGCGGCGACCTATGTTCCTTGGAGAAAGTTGTTCAGTTTAAGCAACAGTGTTACCTGTTTAAGTATTTTAATAGTTTTTTAACAGTATCTTGTATTTTTTACATAGAACTCTGACATTTGTTGTTTTTTAGGCAGCAATAACTCTGCTCGTATCAGAATGTTGTCAACTGACAGATGAAGGCAACAACATAGACAAGTACCTCCCCCTATGGAGGGAGTTGTTGGACAGTAAAGGGGGGGACGCGATAGTGTTGGAGAAGGGGGGAGACGTGTTTAGTGACGTCATGGAGTATTTGTACACGGTGATTGGTGATGTCATTGAAGGGTGTGAGGTGAGTAAGCCTACGTTTACATACTTACATACAGTGCGAGAGAATTTATTTTTACGAAGGAGGCAAATACGCATGCACAACCACACACAAACCTACACACACACACGCACACATTCACACACACCTATCATGAGACAATATAATAAATTATTTCGAAATTCTCATTATTATTAAATTTCTTTTTTCAAATCCGTTAAACTTAATATTTCTTTAAAATCATTTTTTTTGTAACCATTTACATATTTTGTTTATGTTCCGTAATTGGCTTATGTTATGTATAATTATACCTGCGTTAATGCTCTGTAAATGCTGTGGTAACAATGTTCAATAAATAAAATAAAAATAAATAAATAAAATAGATTGTGCCACCTAATACTACATTATGAGTATTTATGAGACAAGTTAGCTTGGGTTTGTGCAATAAGCAAGAGCTCACGAGTTTCATACGACGTTTTGTGTGTGCTGAGAGGACAAATTTCATACATTTCATACATGCACTATAGGTCTCTAGCTGTAATCACATTTTACCATGTTACTATTTGTTCTACATGACTGTTTGTTGCCTTGTCCATCAGCCATTTTTTTTATGTCCCCACTGCTGGGGCACAGGCCTTCCTTATGGGTGGTAAGGAGGACGGGCCATAACCCACCACGCGGGCCCAATGCCGATTGGTGGGTGTTAACGACTGCAAATACAGCCGGGACCAACGGCTTAACGTGCCTTCCGAAGCACGGAGGAGCTCGAGATAATACATTTTTGGTCACCCATCCCATGACCGACCCTTGCGAACATTGCTTAACTTCCGCAATCGCTGGGCCAGGCGCTAAACCACTGCGCCACCGAGCTCCTCAAGAGTTTGTTGCCTTAAATAAATAAAAAATAAAAAAATACATCAGAAGAATTAAGACCTACGCAATAGAAAGAGAGGCAACTGCTAAGTGAATGTTTTGGAGCTGTGCGACCTGAATTGCACCTTATTGTGTCGGAGTAAAAGTCGCAATTTATTTAAACGATTTTGCGGAGTGCAACTTCTGTACGCTAGTATTTAATTATTATTATTAAATATTTAAGTATATTTAATTCTGTGCTTAAACATAAAATCGAGACTATCTGTGTTATTACAAAAGATTTTTAAACACTGTTTAACTAAACACATGTTTAAATGTGATGCTGGCACTTTTATGACAATATTGTTTGGCTGAGACAGCATCACATTTAAACATGTGTTTAGTTAAACAGTGTTTAAAAATCTTTTGTAATAACACGAAATGTGTTTCGGTTTTTGGCTTCGATCAAGAATATCCTAGATATGTCCGGTTAGAGTCTCAAAAAATTGTTTAAAAACAAAAAAAACCGACTTCAAAAAACCTGCCACTAAAAAGGCAGGTTTTATTTTTAGAGGCAGGTTTTTTGAAGTCGGTTTTTTTGTTTTTTAAACATTTTTTTTATTTTTAGTGTAGGTATATTATTTAGGTAGAAAAATCGGCTCAGCCAAACGTGAGATAATTGCGGAGAAACATACATACATACAAACTGAATACCTCCTTTTTTGAAGTCGGTTAAAAAGACTACACAAAGGTATCCCTTCCCCAACAAAAAATATCATCTAATTCGGTTCATAAATAAGAAAATTGTCAAGTTAGTTGATTTAATATCATAGTATTTTCAAGATTACTTGTAAACTACTGAACCGATTTGAAAAAAAAATAAATGGGACCATCTCGCAAGAATACTCAATCGAACAAAAAAAGAATCATCTAAATCGGTCCATAAATGTCGAAGATACGCGCGAACAACGATTAAAAAAAAAAACATCCAATCGAATTGAGAACCTCCTCCTTTTGCTGAAGTCGGTTAAAAATGGCACCTCAAATAGCGTCCCACTTACAAACTTGCCGCTTATTTTGCACAAAGTAAGTGATAAAAGATGTGTTTTTGTACACTACAAAATAAGCTTGTTTTGTACAAAATAAGTGATATAAAATGTGAGTTTGTACAAAATAAGAGGTGATTACTTTATGTACAAAATAAACGCCAAGTTTGTAAGTGGGACGCTATTTGAGGTGCCATTTTTGCGTACTGTTTTAGTTCGTGAAGCGTTATCTAGGATATTCTTGATCGAAGGTTTTTGGTTTAAGAAACAAGAACTGTTTTTGAAATTGTCAATGTTGATGCCAGACTACCGCGCGTGCTTAAGCTAGGGTTACCTAGGATGACGGTGCCGTCATATTACGGCCGTAATTTAGCGGCGTAGAACGTCGTCTATGAAAACAATATGGCGCGCCCCGTAGAACGTAGCGTAGAACGTTGTCTATGAAAACAATATGGCGCGCCCCGTATTGTTTTCATAGACAACGTTCTGCGCCGCTAAATTACGGCTGTAATATGACGGCACCGTCATCCTAGGAAACCCTAGCTTTACGCTATCATATGGACGCTACTACGCGCGTCCATATGAACTTAGCCTAAGGCTAAATTCTGTGAACACATAATGAACTTAGCCTTAGGAACGAAAACTCCATTAAACTACTAGTATAGTATTATATTTATTACGACCTCAGGATTAATTTAAAGCAGTTTTCAAAAACCTACCAAAAATGCATGTTTACATCGCGTTTTGCTTTTTTAATGTAGAATTTTAATGGGGTAATTATATTACCTGTGATTAAACTAAACCACAAGCTAGAAAAAAGTACCACAAAGCTTCTTCGGAGTGCACTATAATAAGAACGCAAATTACAATTTCCTCTTTTGATTTTTTTTCCAAAGGCGGCGCTAGTGTGCAAACTACACAGGAAAGAATTTGTGTTATTTGCAGAATTCTTATATTCTATATTCTATTTGATTGTTATTTTAAAGTGATGATATACAATTTTATAGCTGGTTTCATCAAATTTAAAGTGCTATTAAATACATCCCATAAAGAAACTCGCATACATGAACCCTGAACACATTACACTCCTTTTTAGGCAGTCGTGTAATTAAAGTTTTTTTTCAGACACTACCAGAGAAACTATCCCCCCTCCTAACTCTAACCTACCACATACTAACTATCCAACCGCCAGAATACTACACAGAGAACCAATGCAAGAAACTACTGCAGTTACTGTACGACTGCATGGATTACAGCGTGACTGCACCACTGCTGTCTGCAGTCACTGCCGCCAGTAAACACAGCAGGGATCCGCTGACTGCCTACTGCAAGGTAAGTGTTACGAATTTATCAATAACTATTTTTAACAGCTGGCTTTTAAAACTTAAACCGTGTTAATACAAAAGATTTTTAAACACTGTTTAACTAAACAAGTGTTTAAATGTGATGCTGTCACTTTTTTGACAATATTGTTTGACAGAGACAGCATCACATTTAAACACGTGTTTAGTTAAGGCCAGTATATTCCAAAAACTCTGTCTTTGTCTTTTTCTTTACGTGTGAAGAGTTATGAAAATAACCTCACTTTTCCATTTTTTCGATGTTTTTGTTGTTATTTTGAGCATAAAGTAACTTTTTGAAAAGTAACCGTTGAATATTCTTCTATATGTCATTACCTATTTTTCTATATATTATTAGTGAATAAGGCATCGATGTTAATTCATACAATACTATTATCAAAATATTCTCTTATCATCATCTAAATAGTCCTTTACGGAGTAGTAGGATTTTTCAATCAAAAATTCTGTAAATTTCTTTTTAAAAGCCTGATAATTTAACAGCTTGTTGTTATTCGGTATCTTATTGAAAATTCGAGGTGCCATGAGTAGAAACTATTCTGAAGAAATGCAGTTCTGTGTTTCGGTATTTGTAGGTCACATAAATACTGAGCGCTTGTAGGATTTTTAAGTGTTTCAGATATTTTCTTATATTTATTTATTTATGATTTATTCAGAAAACCAACAGCTTTATTAGGTACAGATTGAGTAATTACATATAAGTCTTAAATTAGCCAATTATAGGTTTCCATAGCTATAACAAATTTATATCATTATTACAAAATGGATGTTACAGATATCGTTACAAATACCAGAACATTTGATGTTCTTGTTGAGATTAAATTAGTTGAATTCGTTAAGTGCTTTTAATTGACAGAAATTGTTGCTTGCCAATAATTACAGATACAGAAATTAATAAAAGTGGATCATAGGCATTTCAAATAGTTAGTTAATGGTAAAATAAGAGAGTGAAAAATCTAAAAGAAAAATATGCTATAGATCTTAATAAAAACGTTCAACGAAAATTGGTTTGAACGAGATATAGTAATTAGTTTTTGAGATAATATATCATATTGTCCAAAACCGCAAATATAACTTTGTCATTCATACCAACACTGTGAAAAACAATGTTGTTTTTACAGACGAAAAATGATAATGGTATTAAATATGGTATGGTATAAGGTAACTACGAAACCCTACGTCGCGTGGCCCGACACGCACCTGGGCGGTTTTTTTTAAAGAAAAAAGCCGGTAACAGATGAATGTTTAATGTTGTTATTAGAAAGTGCGCGTCGACAAGTGTTGCGACGAGGCGGTGCTGTGCGAAGCTTGCTACATGCTCATACAGGATGATGCCGAAGTTGACGTAGAGAATGTGCTAGAAGCTTTGGAGGTAAGTCGATCAATAAATGAAAATACCAGGGATTGATAACGTTATTTTAAAATGTAACGTTATTTTTTACTTTTTTACCGTTACTTTTAACATTAACGTTATGTCAATAAATTACGTTACTTTAGATAACGTTCCATTGAAATTAACGTAATTTCAGTAAATAACGTTAATTTTGACGTTATTTCTTACTTTTCGTTACCGGTACTATTGTACCAGTAAAGGTTTACGCTATTTTTAACGGTAATTTTACCGGTACAATAATTTTAACGTTATTTTTACCGGTAAATTTACCGATAAATTGTTTTAACGGTATTTTTAACGTTATTTTTTAACGGTATTTTAATCCCTGGAAAATACACAATGGTATTTTTTACATTCACATTTTATTATTTTTCAACACACTTGCTCGTAAAGTGAGCCCTAATACATGGCTTTTAGGGCCATAAACCGAGCTATATAAAACACCGTGCAATAATATATTAAACACTACGTTATAGAATTAACCCTACAAAGTTAAAGTTCTAAACGAGTAAACAGAGCATTCCCAATTTAGCCGGGTAATACAGTTATTTTTAGTAACAACTAAGAGGTTTTATGCCGCTGAAAATTCATATACATTTTTGGAATAAATAAATATGTAAGTCCTTAATTAAGTCAAACAAATATTTATTATTATTATTAATAATTTACAATATTTTGTTATAAAATATTAATATTATTTGCATTTTATCACTTAAAAATATAATTTTGATGTAGGCTGTATGCTCACTAACCCCCTTTGTTCGCAAAATATTCTTGCGTTGGGCGTGTGAAAAAAAAAACCTGCACGCCTTTTCCAATAATTATCATTATCATCTTTGCCCTAGGGTTGTCGCCCAAAACAACTAGTTACTCAATTTGTATTTCAAAACCGCCCATTTTCAATATTTGTCCGTCGCCCACTTAGTATATCGATCGACATTCAGTATTTTTGATACCCAAAATAGGAATTCATTTGTTACTCGATTAAATACTACTTACCTTTTTTTTAAAACATTGTACTTATTTAGGAATAAAAATATGACCGAACAGGATAACATCGAAGAAAAAAAATCGCATCTTTATTCTCAGCTAGTAACAGTGTTTCGTAAATAGTGTTAATTGTTCTAAAAAAAAGTCTGCAACGAGTCACCCCTGTTACTCGTTGCGATTTTTTTTCTCAACCATTCACAGTGTGACACGATTCAGTGTGAGAACATAGGATTTAAATCATACTTGACATAAAAAAACGTTAAAAAAGGGTAATATATAAATGCACTTTAAAAATAATGTAACACACTTTAAAATGTTTAGCTTCAAAATTTATTGAATTAACTATAAAAATAATGGTTGCCACTATTAATATGCTAAGCTTTAAAATTAATACTTTGCACTATACAATTTAATTGCTTAGCTTTAAAATTAATACTTTGCACCATGCTGGCGTGTATGCATTATGCCACAAGTTGTTATCATCTTGCCATCTCATTTTAACAGTGGTCAGTCTGACAATTGTTAGTGCAAACCATTATTTCTGTAGTGATAATATTAAATTATAGATCTATTATTATTTTAAAGTGCTGACAAAATTGTTATAGTGCAAACCATAATTTTTGTACTGATAGTATTAAATTATAGATCTATCATTATTTTAAAGTAATAATATACAATTTTATAGCTGGTTTCATCAAATTTAAAGTGCTATTAAATACATTCCTTAAAAAAAAATTGTTTCAGATACTATTTTCGCGGAGTGACGTAGACCCAAAGATCTTGGTGCAAGCTCTCAGAAGGTTCGAGAACATGATTACTGATCATGACGTTGAAAACGAACGAGTCGATTACGTAAGTACGAAAATCATCATCTTCAAGATCAACCATTTTTATTTTACACGATTGCCCAAAAACAGAAGAATGTATTGTGTCCAGGGTTCATGTATGTATGTATGTGAGTTTCTTTATTCCTCCATAACTTCTAAATGTCTTAACGGATTTAGATGTATGGGGTATCTTCAGAATCCTTACATCATACCACAGATAATATAATACTATACTAGTACAGATACCTTATCCCATACTAAAGAAATGGCCCGTCTAAAGGTGCGTTCCGACCTGTGCGTGCTACCACGCACCGCAACGAACCGCGCGAGGACGAACACGGGCGCACAGGAACAAACTCGAACGCACCGCGGCGAACGCGTCGTTTCCCACGGTGTGTGGTGCGCTCTCGTGCGTCTCCAGACGCACAGGTGGGAACGCACCTTCAGGCGACTATCGGGGCGATTTAAAATGTTTTTCTCAAAAAATACTAGATGGCGCCGTTATCGTCGCAGCATGCCTTTACCAAATTTTCAAAGAAACGTCAAAATCTTTGAAACGCAAAAAGCAAAACAATCTTAGTAGTACAAATTATTGCCGATAGGTGTCACTCAATTTTTATTGAAGTTTGTTTAAAAAACCCTTCATTTTACTGTTTCACTACAATTTTGCATAAGGTGATTTTTTAAGAAACAATTTAAAAGTTTCATGACTTTTTTATCTGTATTGAATATTACAAAAAAAAATCGAAGCAGGCACTGCCATTTTCCCAACATTAGTTTAAATTTACCTCACTAGATGGCGGTCCCTGCTAACTAAGCCACATTTGATGTTCCCAATGAGACCCCGTGATCATACCAAGTGATACTGGCTAGAGATTTAAAAAAAAAGTCTATATGTCGGCTGCATGAAGTCATTTTGAAATGTAAAAATAAGTGAAAGTCATAATGGCGGGATACCGCCTGGTTGTTGAAATATTTCATGGCTAGCATATAGTGCCATTTTGGTGCCATTTGGTGCCTATGTTAAAAAAATTGTGCCATTAATAGTTTCAAAGATATTCAGCATAGCTGGTTGTCCCGCCATCTTGATATCAAAATGGCGGGATAACCACTGGCAATCGATAATCAGTGGTCTTGGCGGTTTAACAAACACATACGGTTTTAGTGCGTTTTAGTGCCTTCACGTTTAAATCATTATAATTTATTTTTGATTTGTAATTATGAAATAAAACGGTTTTATGGTTTAGCTTCGGAAACTCCTGCATAAGAGAACATAGCAATGTGCTGGTTATATATTTTATTGCTCTTATAGTTTATCAAGGAGTTAAATCGTACTGGCCAAAGATAATATAATCACTACGTTTTAGTGCTGGTTTGTTTCTGTACGTAAGCACTTACATGATTATCATAATACATTTAGGTTTTTATACCCTAAAATGAATTAATTACTCGACTTTTATAATTGAATCTGCAATTTTTATATGCAAAGCTATTATAGTGAAATAACATGCCATGCTCCCTAGCAACCCCACTATCGAAATTTCTCTTTATAAATACAAGGTGAAATTGTTCAGAATGAGTACCGAATTAGTACATACAAAAAAAAATGTACACCGATAGTTAAAATGCCCCTAGCAACCCCAAATTAAATTTCTCGGAAACATCTGTGGAAACCTACTTTTCCATGAAAGTGTATCTTAAAATAGTTGTACACCACAAACTGCATCTGACTAATTTTTAAGAAAAAAAAAGACTATTTTGAAAAAAAAAAGACTAGCCAGGCCAGCCACGCTTCTATCGACAAAAATAGCTAATTTTATGTTATTATTTATATGGAGGGGGCGGGTGACTTAACTACAAGTTGTATAACACAGAAAATAGTCTTTTTTTTCTTAAAAATTAGTCAGATGCAGTTTGTGGTGTACAACTATTTTAAGATACACTTTCATGGAAAAAGTAGGTTTCCACAGATGTTTCCGAGAAATTTAATTTGGGGTTGCTAGGGGCATTTTAACTATCGGTGTACATTTTTTTTGTATGTATGTGTTTTACTAATTCGGTACTCATTCTGAACAATTTCACCTTGTATTTATAAAGAGAAATTTCGATAGTGGGGTTGCTAGGGAGCATGACATGTTATTTCATTATTGTACGCGCCTAGCTCTGCACGCACGGGTGGAGGGGCGCGGGGCGATTCAACGCCGACGTCGCGAACGCAGCCGCCACCAGAGCGCCGCGGGCGGCGGCCCCGCCGCCCGCCTCATTCCTAATTTTATTTAACAACAAGGCACACGCTCTCGCCAACCGCCATTTTCACGTTAATACCACTGTAATTTTTGCAATATACTATAGTGTACTACAATCAGTTTTTTAATTGTCCAGCGTAGACAATTTTGGCGACCGTGAGTAAAGTAATCTGCAAGTTTCGTGATCGTGCGTGGGGTACGATCCCCCGCCATTTTTTACGCTTGGAAAACTGCTGTCTTCTGGGGCCTGCAGCGGACTACATCGCCACGAGCTTCTTCTGCCGTCTGGAGGTCTAGCCCAAGGAAGTACACCATTTTTTTTTCCTATCTTTATTCCTTCAGAATTGTTTTTATGTGTGTAAAAGCTCCCCTGCACCTCAAGCGTTAGGTACCTATTCCTGATCAAGCTTGCATAAGGACAGGGCTATTTTATGCTATACTCACAATTTAAATTTTTTTCTACGTCTATAATTTCATTGCGATTGCCAGCTAAATACCTACTGTGTCACATTCTGCTTAAAGCACAGAAAATTTCGTTATTTTAAATCGTTATTGTTACCCACCATCTTGTTATAAAATAATCGCCCGCAAACGTTTTTCGTATAACTGTATTTTATCAGTACTTATCATCTTATAATTCATTTGCAAAAACGCACATCAGTCCTTAGTGATTAAAACTACTTTCATACCTAATTAATTTAATTAACGATTAAATTATTTCGTTAGCATCCCAATTATCAGTACTTACCCAAAATTTTTACCCAAGTTTTAACATACATACATTGTTGTTCTATAGCACCTACTTGTAACCGGGCGCGCGGCGCGTTTAGCTTAGCGCTTCCGCGAGCGACTCGCTTGGTGCGCGGGCTCAGCTTGCTTGCCGGTGCTGTGTGCTCGGTGAGGGCAACGTGTACTGCGCCTACGGCTGGTTGTGGAGTCTTCGTACGCTTCATCATACCGGTTAGAATTTTTATTTACTTCTTACTTCATTGTTTGTGCCTTTGAACTTTATTGTTGTGTGTGCCAAGTTTATTTATTTCGATCATTATGTCGACACAAAAGGAGGAGTCTACAACAGCTGCTGCCGCCTCAGGCGATGAATTGTCGGACTTACCAAAACTTATTAGACAACGAGGTATAATTAAGGGGCGTCTAACTAGATTTACCGAGTATTTAAGTGTAGTGCAAAAGATGAAAACCTCTGAAATTTCTGGCGCTAAATATAAAGAACTTGAGTTAAGAGTTAATAAATTGCAATTATTGTTAAATGAGTTTGATGAGCTGCAAAATAAAATTGATTTAGTGCATACTGACCCCGCAGAACAAATAAAAGAAAGAGATGCAATTGAAAATCTTTTTTTCTCACACTTGTCGATCGGGCAGGATATTTTAGAATCTTGTCGAGTAAATGTTGAGCCTGCTTCGAATGAGACTAACACCATTGACAATTCTATGGCAAGCTGTCAATCAAACTCATTTAATTCTATTAGACTTCCTACCATAACACTACCCACTTTTGATGGGAACTATTTACGTTGGTTGGAGTATAGGGATATGTTCGAAGCCATGATAAATAATAATGACAACATACCTTCCATTAATAAATTTCATTACCTGCGTTCGTCCTTAGAGGGAAGCCCAAGCACAGTAATAAAGTCTATAGAATTTACCTCAAAAAATTTTAGTGTCGCATGGTCACTTTTGTGTGACAGATACAATAATCCTAACATTCTAATAAATAATCATCTTAAGGCGTTGTTTTCAGTTGAGAGTATAACTAGAGAGTCCCATAGGGCATTAAGGTTTATTATAGATCATTTTGCAAAGCATCTTCGCGCCTTAGAAACTTTAGGGCAGCCTACTGACAAGTGGGATGCACTTATAATTTTTATTATAAGCTCAAAATTGGATATAAACACAAGTAAAAAGTGGGAGGAACACAAGTGCACTCTTGACAACCTACCTTCAATTGAAGAATTTTATTCATTTTTGCGTGGTCGTGCTGATGTACTAGAAACTTCCTTTAGTAACTACTCGGAACATAGACAGGGGTCACGCGAAAATAAACCAAAATTTAACAACAATAATTATAAAAGTCTTACGGTTTCGGTCGATAAAAAATCTAACATATTGTGTTGTCAATTATGTAAACAAAGTCATCGTTTGTACGAATGTAATAAACTTAAAGATATGTCTGTCGATGATCGGATTAATATGATTACTAAATTGCAATTGTGTAAAAATTGTTTTCGCAGCGGCCATGACGCATATCATTGTAATTTAAAAACGGGCTGCCGTGTATGTAAGAAAAAGCACAATACGCTTTTGCATAGACAATTACCCAGTTCTGATTCAACATTTAATAATGAAATTTCTGTGCCGTCCACATCTTCACAACAAAATGCGCAACAAGGGGATGGCATTTCTGGCCCACCAGTGACTTTATCTGTGGCTACCGCGGGTCAAGTGTTATTGTGTACCGCATTAGTGAACATAGTCTGCAATAATAAGACATACACTGCTCGTGCATTGTTGGACACTGGCAGTCAATCATCTTTCATAACCAACAACCTAAAGAGGAAACTGGGGTTAGTTGGGGAATCAATTAATTCTATTAATGTGAGTGGTATAAATAATGTTTCTTGCAATATAACTGAAAGGTGTAATATTAACATAAAGTCACGCGTTGGCTCTTATGAAGTGGATGTCAATTGTTTAATTATTCCGGTCATTACAGGTACTTTGCCGAATTCACTAATTAATATTAACGAATTGCATTTACCAAAAAACATTGTACTTGCTGACCCTACTTTCCATTGTCCTTCCGAAATAGATATTCTTCTTGGAGCAAATGTCTATTGGGAAATTATAAAGTCTAATTTTATAAGGCTGGGTACACACAAGCCTGTTTTGCAGGATTCTAATTTGGGCTGGTTAGTTGCCGGACCCGTCTCGAAGCCGAAATTAGACTCAAATGTTAATTGTAATTTTAGTCAGGAAATTCTTGATTCCTTGGAAAAGTTTTGGTCAATTGATGAACTACCCCTTAATAAAAAATCATATTCTCCAGAGGAACAATTTTGTGAACAGCATTTTATAGATAATGTTAAACGTAACCCTGATGGTCGTTTTTCGGTTAAAATTCCCTTCAAGGAAGTGCCGGAAGAGTCAATTGGGGAAAATTGGTATACATCGAAAAAATGTTTTGAAAATTTAGAAAAGAGGTTTGATAGACTTCCAAAATTAAAAGAACAGTATAAACAATTTTTAAAAGAATACGCTGATTTGGGGCACCTAGTTAAGGTCGAACGACCAAGTTTTGGACATTACATGCCTCATCACGCGGTAATTAAGGAAAAAAGTGAAACCACTAAACTTAGAGTAGTTTTTAATGCATCTTGTAAAACCGCCACCGGGAAGTCATTAAATGATATTCAGGCTATTGGACCTGTTGTGCAAAGTGATTTAATGTCTCTTTTGCTTCGTTTTCGACAATATAAATTTATTCTCATTGCGGACATCGAAAAGATGTATCGCCAAATAGAAATAGATCCATCGCAGCGCCACCTTCAGTTAATTTTATGGCGTGATGGAAGGGACCAACCCTTTGACATTCTTCTTTTAAAAACGGTTACATATGGTACTGCGTCCGCTCCTTTTTTAAGCACGCGATGTCTGCTGCAATTAGCACGTGAATGCCCTGACAGTACCATATCAGACGTCATTCAAAATTCTTTTTACATTGATGACCTCAATACAGGGGCAGATAGTATAGAGGAAATTAAACATATTGCTAATGGTGTAATTCAAGTATTGAACTCCGCCTGTCTACCTTTGCGAAAAATTCGCACTAACTGTCCTCAATTATTTGACGGCAATACTGATACGTCATCATGTCTCGATTTAAGTAAAGAATCCAGCGTGTTGGGTCTTAATTATTCGCCAAGTGCTGATACATTACAGTTTTCCAAAGATTTGGAGCCAGATTTTGCGCACACAAAGAGATCGATTATTTCAGTCACGTGCAAAATATTTGATCCTCTTGGATTATTAAGCCCATGTGTGATAGTAGCAAAAATTTTGCTCCAAAAATTATGGAGCGCTAAATTAGACTGGGATGAACCTGTTCCAGATAACTTCATTAAAGACTGGGTTAGGATTATTAAGGAATTTTCATTTTTGTCTCAGATACAAGTTCCAAGACGTGTTTTGTGCGATTCTCCAAGCGTTATTGACTTACATTGTTTTGTCGATGCCTCTCAACAAGCTTATGCTGCCTGTGTGTACTTAAGATCTGAAAATAGTGACGGAGCAGTTACCGTCCACTTGTTGTGCGCTAAGGCTCGCGTAGCACCTATAAAACCTACTACAGTACCGCGTTTAGAATTATGTGGTATGCTCTTAGGGGCACGCCTATGTGATAAGGTATGTCAATCATTGCGATGCAATATTCGTGATAAATACATTTGGACAGATTCCACTGTAGTTTTAGGTTGGCTCAAGACGCAAACCAAAGATTTAAAGGTATTTGTTTGTAATCGTGTGAATGAAATAAAAGAATTGACTAAAGGTTTCAACTTTAGGCATGTACCAACGGATGAAAATCCGGCTGATGTGGCTTCCAGAGGGGTTGACCCTAAATACTTACATTGCTTTTCCTTGTGGTGGGAAGGACCGTCGTACCTTAAGTCGCAATCTTCGGAATGGCCTAAACAAACGGTACCTATACCTATTAGTGTCAATTTGCCTGAAATTAAAACGACCAAGGATCCCGATGCAGTAAAATGTAATATCGAAATAACAAATAACAGTATAATTAAATTCGACAAATATTCAAATTTAAATAAACTTAAAAGAGTCTATGCATATGTACTACGTTTTATCAATAACTCGCGAAAGAATGATTCTAAATTTACGGGACCCTTGGATGTTGGTGAACTGGATAATTCGTTGAATATTTTAATAAAGCAATCACAATTTGAATCTTATCCTACTGAAATTCGTAACATAATAGAAAGCAAAGCACTACACCGTAATTCCAAATTACTTTCACTTAATCCGTTCATTGACAAGGTTGGAATTATGAGAGTTGGAGGTCGACTCCAAAACTCTGAATATGAATATGATAAAAAACATCCTGCTATTCTAGACGCTAAGCATCACCTTACTAAATTAATAATGAGATATGAACACTTACGTTTGTTCCATGCTGGTCCTCAGTTACTCCTGTCTTCTATCCGCGAACGATTCTGGCCTATAGGCGGTAGGCTTCTAGCGCGCGGCACGGCCAAGCAATGTATAATTTGTACGCGATTCCGAGGGGAAACTCTGCAGCCTATAATGGGAAATTTGCCTGCCGAAAGAAGTAATCCAACCTTCCCCTTCCACTCGTGTGGAACCGACATGGCGGGACCATTTTTAATCTCTAGTAGGAAGGGCAAGGGTAATCGTATTTCAAAATGCTACTTGTGTTTATTTGTGTGCTTCACTTCAAAGGCGGTACACCTTGAAGTTGTAAGCGACCTGACTACAGAGGCTTTCATCTTAGCATTGCGCCGATTCATATCTAGAAGAGGTAAGCCAGTCACAATCTTTTGTGACAATGGGACTAATTTCAAGGGTGCAAACAATGAATTGAGAAGGTTAGTTAGGGCCAGTCGTCAGTCTATTGCCGAGTTTGCAACTGAAGAAGGCGTGCGTTTTCTCCACAGCCCAGCTTATTCGCCAAACTTTGGGGGTATCTGGGAGGCCGGGGTAAAATCGGCCAAACATCATCTACGTCGTATAGCTGGTAACGCATCCCTAACGTTTGAGGAGCTCACAACGCTATTTGCACAGATAGAAGCAATTTTAAACTCCCGTCCACTCACTCCTCTCTCGTCAAACCCTACCGACCCTTCTCCTTTAACGCCGGGCCACTTCCTAATCGGGCGCCCTCTTACCTCATTGCCGTCGCCACCTGTGACTGCTAAATGGCCCAGCAGATACGAACGCATCGAGCAGCTCAGACAACATTTTTGGGAAAGATGGCGGCTGGAATTCATCGCAGAACTTCAGCAACGTACCAAGTGGCGAACACGACAACGGGAACTTCAAGTTGGGGACCTCGTGATCCTGAAAGAAGACCAACTCCCTCCACTTCAATGGCGGCTTGCTCGCATCAGTCGTCTGTACCCAGGACCAGATGGAGTTAGTCGAGTCGCCGATGTCCTTACAAATAGAGGAACGATAAGAAGAGCAATCAACAAAATGTGTATCATCCCCACTACAGACGTTGTCGAAGGGACGAATGATCATCATACCCAATAAAGACAGCATCCACTGAATTCTGTAGGTGGGGTCAAACTTAACCTACAACTACCAAGAAGATAACTAAAGAAGCATCAGCTACATTTCTAAAATTGCAGGTTGCCGATGGGATGAACAGCATCGTGCTGACCGTTAATGGCAACTTAAAGAATTTCTGCAATTCTTCTCTTGAAAGATAGTCTTTCAACGCCCGGAGGATGTACGCGCCTAGCTCTGCACGCACGGGTGGAGGGGCGCGGGGCGATTCAACGCCGACGTCGCGAACGCAGCCGCCACCAGAGCGCCGCGGGCGGCGGCCCCGCCGCCCGCCTCATTCCTAATTTTATTTAACAACAAGGCACACGCTCTCGCCAACCGCCATTTTCACGTTAATACCACTGTAATTTTTGCAATATACTATAGTGTACTACAATCAGTTTTTTAATTGTCCAGCGTAGACAATTATAATAGCTTTGCATATAAAAATTGTAGATTCAATTATAAAAGTCTAGTAATGAATTGATTTTAGGGTATAAAAACCTAAATGTATTATGATAATCATGTAAGTGCTTACGTACAGAAACAAACCAGGACTAAAACGTAGTGATTATATTATCTTTGGCCAGTACGATTTAACCCCTTGATAAACTATAAGAGCAATAAAATATATAACCAGCACATTGATATGTTCTCTTATGCAGGAGTTTCCGAAGCTAAACCATAAAACCGTTTTATTTCATAATTACAAATCAAAAATAAATTATAATGATTTAAACGTGAAGGCACTAAAACGCACTAAAACCGTATGTGTTTGTTAAACCGCCAAGACCACTGATTATCGATTGCCAGTGGTTATCCCGCCATTTTGATATCAAGATGGCGGGACAACCAGCTATGCTGAATATCTTTGAAACTATTAATGGCACAATTTTTTTAACATAGGCACCAAATGGCACCAAAATGGCACTATATGCTAGTCATGAAATATTTCAAAAACTAGGCGGTATCCCGCCATTATGACATTCACTAAAAATAAATGTTTTTTATAACAACAATTTTATTAAAAATCGTTGTGTCCCGGCAGTTAGAGTTAAGGGGTGTCCATAATAGGGATAGGTGCTCCCTCCCCCCCCCCCCCGGGTGAGATGTCGTGAGATTTTATTCAACCCCCTTCCCCATCCCCCAATCTCAGGTGAGATCTTAATCGTATTATGATATACGCTTAAGAGGATTGTCAACCACGTGGTCTCCATACAAACGGCGATTACGTTTCCCACCCTCTAAACCAGGGATGCACAGACTGCGGCCCGCGGGCCACATGTGGCCCGTCGGCAATATGCCAGTGGCCCGCCAGAAATAATTATTCCCTCATACATTTGAAAAACAAATTTTTTTTGGCTTGTTTTATGTTTTTAATTTGTGCTGGTGGCCCGTCATTAGTTCATCATTTGCCCAAGTGGCACATGGTCTCAATAAGTCTGTGCATCCCTGCTCTAAACCTTAACCTACAGTAATTAATTTTTGGTATTTTTTTGAAATGCCTAAATACTAGGGCTGTACGTTTTGATTTTTTAAATATCTATAATAGATTTCGAAATATTTGCATTTTAGTGATTTCATACAAAACACAGAAGTGCCAATATTTTCAAATCTACAATGAATATTTTAAAAATCAAAACGTACAGCCCTAGTTTTTAGGCATTTCAAAAACATACCAAAAATTCATTGCTGTAGGTTAAGGTTTAGAGGGTGGGAAACGTTATCGCCGTTTGTATGGAGACCACGTGGTTGACAATCCTCTTAAGATTAAATCTTAAGAATGTACAATCTGGATTAAATGGACCAAAATTGATTTTTTTGTTTCAATCAGAAAAAAAATGCGTGATATTTGCCGAGACCCCCCCCCCCCCTTAAACATCTCACGTAATTTATGGACGCCCCCTAAGATAGCGTTCCTCAGTGATGAGGATTCCGGGTGTAGTGCGATTCCACCTTCGGCCTTATCGTCACTTAACATCAGGTGAGGTGAAGGCTAACCCGTTGTGCATAAAACAAATATATTTAATAAAAAAATACTCGTACATGACACAGTTGCTTAACTGTTGCAATAGTAAAGTTTTCATTTAAAATTTAATTTTCTTTAATTTTTTTTATTTGTTTCAGATAATTCATCTGATAAATAAATTGCGTACACACAAGAGCAGAAGTAGTAAAGACGCAAGAATATTACACAGAGATGTGTTCATATTTCTCGGTGAGTCATGCATGATAATGAATGTAATTTAGTGATTAATTAATACCAGCGCTCCGTCACTCCGAGCGGTTCAGACTCGCTCTGAACCGCTCGGCGTCCTCTGAGAGGACAAATTTCATACATCAGAAAAGATAAGACCTACGCGATAGAAAGAGAGGCAACTACTAAGTGAATGTTTTGGAGCTGTGCGACCTGAATTGCACCTTATTGTGTCGGAGCAAGAGTCGCATTTATATTTAGATACTTATTTAGGATGTGGCCGCGGGTAGTGTGTGTGGGTGTTTGTGGAACATGTAAAATATTAGTTATTCTTTTAAACAATATTAAATATTTTTAAAGGCATTTAAAAATGAAAAGAAATTAGTAATTTTGCATTTTTAAAGATATTTTTAGTGAGGTTAAAGATTTTTCGTCATAATTAAAATTATTATGTAAAAATGCAGGGAGATTTTGTTGTTTGAACTAAAAATAATCTTTTATTTTTAGGCAAATATGGCAATGAAAACTATATAGTGGAGAAATGTAAAGAAAATACAGTTATATCAAAATTAAAAGATAAACTAGTCTTGAATATACCGAATACTGATGAAGGCACTACGTATAAGGTATGTAACTTTATTATTTATTATTCTATTGTTATTTCATGTTTTTTTCGTAACAGTAAAACTAAATAAGTATCCTGTAAGAAAGATAAATTACCTATTTACTTATGGGAATTAATTAATTGGGTGACTGTAAATAATTAACGGCGACTGTTAATTGGATACTTAATTACTAAACAGGGCAGTAGTTTATTTTATGGGTGTCAAAATAACTAAACGGGCGACTAACAGTGGATTAGAAAAATACTTAAAACGGACGACTACATAGGGGAGACAAATAATTTAAGTTAGCCGTGTAAAAATCTAAATGGTTGACAAAAATACTGAGTGGGCAACTATTATACCAAGTAGGTAACTATATAACTGATTTAAGCTGCCCAACATTGTATTTTTAATGCGTTTTAATTAGATTGCATTCTCGTTTGTTTGTTTGTTTTTTGTCATCTCGATTAAGATAATAGTCCCCTTTTTCAATAAAATATATGGCAAATTTTTATTGTTTTGTGTGCCATTGTTGTTGACCAAATAGTTATTTGGTCGCCCGTTCTGAATAACTAGTTACTCAATTTGTATTTTAAAGTCACTCATTTTCAATATCTGTAGTCGCCCTCAGTCCGTCGCCCACTTAGTATTTAAGTACGCTATATTCAGTATTTTTTATACCCAAAATGGGAATTTATTGTTACCCGATTAAATACTACCCTTTACTTATTAGGAATTATATTTATGTTCTATTTGAAATAAGATAAGCTTAAGGATGAATATTATGGGTTTGCCTTGTCTTTATTTTATTGCTTTTGGTGTTTATGATGGTCGTGGTCGATTTTTACTTCCTTAAAATTGTATAATGTAATAAATTAAAAACAAAATTATTAATATATTTAGAAATCAACAAGAATATTATAATAGAAGATTTGTAAATAAATAAATATGTAGTAAATAATAATAAATAAATAAATAAATATATAAATCAATATTTTCACTTAAATTTTCTAAATTTATATTTTAATTATTAACTATTTGTTGACTGTGATTTTGTAATTGTGAATGCTGTGCATGCCTGTTATAGGTTTACACATCAGTACCCCAAGCACGAACCACGCTCGTAATCGTATAGTAATCGTTTTTACTTACTATTCGATAACGATCACGATACTGAGTCGGTAGCATGAACCTATGCTAGGTTACTATCGTCAACTCGACAGGAATGCGATGCCGGAAACCATCCGGATAAATAAGGCGTCATGTAAAACGAGCGCTGATAAGCGTCTTAAGAGTGAGCGAAAATGTATCTTATGTCTTTCGATTACAGCATAGATTCCTCCATCATTTGTTTATTAGTTAGTGCTCTTTTTACGTAATGCGATATATACTACAATAAACTACTACGTAGGAACAAAGCGCGTTCATAAATCCCTGTTACGTCATTGTGGTATACCAATAAATGAAAAGACTACTTTATTGCTATGCAATTTATTAAAAAAAAACAAACAAAACCAATAACTCGTGGAGTCAAGTGGTTATTCAAGTATATTGCTTAAAATGTGCAATGTGCAAGCACTTCAACACATCTAGGTTGAGCATGAGAAGGGTCTATGATGGAAGTTTCGTATTTGTTTGCCATGTATGGATGGAGATGTAGTATTTATATTAGCGTCGGGATTATTCTCAGCTGCATCGGTAAAAGCCATGTCAGCCAGCAAACCAGCCAAGGTTTTTGTGTATGTCCGAATTGCCTACGACAAAAGAAAATTACGATATGATAAAAGGCTTTTTAAATATTTCTTTTTTATTGTTTTAAGTTCTCTGTTAAATTTCTCTATGTAGACAACACGAAAATAAAACCAAATATAAAAGAATATCCATAAATTCAATAAATATTATCACAAATAACTCACCTTCTGATTTTTTAACACCTTTTTATTAGATCGCTTTTTCTTCCCTTAGAATATTTACTAAACACCAGAAAAAGTAATAACTACACAAAGGACAGTTTCATAATAACATACACATAATTTTCAGTCACTAAAATTACCTATTATCAATAAAATAATCACTGACACAAAACACAAAACAAACTTAACGATAGTTCTCTCACTGAAAAATTCTCGGTGAGTGATAATACGATGGCTAGCTGTCGAATGAAACGATTCGATCCATCAAAACTTCGTTCGTGCTGCGGATTCCCATACTTTAGCTTACGTTAACTATACCATTACGGTTACGATTACGAGACTCAAAGTTCGTGTTATTAAAATTTAGTTTTTTAAACGACCGTAGCGGCGCTGCTCTGGTTTTCATACAAAAATAAACGATAACGATTACTATAACCAGAACGGTAGTGGTTCGTGCTTGGGGTACAGGATTTTATATGTTCAACTTCGTATTATGTTATGTTTTATGTGTGCGCTGTTGGCGTGTCTTATCAATAAAATAAATAAAATAAATAAAATAAATAAAATAAATAAAATAAATAAAATAAATAAAATAAATAAAATAAATAAAATAAATAAAATAAATAAAATAAATAAAATAAATAAAATAAATAAAATAAATAAAATAAATAAAATAAATAAAATAAATAAAATAAATAAAATAAATAAAATAAATAAAATAAATAAAATAAATAAAATAAATAAAATAAATAAAATAAATAAAATAAATAAAATAAATAAAATAAATAAAATTAATAAAATTAATAAAATTGATAAAATTGATAAAATTGATAAAATTAATAAAATTAATAAAATTGATAAAATTGATAAAATTGATAAAATTGATAAAATTGATAAAATTAATAAAATTAATAAAATTAATAAAATTAATAAAATTAATAAAATTAATAAAATTAATAAAATTAATAAAATTAATAAAATTAATAAAATAAATAAAATAAATAAAAGAAATAAAATAAATAAAAAAAAAAATTAATAAAATAAATAAAACAAATAAAACAAATAAAACAAATAAAACAAATAAAACAAATAAAACAAATAAAACAAATAAAACAAATAAAACAAATAAAACAAATAAAACAAATAAAATAAATAAAATAAATAAAATAAATAAAATAAATAAAATAAATAAAATAAATAAAATAAATAAAATAAATAAAATAAATAAAATAAATAAAATAAATAAAATAAATAAAATAAATAAAATAAATAAAATAAATAAAATAAATAAAATAAATAAAATAAATAAAATAAATAAAATAAATAAAATAAATAAAATAAATAAAATAAATAAAATAAATAAAATAAATAAAATAAATAAAATAAATAAAATAAATAAAATAAATAAATAAATAAAATAAATAAAATAAATAAAATAAATAAAATAAATAAATATGTCTAAACTAAGTTATATATTGTTTTAGATTAATTTACAACAATTACTGCAGTTAGCAGTGATTTACGAGGAACCTGAAGCTTTGGAGAAATTGCTGGCCATCATATGCGTCACTTGTAAGTGTAACTTTACTTAGTTGTAAGTTACTTTAACTTCAAACACTAGGCTAATTTCAATAACCAACACCGGTTTCCAAGGTGTCGCCATATCTGAAGTCCCGGGTTCGATCTCCTGCTTGGTCAATTTTAGAAAACCAACTTTTATATACAAGGTCATTTTGTATTCACCCTCCAAATTTTGAGGATGTGTTCAGTCCATGAAACTGAACAACTTTCTCTAAGGAACACATGGTCAAATATGTAAAATAAAAACCGGTCAAGAGCGAGTCGGACTCGCGCACCGAGAGTTTCCGTACCATCGAACAATACAATTATTATTGCAGTATTAGGTCAACGCCATCTCCTGACCGATAGTTGAACTATTTTAATATTTCTTAGGTCAGCGCCATCTGTTGACTGGTAGTGGAACTAATGAATTTTTGTTTGTTTTTTGAATTTCTAAAAAAGTGTGTTATATTGAGACATCGTTTTGTCAATGCTTCTATGGGAAATGGTCTTTGTTCTTTCTCTGTTATGTAATCATTTATACTTAGCTATATTATATAACATCGCATGTTTTCTAAGTATACAGGGTGTATTTGTAACCACTCTCCAAATTTTAAGGATGTGTTCAGTCCATGAAACTGAACAACTTTTCCATGAAACATAGGGTCAAATATGTAAAAAAATGACTTTTCATACAAATCAAAGAGATCACGTGATCAGTTTAGTATGTGACGACCAAATTTTTTGGCGTATTTCGACACATGTTTCATGGAGAAAGTTGTTCAGTTTCATGGACTGAACACATCCTTAAAATTTGGAGTGTGGTTTTTATTTTATTTTATTTTATTTTATTTATTTGTCACACAAAACAGATTTACAGCAAATACATAAATATAGATCACAACATTATAAAAAGTAAGCAGGTAGGCTGCAACTCCAACAACAACAACACAACAAATACACCATGTATACCTACATCACATCCTCCATTGTTTCATTAAAAAAACTATAGGTTTTGTGTAACTTGTCATTTATAATTTTTGTAATCAAAAGGGTTCAAAAAATAAATAAATAAAAAAAGTTCCACAGGGAACTGTGCTAGGTCCACTACTGTTTTTATTCTATGTAAACTGTGAAATGGAAATTCCAGTGTCAAATAAACCAGATGCGGATCTCCAGTTATCTTTAACGACAGTAATACACGCGTTATGTCGCGCGCACGCGCACACAAGAGGAGTGGATGTGACGGCTGTCAATAGTGCTGTCCTGCTCTGTAGGAGTGTGGACTGCGTCTGTGCTCTTCTAGCGGTGAGTAGAAATATAAGTACTTACTGACGTTTTGGTGATGGATGGCTTTAGGCCGCAATGGCTTTTCAAAATGACAAATGTCAACTGTAGAAAACTTTTCTTAAGCACAGGCTGTTTATTTTTAACGCCAATTTTGACACTTCACTTGACTATCAACGCCATCTGGCGGGTAACGTGGGTAACTCTACTGCCTAACTCTATCGCTTTGACTCTGCCTGCCTAGCATGACCGATTTATATCGTGTGATATAGCATTTTATCGAAACTCAACTGTCAAACTCCTTTATATTTTTGACATTTAAACGTGATAAAACGCTATATCACGCGATATAAATCGGTCATGCTAGGCAGGCATGCTTTGGTTTATGACGTCAGTGCACTGTCCGTCCTTGTCATCGTGTTATGATATGACAAGGACGGACAGAGCATTGCTATCGCTCTGTCTAAAGCTTTGAGTTAGGCGGTAGGGCCCCAGCCTGCCTAGCATGACCGATTTATATCGCGTTATATAGCGTTTTATCACGTTTAACTGTCAAAAAGACAAAGGAGTTTGACAGTTGAGTGTCGATAAAATGCTATATTACACGATATAAATCGGTCATGCTAGGCAGGCTGGTGAGGCAACTATAATTCTTTTTAACCGACTTCCAAAATAGAAGGAGGTTCTATGTTCGTCTGTATATTTGTTTTTTTTTGTCCACCGATTACTCGAAGACGGCTGGACCGATTGAAATGATTCAAACGTTATTACATCAAGTAAACTCCCAAGTTGGTCCCATTTTTTAAAATTTGGAAATCGGTTCAGTACTTTCCGTGCTCAAGTATTCTTGAAAAAGGCACGAAAATAGTATGATTTTGTGTGAATTACCTCGATGATAATGGTCGTATTACTTCTTTGTTTATGAACTGAATAAGATAATTATATTTTTGTAGGAAGAGGGATATCTAGGGCTTTCAGAATAAAAAAAAGGAATCTGTACTCCAGCCCCACCCGACTTCAATAGACGTATTTTTATTATAACGAATATTATTTCTTGCTTTTTAGAGGTAGGTATTTTGAAGTCGGTTTTTTTTTTAAATTATTAAAAGTCACTTTGAAAAGCCCTCATTCTTTATCATAGTTTATTATTGTGAATGTAACTTTGTTTTTATTACTGAACCAATGTTGAAGATTGGACATGAAAGACATGGGTTTGAAAAATATTAAAAACAATGAAATAGACAAAATATACAGGGTGTTAAATAAAAATCTGCTGTTTCATACAAACATTAATAACGAAAATATCATAACGTATGAAACAACTGATTTTCTTTCGCGATTTCAGAGTTGGTCCCATAGTAAAAGTTGTTCAGTTTGATTTGAAGGTCCCTATCTACCATATTCGGCTTAACGGGTTTTTCTGTAACACGTCATACATACACACATCAACTTTGTCTAGGGATTTGTCTTTTAGAATGCTGATCAGATCAGTTGGGTGTGTATAGCGATCTGAATCTCCTCCATTCACTCCCTGGATGGCCATCATCAGATCACAGCACGGTACATACCTGGCAGAAAACCAAGGCTTCAAAGTTACCTCGTTTGTATGAAAATAACACCAGTATCCCTAGACAAAGTTGATGAGTATATAATACTAAATAATACACGTTGAAATTTTAATCGTTTGGTTCCCGCAGTGGGGTGGTTCCACTCATGATTACAAGCCAACTAAAAAATGGGGAAAACAAACACCTGTTCTATACAAAATCGCAATACCTACTCGACCTTAATGTATGGAACAGCCGGTTTTTTTGCGATATAAGAGTTGGCCCCATAGTAACTTGCTTGTAATTATGAGTGGAACCACCCCACTGCGGGAACCAAATGATTAAAATTTCACACTGTATACTAGAAAAAAATCGACTCGCACCAGATCAATTCTCGGAGAAGAATCGATCCCGGGACCTTTGGATGTCCGGTCCAATGCTCTGACCGCAGAGCTACCGAGTCACTGGTGGCATCGTCGAATTTCTTCTAGTATATCCCACTCTTAGCGCTCCTGTACACGACGCCGCCACCGCGCCGCCGCCTCACTTTCTTTTCAATGTCAAACTCAAATAGTTCGACAGAGAGTAACCATTGTGTAATTATTAGTAAGGGGGCTAATATGTAAGAGCGGGATATACTACAAGAAATTCGACGATGCCACTAGTGACTCGGCAGCTCAGCGGTCAGAGCATTGGACCGGATATCCAAAGGTCGCGGGTTCGATTCCCGTCCGAGAATTGATCTGGTGCGAGTCGTATTTTTTCTAGTATATTATTTAATATTGTATAAATATGTTAATCTTGAACTTTGAAATATGTATCTAATTTTTCTCTAGGCAATAAGAACTGAGAAGTCTCCAGGCGCTCGTAAGATGCTATCAGACGCGTTAGAGGGTTCCTTACTTACGGACCCGGGTTCCGAACTAACGGAGTTGCTTATAAGGACGGTCGCGGATGAAGCTGCGGCAATGATGGATAGTACTAATGGTAAGTACATATCAAGAATGAAGAGTTTTTGGTTTTGGATAGGTATTCGTTTTCAATACGACGCCTTAATATGGGTAGCCTTAGAATGTCATGCTCTCTTTAATCATTTCTGAGGTGGTGTCGTGTTGAGCGAAGCGATAGCCGGTTCATGCGTCATGCTCGTGAACGGGTGATGCTAGTGGGAATGGGTCTGCTTCTGTCTGTTTGTATTTAGGGCGTCGTTATTGTATGTATGACACTTCTTACCCAAAACATAAAATACATAACTTAGGTATACCTTGTTTTGATTTCTTTAAATGCAATATTTTTTACTTTCTATAGTAGGTAGTTTTGTAAAAGGCCTATGAAAAGCTTTTATATTAGTTTTCAATTTGATGACCTTACATGGGTAGCCTTAGTATGTCATACTCTTTTTAATTATGTCTGCGGTGTCGTGTGAGGCGGGTCGTTACGTTCCTTCAAATATGGTTGAGCGAAACGATGGTTTATGCGTCATGCTCGTGAACGGGTGCTGCCAGTGGGAATGGGTGGAAATTCACCCTTGATAATTTGACGTATCAAATCTTTCCATCCATTTGTAAATATCGTTCCATCTAATAAAGCTGGCAAGTTTTTTGCGCCCATTTTTCTTGTCAGTTAAAAGACGTCATAATGGGTAGTAGGGTAAAAGAATTGACAATTTAAAAACGCTTATTATGTGAGCTTATTTAAATAATAGTACATTATGAGACAAGTTAGCTTCGGTTGCTCATTGCACACAAGGCTGTGGGTTGCAACCCGAGCCGCAGGCGAGGGCGTAACTCAGCCGAGTGTGCAGTAAGCAAGAGCTCACGAGTTTCATACGACGTTTTTCAACACATTTGCGAGGAAAAAACAAAGTAATTTATCACACAGCAACAAATACGACAAAAACAAAATATGATAATTATGGGAAAAGGCGCGCATGTTTTTTTTTCACACGCCCAACGCATGAATATTTTGCGAACAAAGGGGTGAGGAGCATACAGCCTACTACTAATACTTCAAAATTATAATTTTAAGTGACAAAATGCAAATATTTTAATATTTTATAACAAAATATTGTGAATTATGAATAATTTGATAATAATAAATATTTGTTTGACTTAATTAAGGACTTACACATTTATTTATTCCAAAAATGTATATGATTTTTCAGCAGCATAAAACCTCTTTGTTGTCAAAAAAAAATAACTGTATTACCCGGCTAAATTGGGAATGCTCTGTTTACTCGCATAGAACTTGCAGTAGGGTTAAATTTAACTTTGTAGGGTTAATTCTATTACGAACTAGTGTTTTATATATTATTGCACGCGTTTGTTATAGCTCGGTTTATGGCCCTAAAAGCGGTGTATTAGGGCTCACTTTACGAGCAAGTGTGTTGAAAAGAATATTTCAATTTCTTAATTATTTTCAGCAACCACTCGCAGTGGAGGCCTGAACATAACAGAAACATTGGTCACAGCTCTCAAAGACAATCACACTTTACAAAAATCGATTCTACCAGATCTACTCCCACTCATTCTGGAAACAGGTGATTTTGACGCCAAAACCACATTCCAGAACGCCACAAAAATATTACTGGACAACAAAGAAATATATGATAATAGTACAATTAAAAATGTTGTTACAAAATTAATTGTAAATATTATCAAACATTGTCAAATACAAAATGATATTGATGTTAAATTGTTTAAAAACAAAGTGAGCGAGACAGCTTGCTTTTTAGTTGATATACATTTGTTTGATAATAACAATGATGTGATGAAAATATGTGTTGATTATTTAAATAATAGTTTTGGAAAAGTTTTGTATTTAATGGCTGAATATAAAATGGAGTTGGGTGTTGATGTTTTAAATGGAATTTTGGAGAAGATTGTTTGTATGGAGCTGGAGAAAGTTGAAGAGGCATTTGATATTGAGGCTGTGTTAAAATTCATGCAAGAGTATTCTGATGTTCTTTTTGAAAAAAATCTTGAGGTAAGTTTTAAGTAATAGTTTAATTGTTTTTCCATAGATATTAACAATATATGCCTATAATAATAATTATGCTGATTTAGTTTTTTTGTTCAAACCGTTTTAGATATATTTACTGAGCATATATTAGGAATTATAAAATTCCTTAACTTACTTAATTTTATTGAATACCAAAGGAATTTGTGACTTATGCTATTATTACTTTATTTCTTTATTACAGTTAACTATAAAAGCTTTTGGTAATATAATCATAAACCTTTGTCCGAAACACATACTATATCTGAACAAACAACTGAAAATTTGTACATCTATATGTACTAAACATATAAAACCAGGAAAATTGCAAGAATTGTACAAAAATTGGTGTGCGAAATTTCATACAAACAAAATGATTAAAGAATTAAACATAGAAAATGATTGTGCAGAAAACAAAGATATAGTAAAAGCAATGAGGATATATACAGATTTATTATATGTTACGGTGTATGCTGAAAGTGTTTTACATATATGTTATACCATATTGGACTTGTATGTTAAAAAGGAAGAGAGAAATCTTGATATTTACAAAGAATATTTGTCTGACCTCCTACATTTGAGTTTAAAATTCAATAAAATGGAAAGTATCAAGAAATTCATACTTGTTACATATGAAAGGACCAAATTAGATTTTGTAAGATATTTCGTTGTAGTATTTTCGAAATATTTTTTGGTGAAACCTTACATTTTGTTGGATGAAGAAATGAGCTTTACTGCTCTGGTTTTAATCGATATTTTGAAGGAAACGTTAAAGAAGAAATGTGATGAGGATTATTATAAAAATGTATTGGATTTAATTGATGTGGTAAGTTTTTTTTATCTTTTACTAGCTGAGCCGACAGACGTGCTGTCTGTCAATTCTATGTCAAACGTCATAAGGTTACATTAAAAAAGTTTATATTGTCCAAAATAATTTTATATGGTGGTTAAGTATTCTTATGTTTTCTAATTTTCCAAGCAATTTTCTTAATTTTTACTTTCATAAGAACCATCTCCTAATAATAAAAAAACACAACAAAAAAAGAATTAGCGAAATCGGTCCAGCCGTTCACGCGCGATGGCTTGACCACGGGAAATAGGGATTCATTTATATAGTGGTGGCCAGATAATTAAGGACGCCAGGCGATTTTCATACAAACGAGGTAACTTTGTAGTCTTGGTTCTCCGCCAGGGATTGACCTAGCTGTGATCTGATGATGGCCATCCAGGGAGTGAATGGAGGAGATTCAGATCGCTCTACACACCTAACTGATCTGATCAGCATTCTAAGGATGTGTTTAAAAATACCGCGAAATACGTATAAAAATGTATGGAAATCCTGAAACTGAAAACTCAGATCCTTATATATCTTAAAATGCTGATCAGATCAGTTGGGTGTGTATAGCGATCTGAATCTCCTACATTCACTCCCTGGATGGCCATCATCAGATCACAGCTACGGAGAACTATGGCTTCAAAGTTACAGTAAGTCGTTTGAAAATCAGCTAGTGTCCTTAATGGGGTTGGTAAACTTTATCGAAAAAAATTGTTTTATATTTTTTTTTGATAGCACAAGTTTGAAGAATAAAGAAAATAATAATATTATGATTTTTTTATTTTACCTTGTTAACTAAATATATTTTTTTATATTATTATCGCGATAAAATATCAAACATACGGCTGAACACGAAGTTCCTTTGCATTTACTGATTTAAAAATCTGATTGACAGATTTGACAGACAGTGACAAAGAGTAATCATACCTTTGTTTTTTTGTTTTGAGCAACAACATAGAAAGTCTTTGGAGCAAAGGCATAACCTACGCATACAGCCGTAATAGTGATTTATTGTACTATGCTGTAAATGAAAAATTTGAATTTTTATTTAAATTAAAATGAAGCATTATATAATTCCGCAATTTGTTATTCCTGACTCCAAAGCCAAAAGCTACCAGAAATATATAATTCACAACAGTTTTGGAAAAGTTTACCAACCCCATTATATGGCCACCACTGTATATGATAGTTTGACGTGACAGTCAGTTTAATACAAATTAAACTCGAAATTTAATTCATATTAAGATGCTTTTTTTCTGCTTACTGCCTATTTCTATAGTCTATATTCAGTAAAAGATATGAGACTTCTTTGGATTATTGCGGCGGTTAAGCAACTATCGATAGGGTCGATCAATAGATGGGTGGCTTCGATCAAGAATATCCTAGATGACGCTTCACGAACTAAAACAGTACGCAAAAATGGCACCTCAAATAGCGTCCCACTTACAAAATTAGCGCTTATTTTATTATTATTATTATTATTAATTGACAGGCAAGCAGTTGAGACAACTGATAAGAGCCTGTATCCAGTTATATCATGGGTCGAGTTTATCTATCATTGGTTTTCAAATATTTGTCCAATCTATTCTTAAACTGATTCGTATTCTGTGCAGATATCACTTCTTCTGGCAACTTCTTCCAAGCTTCAACTACTCTATTATTAAAGAAGTGTTTATGTGGATTGTTTCCTGATAGTGCCTTAGATAATTTGAGATGATGGCCTCGTAGGTGTATGTTTCGTGAGTACTGGAATAGTTGTTTATCAAAATTCTCTATGTCATAGTGTCCATGCAAAATTTTATATGTTTCTATTAAGTCCCCACGTTCCCTGCGTTCCTTTAAAGTTGTGAGTTTCAGTGATTCCAGTCTTTCCTCATATGGTTTATTCTTCAAGGCTTTCTGGACTTTTGAGAACCTACGTTGAACTTTTTCTAGTAATTGAATATCTTTCTTGAAGTATGTATGAACTCCAGATTTGAAAAGCATATTCTAAAATCGGCCTTACATAGGTTTTGTATATTTATTATTATTATTTATTTATTATTAAAAAGTAATGTACACAAAGTTTGCAACTTGTCTCGCAAAACCTAACATCAGGTTTGTCTGCGAGTACATAAATTAATCTAATTTAAGTACCTAGGTATTATATAAAATTAACAAAATTAACATTAAACATATTATACTCATACTTAAGGTAACACAAAGTTGTTATTTTCAGCATCATTTCAGGTGTTAAGTACGCGAAAGCTTTTCGGATGAGGTAAACTTATTTTATACAACATAAGCTTATTTTGTACAAAAACACTTCTTTTATCACTTACTTTGTGCAAAATAAGCGCCCAGTTTGTAAGTGGGACGCTATTTGAGGTGCCATTTTTGAGACTGGCCGGACATCTAGGGTATTCTTGATCGAAGATGAGTGGTCTAGTATTCGCATGAGTGACCAAAAATTCGCATTGGGTCAGCGTTGTAGTGTATTATGGCCCATTATCCTCTTTATCCAGTCATAAAAAAGGCCTTATATTAAAATATCTCATGATTTCCACTAGACTTGGCACATGTTTGCCCAACATTCAACGTTCGACGATAAATGCCAACTCCTCTCGTTGGCGCGCCGTTTGCCAGTACAGCTGCCAGCTACCTCCAGCCCCGTGCAGTGGGCTATATATAGGACAGGCCACCAGTGGGCTTGGGGGAGAGAGATCAGTTACTGTTATACTTTAATTCAACATTTAAATCTAGGCACCTAATCTTTTGTCTGACTACTGGGGATAGTTTTATTGATATGGACCATTAAGGGGCCATAATAGGAAAACATGGTTTGCGCGGGCCATATTTTTATATAGAAAACGTAAAGTTGTAGCCACAAAAAAAACATACGACAAGCTAAAGAGATTATCTAGTACCTACAAGTATTAAATTGCGTATAAACCTCACAGATGATTGTAAAAAAAAATCAGAATATCATCAAAAGCGCTTGTCGCGGGCCATATTTTTGGCGTAAATAATAGCGGAAACATATTGAATTCTACATCAAAATACACTTTAACGTACTGAGCAGTTGCTCCAATAACTTTTTTTTAAGAAAGATAATTGTGCTAAAGATAATGATGAAAAAACAACGAAAAACATCGAAAAAGTGCAGAAGTGAGGTTATTTTCCATACTCTTTACACATAAAGAAAAAGGCAGAGACAAGTGATTTCGCGTAACGGAGCCTTAAACGCCTTAAATATCTCATGGTATAGTGGGCTAGCGTATTCTTTCTGCGATTGGTAGCTTTTGGTGGAGTGTATTATCTGATTGGTGACTATATATCCCGAGCTCCTTGCTATTTCTCGTCACTACGCATCGAATCTTTTTAGCTCGATTGCGGAGGTTTTGCATTGGGGCAGCGTGGTGTATTAGTTCATACTCATTATCCATTTATTAAAGGGCCTTAACATTAAAATATCACATGATTTCCACTAGACTTGGCACATCTTTGCCCAACGTTCAACGTTCGACGACAAATGCCAGATCCTCTCATTGGCGCGCCGTTTGCCAGTACAGCTGCCAGCTACCTCCGGCCCCGTGCAGTGGGCTATAGGACAGGCCACCAGTGGGGTTGGGATGGAGGAGAAGATTAGGTTGGTGGGGGTATTGCCGGGAGGGGAGGAGTGTAGGTGAGTTATAGAATCATTTTTATGTGTCTTTGTGAAAATAACAATTTTCTAGAACCCGTGTACGTAAAGAAAATAAATATTTTTTCATTTTCCATAATGCATATATTTCAAAATGGTTCAAAGTTCTTGTTTCTTAAACCCTAAACGGAAACACATTGTGTATCTTTTTAGTATTTTGGGTTTAAGAAACAAGAATTGTGTCAAAAAGCATTACCATTCAAACACCATTGAAAAACGATTTTGACGATAACATTAGCAGACTTGATCCCAGAAAAAACTCACAGTTTATTCTTTCTCCGTTGACTAATAGCGCATCATATAGATCGCTAGCGTCCCATTTGCCAGTCCGCGTGTCGGAGCTAGCGGGCTCGCAACATAGCGCGCTGCGAGCGCTGCTAGACGCGCTAGCTAGCGCCGCTAGCGCTGACAGCGCTGTGTTGGACATCGCCGCTAACTTGGCTGACTGTGAGTATAGATAGATATAGCGCATCATACAGATCTAGCGGGCTCGCATCATAGCGCGCTGCAAGCGCTGCTAGACGCGCTAGCTAGCGCCGCTAGCGCTAACAGCGCTTTGTTGGACATCGCCTCTAACTTGGCTGACTGTGAGTATAGATAGATATAGCGCATCATACAGATCTAGCAGGCTCGCAACATAGCGCGCTGCGAGCGCTGCTAGACGCGCCAGCTAGCGCCGCTAGCGCTGTGTTGGACATCGCCGCTAACATGGCGGATTGTGAGTATTATCTTGTTATCTCTTATTCCCCTAGCAACGGTTACAATATAGTGCGCTGTAGGCTCTGCTAAACGTGCTAGCTAGCGTGGCTAGCACTAACAGCGTTATGTTGGACGTATCCGCTATTGGCAGATTATAAGTATGGTTTTGTTAGGTACCTCTTATTCCCATCTAGGACCGGTTACATTTTTGGTCACGATTGTCTTTTTTTTAACAGGCGACCCAACTAAAGGATGGTGGGATGACGCGCTAGCATCTAGCGTGGCTAGTCTAGCGAGTGGCGACAGCCTACGGAATAGACAGGGAAGCATAGCTAAGGAAGAAGACAACATGATTTTATTGAGGTGAGAAAATTTTACTGTCTCGATTTAGTAAATCTATAATGAACTTTATGTCCTTTGCATAAAGTGTAACTTAACGGAGATAGATAGATGGAGCTCGGTGGCGCAGTGGTTTAGCGCCTGACCCAGCGATTGCGGAAGTTAAGCAACAGTCGCAAGGGTCGGTCATGGGATGGGTGACCAAAATTTATTATCTCGAGCTCCTCCGTGCTTCGGAAGGCACGTTAAGCCGTTGGTCCCGGCTGCATTTGCAGTCGTTAACACCCACCAATCCGCATTGGGGCCGCGTGGTGGGTTATGGCCCATCCTCCTTACCACCCATAAGGAAGGCCTGTGCCCCAGCAGTGGGGACATCAATAATAGCTGATGGACTAACGAAGATAGTCTTATGCACAAGGAAGCATCTAAGAACGAAAACAATATACATACTTTATGTCAGTCCCCATGTTCACCGGAACGCGATATGTATGTTAAGCGATTTATCGCTTTTAACTGTCAAAAGACAATAGATTTTGACAGTTGAGTGTCGATAAAACGCTAACGCTAAATAATATATAGTGTTCGGTGGTCAAGCTACACCAAATTATATTGTACAAACTTGACAGAATCTTCAATCGACTTTAAGAGTGCATCGTCGCCGCTAATAAAAAAAAATTACAACGAAATAACTAAGTTATGGTTAACAACAAAACTGTCTAAAATATTTAATCAACTTTAAACTTTAAGTCGTCGGATATTATGTTCAAAATGTATTGAGGAGATTGTGGAAATTGTAAACAAAAAATATTAGTAGTTTAGTCAGCGGACTGTATCATGATTAGAGATCGGATAATCGGATGCAAATTTACTAATAGTCAATTGATCGCTAACATATTATGGAAGCGGCTTTTTAATATATTTAAAATTCTTAAAATGTGTATATTCCCGTGAGGTTTAATAGGCCTCGTTACAACATAAAAAGATTGTGTTTTTTTCTTTAAAAATAAAAGAAAAAGTAGGGAAAATCAACTAATTATATTTGTAATAGGCCAACTGTAATGTGTGTCAAATCGGTTTTATTTATTATCTTAGCCTGCCTAGCGTGACTGATTTATATCGCGTGATAAAGCGTTTTATCACGTTTAACTGTCAAACCTGCCTAGCGTGACTGATTTATATCGCGTGATAAAGCGTTTTATCACGTTTAACTGTCAAAAAGACCAAGGAATTTGACAGTTGAGTGTCGATAAAATGCCATATCACGATATAAATCGGTCATGCTAGGCAGGCTGGGGAGTATAAACTAAAATTGGTTACTCTCGTAATCCTTGGATTTTTTAAATCCCTGTTTATTTCAAAATGCATGGATTTTTTTCGATAAAAAAGTGCTTTCCATAATACGCAACATCTGAGCTTTAGGTAAATATGCATCCGAATATCCGATCTCTGATCATGATAGTAATAGAGTTGATTTTACCCTGTCTTGTCCACAGCATCGCCAACAAATTATTTGAAAGGCCTTCGCTTGGCGTTTGTCACCGTCTGCTCATACCTTTATTGAGGTAAGACAAGTTAATATACAGTGTTTGGTAATAGCCTTATTAAGCCGAATATGGTAGATAGGGACCATCAAACTGAACAACCTTTACTATGAAACCAACTCTGAAAACCCGAAAAAAATTAGATGATTTTTACAAAAAATTCAAAATGTATGAAACAGCTAATTTTTTTCGCGATTTCAGAGTTGGTCCCATAGTAAAGGTTGTTCAGTTTGATGGTCCCTATCTACCATATTCGGCATTAAGGGTTTTGTAAAACATGTTGTATAAGGCTGCCTGTCCATTGACGCGGAGAAACGAGTTATTAGGATTACGGAGCGGAGATTTTATGCAATCCTATTGGTTAATATTTCCTCTTTTCTCCGCTCCGCCGCCTTGCTCCGCGGCAATGGACAGGCAGCCTAGCATTATAAGACTTTATAGTTTGTAGTGATACCTCATTTCTGTCAATCACCGCCTCTGTGGTTTAGTGGTTCGCCCACCCGTGTAAGACGCAGGGGTCCCGGGTTCGATTCCCAGGGGGGTACAATTTGTACTCGGTTTGGTTGGTGGTAGGGCTTATTTCAAGTCTGCCTGGTTAGCTACCACTTACCTAAGTCGGACGCTATAACATCAATTTAGAAGTGATTGTATTCCGGCAGTTAGAGGTAAGATAGCAAGTTCCCTCAGTGGTGAGGATTCCGGGTGTAGTGCGCTTCCACCTTCGACCTTATCGTCACTTAACATCAGGTGAGGTAAAGGCCAAACCGTTATGAATAAAAAAATATCAATAAATCACCCCTATCCCCCCCCCACAAGGTACTCAACCCCCTCATTCTGCGAACTATTCTACTCTCAAACGCTCAACAAGTTGCTTGGTACATTGAACTCGTGGCCGCGCGCGCCCGGCGGCAACAACGAGTATGTGAAGATATTAAAGGAACACGCGAGGGCGTTAGCTTTAATCACTGTGGCTTTTGAAAAGGTAAGTAAATATTTAATCTTTTTTAGGGTTCCGTACCTCAAAAGGGAAAAACGAAACCCTTAAAGGATCATATTGAATTTTTAGATTTTAGCATTCATAATTTTTTTTTTATATATTAAGTTACTTAATATAATTGAAAAAGTACTAGAAAATTTCGCCACTCCCACTAGCGACTCGGTAGCATAATTGGTTAATGCATTGGGCCGGAATCCTAAGGGTGCGGGTTCGAGTCCCGTCTGAGCTGCTACGGGTGAGTCGATTTTTTCTAGTATTTTTAAACCCTATTAATTTAAACACGCTCAAGGGAATCCACATTTATGTTTGGCAAGTAATATTGTCTTATACTACAAACAAGTACGGGGAAAAGTCTGAAAACTATACATTTGTAATTAAATCATTTCAAAACCCGTGCGCGCCGCGTCACGTTTGAAGAGGACTGCCTTAAATACGAAATGTTGTCGCTTAAATCTCGTCGCGAATTACTTGATATGTGCCTTTTACATGATATCCTTCATAATCACCTGAACAGTGCCAACCTACTCGCCACCATTAGGTTCTGCACTCCTAGGTACCGCACGAGAAAAACCCCTCTTCTGTCTGTGCCTAGACATCGTACGAACTACGGTAGGAATGCTGTTATGACTCGCTTATCCAAACTGTACAATAATAAATTTCACGATGTTGATATATTCCATTTGTCCAAGCAAGGTTTCAAGCGTGCACTTATCTCGAAACTGTCTAAAGTGTAGCATACTTACTACATTGTAGTTAGCATACTTACTACAATTTGGACAGTTTCGTGAAGCATTTATTTATTTAGCTATTTATAATTATTATTTTAGCATGATATATGTTTAATACTGTTTTATGTTTTTTTTTTATTTTGTTTTTGTTTTGTCTCTGTTTATATTTATAATAATTATATATATCTCGAACTTAAATAAAAAATGCATTAATTCTGCCAACTCTTGCCTAATTAAGTTTGTATTTTGGTCTACTTTTTTTTTTTTTTTTTACCTACCTACTTAATTTTTATATATTTTTTAGACAGTTTGCCTGTAGTATTATAACATGCGGTGAAACTCTGTTATTGGCTAAGTGTAATTTTTAAGTTTATATTTTAAGCATGATTGTAGCAAAGAAGCTGTTGAGTTTCCTAATAAATAAAAAAAAATAAAAAAAAATTTACCCCCTTACTAATAAAGATTGTATAGCAGATGTATAATTACACAATGGTTACTCTCTGTCAAACTATTTGAGTTTGACATGGAAAAGAAAGTGACAAAACACTGTGTAACTCTATACATCTGCTATACAATCTTTATTCGTAAGGGGGTTAGGTATATACGCTCATTTGCAGCAAGGTCGACATTTTTCAAAAAGTATCATTTAACAGGAGAGAATTTAAAAGTTTCAAGTACCGGAACGAAAGAGACAGTGCTATAACAGCACAACTATAAATAGTTGCCCTCTCTCTTACTATAGAGTTTAGAGAAATGGCGTTATTACAGTAAACAGAGCTCAATTTTTTCTACATAACTATATTATTAAATAAAAACTCGCCAATTTTGAGATATGCCTTGCTTGCCAGCCTTGCAGCAAATGAACGAGTCTGTCTTTACTTAAGTACCTAACTACTAATTTGGACGGAACCCTCGGTGACAAGTCCGACTCGAACTTGTCCAGTTTTTTTTGTAGTTTAGTTTTTTCAAACTATTTACATTTCTATAGTTAAAGTTATCTCCATTTGCACAATGATGATCTGTAACGATTTTTGTTTAGTGGCTTATCAGAAAGCTTTTGCCACCAAATGATTAACTGTAAAGAAATTTTTGCGATATCTTTTAAACCTGAGAAGTTAAACGAGCTAAAACATGCTAAAACGACTGTCATTTTGGGGGGTTCTTATGACGTCATCGCGACGTACGCGAACCTTATTCCGTACGTGATAAAGCACATATTGCATTGAGCTTGGCATTTCCTTCAAACCCTTAATAACTCAACCATTTCTAAATGATTTCTAAAAATCTTTCACTAAGTTTCATAGCTTATGATATTAATAAAACTATAGGATCCAAACCTGTTACTGATCATCATTGATTCATTAATATTTTTAACCATTTTTCCCCTTTAGGTGCCCTTAACATCCCTTAAGTGTGCAGACTCCAACCTCTACTCACAAATGGCGAATAAACAGCCCTCCTTCTTAATAAAGAGGGCGTGCACTCTGTGCTATACGCTTCGAGGTAAATCTATACCTGAAAATGCTACGGCGGAATTGAAGCAATGCTATAGGTAAAAAAATAGTACATTATGAGACAAGTTATTTGGTTGCTCATTGCGCACAAGGCTGTGGGTTCCAGCCCGAGCCGCAGGCGAGGGCGTAACTCAGCCGAGTGTGCAATAAGCAAGAGCTCACGAGTTTCATACGACGTTTTTCAACACATTTGCGAGGAAAAAACAAAGTAATTTACCACACGGCGACAAATACGACAAAAACAAAAAAAGGCGCGCAGGTTTTTTTTTTGTTTTTTTCACACGCCCAACGCAAGAAAATTTTTCGAACAAAGGGGTGAGGAGCATACAGCCTACTTCAAAATTATAATTTTAAGTGACATAATGCAAATATTTTAATATTTTATAACAAAATATTGTGAATTATGAATAATTTAATAATAATAAACATTTGTTTGACTTAATTAAGGACTTACACATTTATTTATTCCAAAAATCTATATGAATTTTGAACAGCATAAAACCTCTTTGTTGTTACTAAAAAAAATAACTGTATTACCCGGCTAAATTGGGAATGCTCTGTTTACTCGCCTAGA